>CP125839.1:51135679-51870679 GCA_030408175.1 Trifolium repens | reverse complement strand
CCCCAAACCTGAAACCCAAGACTCTACACTGTAAACCCTACACCTATTCTAGATAACAACTTAGATATATTGCGGCTCTTATTAGGGGCCTCCGCCAACACAGCAGCATCAGACTCAAGCGACCTAACGAGGTAACCCGCTGGGAATGGGAGGATTTGAAGATGCGATATCTTGAAATACCACATCCCTCAGCACTACACCCACCCTACACCCCAAACCCTAAACCCTAATCCCTAAACCCTACACCGTGCACCCCAAACCCTAAACGCTAAACGATACACTGTACACCCCAAACCTGAGACCCTATACTCTAAACCCTAAACCGTACATTGTACACCTCAAACCTGAAACCCTAGACTCTACACTGTAAACCCTAAACCTAATATAGATAAAAACTTAGATATATGACTGCTCTTAGTAGGGGCCTCCGCCAACTCAGCAGCATCAGACTCAAGCGACCTAACGACGTAACCCGCTGGGAATGGGAGGATTTGAAGATGCGATATCTTGAAATACCACATCCCTCAGCACTACACCCTAAACTCTACACCGTGCACCCTAAACCCTAAACGATACACTGTACACCCAAAACCTGAGACCCTAGACTCTAAACCCTAAACCATACACTGTACACCCCAAACCTGAAAACCTAGACTCTACACTGTAAACCCTAAACCTAATCTAGATAACAAGTTAGATATATTGCTGCTCTTAGTAGGGGCCTCCTCCAGCATAGCAGCATCAGACTCAAGCGACCTAACGAGGTAACCCGCTGGGAATGGGAGGATTTGAAGATGCGATATCTTGAAATACCACATCCCTCAGCACTACACCCTAAACCCTACACCCCAAACCCGAAACCCTAATCCCTAAACCCTACAGCGTGCACCCCAAACCCTAAACGCTAAACGATACACTGTACACCCCAAACCTGAGACCCTAGACTATAAACCCTAAACCATACATTGTACACCCCAAACCTGAAACCCTAGACTCTACACTGTAAACCCTCAACCTAATCTAGATAACAACTTAGATATATTGCTGCTCTTAGTAGGGGCCTCCTCAAGCACAACAGCATCAGACTCAAGCGACCTAACGAGGTAACCCGTTGGGAATGGGAGGATTTGAAGATCCTAAACCTTAGCTTTTCACACATGAGGAAGAGTATCCTCGTGTTGAAACGATTTGTCTAAGGTAGTCTAGATGTCATAGCTGCAATCAGTTGTTGTACAGTATCCAACTGTATTTAGGTAGTAGGTAGTAGCTTGACTGTGCTTTAAGGCGTCCAGATCGATGAGAATTCTTTCTCTGAAGGCTTTGTCTAAGGTGGGAGAGCATGGTAGGTCTCCCACTGTAAGCAAGTAAAAAAACAAAATTTAGCCGTTGGATAGCTAAGCTCTATGGATCATATCATACACTCACAACCCCAAATACTTTTATAATTCATTCCGACTTTACCGATTCTCTTTCTCCTCTCAATGCTTATTTCAAAGGCCTTTTTCTCATCCAAACCCAGATCTGCATAAACAAATAGTTATACATAACACCCGGATTTTGCATTCTTAATCATTTTGTGATTTCTATGGGTTGTGTAATTGAGTTCTTTCTTTCAATAGTTCACATAAGAGGGAGAAGGAACATTTATTTGATTGTTGAAAGATTTAATTTTTGTTGTGATTTTAATGGGTTGTGATTTTAAATAATTTGAATTTATTGAATTTTTATCATATTTATTTTTACATAGATAGATATGAAATTTTAAATACTATATTATTTACTAAATTACACCAAATTTGGGCATTACTTTGTTGAGAGTACAATTAGTTGGGCGTGAGGGTTAGATTGAAGTAGAACGTGAATGAAATAATTGATCTTTACAAAACACTACTCTAAATATTGATGATATTGTGAGGAAGCACAAAGTGAAAAAGTTAGATTACAAGAGGGATCAGACGGAGAGATTTTAGAGGAAGGTTTGAATTTGATGCGGCAGTGGTTGTGTGCATGACAAAAAAAAACTAGTGTAGTGGTTCATATTGTAATACTTAATCTAACTGCTCTAAAAAGTGGTGCACTGTGAGAAACCTATCAAGATCTCCCACCCTAGACAAAGCCTTCTCTGGAGGAAAGTGGGGTCAATTCTTCTGGAGGAGGAACGACGCGATCCTCAAATAGAATCATTGGCATCCTTTCCTTTTCAATCCTTCTGTCTTGAGCCCAGTTGATGATGACTTCATTGCTTTTCTCTCGTAAGCATGAGTCAAATTTGTTTTTTTGTTACAGAGCGGACTAAGCAAATTGCAGGGAGGTGTGTCAATCTTCACCAAGCATGGGGCAGACAAAGCACCCATCTTCGCCATAACATCAGCACACGCATTCCTTCACGGAGCATATGACTTATCACCACATCCCATTCATTAGCAAGCAAACTACGGATACTATGAATCTCATTGGCAAAACGGTGGTGGATTGAGGCTCCATCACGAATGAAATTCACTGACTGCAGCGAGTCGGAGAAAGAAATCACTTTATGGTAACTGTTATCCCAACAGAGTTGTAAACCAAGCAATATAGCCATAATTCCTGCCAAAAGAATACCTTGGACATCTGCCACTCCAAAAAAACCCCAAATGAACTCACCATTATTGTTCCGCAACAAACAACTGTAACCTGCGGTGTTTGCTGAACCCAAGAGGCTTCCATCTACATTAAGACAAACGGTCCCTTCCGCTGGTCTAGACCAAGCCACCAATCGCAAATTGGCATCAAGAGACTGTGTGGAAACAGTGCTACCGAAAGTTGCATCACACGAATGAAAACACTTGCCTTGTGCTTATTAAAAACATCATTTCTTACACACCATACCACCCACATAGTGATGAAGACAATATTCCCATATACCTTACCATCTTACACCAATCAAAGCAATCCAATCTCTGTGTAGTGTTGGGAATCTGAGATAGGCCACAGACTCTCCAAACACTTACTAAATCATCACACAAGAACATACAGTGTTCAATGCTTTCGACAACCACCAAGCAGCAAGGACAGATATTGGAGCTACAAACCCGTCTATGATGCAGAAGCATAGTCAAACTTTGGTTCCTTGAAACTGGGGATTCTTTGAACTGAAATAGAATCCTAAGATCATCAAGAGAGATCCATGATTGCAAGAAATGATGCAAAGTTGCAAGGAAGATGAGGCAAAACCAAACATAATTAGTAGTAGAATTTGGGTAGAATGGTGGAAATAGAAATAAATTTGGAGATGAAAATGTAGGAATGCATGCAAAGAGTAATGATGGAAATATAAATTTGGAGAGAATGGTGGAAATATAAATTTGGAGATGAAAAAGAAATTTAGAGAGAATGGTGGAAATATAAATTTGGAGATGAAAATGAAAATGTAGGAATGCATGCAAAAAGTATTTAATGAAGAAAATAATGAAGGGTAGGTTGGAAGAAAGCAAGGTGTACTATAATCATTGGCCAAAATGTACTAAGGATCACTTGGCTTCTATGAAACCCAAATACGTTAAACCCTAAACCCTAAAATCCTAAACCCTAAACCCTAAAACCCTAGACCCTAGACCCTAAACCCTAAACTGTAAACCCTAAACCCATACCCGAAACCCTGAACCCTACAACATTCATCCTAAACCCTAACCCTACATCGTACACCCTAAATCATGAACCCTACACCACTCATCCTAAACCCTAACCCTACACCGTACACCCTAAAACCCTATATCAAGCTATAGACTCTAAACAAAGCCAAATTCTGAACTCTAAACCCAAACCCCAAACCCTAACCCATAAACCCTAAACCCTATATCAAGCTATAGACTTTGAACAAAGCCAAATTCTGAACTCTACATCATGACACACTTTGGACTCTACATCAAGATAAATTCTCAACCCTAATCCCTAAAACCCTAAATCCTCAACCTTGAACCCTACACCATTCATCCTAAACCCTAACCCTACACTGTACACCCTAAAACCCTACATCAAGCTATAGACTCTAAACAAAGCCAAATTCTGAACTCTACATCAAGACACACTTTGGACTCTACATCAAGACAAACTCCGAACCTTAAACCCTAAAACCCTAAATCCTCAACCCTGAACCCTTCACCATTCATCCTAAACCCTAACCCTACATCGTACACCCTAAAACCCTACATCAAGCTATAGACTCTAAACAAAGCCAAATTCTGAACTCTACATCAAGACACACTTTGGACTTTACATCAAGACAAACTCTGAATCAAGATTAACTCTGGATTTTTAAGTATTAAAGTCAAAGACATGAAGTTTCTAACTTTGAATTCTGATCATACAAGTATGGGATTCTACAATAAGTATTTGTTATGATAAATCAAAGGACTCCTCCGTGCTTCGTACGTCATATAATCTAGTCTTATAATCGTAATCTTATTGGCAAGAACACATGCTTTTGTTGTGCACATGGTATTTTTCTTTTGCAATCTTCATACACATTACAAGTTGTTTGAAGTTTCCAATTTTGTCTGCTATTGCAGCATGGAGTTCCTTTATAGATCTGGTGTTGGTGACGGTCCTCTTGTGGCTTTTGGTGCATCTGATGGAGTCATTAGAGTTCTCTCAATGATTACATGGAAGGTTGGTAACCAAAATAATAATAATCTAGTCTCAACTATTAGCATGTTATGATGCCCTTGTTCCATGCAGCTTGCAAGAAGATACACTGGAGGTCATAAAGGAACAATCTCTTGCTTGAGGTCCTTCATGGCAGCTTCAGGCGAGGTAGATCTTGATTACCCAGGGATGAATTTATGCCACATTATGTTATTTTAATAGCATTTTTTTAGGAACTTCGTATTTTTAAATTTCACCTATGCTTTAACAAAGAATAATGTTAACCCTCACACTTTTAAATTTTAATATATTCTGCATATGTAGATATTGGATAAGAATTTTATCAAAAAAAAAGATATTGGATAAGACTTGGATAAGACTCTTTTAATATATTTGCAGAAAATTGCATTTTGTGAGCTTAGTGTTCGTCAAGACAATTCATTGAGAAATTTAAATTGTCTGTTTAGCATGTGCTGCTTTATTGATCATCTCTTGATATTACTTTTATGTGTGGAATACTTGTGACATTTCATTCTGTTTTTCTTTTGGGGGGTGGGTTTATGGTTGGATTTCAGGCTCTTCTGGTTTCGGGTGCTAGTGATGGATTGCTCATAATTTGGAGTGCCGATCATGGACAAGATTCACGTGAACTTGTACCGAAGCTGAGTTTAAAAGTACCATTCTTTTCCTTATGATTGCTCCACTTTGTCGGTTAGTTCAACAATTGGTGAAAGATGGAATATGTATCGTTTGAAATGTCTATGAAATTGAAACATGTGCAAGCTGTTGTTAATTGTGGCTAAATTTCAGTTGTTATTTCTTGTTCAAGTAATGTCAAGCAAAAGGTGGAAATGAAAACTTAGTTTGAGTTGAACAAAACTAAATTTTGACCTCTTATTAATTTGTGTGTAGCTTATGTTTCTTTCCGTTTCTCATTTTTCTAATTTATTATCCTTGGTTTATAAACCACACGATGCATCTAGGCACATGATGGCGGTGTTGTGGCAGTTGAACTGTCTAGAGTGATGGGAGGAGCTCCTCAGCTAATTACAATTGGTGCGGATAAGACATTAGCTATATGGGACACGGTCTCCTTTAAGGTATTGCATTGGTGCTGGCACCTTTATTTTAATTCTGTGAAAATTCCCCTCACGACTAGAAAGACTTAGCATGCTTTTAATTTTCAGGAGCTGCGGCGTATAAAACCAGTTCCAAAATTGGCTTGCCACAGTGTGGCTTCTTGGTGCCATCCTCGAGCTCCAAACCTTGATATTCTAACCTGTGTCAAAGATTCTCACATATGGTATGCAGTTTTCTTTCTCCTGTGGTGACTTTTAGTTTCTTAATTTTGTACTTGATTGTGCAATGATGCACTATATCCATTATAAATTTGAAGACTTCTTTGTTTGAAATTGTGTTAGGGAAATCGAACATCCCACATATTCTGCTCTCACTAGGCCATTGTGCGAATTGACAACAGTTATTCCTCCACATGCTCTTGCTCCTAATAAGAAACTGAGGGTATGCGGTTAAATAGTTACCATTTTGTTAATTTTCACCTGGTTTAGAATGTATTGATCCTTGTATTATTTCTTGTCAAGTCTATCCAACATAGAATAATGATATGAATATGATTTGAAACTTCTAAGCACTTTAAGGATGAGTTGAGGCTAGGATAAGATCAAGATTGAGTGCGACAAAATCTGTGGAAAACTTTATTTCAATCTTTCATAAGTTTGTGTACGTTGCAGAATATGATTATCATGCCCCGGGGTAATAAAACCTATTTAATAGAAAAGAAATTGGATTTCGCGCCCGTATTACTTCCTGTCGAATTCCCTCTTTTTGTTGACTCTACCTGGTAATGGATTTGGTCAAACTTATATTTGCTGCAGGTGTATTGTATGGTTGCACATACTTTGCAGCCACATCTTGTTGCTATTGGAACCAATATTGGTGTTGTTATCTGCGAGTTTGATGCTAGATCTCTTCCACCTGTTGCTCCCCTACCTACCCCATCAGATAGCAGAGAGCATTCTGCTGTATTTGTAATTGAAAGGGAGCTAAAGCTATTAAATTTTCAATTAAACAACTCTGTAAATCCATCCCTTGGAAGCTCCTTGGCAGAAACAGGCAGAGCTCAGGGAGATTCTTTTGAACCATTACTTGTCAAGCAGGGGAAGAAGCACATTAGTACACCTGTTCCTCATGATTCATACTCAGTTCTTTCTGTGAGCAGTTCAGGAAAGTAAGTTATTTTTTCTACAATCTGTTGAATTTCCCCCCCATAAAGTGTATCTATAACTACAAGCTAACATTTTTTCTTAATACTACTGCTGCCCCTAAATAAATCCCCTTTTGATCAATTTACAAGAATTAAGAAAATTAGTTAATCTAGTTATTGTTTACATTAAATTTGTCAACAGTGAGTGTCTATTGATTTTTCAAAATTGTTCTTGAATTATTGTGACTCATTTTTCCACTTAACCAATGATCGTCTCAAGTATTTAAATTATTAGGGGTATTTTTGTAAAAAATAATGAATGCATCTAGTAATTTGGAAAGGGAATTGTAAAAAGGGCTTTTCTTTTTGTTGCAAAAGAAGCTTATATTTAGATACAGAGGTATCCCTCTGGTATTATAACTTCTGGTATTCCTCTTATAAGTTACAGCTTGCAATAATTAACTTTACCATGTTTGTGTATGTTGTAGCCTTTCTACCGTTATGCTACCTCCTTAGCATTTAGTTTGTTAATTGGACTGCCTTTTGGACACTTTCTTATTGTATCACATGTTTGCAGGTATTTAGCAATTGTTTGGCCAGATATTCCTTATTTCTCTGTCTACAAGGTCAGTGATTGGTCAATTGTTGACTCTGGCAGTGCAAGGCTTCTCGCTTGGGATACTTGTCGTGACAGATTTGCTATACTGGAATCATCATTACCTCCTCGAATTCATATAATTCCCAAAGGTAGTTCATCAAAAAGAGCCAAAGAAGCTGCTGCAGCGCAAGCAGCAGCAACCGCAGCTGCTGCTGGTTCCTCAGCTTGTTCAAGTCTGAATCTTGTTAGATGACGGAACATCAAATATACTAATGAGGTCTGTTGGTGCTCGCAGTGAACCAGTAAGATTCTTTCTTAGTCTAAAATATTCCTCGTAAAAGATAGTAAAATTCTTTCTTTAAAATAAATCCACTTCTATATGCCAAGAGTCATCAATCTGTTTGTTTTACCATGCAAAGATAGTATGAACTCTTGTGCATGTTATTCTTCAAAGAGAGTATAGTTGATAATAGGAGCAACAAATATAATGTCAGAGTACCTTTTTAACCAACATATCTCTTTTAGGTCATTGGTTTGCATGGAGGGGCACTGCTTGGTGTTGCCTATCGAACATCTAGGAGAATCAGTCATATTGCTGCTACAGCTATTTCGACAATCCAGTCTATGCCATTATCCGGTTATGGAAGCAGCGGCCTTTCTTCTTTTACCACTTATGATGATGGATTTTCTTCACATAGATCTCCAGCTGAGGCGGCACCTCAAAACTTCCAGCTATACAGGTGAAATTTATGATTGTTGTACCTTAACAAAATATCCATTTTTGCTGAAGTTCAGTGTTTTTTTTTCTTTCTTTTTTCCCCACACCTGACCTCTAAATAGAGTATTGCCTTTTTAAGATTAGAATGCTCACATGTATAAGGGTGCCACTTTGGTTCTACTTTTGCTTTGGGATAGATCCATGTGTAGCATTCTCTCTGGTGCGGTGCTCATGTCTGTTTCAAGGGAATTTCCTTTTCTGATAAGCAGAAAGATCGGCAGCCCTGCTGCAATAATATTTATATATTTTGATTGATATAAAGACATAATTTTCTTGTTTCCGCTGTTCCTTTACTCATACATCATTTTTCCAGTTCATTATTTGAAACCCAACTGTTCAAATCTCTTTATGCAAAGGTTTCTCTGAAAGGTTGTCGGTCGGCTCCATCAAAGGTGTCAAAGGTGTTAATTCTTTTATAAGGGTAATCAGTAGAATTAGACAATTAGTAAGAAGAATCTTTTACAATAATACTCGCACTGATGTTTTTTGCCTGTTATTGGAATTAAGAGGCCGCAACCATGTGCTTCTACACTGCGGCTTACGACCCATAATAGGTCTATTAATCACCTTGTTTGACACATGCTTCTGTGCCACTTCACCCTCAAATATCAAATAAGGATTTTGCCTAAACCACGTGGTGTTTTACTCCTCCCAATTCTGTACAACCTGTTAAACCCCTAATTTGCATCACATTCATATGAAGTTGAATGCCAATGTTACTTTAATCTGTGTTAGTTTTAATGAGTGTTCCTTTAGATTTGACATTGCATTTAATTGTGTTTGTGATTCAGTTGGGAGACATTTCAACCTGTGGGTGCTCTACTTCCTCAGCCAGAATGGACTGCTTGGGACCAAACCATCGAGTATTGTGCATTTGCATACCAACAATACATAGTCATATCTTCTTTGCGCCCACAATATAGATACTTGGGAGATGTTTCAATTCCAAATGCTACTAGTGCTGTTTGGCACCGGAGGCAACTGTTTGTGGCAACACCAACTACTATAGAGTAAGCGTCTAGCATATTACTACTTGGTCCTTTTTATTTTTTTGGTTTAGTGCTTCACTGCTTTTTTATAAGTTTGCTTTAGTTGTTTAGAAAGTGGAAATGAAATCTATAATTTACATAATGAATTCCTTGGCCTTTTGTGAATAGACCAAAAATATCAACTATTCATCATGACCAATGAAAAACGGAGAGAATTATTGTTGGAACATTTGTGTGAAGATGGAAAGAAATTGGAAGGTTGGAAGATTAAACACCAAGTAATTAAACTTTGATATAATATTGTGTGAATTGAAAAAATAGAGTGTGGGGGTCCCACATAAAATTGATCACACATATTAGTAGTGTTTAAATTGTGATATTTAATTTTAAATACATGATAATGATGAAAATAATATTAACTATTATTTTTTATTCATGGATATCACTTCGCATAATTTTAACTTATGTTTGTTGTGATAAGATTCAGAATCCAACTGAATTTTCTATCTTTTCTTCATTAGTTTGTTTCATCAACGTTTGTGGATTTGTTTCTTTTGATCTTATCCATTAGACTAACTGCTGCCGCAATTTTTGCTAAAACAGTTACAAAATCTCTATATAAATAGAGGACTCCACTCAGTTCAAAAATCACACCAAAGAGTTTCTATTGAGTTGTCGAGAACTCTTTCTCTCTTCTCCCTCCAGCTTGTGTTGACGAGCTATTCTTCTTCTCATCTCCTTTTTCTGTCCCTTCGGAAATAAGAGTGTTCTTAAGACCTTAGTCCCTATTTGGTATAATGTCCCTTCGTAATTAAGAAAGGTCTTAAAAATATAGTCCCTTTGATAAAGTATGTCCCTTCAAAATATAGAGTAACTTTAAGATCATAGTCTCGTTTGAAACAACGATGTCCCGTCGGAATTAAGAATGATCTTAATAGTATATAAATATTCTTTTAATATTTTTTTTGAGGAGAAATTAAAAAAAGTCGAAATGGTGGTATCACCATATTTGAGTGGTCGTAGTACCATATTGATAGTTTGGAGAACTTAAAGTTAGAATGATGGTAACACCATATTTGAGTGGTCTCAACACCATAACCTAGTGGTAACAATATCATACTAAAGTGGTTTCAGTATTAAAAGAGTGGTCTCTGTACCATATTGAAGGTGTAACTCTCGAACGGTTTTCTACAGTGCAATAGTTAATCACACAGTTGTAACTGGGCTTGTTTTATCCTGGAGGCGGCGTGGTTGATAGTCTACCTTGCACAATTTTGGGCAGTGCCACGAAACGTCTTAAAGAGAGCGACCTGGTCGTGACTCAACCTAGTAACAACTTCGGTAGATATTCTCTTTTAAAATAGAATTTGAAAAACCAAAATACAACAGTTTGAAAATACAAAACCAACAATTTTAAGACGTTTCAACTGCTATGTCTACCGAAGAAGTTACTTATTATGGTTAAGTTGTCCCTAAATACATTAAGGATAGATCAAGCTATAAAAGTACATCTTTTGACTGAAACAATGAAGTGATTGTTGTTATAACAACAACACTAAGAAATTCGTATACGTAATGGTACCTAGTTATCATTGGTAATGATAAAACTGACAAGTTTGTTACAAAACATAAGGTTTGGACCGGAAAAGAAAAATGACGTGTGCTTGCTCTTTCGTTTTGATGAACTCTAAAGTTTTTTTTTTTTTTATGAAACTAAAGTCGCATACTCACGTGATGCTATTCAAATCGGTACTATGAAATGTTGCTGGACCAAATTGAAAAGAATTTTCTATGAACTAGAAATGTGAAATTTGTTCCAAATGTTTCACACAAAGATACGAAAGAATCTGTATTTCAGATTTCTAAAGAATAAGACTGAATTAACTCAGACTTAAAAAGAGACTTGTGTATCAGGCATTCTTGTTGGAAAAAGACCGTGTCTTTGAAGCGGTTGATTTTAAACTTGAGTAACTTGGACTTAATTCCAACGTTATATGATTAGAAAATTTTATTTATTGCAGTCAAGATAAATGAACCAAAAGTTCATATAAATCAGTGTTTAGAGAATTTGAATCTCTAAAACTAATAAATTATGACATGTCCGAACTTGATGGGACATAAGCTAGAAGTGATAAAATGATATTTTATCATATCTATTTGATGACTGTGAATTTTGAAAAATAAAATTGATATGTTTGGTGTGTTCAATTTCTATAACGAAAATTGAAATTTATGTTGGATAGAGTACCTAAGTCTAAGAACAAAAATTCTAATTAAGAAATTTTGGAGAAAAGACAACCCAACTTGTCTTATTTTTTGAACTTGGGATAGTGGACTATAATTGGATTCTAGACCCCAATAGAATTGAACTCACTAGTAGAGTCTGTGAATGTGTATTCATTGGGTATGCTGTAAATAGTGGAGCATATAAGTTTTATGACCTAAATGCTAAAGTGATCATAGAATAAAGAGATGGTGATTTCTATATAAATATTTACCCCTTTAAATAAAGAATAGTGGGGGCACTAGTGGGAACAAGACATTAGTGGGGGCAAAATAAATCCCTTTTTCAAAAAAATTAAGAACTAGTGGGGGCACAATATCTAATCACATTCCAGTGACCATAAACAGTTACGAAAACATCATGCGAGATGTTATAGAACCTCGAAGAGGTAAGAAAGCAAGAATTGCTAAAGAGTATGAACTTAGTTTATACATTGGAAGAAGATCCATTAAGCCTTAAGGAAACTATATCATCATTAGATGCTGAGTTATGGCAAGAAGCAATAAACGATGAAATGGATTCTCTCTAGATTCTAACGAAACATGACACTTAGTTGACTTGCCTCATAGTTGCAAGCTAATCGGTTGTAATTGGATTTTGGAAAAGAACTAAAACCTGATGGTACGGTTGATGAATACAAGGCTCTTCTTGTAGTAAAAGGTTTTAGACAAAGAGAAAAATATAGACTTCTTCGACACTAATTTACCAGTCACAAGAATCATACCCATAAGAGTACTAGTCCCTTTAGGCGATGTTCATCACTCGATAGTACTTCAAATGGATTGGAAAGTTCCTTTGTTTGTGGTGAACTAGAAGAAGAAATCTATATGAAACAACCGGAAAGTTTTGTGATTCATGAACAACAAAACAAGATCTGTATGTTAGATAATTCTTTGTGAGGTCTAAAATAAACTCTTAAGGAATGACATGAAAAACTTGACATTCTAATGCTATCAAATGAGTATAAAGTGAATGAAAGTGACAAATGTATTTACAACAAATAAGGAAATAATATTTGCACAATCATATGTCTCTATGAAGACGACTTGCTCATATTCGGTTAAAAGATCCATGTTATGAATTATGTGAAATCATTGTTTATCAACAACATTGATAAGAAAAACCTAGACCCAGTTGAAGTAATTCTTGGTTTCAAGATTACTAGATCAGAAAAAGAGAACTTTTCTGATGAATCTCACAAAGTAGAGAATTTCTTAAGGAAATAAAATTATTTGAATGTAAACTTGCAAGCACACCCTGTGATCCAAATATGAAACTTTTCAAGAACATTTGAGATGGTGTTGGGCCAAAAGAATATGCGAGCATCATTGGCAATCTTTAGATATGCCATTGAATATATTAGACTCAACGTTGGCCACATCATGAGACTCTTATTCAAGTTTACTAATAGACTGATGAGAAGCTTGTCATGCTATTGAAAGAGTCATAAGATGCCTTAAGAAGATTATGACTCTAGAATTACATTATGAGAAGTATCATATTGTACTTGAATGGTACAAGATACAAATGAGAAGTATCTTATCGTACTTGAATGGTACAAGATACAAAATAGAACATCTTTCATATGAGTCTTAAAGCGACCAGTGACTGCACATTGAGCATAACTGGAGGAGTTGTTTATTAAAACAAATGATATTAACTCAGTCCATTATGGAATGAATCTGAGATGAGAACACTAGAGAAAACTAGTGAAGAAGCAAGTTCAGAAAATGACTGCTAGTTGAGATCCCCTAGTGGATATAACCGTTGCCATGAGTGTTAATTGTGATGGTACTGCAGCTATTACAAAAGTTAAGAATCGCTACTACAATGACAAGAGACGATTATTAAGGCACGAACACATAAAGTATTAGAGAGCTAGCTACTCTCAAAAGGAACGGTTAAGTATATCATGTACGTACTGATAAAGAGTTAGTCAATCCTTTGACGAAAGGACTGGCAAGAGAGAAAGTCTTAAATACATCTATCAAGATGGGACTAATGCCTAGAGCTCACTAGTGATGGTAACCCGACCTAACTGACTGGAGATCCCAAGAAATAGGTTCAATGGGTAATAACAAGTCATAAAGTGATAGAACATGCTATGAGAGGAAATAAAGAAAGCATGATTCCTGCAGCGAATAGAGGATGAGATAATAGAAACTCTTAATGAGATCTATGCTCCATATGGAGTGGAGTACATAGCTACAGGAGTACTCTTGATAGACTCACCTATGCGAATGTGGAACTGAGGCCGGTTCCTATGGAATTTGGGGCAGAATACCTAGAGCGTTCGTTAAAACTGGGATAGACGTGCAGAGCCATAAATGCACGGGCTTTTAGACTACACCTTAAGAAAAGGTTGTGTGTGGGTTCTATGTCTGAGATTGAGTTCAATGCTACGTGCCACTCTTGTTAATCGGAATTTTACCCGCTATGCAAAGGTTCAAGTTGTTGGCGACACCTTTGTTTATTAGCAACCTTATAGAAACGTTTTGACGTTATTATTGAAACCATTTTTTAAATTCAAGTGGGGGATTGTTGGAACATTTGTGTGAAGATGGAAAGAAATTGGAAGGTTGGAAGATTAAACACCAAGTAATTAAACTTTGATATAATATTGTGTGAATTGAAAAAATAGAGTGTGGGGGTCTCACATAAAATTGATCACACATATTAGTAGTGTTTAAATTGTGATATTTAATTTTAAATACATGATAATGATGAAAATAATATTAACTATTATTTTTTATTCATGGATATCACTTCGCATAATTTTAACTTATGTTTGTTGTGATAAGATTCAGAATCCAACTGAATTTCCTATCTTTTCTTCATTAGTTTGTTTCATCAACGTTTGTGGATTTGTTTCTTTTGATCTTATCCATTAGACTAACTGCTGCCGCAATTTTTGCTAAAACAGTTACAAAATCTCTATATAAATAGAGGACTCCACTCAGTTCAAAAATCACACCAAAGAGTTTCTATTGAGTTGTCGAGAACTCTTTCTCTCTTTTCCCTCCAGCTTGTGTTGACGAGCTATTCTTCTTCTCATCTCCTTTTTCTGTCCCTTCGAAAATAAGAGTGTTCTTAAGACCTTAGTCCCTATTCGGTATAATGTCCCTTCGTAATTAAGAAAGGTCTTAAAAACATAGTCCCTTTGATAAAGTATGTCCCTTCAAAATATAGAGTAACTTTAAGATCATAGTCTCGTTTGAAACAACGATGTCCCGTCGGAATTAAGAATGATTTTAATAGTATATAAATATTCTTTTAATATTTTTTTGAGGAGAAATTAAAAAAAGTCGAAATGGTGGTATCACCATATTTAAGTGGTCGTAGTACCATATTGATAGTTTGGAGAACTTAAAGTTAGAATGATGGTAACACCATATTTGAGTGGTCTCAACACCAAAACCTAGTGGTAACAATATCATACTAAAGTGGTTTCAGTATTAAAAGAGTGGTCTCTGTACCATATTGAAGGTGTAACTCTCGAACGGTTTTCTACAGTGCAGTAGTTAATCGCACAGTTGTAACTGGGCTTGTTTTATCCTTGAGGCGGCGTGGTTGATAGTCTACCTTGCACAATTTTGGGCAGTGCCACGAAACGTCTTAAAGAGAGCGACCTGATCGTGACTCAACCTAGTAACAACTTCGGTAGATATTCTCTTTTAAAATAGAATTTGGAAAACCAAAATACAACAGTTTGAAAATACAAAACCAACAATTATGGTTTAGGAAATTCTGATGAATATATATCCAATTCAGGAAGTAACCGGTTATGGCTAATCCATGCCAGGATCGACCGTTGTGGGTGTAGCATCAGTTCTACAAAAGTTCCATCCCTCCTGTTTTTATGTGATGTGTGACATCATTATCAATACCTGTGGTTTTGTAAAATAGACCCCATATCTCTGAAGATCTCAGTTTTGGGTATTTCTTCATGGCACATGGTCACCTTTACTATCCTATCATACTCACCCTTTGTTGTTTGTACGTAAATTCCTCTTATCTTTGATTTAGTCAAATGGAACCCCCTTGGTCTCGAGAGCATTTGTCTGTAATTCCAACAGCTTAGCATTTTCCCTATCCTATTTTTTCATTCACCACAACAATAGCATTACGAAAGAGCATGGTCCTAAGATGCTCATCTTGACAAACATCTCTGCATGTTTATCTTGCTACGTGGGATGCTTACATCACTTGTAAATCCTTAATGTGAAAGTTTCTGTGGTGACTATCCCTAGCATAAGTTGTCGGGTGAAGATTACTAAATGCCATTTGATTAAAATCTCCAACAAATGAAATTCATAATTTATTTTACGTTCTATGTTTTGATTTCAGAGTTGTTTTTGTGGACGCTGGGGTTACACAAATTGACATTGAAACTAAAAAAATGAAAGAAGAGCAGAAATTGAGAGAAGCACAGTCAAGAGCAGTAGCAGAGCATGGAGAGTTAGCACTAATTACAGTTGAAGGCCCCCAATCTACTACCGAAGAAAGAATATCATTGAGACCACCAATGCTGCAGGTTAAAATACGTTTTCACTTTTATCGTATATGGAAATGATTGCAGACATTTTGTGTCTATTTTCTTGTTCAAAAACATCTATATGATTTTTTGCGCTATTTTTGCATTGATGGAGATAGTAATTCAAGTCTATGATTCTGCTATTATATATACAAGTTGCCTCTTGATAAAAAATTTGAGGGCAGAGATTATTGCTCTCCAATTAGTTGTATATCTGGTGTCTGCTTTTTCACCTTGTTTTAAAAATCGAAATTTTTGTTTTTGATCCTCATGTTGCAATTTACACACACCACGAGTTACTTTGTCATCTTATCAAATAAGAATAAAGCATATATTGCTAGTTTCCTTGGAGGTTATATATATGAGAGAGAGAATGAGATATTTATTTCTTGTTCCTATTCTAGGTGGTTCGATTAGCTTCATTTCAGCATGCTCCTTCGGTGCCTCCTTTCCTATCGTTACCAAAACAAACTAGAGTTGATGGTGATGAAGCAGATGAGAGAAGGGCAAGTGAAGTCAAACCCCGATGAGGAGTGACGCCATAGGTTTTTCAAAATTTGTGTGTATAAAAGATAGTAATATTTATTTTTTTGTTTATAACCATGTGGTTCCTAGGGGAAATGGGCCCTAGCTAGTAGTCCAGAGTTCGGCCGCAAGATAAGTAAAGTCTGATCAAGAAATTGTTCCACCCAGGAATCGAACCTGGGTTCTCCCGAAATCTGTCATTTTTGGTGAAGCTCATTAATCACTTGAGCCAAATGACTTGGTTAAGATAGTAATATTTTTGTCTTAAAAGTTTATTCTCTTATTTATAATGCTCCATACCAGAATTTTAATAACTTATGACGCATAACCAAGCAATCTTCCCTTCCCCTGTGCCTGAGATATTCAGCTCTTTGCCTTTTTGCCTGCTCAATATAAATTTGGAGACTTAATTATACAGAGCAACACGGCCACCATGTAACATCTGAAATTTTTGAAGCAGTGAAAAGGAACCCAAAAAACAAACTAACTCACACCATGCATACCCTTTGTAATCGATCTTCCAACTCATCCAGAGGCGGTACCAGGGGGTGGCTGAGGGTGGCCGCGGCCACCCCCGAAAAATAAGAAATGACTAGAGTACCCTTGGTAGTTTTATAAAATTACAAATATATATTATATATATTTTTTTGTGAGTAATAACATAGAAAAGGAAGGCTAGCCGAGTGGTTTAATCACTACCCTTCTCCCAAAAGGTTCCGTGTTCAAATCTGGCTGGCAGCATATATTTTATTTTTTTAGCCATTAAAGGATATTTTCTTTAAAAAAGTTAATTTTCATGTGTTTAGCAATATCAAAAATGCACAATTTTATTTATTTTTTCTTCTAAAAAACCACACAACTATTTTAAAAAGTTAATTTTCATATGTATTTATCAATATCAAAAATGCACAATTTCTATTTTTTCCTTCTAAAAATACAACTATTTTCAATAGATTTCCTTTTTTAGTATGTTTAATCCAGTAATAAAATAAATAATTTTCTAAAAATTAACTTTGTGTGAGTATTAATTGAAAGTCAATTATTGATTATTTCAAGTCACTTATTACATATATAATATTATTTTAACCTATAAAAAAATAGAGTATTATTTTAAAGTTTGTACGTAATTTATTTACTATAACTTTTCTACTGCCCCCGGGAAAAAAAAATCCCAGTTCCGCCACTGAACTCATCCTTCTTTTTCCTTCTCTCAATCTCACCCTGGTGAGACACAGACTTCGCCACATGTCTCACCTGCAAGACTTGAGTGTGAGCCCTTTTCTTCTCAGCTTCCAGCAACCGAAGTCGTTTTGTTTCAGCAGCAGCTCTCGTTTTTGGTGAATTGCAGCACGTACACGCTCCTCCTTGTATTTTATCTCTCGAGTCATTCTCCTCATCAATGACTGAGAAGACCTTTCTCTAAAAGATGCCCTTATTTGCCGGTGAGCCTTTAGGATAAGCATCCTATTAGCCTCTGCCTGCTGAACACGTGATTCCACTTTTGTCCCAAGCTTCACACGTTCATTTGCATGACGCATTTCAACTCCATTTTTTGCTGCTTGACGCAGTTGACACAGTTGAATTTAGTTTGAGACACCGTAAATTCAAACATGCTCAAAACATGTGACATACATGCATGGTTCCAAAAATGTTTTGTCATTAATTAGTTTTGGCCGAATGTTTTTGCTCGGTAGTGTACCATATGCCTACCGTGATTGTTCAATTTCACAGCACAGCATCTAGAATATTATACGGTGGCTCAAAATTTGATTACAAACTTTATTTTGCTTTGAAACTTTAATTATTCCACTTGATCCGTAAAAGCTATGTTAGAAATTACAGAAAAAAAAAAAAAAAAAGGAAGAACATGGTTTCCATCACACAGCTGCATGAGGTGCATTTCCTTCCCAAAAGGAAAGAGAATTAGGTTCCGTAGCTTTCTGAAGGAGTCAGAGCAGAAGCTGTTTGGAATGTCAATTTATGATTCTTGGGCTGCATGTTGAATATTTTGGATTCACTTTAATTAATTTATTAAAGTATAATTAAATGTGTATAAAATCAAATATATTAGCTTGTTATATTTATTTATTTTATAATAATAAATATTATTATAAGGCTTAATGTTGAACGGGTCGTGATGGGTTGGGCCGTTCTTTCTAGTCAGTCTATTGAGGTCCCTGTCTCCACCGGTGAGTATATATTCTAGTCATCCCATTAAGCTAGATACACTGAAAAACATAACATGCATAATGGCTCATCAGTGAGAGGTAGAAGTACCGTCTCAACCTTTTCTCGGTTTCAATCAATGGAGGATTCATCCGCTATCATTCCAGGTACACGGTTCCAGTATATTCTTATTTACAATTATGCTATGCTTCATATCTATAATATGATCAATATAAACATGCATCTCAAATGAAACAACACAAAATAATCTCCTCTTAAAGCCAAAAATTTACTTATTTAGCCGTAATAACTTAGTCATTAAACTCAATCAGAGAGATTGAACCAGGCTTACTAAATGACCACTACAACAAGTTTGAGATTTAGTATCATTTGAAAAATGTTACTAAATCAAGAAAAATGTTACTAATTCAATTTAGTAACATTTTATCAAGTGTTACATAAAGCCTATGTTACTAAAAGGTTTTAGTAACATTTAAGAGTACTATTAGTAACACTCGATAAATGTTACTGATTATATCGTTTGTAACACTAGAATTTATCTTTAGTAACATTAAAAGTACTATTAGTAACACTTGATAAATGTTACCGATTTATATATATTTTGTAATACTAGAATTTATCCTTAGTAACATTAAATAAATGTTACCGGTTTATTTATCTTGTAACATGCAAAAATGTTACTAATTTGTATTTGTACATTGAAAAAAATGTTACTAAAAATATCACAATTTCGCATCAAAACCATCACTTATTTATAACAAGACAATGAAATAATATTCTAAGCAACACTAAAGTGTTACAAGCTTCACTAACTAAAGTGTTACAAGCTTTTTTCCATAAGTATAACTAAAGTGTTACAAGCCTCACTTGGAAAACTAAGTAGCGAATGAAATCTAAGAAACTTTTATGGAGTGATATCCCATTTAACAGAACCTAAAGCATCAGACCTGAAGTATATCCTTGACAGGCTTTTTACTATGTTGGTTCTGCTTGAGAAATAGTTCAAACCTTCCTCTAATTTGTGGATGTCTGGCCATGAATAATTTAATTAAGTTAGGCAAGGTGAAAACACACACGTATTAAACTTTTGTCAACAAGTTGTTACCACATGGAAAAAACTATTAACAAGACCTGAAATAATAAACTAGCAATCTAGCATTATCTAAAGAGGCCTGAAATTGCATAGTTCTTCATAACTATATCAGCAACTCTGACTTTGTCATTGCTAAAGCAACTAAAAATTACTCCAGTACCATATTGAATTGCAGCAACATTCCCTAACTAACAACATAATGCTAAGAAAAATCTTATAAACAAAGACAATATTGACACTCAATTGAAAAACAGAGCATAAATGCCTCCAAAATGAAGTTAGTTTCATGAAGAAGTCTAGTATTCCCCTTGCATCATTTACATACTAGTATATATGTTTCACAGTGCTTTCACAACACTTGAAATTCTATAGATTGCTTAAGCAACTCAAAGACTTTAAGATACGAAGTTGTCTCAATTATTTGATACTACACAATTTAAAGAATGACACACAAGTGTAAACAGGCAGTGTAATGCATAATATATATAATATTATATAATATACATCTAAATCAGTAAATTTTATTTGGGCAAATGTTTTAATTAAGTGCTTAAAAAACATACTTTCTAGTTATTTTTCCCCGACTCTTGCCACGAGATGCGCTCTGCTTCATCCTAGTGCTTAATGCCTTAGGAATCATCTGGGTGTTTGATGACTCTGGTACCGCCATCTCGCTGTTCAACGAGTTTGGAACGGCCATCTCAGTGTTTAATGACTCTGGAACTACTACTGTTTCTAGAGCTGTCAATTTAGGGGGCCAAGCAAAATTGGGCCCAGCCCCAATATAAAGGGGGCCTAAATATGGTAAGCAAAAATAGGCCCCCTATTATATAGGCCCCAAAAAAGCCAAGCCCCCCAAATAAAATATAGGCCCCCAAGGCCCCAAAGCCCCAATTTTTTAGTAAACGAGAGTTTTTTGATAAAAATTTCTATAATTCACACATAAATTATTAAAAACAAAAGAAACAATCCGAGAATTCTCGGAATCGAGAATTCCAAAAAATTTCGAAAATGAGAGTTTTTTGATAAAAATTCCTAGAATTCACACATAAGTTATTAAAAACAAAAGAAACAATCCGAGATTTCTTGAAAATTTCTCGAGAAAAAATACTCGAAAAGTTTTCGACAAAAAATACTCGAAAAGTTTTCGAGAAAAAAGTTCCGGAAAAGTTTCTAAGAAAAAATTCTCAAAAAGTTCTCGAGAAAAAAATACTCGAAAAGTTTTCAAGAAAAAATACTCGAAAAGTTTACGAGAAAAAATACTCGAAAAGTTTTCGAGAAAAAAGTTCCGAAAAAGTTTCCGAGAAAAAATTCTCGAAAAGTTTCTGAGAAAAAAGTTCCGAAAAAGTTTCCGAGAAAAAATTCTCGAAAAGTTTTCGAGAAAAAATACTCGAAAAGTTTTCGAGAAAAAAGTTCCGAAAATGTTTCCGAGAAAAAATTCTCGAAAAGTTTCCGAGAAAAAAGTTCCGAAAATGTTTCCGAGAAAAAATTCTCGAAAAGTTTTCGAGAAAAAATACTCGAAAAGTTTTCGAGAAAAAAGTTCCGAAAATGTTTCCGAGAAAAAATTCTCGAAAAGTTTCCGAGAAAAAAGTTCCGAAAAAGTTTCCGAGAAAAAATTCTCGAAAAGTTTTCGAGAAAAAATACTCGAAAAGTTTTCGAGAAAAAAGTTCCGAAAATGTTTCCGAGAAAAAATTCTCGAAAAGTTTCCGAGAAAAAAGTTCCGAAAAAGTTTCCGAGAAAAAATTCTCGAAAAGTTTTCGAGAAAAAATACTCGAAAAGTTTTCGAGAAAAAAGTTCCGAAAATGTTTCCGAGAAAAAATTCTCGAAAAGTTTCCGAGAAAAAAGTTCCGAAAAAGTTTCCGAGAAAAAATTCTCGAAAAGTTTTCGAGAAAAAATACTCGAAAAGTTTTCGAGAAAAAAGTTCCGAAAATGTTTCCGAGAAAAAATTCTCGAAAAGTTTCCGAGAAAAAAGTTCTGAAAAAGTTTCCGAGAAAAAATTCTCGAAAAGTTTTCGAGAAAAAATACTCGAAAAGTTTTCGAGAAAAAAGTTCCGGAAAAGTTTCTGAGAAAAAAATACTCGAAAAGTTTTCAAGAAAAAATACTCGAAAAGTTTTCGAGAAAAAATACTCGAAATGTTTTCGAGTAAAAAGTTCCGAAAATGTTTCCGAGAAAAAAATTCTCGAGAAAAAAATACTCGAAAAGTTTTCGAGAAAAATACTGAAAAAGTTTACGAAAAAAAATTCTCGAAATTTATTTGATATTTTGTGGGCCAATATTAGGCCCCATAGGGGGGCCAAGAGTAAAATTAAAAAATAGGGGGCTGGGCCTAAAAACAAACAAAAATAAATCTTCTCAAGTGGGGCTTAATATTTTGGGGCCCAAAAATAGGGTCTTTCAATATGGGCCTTTTTTGACAGCTCTAGTTGCCTATAGTCTGAGGCGACGTTTTTTGTCACTTTCCGGGCACGATTGCTTGAAGCGTCGCCTAAACTGCAGGAAAGGGGACGTTTTTAATGGGTATCTTGGGCAACGCTTTTCACATGTTGCCATATCGTGCAACGATAAACCTGTTAAGTTGGAAAAGGCATAGGCAACGATTTGCAAATCGTCCCCTAAACTTGTTAAGTGGGAAAACGTATAGGCAACGATTTACAAATGTTGCCAGAACTGGCAACAATTACCAAGTGTTCCCTAAAATTGAAATAGAATGAAATAGTAATTACTAAACTTGGTTAATTAGTGTATATTGAGATTCAAAATAAGAACTGCATCAAACACAAATTGCATTTACTACGAAAGTGTCGTTAAAATCTTCACACATTAACTTAAATACACATAGTCTAACATTACTTAATACCACAATAAGTTAATACTTAGAAGTACAAGTCTAGCAAAATACATAGTTTCTTCAAGTTTGATCTTAGAAGTCTAGCAAAATGACATAATAGATAGTTTCTTCAAGTTTAATGCTTAGAAGTCTAGCAAAATGACATAGTAGATAGTTTCTTCAAGTTTAATGCTTAGTGCGCCTAAAACAGCAACATCCAACTCATGTAAGTTTGTCGAACTCATCATCTTCATCATCCTCTTCGTCACCTATGTCGTCCTCTTGATCAAATTCTATGTCATCCTCATCACTTGCGTCATCCTCTTGAGAGTCATCACTTATGTCGCCGTCCTCTTCATCATCTTCATTGATATCTTGCTGCATAAATAAGATCAACAATATATACAATTAAATGCTAACAGATCAGCAGACAAACATAACAGTCCAGCTATAACACACAGTCCAGCTATATTTTTTTTTGAACAGCGAAAATAATTTATTAAAGGCACTCCAAGGTACAAGATGTACCTAGAGGCCAAAAGAAGTCATACAAACAGAACACAGGTCATAAAGACCACACAGCAACATCCAAACACGCAGAAGCTAAAAACAAAGGCCAAGGAAACAATCCAGCCACCCAATACAAATGACATAGTAACAGACAAACAAGGAGAGGGAGAACATGAACACAAACTATCGCCCCCTAGCAACAAACACCCCTTCCCCGAACCAAACTGAAGCAAACACATCACCGCTGCATACAGTCACAAGGATTCAAATTCCATTCATATAGAAGACAAGAGTTTGCCGCTACTTTGTTCAAAAACCATTGCCAAGAGAGTCGTTGAATGCAATCCACTTGCTAGAACTCATAAAACTCTAATTACAATAACATAAAACAACATTGATGTATATGATTACCTTTCGATGATCTGGAGCATGAATTGATGTAGACGAATGCATTTGTGGTCCACTCTCCTTTGCATCTTCAGGGGATAATCCTAACAAATCTTCTATCGATTCCATATTGATTTGAGGATTGCAATGTTGCATTAATGTCTTAAAAGCATTTTGCAATCTATCAATCTTATCTTCAAAATCGTGCCTCAATGTAGAAACCTCTTCATTGTGTGCTTTTTTCAAAGCATTAATCTCTGACTTTCGCTTTAAGGAAGTTTTAGTTACGTTTCTCCCATAACCACGGAACCTGCCAGGACGCTCATTTCCAAAAACAGCTTCAAATGCCTCTGTATCACTTTCCTCATTTTCAGCCATTTCTTGAAGTTGGGACTAGCAAAATTACAGTACATATATTAACTACTTATATATATATATATATATAAAACACAATTTACTGTAACGTTAAAGTTTTACTTACAATTACTTTTCCAGTTTCTACATCCACTTGTTTTTCCTTATGTTTTCCTTTCCGAGTTTCAACAAACATTTCTGATTGAGTGGGCTCTCTTCCTTCTTTTGCACGCTGCACAAAACACAAGAATTCCAAAACAAAAAGACATTAAATAAAATGCATAATAGCAGCCCATGAACTAAAATGCCTATTGTAGATAAGTTTACCAATTCTTCCCGAGTCAAAGAGAAGTTTGTGGGACCCATTCGATGCACCCACTTTAGTTGAGTTCTGTTTCTAGTATTCTTTTCACTGATTGCCTACATTTAAAGTTGAAGGAATCATTACATAAAAATCTGAACAGTATAATGAAAAACATAAAAAGTTGCACAATTCATAAATAATTTTGTATTAATCTTACTTGTATAGGTTCCTTATTCCAATATTCACAAAGGTTCTTAAAATGAGCTTCTGGCACATCTTTAGGACGATGTTTGAGTCTCTCAGTCATGTTGGAATACATCACAAAATGTTTCATCTTAATTTCATGCTTATATCTTCTCCATGCATCTCTAACAGTCGCTATAACCCAACTTCGTGCTTCAGCCGGCAAGATATACTTCCGCTACGAATTCATATAAGATAAAACATGATCAAAAAATCAAAGTTTTTTTAACAACTAGATATTCAAATTCATACATACACACATACCTTAGAATATCTCCAGCAACGTCTTTTATTCTTTCTTGGCATTCCTGACCAATTTGTGTAAATTAGAGGACAAAATGATGACTTCCTAGCCAATGTTCCCAAGAAAAGGCTGAAGCCAGCTACTACTTTTCTAGTTGGCCCAATCGGCTGACCATCATCATTAAATGTCACTTCTTCTCGTTCTTCCAAAGTTCTTGCGTGAATATCTTTGCACTTAGTTTTCCCACGAGTTCTTCTCTTTGGTGTTCCTATTTTTAGTATAAAGTAATCAATACATTATAACAGTATCACATGTGAGTTACCAATATATACAAAATGCGTGAAATAATTATCGTGAAATATGAAACCGATTACCTTTATCTTCTTCTATATCCCTGTTTGTCTCGTCTTCATTGACAATTTCCTCAACTTGTGCAAGAGGCTGATTTTGACTCACTTTAATAGGCTGACTGGAGCTAGGATGAGAGTTGTTACCTGGTTTTTCTCTAGTGTTTGACTTGGTGGTGTCAATGTCCTTTGACTTTTGAAGTTCTATATAATCACCAATCAACATTGATGGACATGTTGCCACCCTCTTTCGCTTTTTAGAACATTCAGTTTTTGAAATCATTGTGTCTAAAGAAAGATTAGGTTTCTCTAGTTTTTTAATTTTTGAAGGAATGAGAAGTTTCTTTGCAACTGTTTTTTCCACCTTTTGAATTTTCTCTCTATTACACTCCGATAGATTGTCATGAATTCTTTTCTTCGACATTCCTAGTTTCAATGTTATGTCATTAAAAAATGCATCAAAATAATGTCTTTAAAATAAAATGCAAATTTAAAGTATATACAAAAATTTATTTACCTTGTGCAACTTCTTTGTCTCTAGGTGCAACAACTTCCATAGTTTTTGGTTGCATGATTTTCTTTGTAGTAATGGGTTTATCCAATCTGCCATCAACCTTTGGAACTCCTCCTCCATTGATTTTAGCTTTCTCATGAGTTCTGTTTTTTTGTGTTTCTAGTTTTTGTTTCTCTGTTTTCTTTGCAGCATTGTGCTTGTCCAAATGGTTGTCAAGCTTTCGAGTTGTTTTTTTTGGTGTTTCTTATTATAGTGAAAATTCATAAAAAATAATAATAATTAGGAATAATACAAAACATAAATAGTACAGATATAATTTTATAAAATCAAAATAATGAAACAAGAAAATGTTTTACCATCTACAACTTCCACAATCTCTTGAACCATTTCTCTATTATTTCCCTGCAACGTCTCATGCAACTTGTCAATTTTTTCTTGCTTAATTTGCTGGATTTTCTTTGCCATCAACTCCTTGCTTGATCTTGCTATAGGAACACCAGAACTTTTAATAGGAGTTTTGTCAATCTTTCTAGGAGATCCACCATCTTTTGCACATCTTACTTTGTCCATTATGGCTACAATGTTGAACTACAAAGAGGAAAAAACATAAAATTACATAATTATACAATACAATTAATGTTCAAACACAATATATGAACAAAATAATATTGATAAACAAATATTTGTAAAAAATGATCAAACCAAAATAATAACGATTAACAACTTGGGAAAAGACATGGTACACACTACCTAAAAAAGCATTGCTTAACAAGTACTAGAATCATCAGTAGATTCGTCATCACTTTTAACACTTGTGTCATCATCACTCTCTTTTTTTCCTTGTTTGCGAAGTTCTGACAAAGGTATTTCGAAGATTTCATCTGGTACATCTTCCCTAACTAAATCAACTTCACAATCATCATTTGATACATCCAGATTTGGTGAAATATCATAATCTTGGCCTTCTGAACTCAAACATTCACCCATGTCACATGTTTCCCTTGGAATTGCCTTCAAAACATAGTGTCTATTTTTGTTAAAAGGATCTTCAATAAAGAAGCATTGTTGAACTTGAGATGCCAACACAAATGGATCATTTTTGTAGCATTTTTTGTTAGAGTAAACACATGTTGCCCCATATTTGTCAACTTCAGCCACAAACCAATCACATTTAAACAATACATAACTTTTTTGACCATAATAATCTATCTCAATGATATCTTTTACTGCCCCATAGTAAGTCACACAAATTGTTTTTGGATTTTCATCCTTTGCATTTCTAAGAACTTGAGTTACTGCTTCTAATGTCACACCACTGTTTTGTGTTTTAATCCTTGCTTCGCGTTTTGTTGTATGAAATCTGTAACCATTAATAACATAACCAGAATACCTTTTAGCAATATCATTTGGTCCCATAGACAACGCCTTCAACCAATCGGCGACGTTCTCATCCATGAGACGTGTTTCAAACCATTGAATAAAATTTTCTCTTTGATTGTTAGATTTGCTTGACTTACTTCTTTTTCGAGGATTGTGAACATTAACCTCATGCTCTCTACAAAAACAAATAACTAATTTTTCAATACAAAGGAAAAAGAAACTTATTGTGAGAATGAAATGTTGTAGCAAGTAGATGATTGTACCTAATGTATTCTTGCACTTCGTCACGATTGTATAAAATGTAACCATGAGCTAGGTTTTGAGACTTCTGATCAAGAGAAATTAGTTTCTTTCCCCCAATCGGATGACCTATGCTAGGATTATCATCACTATTTCGTGTCATTCTATTCATCCTTGTGTCTACCCCACTAGACAAATATCTTGAACAGAATGTTAGAGATTCTTTGACCAAGTATGCTTCAGCAATAGAACCCTCTGGCCGAGTCCTATTACGAACAAAAGATTTTAAATCACCCAAATATCTTTCCATATAATACATCCATCGAAATTGAACCGGTCCACCTAATCTGACTTCATTTGCAAGGTGAATTGGTAAGTGAACCATTATGTCAAAGAAACTTGGAGGGAAGATACGCTCCAATTGACAAAGTGTTTCAGCAATCTCTACTTCCAAGTGATCCAAAGTTTTCACCTCTATAACCTTTTGGCATAAACGCCGAAAAAAGGAACAAAGCCGAATCAACGGTATGGAAACTTGATTTGGGGTTATCCCTCTTATTGCCACTTGCAACAAGTAATGCAGTATAATATGAGCATCATGACTCTTGTACCCGGAAATTTTCCCTTCATAAACTTGAACACATCGAGAAATATTAGAAGCAAGGCCATCAGGAAGTTTTGCTGTCTTTAAAACACTACAAAAAATAGACTTCTCATGCTTTGTTAGGGAGAAACATGCTTTAGGGATTTGAGTTTTCTTACCATCACTCGTTGCCTTCAAATGGAGGTTTTTTCTAATCCCCATGCGTTGTAGGTCCAAACGAGCTTTCGCATGATCCTTTTTCTTCCCTTCAATCTCTAAGAGAGTCCCAATTATATTATCACAAATGTTCTTCTCTACATGCATAACATCTAAATTATGGCGCAAGGAAATATCCTTCCAATATGGCAATTGCCAAAAGATAGATTTTTTCTTCCATGGACCAGACCTTTGTTTCTTATATTTCTTCCCCAATACATCGGGGATGTGTTTCAAGTCTTTTAAAATCCTTTTTGAACCTAACAAGGTGGGTGGAGACCTATATTCTGTTTTTCCATCAAAAGAAGCTGCATTTGCCCTCCAAACATGATTTGAATCCAAAAAGACTCGATGACCCATATAACACATCTTCCGGCTATGTTTTAAGTAAGTTGAAGAAGTTTTATGATTACATGCAGGGCAAGCAAACTTCCCTTTAGTACTCCAACCAGATAGCATAACATATGCAGGGAAGTCATTCACAGTCCACAAAAGAGCTGCACGCATCTGAAATGATTTATTTTTTGAGATATCATATGTTTCTACACCGACATCCCACAATATCTTAAGTTCCTCTATAAGTGGCTGCATATACACATCAATTGCATTTCCGGGGGACCGTGGCCCAGGAATAAGTAATGACATCAAACAGTTTTCTGCCTTCAAGCACAAATTTGGCGGATAATTATATATTGTTAATACAACAGGCCATGTGCTATGTGAAAGACTCATAGTCCTAAATGGATTAAACCCGTCACTCGCCAACCCAAGCCGGATGTTACGAGTCTCAAGAGCAAAATCTGGATGTTTTGCATCAAAGTCTTTCCATGCTTGTCCATCAGCAGGGTGCCTTAACTTACCATCCCTTGAACGCTTCTCTGCATGCCACCTCAATGTGTCAGCTGTCTTTGAACACATAAAAAGTCTTTTTAATCTTGGAATCAAAGGAAAATGTCTTAGAACTTTGGCAGGAACCTTGTGAGGTTTTTTAGACTCTTCAAGATCACATTCAACTTCAGGATATTCAATCCACCTTGATGCTCCACAAAGATGACACGAGTCATCTTCCCCATGCTCTTTCCAAAACAACATGCAATTGTTGGGACATGCGTGAATCTTTTTATAGTCTAAGCCCAAATCCTTTATCATCGACTTTGTTTTATTAAAAGAGACAGGGATGTTCAATTCTGGCATAGCCTCTTTCAACAGCTCTAAGAGAGCGGTGAATGATGCATTGCTCCATCCATGGAGACATTTCAACAAATACATTCGAATGGTGAATGATAACGAGGAGAATTTTTCACAACCAGGATACAACTCTTGATTTGCATCATCAACTAGTTTATAAAATTTTTTTGCGTCTTCATTTAGCCCTTCATGTACTCCACCTTCTTCGGCAGCATCTTTAAACGTCTCAAACAGTAAGCCATCAATATCATCAGATGATGTTTGATCATCAGATGGTGATTTAGATGATGAATCAGATGATGTTTCATCATCAGCATCCCCATCAATATCCATAAGAATGTTATCTTCACCATGGTAAATCCATTCTGTGTATCCCTTTACAAATCCTTTGCTACATAAATGGTCATACACTACATCTCTCTCTTCCCAACTATCATTACAACATATAGCACAAGGGCACAAAATCTCTATTCCTTCAACTATTCCTTCGGTGTATGCAATATCTAAAAAGTAATCAACACCATCCCTATAACCTTCACTATCTGGAGGCAACTCAACCCAATCCTTGTTTATCATGTTTAGTTTACTATAAAGAAACAAAATATTACTATATAAGCTTATAGGGAAATAATAATTTTAAGGTATCATAAGGCTTATAGATGAATTAAAAGAGGCTAAAATTACTGCTATATGGAAAGAATCACCCTTTCAATTTTAATTGAAACACATGCAAGTAGTTTTCTTAACTAAAGAAGTTGTAGCAAATTAAAAACAGAAGCAGAATAAAAAAAAAATTACAACAAAACAGAAGTAGAATCAAAACAGAAGCAAGATCAAAACAAGCAGCATACATTTTCATTTTCAAAACAAAAAACTAAATCAAATATGTCAAACACATAGAATGGGTTGTGAAAAATAATACCTGAACAACACAATGAAGAAAGAACGCAGCAATGCCGAAATGCACCAAAACTGAAAACGCAGCTAGGAACGCAACAACGCCGAAAGTACCAAAAATGTAGAATGTGTCGAAACCGTGCTTCTACATACCATATGTTCAAGAAGTTAATAAACTTGAGTTAGGTGCTTTTTGTATAACAGTGCGACTACTCGATAGTTAAAAAACATTAATGGACACTAAGATAAAACCAAATCATAGTACCATGAGAATATAGATGAAATCTTTAAAGCTAGACAATACCGGACATAACTATACAATCAACATACAAAATAAAAGAAAAGTTTCACAAAACAAAGGCTAGATAAATGTCACTGTTACACATAACAAACACAAAATATAATGCTATCTACAAGAAACTATATTGATGAAATATTATTCTCAACAATCTCTTTCACTGGTGGTACAGATCATTTAAAGAACACAAAATCAGAGCAATGCAACTGTCAAGGAAGAAACATCTAAGTAATATAATCAGTCCACCAGAAATTACTCAGACTAATTCAGCACATTCAAATAACATGACTATGCTTGTGAACAGTTCATTGAACAAGAAATAATGTATAACATATCATTACCTCATAAAAATGTTATTGTTTGACAGTTCATAAAAATGAAAGATTGATGGTAAAGTAGCACTTCATATACAATTATATCTGAAGGTGGAAAAACACAAGAAGGGGGGGGTTGAATTGTGTTTTTAGAATTAAAACTTTTTCGAAATAAAACCAAGTTTGCAGCGGATAAAACACAAATTAAAAGAGATGCTGAGAGAAAGAGAGAAAGAAGGACACAGAATTTATCCTGGTTCCCCTCACAAATCGAGAGTACTCCAGTCCCCTTGTTACTAACAAGAGATTTTCACTATAATTTACTAAAGATTACAAATTGCTCAAGCACACTTGCAAGAGACTTCTCAGGTGCTCAAGTTTCACTAAACAAGAGACTTCTTAAATGCTCAAGTTAATCTTAACAAGAGACTTCTCAAACAAACTTAAGAATAAGAATGAATGTTAAGGAACACTTGATATACTATCAGAGGTGTTTACAAAATACAACTCAAATTGCTCTAAGACTTAGAATGACAGATTTAAATTATGATGTCAGAATGCTTCTTAGTCTTTGAACGTAGAACAGTCGTTAGAACAGTAGTGATAACAGTTGTAGTAACAGTAGTCATTTCTTCCATTTGAGTCTTCTATTTATACTTGGAGGAAGATGATGACCGTTGCAGAGAGAGAGGTGCCAGCTGGAATTTACTCGTACAATTGATAGCTGTATATTGCCTTCTTTGGTAAGGAATTCCAATTCCACTACCTAGCTATTCAATTTATCACTCATCCATTTTGAGTAATAATAGTACGATAGTACAATCCTCAAATGCGCTCCACTTATGGATAAGGTTAACGTTGTACCAACGAATATTCCTTCCTGTGGATGTGACAGAGCCTTGAAGTGGATTGTTCTTCAATCATTGGTTCTGTATAGGTCAGCTCTTGAGTGACGTAAATTCTTTTTGCTTCTGATGTTCTTGTCATAGCTTCTTAAGATCTTCAGCTTCTGAACTTCATCAGAGCCTAGCTTTTGGTCTTCAGAAGTGCTATCTTCAGCACGCAGAAAATTAAGCTTCTGATGAACAGTGATACTCTTTCAGAGCTTGTTTTGACTGGCTTCTCTGCTACTATTCATAGTGCTTTTGAATGAATTTTAACTTGTAATTCTGCACACTAGAATAATCATTAGTAATACCAATTGTAATTTTAATACTTTGTTATCATCAAAACCACTTAAAACATTAGAGGTTCATGTCGGACCCACTTTGTTCCAACAATCTCCCCCTTTTTGATGATGACAAACCAAAGCATTAAAATTCAATTGTTGTTGATTTAATTTAATTATGATGACTTCAGGTTTCAAAGGTTTGCAGTCTCCCCCTGAGTCTGATAATCCATAAGGGTAGGTTTGTAAGCTCCCCCTAAGTTTTATCCATAATTAATTAAAACAGTTTAAGAGTTGATTTATTAACTTAAAATAAATTTTCATATTTAACTCTCAGAAGCATAGTTTTGCAAGCTTTGCTTCTTAGAGTTTGATAATGCTCAGAAGCGGTTTGCAAGCTCTTCTGACATTGTCTATGAATTTTATTTTAGGTTCTTAAATTTTCTCCCCTTTCAATAATCGTTCAGAATGAGAAAGAATCATAAGAGATAAATATTGATTCATAATGCTTTTAACATTACAGTTTCAGATTGAGCAGTATATGAATGAATCAACATTAATTTTAACGCTACTCTTACTCCCCCTTTTGGCATCAGTCAAAAAGACACAGAAAACCAAGCAGTCAAACTCGTCATAACAAGGTAGTCAAGTCAAAAAGTGATGACAACTAAATTCATTTAATGAATTGTGTTGAAAACCGTCCTGACAAGAGAGCTTGATGATACTATAAAAAGGGATGATTCCTCTCATTTTACTCATCCAGAGTAATCAAGTAACATCAAAAGAAAAACATACAATGGAAAGACAGGTTACCAAGGATGCTTCAAGCTCAAAAGGAGAGAGCAAGAAGGGAGCAGAGCCCTGGCGCTGCGAAGAAAACAGGCTACGATATGAGAGAAACAAGGAAGAACTTATTTTAACAGAGTCAGAGGAGGAAGAATTGGGCTCTGATCTGGAAGAGTTCTTATGGACATATGAAGATAATCTAGCAGATTATCCAGCTGAGGTTCAGAAGCTTGCTGATGAAGCACTATCTCTTCTCAAAGAGAAACTGAAGAGTATAGAATCAGAGGCTTCTAAATCTAAGCCTTAGGCTAGATGCAATCATATGTAATAAAGAATCTTTCTATTAATAATAAAAGTTGTTCCTCTACCTATCTCTCTCTCTTTTAAGCTTGCTTTCGTTTTATATACCACATAAGTATTGTCAGAACACCAGTTACCAGACACGCCTCATTCGGTATTGGTGCCCCGTTGTTAAACAGGCTTTAATACTAAGAAGCTATTTCATGAGTAAACAGGAGTACTGATGAGAGGGACTCTTAGGTTTTGAAAATCCTAGGCTTATTAGTTTAAATACTAAGATGCTCTTCAGCATCTTTCACTAGAGTCAGAATTCTCAAGAGTACCAGACAATATTATGGTATATAGAAAAGTTAAATTTTGAAAAACAAAGATAAAACAAACATATAAGCAAATAACAAACACACAAATATGGATAATATAGATATGAATTAAAAGAAAATTATCCAAAAATTACACAAGAACTTAACAATAAAACAAGTGCTCAAACATAAGGGTTAAGGTTTGGGTTGCTGTTGAGTAAGCTTCAGAAGAAGTTCCATCATTGCATCTATCTTCTTGTTTGTAGCTTCACCAGATCTGTTCATGTCTTCTCTTATATCGGCCCTGAACTCATCCATTTCATTTCTTAGTTCCTCTCTTAAGTCATGCTTGATTACATCCAGAGCTTCTTGCATAACAGAGGGTATAGCAGATGAAGAAGAGCCTTGGACAAGTACTGGTGGAGATCTAGGAGGAGATGAAGCAACAATGGGAGCTTTACCTTTATCAGAATCTGGTTCACTAAGGTTCTGATCATTCATAACAATATCTTCTGCAGCTCCTTGATTCTCAAGAATCTTATTAGTCTCAATGACAGCAATGTGAACAGCTCTATCAACCAATAACTTGAAGGCTTCTTGTTCAGCGAGCCTCTGACGTTCCATTTCAGCAGCTATCCTAGCCTGCTCATCATCCAGAGATCTTGTAATACTTTCATTCACAGCAGCTAAAAAAGCTAACCTCTGACATTCTTCTTCATGGTTGAAAGATGTGAGCCTTGGAGCGTTGAGCTTCTCAACAACCTCAAACAGTTCCTGTACAGTGTTTGCTCCTCTACCGTTAATCTTATCCTTCAGATGAGTACTGAGAATCCTTAAAGATTTACCAAATAAGTACTCTAATTCCCTGACATCAGCATCCATATCAGAGGGGAAGATAAGAGCTTCTTCCTCTCTTTGTTTAAACCTCTTAAGTCTAATACCTATAGCATTATTTAGCAGCTCAAGGTTTGGTTCAGAGTCAGAATTGAAAAAGGGTAAGGATGGGTCAAAGGGAATGGTTGGTTCAGGTTTCTTTCTTTTGAGTTCAATGATTTTGATTTTGCTGAGATTTGGAGGTATGATATCATCATCAAGATTGATGGAATCCTTGAATATTTGATGTTCAGCTTTAGTTAGGTGTTGGTAAAGCTCAAGAACCTCTTCTAAAACTAGAGGTTTGTTGAGTGGGTCAGAGACAGGTTGTGGTGATTGGTGTTGTTGTTCAGTCATGACATTGATTGGTGATGAGTGAGGTGATTTTTGTTGTTCTTCAGAATGAGCAATTGGCTCATTCTGAACAGGGGTGAATGTAGGTGGATTCACTCGTGAGATGTGATCAAGTGAGGGAGGGGGTGTGTGAATGACCTGTGTGTTTTGTGTTTTATGGACGGGTGAATCATTTGTGAGATTCATGGATGGAAATTGATGTGGTGAATTTGGATTTGAGTTGGTAAATGCAACACCACACATGTGTTGTTCAAGATGTTCTATGACAGAATCTTGATTTGTGGTTTGATTGAGAATGGTTGTGTCTACATAAATAGAAGGTTCTTCATCAGAAGAGAGATGAATGGACTTTATGGTGGTTTTCTTTGTGGTTTTCTTGAAAGAGGTTCTCTTTGGTGTAAGAGTTTTCTTTTGTTTTGGGTTGGATTCTCTGATGAGTGTAGCAATTAACTCATCCGAGGCAGTGCTGGTATCTGATGAAGATGATGATGGTATAGCTTTATGATCAGGTAAGACTACACTAATAGGTACAGTGAAGTCTATGGGTTGAGGTTGATTTGTAGATGATGAAGGTTGAGAAATAGATGGTTTAGTAATAGAGGGTTGAGGTTCAGAACCAATAACCTGAGCTACAGGAATGCTAGAAGTATTAGATTCAGAGATCTTACCTTTTGGTTTAGAAGCTCTGGTCTTTAATCTCTTTGCAGGTTTAGCAGGGTTCTGATCTTCCTCAGAAGCTGAAGGCCTATCATGCCTTTTCTTTGTCCGTTTTTCCTTATGAACAGCTTCTGTCATCATATTTTCAGCACCTTCCTCAATCTCATCAGCACTAGCATGTCCTTGATCATCAGAGCCTTCATCGATCATTTCTAGCTCAGTAGTTCTTGGCTTTCTTTTGTTCCTTGTTATATCTCTTGGTCCTTTGAAGATATCCCAATTAGGAACACTTACAACCATTTTCCTGGGCACACTAACCCCAGTATCTCTTCTTACTGATTCAAGAAAGTTCTTGATGACCTCCTCATTATCATGTTCTGATATGGTGGGAAATCCATCACACCAGAAGTACTTTTCGTACACTTGCTGTAGAGGTGTTTTCACTTGAATGATTTCTTCCTTGGTTTTTCTCTTCATATTGACCAGAACTGAAGCATCATACTTAGAGGTTTGGAAAACTCTAAGTTTTTCTTTGGCACTCACAATATCTGTGAGTTTGGTTTGCCTTATCAGTTCAGAAATTAACCTAGGGTGATGAATGACTGATGGTATTTTGGTTCTACCCTCATTGATGGTAAGGCACATGTGATCAAAAAGAATCTTAGCCAAATTAACTTTCACCCTCTTGTATAAGAACCAGATGAGATGTTTGTGTGGAATGGAGATGGTATCCAATCCACCTTTTCTGGTGAAGATGGTAGACAAACACATTCTGAAAGCAAATTCAAATGTGTGCTTCATGTGCATTACTTTTCCAAAATCCTTTTGGTTGCATCCAGATTTAAAGAGGTCCTGATGAATTGAATCCAAATGCTTGCTTTTCTTATCATACACTTCTATATCTTCTCCTTTGTTGTCTAAACCCAGAATCTTAGCAATGTGTGCCTGAGTTATCACAACATTTATTCCCAAAATATTTGACCTAATTTCCCTTTCTCTATAAGGTTTAAGACCAAGTTCCTTTCTTGTTTTTCCTCGTAATTCCTTGTTCTTCTCAACCATATCCTTGTATTCTTTATCAGCACTTGCTCTATCGTACACTTTAGCCTTCTGCCAGAAATACTTCACTATGTCATAGTATACAAAGCCATTAAGCATCTCAAAATAATTTTGCCATTGTTGGTTGTAGAACAAGTATTGAATGTCAATCCCATTTGCTTTCAAACTTTCAAAATCCACGAACTTCTCAGTGAAGAAATCATAAGCATCTGGTCCAGCGTCAGTTTGATGATGTTCGTAGACTAGATTATCTTTTGAATTAAGATCGATGATGGGTGGTAACGTAGGGTTAAAGGGTTCTTGAACGATTTCGTTTGATGAACGAGCAGCCATAGTTGCAGAGAATTAAGAAGATGAAGGTTGGGAATTTCTGTAAGGTCTAGGGTTGTGTAGGTAGTGATTTTGTGTAAAAAGTTGTGCAAGTGAGTGAAGTGACTTATAAATAGTAACTAGCACACATACACAGAGAAAATAAACATTGGGAGGGAGCGCGAGCAGTTTTTAAAAATTAAATAATATTCTTAACTGCCATAATCATCATTAACTGTTCTCTGCCCGTCAGGATCTAGACACGTGTTGAAAAAGTTTAAACATAGCTGACGCGTGTATAGACAACTGTTGTACACTTACTCGTACTGAACGTTTCATTTCCAAAAGGTTCAGAGCCTCACTCATTTGTATCTGACACCTCATCAGAACCTGTTACTCTTCAGAGCCTAAATTATTCAGAGCTTCCCAAGGGATACTCTAAATTATAAGAGGTTCTGATAGAGCTTCAGATGCTAATTCTATTCTACTTCTCAGAGCTAATTTTCTTCAGAGATATAGTGCATGTTCAAATTCTTTTTGATAAAATCAAATCTTTCAATAGCTAAAGGTTTAGTAAATATGTCAGCCCATTGATGTTCAGTATCAATGAATTGAATATCTATTGTACCTTTCTGAACAAGATCCCTTATAAAATGATGTTTTATTTCAATATGTTTAGCTCTTGAGTGTAGAATAGGGTTCTTAGACAAATGAATAGCAGCAGTATTGTCACAATATAGTGGAATACTGCTTTCAGCTATGTTATAATCTTCCAACTGATATTTCATCCAGAGAAGCTGTGTGCAGCATTTAGCAGCTGAGATGTATTCTGCTTCTGCTGTAGACAAAGCAATAGTTGTTTGTCTCTTGCTGGCCCAAGATATGAGATTCTCACCAATGAATTGACAATTTCCACTAGTGGATTTCCTCTCAATCTTATCACCAGCATAGTCAGCATCACAAAATCCAACTAGCTTACTATCTAGGGATTTTTTATAAAGAAGTCCTAGATTAGTAGTTCCTTTCAGATATCTAAAGATCCTCTTAACAGCAGTTAAGTGAGGTTCTCTAGGATCTGACTGGAATCTTGCACACAAGCATACACTATATAGAATATCAGGTCTAGATGCTGTAAGGTAGAGTAAAGAACCAATCATACCTCTATACAGCTTCTGATCTACTTTGCTTCCTATCTCTTCTTTGCTTAAGCTGCTGGTAGGATGCATGGGTGTAGACATTATCTTGCAGTCATCAAGGTTGAACTTCTTCAGAAGCTCTTTTGTATACTTGCTTTGATGAATGTAAGTGCCATCTTTTCCTTGATTAATTTGGATTCCAAGGAAGAACTTCAATTCACCCATCATACTCATCTCGAATTCATCCTGCATCAGCTTTGAAAAACTCTTGCACAAGGAAGCATTAGTAGAACCAAAAATAATATCATCAACGTATATTTGAATGATTAAGATATCTTTCTTAGATGTCTTTCTGAATAATGTATTGTCAATTTGACCTTTTTGAAAACCATTTTCTAAAAGGAAATTACTCAGTCTTTCATACCAAGCTCTTGGAGCTTGTTTGAGACCATAGAGTGATTTCTTAAGTTTATAAACATAATTAGGATTCTTCAAATCCTCAAAACCTGGGGGTTGTTTAACATATACTTCTTCAGAAATAACACCATTAAGAAAGGCGCTCTTAACATCCATTTGGTACAATGTGATTCCATTGTTAACAGCATATGAAAGAAGTAACCTGATTGCTTCCAGTCTTGCTACTGGAGCAAATGTTTCAGTGAAGTCTATACCTTCTTGCTGACTGTAGCCTTGTGCTACCAGTCTAGCTTTATTTCTTACCACTTCACCTTGTTCATTCATCTTGTTTCTAAATACCCACTTAGTTCCAATGATGTTCTTATGTGCTGGTCTTGGCACTAAGTCCCATACATCATTTCTTTGAAACTGATTGAGCTCATCTTGCATAGCTACAATCCATCCATCGTCAGTAAGTGCTTCATCAACATTCTTTGGTTCTATCATTGAGATTAGTCCCAGAAGTGAATCAAGTTGTTGATAGTCTGATCTTGTTTTTCTTGGACTTTCTTTGTTTCCAAGAATTAAATCTTCTGGATGTGATGATCTATATTTGAACTTCCTTCTTGGAGCTTCATCAACATCAGCACTTGGTTGAGTGTCTTCTTCTGAAGTGTCATCATGTTCTTGTGATGCTTCTAATTGAGATGCTTCTTCAGCATCTTCTTCCAGTACAGCTTCTGAAGCTTCAACAGCTTCTGATGCTTTTTCAGGTTCTGAATCGATGTATTGGTATGGAACACCTGCATAACTATTATCTTGCTCTGACATTTTACTGTCAGGCTCTTTATCATCAAATCTAACATGTATAGATTCTTCCACTGTATTAGTTTCAGAATTATACACTCTGTATGCCTTTGAGCGTTCAGAGTAACCTATAAAGATTCCCTTACAAGCTTTGGCATCAAATTTTCTTTTGTAGGCCTTGTTGTTTAGAATGTAACATGTACATCCAAACTGATGAAAGTAAGAGATGTTGGGCTTTCTTCCTTTGAAGAGTTCATATGTTGTTAGATTCAATAGAGGTCTTATATAGATCCTATTTTGAATGTAACAAGCTGTGTTTACAGCTTCTGCCCAGAAGTGCTTAGCAAGTTTTGTCTCATGCATCATGGTTCTTGCCATTTCTTGTAAAGACCTGTTCTTTCTCTCTACAACACCATTTTGTTGTGGTGTTCTAGGAGCAGAGAACTCATGGACAATGCCATGATCTTCACAAAAAGTTGCAAATGGTTCGTTTTCAAATTCACCACCATGATCACTTCTAACCTTTAAGATTTTGAGACCTTTCTCATTTTGCACTTGAGTGCAGAAGATGCTGAACACATCATATGCATCATCTTTCACTCTTAGAAACTTTACCCAAGTCCATCTACTGTAATCATCAACAATGACTAATCCATATTTCTTCCCATTGATTGAGGCAGTACTTACTGGACCAAACAAATCAATGTGAAGTAGTTCTAAGGGTCTTGAGGTAGAGACAATGTTTTTAGGTTTAAAAGAAGTTTTTGAAATTTTGCCAATCTGACAAGGACCACACAGAGCATCTGAATGATATTTAAGATTTGGCAGGCCTTTAACCAACTTTAGTTTGCTAAGCTTACAGATTAATCTCCAGTTAGCATGACCTAAGCGTTGGTGCCAGACCCACTTTTCATCATTCAGAGATAGAAGACAAACTATCTTCTGCTCAGTGAGTTCTGATAGATTCACCTTATAAACATTACCTCTTCTTAATCCTTTAAACAATATGGACTTGTCAGAATCATTGATTACTGTACATGCCTCTTTATCAAATTTAACAATAAATCCGCTATCACAAAATTGACTAATGCTAAGCAGATTATGTTTGAGGCCATCAACTAACCAAACATTTTTAATTGAAAGAGAAGAGTTACCAACTATACCTGTACCAATGATCTTCCCTTTTTGGTTTCCTCCAAACCCCACAGTACCTCCCTCTTTCAGAGTCAGGGTTTGGAACATATGCCTTTCTCCCGTCATATGTCGTGAGCAGCCACTGTCCAGGTACCAGCATTGCTGCTTTGGCCTTCTTAGTGTGCAAACCTGAAGCAAATATTATTTGAGATTTTGGTACCCATATCTTTATGGGTCCTTTTGTGTTAGTCTTTACAGGTCCAGGTGGTCTTTGTTTGAAGGACCTATCAGAGCTTCTAGAGTTAACCACCCTTGTTGAAAAGTTTTTGGGTTTAGTATAGCTCTTGAGCTTTGTTCTTGAATGTGTCAGAGCTTCTTTAGATTTAACATTAGCTTGAGGCTTAAAGATCTTAGGTTCTGAGGTTTTATCCTTCAGAGTCTTTGACTTTTGAGCCTCTGGCTTTGATGTTCTATTAGAAGTTGACTCATTTAGAACTTCTGATTGACTCTTTACAAAGACAACCTTAGGTTTTGATTTATCTATATTAGAGGAATTTGAAGATAATGGATTATCTTTAAAACGTGAGAATCCAAGACCTTCTCCTCTATTTCTACTTACATGATAAATCAAAGAGGCTATTTTACTTCTTTTCATTCCATTGATAAGGAATTCCTGAAGAGCAAATTCATGTTCTGGAGGAACCTTATCATCAAGAACATAATGAGTTTCCATAAATTCATTTCTTGATTTTAGAGACTCATTTTGTTCAATTATTTCATTTGCCTTTTCGGTCAGGTTGTTATAGGCCTTTTTAAGGACCTTACACTCACCTGCCTTTTTGGTTAAAAGTTTTAAGGCATCTTTTAAGGAATCTATTAATTCAGAACGAGAAAGTTTAGCAAGTACCTCATCTTCATCTTCTGAATCCGAGTCAGCTTCGTGCTCAGAGTTCTCTTGGTCAGAAGCGGTTGCCATCAAGGCTAGGTTTGCTTCTTCTTCCCCATCAGAATCTGATTCCTGATCCAAATCATCCCAAGTGGCAAGGAACCCCTTCTTGAGCTTACTTTTGTATCTTTCTTTGTTAGAGGTTCTCTTGGATGTTTTACTTAGGTTCTCTGGGCAGTCAGCAATGAAGTGTCCTGGTTTGTTGCACTTAAAGCATTTGTTTTGTTCTTCCTTTTTATCCTTAGAAGCACCAACTTTCTTGGAAGAACCTCCAAATTTACCAGCATACTTCTTGCTTCTCTTAGCCCATTGCGATACTCTTGCAGCCATCAGAACCATTTCTTCTTCTTCATCAGAGTCCATCTCGTGACCTTCTTCAGAAGCTTCTTCATCAGATACTATAACCTTCGCCTTCAGAGCCTTAGAGGAACTCTTGGTGCTCAGGGCTATCCCTTTTAGCTTCTTAGTCGATTCATCAGTCATAAGTTCCATCTCATGACTCTTTAGAGAACTAACCAAGCTTTCAAGAGACACAGTATCTAAATCCTTAGATTCCTGAAACGCTGTCACTTTTGGTCTCCACTTTGGCGGCAAGCTTCTGAGTACTTTCCTTACATGATCAGCCTCAGTATAGCTCTTATCTAAAACTTGAAGTCCCGAAACAAGAATTTGAAACCTAGAGAACATTGTCTCAATGTCCTCTCCGTCCTTCATTTTAAATAATTCATACTGATGTACTAACAAGTTGGCCTTAGCCTCCTTAACTTGTTTATTTCCTCCATACTTGGATTTAAGAGAATCCCAGATAGACTTAGCCGTTCTCTTATCTCCAATTTTCAAGTACTCATCATGAGAGATGGCATTTGTCATCATCCCTTTTACACTGTGATGCTTCTTATATTCCAGCTTTTGAGTGGGTGTAAAAGCCTTTCTGTCTTTAGAGCTAACAACGCCTTCTAAGTCCATATTTTCAAAGTTCACTCCATCTTCTACCAAGTCCCACAGATCACAATCAATCGCCATGATGTGACTGTACATCTTGGTTTTCCAGAATGGATAACCAGTCTCAGTTCCATTGAAAAAGGGAATTTTGTCAGAAGACCTTCTGTCTTTAGAATTAGAATCATAGTCAAATGGAACTTCATTGAGATTCTTCTCAGCAGACATGTTTTTCCTCCCTGAATCTTAACTGTTTCACTGATAGGTGAGAGTTAGGCAACAGCCCAGCTCCTGATACCAATTGAAGGTGGAAAAACACAAGAAGGGGGGGGTTGAATTGTGTTTTTAGAATTAAAACTTTTTCGAAATAAAACCAAGTTTGCAGCGGATAAAACACAAATTAAAAGAGATGCTGAGAGAAAGAGAGAAAGAAGGACACAGAATTTATCCTGGTTCCCCTCACAAATCGAGAGTACTCCAGTCCCCTTGTTACTAACAAGAGATTTTCACTATAATCTACTAAAGATTACAAATTGCTCAAGCACACTTGCAAGAGACTTCTCAGGTGCTCAAGTTTCACTAAACAAGAGACTTCTCAAATGCTCAAGTTAATCTTAACAAGAGACTTCTCAAACAAACTTAAGAATAAGAATGAATGTTAAGGAACACTTGATATACTATCAGAGGTGTTTACAAAATACAACTCAAATTGCTCTAAGACTTAGAATGACAGATTTAAATTATGATGTCAGAATGCTTCTTAGTCTTTGAACGTAGAACAGTCGTTAGAACAGTAGTGATAACAGTTGTAGTAACAGTAGTCATTTCTTCCATTTGAGTCTTCTATTTATACTTGGAGGAAGATGATGACCGTTGCAGAGAGAGAGGTGCCAGCTGGAATTTACTCGTACAATTGATAGCTGTATATTGCCTTCTTTGGTAAGGAATTCCAATTCCACTACCTAGCTATTCAATTTATCACTCATCCATTTTGAGTAATAATAGTACGATAGTACAATCCTCAAATGCGCTCCACTTATGGATAAGGTTAACGTTGTACCAACGAATATTCCTTCCTGTGGATGTGACAGAGCCTTGAAGTGGATTGTTCTTCAATCATTGGTTCTGTATAGGTCAGCTCTTGAGTGACGTAAATTCTTTTTGCTTCTGATGTTCTTGTCATAGCTTCTTAAGATCTTCAGCTTCTGAACTTCATCAGAGCCTAGCTTTTGGTCTTCAGAAGTGCTATCTTCAGCACGCAGAAAATTAAGCTTCTGATGAACAGTGATACTCTTTCAGAGCTTGTTTTGACTGGCTTCTCTGCTACTATTCATAGTGCTTTTGAATGAATTTTAACTTGTAATTCTGCACACTAGAATAATCATTAGTAATACCAATTGTAATTTTAATACTTTGTTATCATCAAAACCACTTAAAACATTAGAGGTTCATGTCGGACCCACTTTGTTCCAACAATATCATCTACATATGCATGCTATGCAAGTTTAGTAGTAGCTCTACTTTCACTCAATTTTCACTCAAATTTTCTTTTTTCTTTGTTTTACTCTTTTTTGTCACTCAACACACACACACACTTAAACTGTCATATGACCAACACCCTTCTATGAAACACACTAAATGCAACACATTTCTCATTTTCCTATTTAGAATACAATACAAAGTCAAAATTTTGAACACCAAAAAGAAGGGCTTTTTTAGAAAAATCTAAACTTTAAAATAAAACAGTACTCAATAACTCCAAGAAAAAATACAATTAATATACAAATATTTCAAGCTTCATTTGTAGTGAAGTAGTAGTTCAAGTACAAAATATATGGAATTTAGTTAAATAAAAGGCATATGGAAAACCCCAACCTCATTACAGTACAATATATATTTCTATGCGAAATTGAAGAGATAGGAGGCAACTAAGTGTACAAATCGGAGGAATTTGGGGTCAATCGGCGTCTTGAACTCGGTTACGGCGGAGATGCACTCGTTCTCGAATTCAAAGGATTTAGAGATAAAACTAGTTGCATCTCTCACGAGGGTTTCATGAAAGCAATTTGGAGATTAAAGGGTTTTGGAGACGGTAACGATTTGGAGACAGAAGGAACGATTTGGAGAAGGAAAAGGTCGGTTTCGTTGTTTCTGCGTGTCTGGGTTAGAATGAGAATGTTTATTTTTTGTTTTTTGTTTTTTGTTTCTGTGTTAGAGTTAGAAGGAACAATTTGTTTTTTGTTTCTGTCATAGAATTAGAATGTTTATTTTTTTTTATGATAAGCAAACAATAACTTTAGATGTGGAGGTTGTACCAAAAAAAAACTTTAGATGTGGAGGGAAGATTGCCGCCTAATTATTTGGTGTGTGATTCATTGTGGAGGGAAGCTTGCCACCAAAATTTTGGTGTGTGAAATTTTTATGCAACATTTGAAAAATGTAGCCTTTAGTTAGAAATAATGCAACAATGTAAAATCGTTCCCAATAAGTCTTTAAGAGACGATTGTCAGTTGTTGCCGAAGATATATGCTACAGGCGCTTCAAAATCGTTCCCAGAAGAGTTTTAGGGGACATTTGTAAGACGTTGCAAGTACTTTTTTGGCAATAATCACAAAGCGTCCCCAGATCCATTTTTAGGCAACAATTTACACATGTTCCAAGAACAAGTGTTGCCAGAGACCAAAAATGTTGTAGTGACTATTATGTGTATTCAAATACAAACAACAAATGTGCTTGTCTATAGCATTGTATACATGAGCCTTCTGATCTTAGCATAGGTAAATACAGGTAAATACAGGGAGGATTTAAAATGCCCGACAAACAACTTTAATCACAAAGTACACACTTATCTTAAATTCCAATAATGTACCATGGTAAATCCAAAATGTTTACATAACAAATAAATAAGATACCTGGGTTGAACTAAATAGCGCGTTTTATAAAACCGCCGCAAAATAACCCCCGCTAAATAGCGCGTTTTTTGTAGTGTGAATTTTAGAAGAATTTAACATTAAAGCATCCTCGAAGGATTGCTTAAATTTTTTGTTTATATAGACAAATTGTGATATACAGTATATAGTTCCTGAAGAACGAAAGAACATAATGAAAATCTTAATATTGAAGAATTCTTAATGGATTGCTTAAAGAATGATACTCGTTTTGAAGATCATTTGTCATATAGTTCTCGAAGAACTAATTTTTTATATACTCAAGCATCCTAGAAGGATTGCTCAAAGAAAGAAGTTTTCAATCATTATTTAGAAGAATTGGACATAGTTCTTGAAGAACTAGAACTTAATATCATGCATCCCTGAAGGATTGTGCGAAGAATGAATTGCTCTTGAATCCTATGAAAGATCATTTGTAATATAAATAGAGCATTCATATAGAATCACTCAAGAAATGAAGAAATGTCGAATATCTCTATATATTACGACACATATTTTGAATAAAATAAGTGTAATGGAAAAGTTATAAACCAGAAGTTTATACTACACTTATAAATATATTAGTGCAATTGAAGCACAAATTCATGTAAACCAGAAGTTTACAAATCATATTAAATTTATCGTTGGCAAGACCGGTTGGGTTATCCGAGATCTTTTATGATGCGAAAAATAATTATTATATTATTGGATATGTATTGAAGAGCCAGAAGATTCTTCAATCCAATAATTTGTGTTATTAGTTTCCAAAGGAAGTTGAAAATTTGAAAATTTGAGTCTCTTACAATTTGAGAATGTATATAAGGTGATATTTGTAAACCAATTCACCAATTACCATTTAGATATTTTATGAAGTTAAATGATGCATCAACTAAATGGTTAGTCTATCTCACAACCAGAAGTTTGTGAAATTGATTTGAAAGAGAGCTCATTTTCAGAAAATATTTGATAAGTATCATATGTAAAAATGGACTTGAAAATCCATTCTTTAGACGTCTAAAGCAATCACATGACTGATACTTATGAGATCATAACTTCTAATCTATATTTTGGGATCATTCAAACATGTATATTGAGATATTGATTCGCTTCAAGCCGATAAGTTATAATATGAAAGTCCTCCCCTTAATTTGCAATTGAATTTAGGTTTATAACCTAATATTTTTCATATTAGCATTTTTGGATGTGTTGGTATGTTCCAGTTGCTCCAATATAATGCACTAAGATGAATCATTAAAGAATATTGGAAAAATATATTTGATATGAATCTCCATTTATTATAAATTATCTTGAGCCAAAATTGGAGAATTATTTATAGCCCTGTAGGCTGATTATCAAGTGATGACTTAATTTTTCCAATATTAGGGGGAGAGAATAAGCAGCTGAAAAATATGAACCAGAAGTTCAAATGAATCACTTGAAATAAATTAATATTATTATCTCATCTTGATCCTCATAGAAAATATTTTGAACCAAATGTTCAAAAGATAAATCATTTGCAAAATATATGAAATCAAATATCAGCTGCTAATGCTCCAATAAAAATAGATGTCCCGGTTGGACAGTCTTATATTGCAAATGAATTTTAACCACCTTGAAGCGTGGTAGGCCAATCGGTTCCAATGAATAAAAATCCTCAAATAAGAAAAGGAGCTAAAAAGAAAGATGACCCAAGTGAGGATATGAATAATTGATTTTTCGAGTTCCATAAGAACTTATCAGGTACCTGAAAGATATGAAAATAAAGAGATCTCAATAAATTATGTCATGGATAAAATATGATGGAACCGAGATGAATTCAACGTTGACAATATTTTTGCACATAATAAAGCGCTATATATGTGATAAATGACAATGAGGATCATGGATCAAAGTCTATTAAAAGATTATAGACAATGAAATTATTGAATAAATTGGTAGATGCGATTGATACTATTAAACTAGCTTTGCAAAGCAAAAGGTTGTTGGACCAGCAGTCCATACACCTGAAGATGAAAATAATTAGTACAAATTAGTTTTCGCGCGAAAAGGAAATGATGATAAACATCTACCATTAATTTTCAAGAGGTGTATTCACTTGAAGTGAATTCAGAACTTCTTTATAATTGATTAAGTTTAGTAGCACATATAATGATAAACTATTGGAGAGATGACTTAATAAACATGAATAAGTCTCCTTATATACTCGAGCAATATAAATATATGCATGTTGTATAATATTCTTGTTGAATATTTCCAAGTGAGAAATATGAAAATGACAATTTGTTCATCTTAAGAAAATATTTGGCAATGAATTTTTTTATTTATGTTGATAATAAAATATCATCAAGAGACTCCTGAAGAGTTTGAGATATTGTCATTTCTTACAAAATAAGTATTTGAAGAATATTTTAGAGTTCGAGTAAATGATGTAGAACTAATTGGTCCCGAAGTACCACATTTTAGTTCAATTGGGACCAAACCAAATATGGACCTAATATTTGTTGTCAATATATCATAAACTATACATTTCGTTATTTTAGATATTTGCAGGTTATTTCTCTTATCCTCATAATGGTATATATCACAAACAAACTATATGAGGAAGTACAATTACTCATGGAGATCTGTGAAACAAACTACAATAACAATCTCATAAAATAAGATGGCGAGAAAAGTTCAGCACTACATGAGATAAATCAAGAATGTGATTTGGTTGAAGTACGCGATTTATCAGATACAAGAGTTCTTGCAACAATTCAATATGAAGATAATATGTCGCAAAAACTACAAGTTTGGAGAAAAGTATGATAAAGAAGATAAGATAGATCTTCCTACAAGGTCAACTTCAAGTAAAACTTTTGATCAACTATATAGAAAATAATCGGTCTTATTCGTCTCAGATATAATTGTCTTCATGAGGGGGAGATATGATTGTGTTCTGCACTCTTTTTCCCTTAACCATGGTTTTATCCCATTGGGTTTTCCTGGTAAGGTTTTTAACGAGGCAGTTCAAACACAAAGGATGTTGTACTCTTTTTCCTTCACTAGAATTTTTTTCCACTGGTTTTTTTCTAGTAAAGGTTTTAATGAGGCATATCCTCGATGGACATCCAAGGGGGAGTGTTATGAATATTATTAGTGGATGTCCTAGGTCATTGGCCCATCTAATTGGCCCATTATATTTACCTATATATAGACACTATGTATTACTCTAATGTAACTCTAATCCTAATAGTGAATAACATACACTATTCTTTCTCTCTTTTCTCTCTTCTTCATCTATACTATTGCTCCTATTTACATTAGTTTATAAAATTGTTGACTTTCTCTAATGACACCAAAAAAAAAAGACACTCCTTAATACCATGAATAAAGTTGTTACCCCAAACCCTTTTTTTCTTCCATAATATAGATTCTTTTCGTAAGTTTAAGTGTGCAACCTAAAAGGGGGTGAATTAGGTTTTATGACTATTTGGTTATTTTTAGAGATGTTATGGTAATTTTATTTTTCTTGAAGGTTTGCGATGAATGTATGAATGTTATGCAGAAAAAATAAAAAGTGCAGCGAAGAGAAAAAGAACACAAAAGATTTATATTGGTTCCCCTCCTAACCTAAGGGTACGTCCAGTACCTTCACACCCTGTGAAAGATTTCACTATGATCTTTACAACAATTCCGGACAGCAAAGTGTTCACACTAATATGAATTTTAGTTTGGATACAAATTTGGAATTTTGATACAACAAAATTCCAATAATTTGTTTTCACTTTCAATATAACAATTCAAAATAATAAACTCAAAGTGCTCAAAAAACTTTTATCTGATATGAAATTATGCAAAAAAGTTTCAAAGAGTTTTGTGAAAATATATGCAGAGAATTGTTATGAAAAAGTTAATGAAAGTGATTAGTTATTTTTTTGAAGAAATTCTAATGTATATTTATAGAGAATATATGATACCTCTTTGATATAATGTTACAATGATTTGAAAGAGGTATAATGATGTATAATAATGTATATTTAAGCTATAAGTTTTCTTCGTAAATTATCACGATATAATAAAGTCAAATATCAATTATTTAAGCTATAAGTTCTTTTTGTAACAAGAGTTATGTGTTTGGTTCTGCGGCGGGAAGAATTAATTCTAACAGAATTGAGTTTGGTAGAATTAATTTTAGTTAAAAGTGAGTTGAGCAGAATTGATTTATGTTTGGATAAATTAACTAAAATTGATTCTCAATATTTTATGTTATTTGGATAATTTGAGTCAAAATTACTTTGAAATATGTAAATTACTAAAAGGGTCTTTAACATATATAAATGTATAAGGTAAAGGTTTTAATTGTATTTAAAAATAATCGAAAAAAAATTGTATTTAAAAATTTAATAAATAAATTTGATACATAATTTTTTAATAAATTTGTATGAAGATAATTAGTCAAATAAAAAATTGTATGAAGATAAAAAAATAAAAAAACATTTGTGTGAAACACATAAAATATAGAGCAACTTCTCATAAAAAAATAAATAAAATATAGAGCAACTTAATCAAGTGTTGTCAAGAAAAAAAAACTTGATTAGTTTAAGTTTTTTTTTTTAAACAGATTAGTTTAAGTTATTAACAACGATATCATCAAGAACAAAAAATAATTCCAATTTAAATCAACTTTAATGGGCCAAATCGGTTAAAAGGGGAAAATTAAAGAAAATCATACATGCCCCACATCATATAAACTTCAAAATCGATTTTAGTAAACATAGAAGCTCCGATTTGTAGCTTTGGCCAGAATCAAGTTTGGGAGGCAAAATCGATTCTCATTCTTTTTCCCAAACATGTTGCAGAAGATTGAAATTGTGTCTGAGGGTGAAACGCGCGTTCATGGCTTCCCAACGTCAAACCAAACACACACGTAGAACAATATACAGATAAGTTAGAATAGAAAGTTAAAAAGAAACCGACAAATATTCAAGGCCTAGTGCTCACACTTTGATTCCCTGTATGACACAAACCTACATATTACATAAACTGAATATGCTCTTCAAAAGAATATATTGTTCATCCAGATTAAATAGAAGAAGCTAAATCACAATATGTTCCACTTTCCCTCAATGGAATGACAAATCCTTGCAATACAGTAAGCAGCACTTAAAGGGTACCCAGAAACTGCAATCAAGAAACATAATATGGTTAGAAACTCAATAGTTATTCTCCTTTGTGGACAAATACATTTTGGTCATGTTTGGATAAACAATTTAATCAAGCGTTTATCATATAAATGTTTGCGTATAAGCTACTTCTAGGGGTGGACAACGGGTCGGGTTGGGCTGGTTCAGGCCCAAAAGGTCAGTCCAACCCAAGCCACGGGTGAAATATACTGGCCCACTTCGACCCATTTTAATGCACGGTTTAAGCAGGTTGCGGGTTTGTCGGTAGCGGGTGTTTTGGTTCGGATTACACGGGTTTGAGTGTCTGTACATAAAAAAAAAAATCTGCTTGAATTTCTAAAATCAAAAGACAAGACAAACTGAGATAAAAATTTAGATCTAGAACATAGATTATAAAACATACAACAAGAAAGAAAATCATTCATCATCAATCTCAGATTTGTTTCCTTTTTTTTTGACAAATCATTAACCTCAGATCTGTTAATAAGAAAAATAAGATAATAATAATGAAGAAGATAAGAAAAGGAGGACGAAAAAGATAATAGGTGATTATTGTCTTCCACCACTGTTGTTTTGTTTAGAGGCAAAATGAGAAGAAGTGGACAACAGACACAAACACAATTGGAGAATTTCTCTAGCGTTAGAACTTGGAAAGAAAGAGAGAAGGAGTTGTGTGTTGATAATGATAGGGTCTCAAAAGAAGAAATGTTTTTTTTGACAGGTCAAAAGAAGAAATGTTAAACTTAAAAGGAAATACTAGTTAAATAATTAAAGATTTCATTTTAGTAGGAGTAATAATAATAATAAATTATAATAGGAGTAATAAATTGCATTTATTAGTAGGAGTGTAAAATCACTGGCACCTACTGTCGCATAGTAAAATAACATTAATCAAATAACACTAAGTCAAGTCATGCACGTGATTTTAGAAAAATAACACTAATCAAATACTCGGTCGGGTTCAGGTACCCACGGATCAACTTTTATAAACCGAATCCGACCGCCACAACTCATATCAGACCGCCACTTTAGATCTGTCAGCCCGCGGTTCAGTCTCAATCCGACCCGGTTCGGTTTTTTAGTCTCGGTTTTTGCGGATTGGACCGGATTTCGGGTCCTTGTCCACCCCTAGCTACTTCTATAACAAAGAGGTTTAATTGCAACTTGTGGTGATGTGCCAAGTTTTTTATTGATGTAACATAAAACCTGTATATTATAAATCAACCTGGATGAATTCACCTAAGCATATTTTATGTCATGTGAATAATAAACTTGACATTTCACCACTTTTGGGTCCAAAAACCTAAGTGAGGGACCAAAAAACAAGATTTCATATAAGCTATAAGTTAATTTCATAAGTTATTCGATAGAACATATTGAAATAAGCTGAAAATAGTCCTATTATTAAGCTATTTCTATAAGTTCTCCCAAACAGTCTCACAAGTGTTAAGTGTTTATAACAATAGATAAACCTCAAATAAGTTAATGCAATGAGGCCCAAATATAAGGTAAGGTGAATACAAGGATAACATACCAGCTATATAATCCTCTGTGTAATCAGTCTCAATCTTCCCATGTGCCATTGCTCCTACCTTGAATAGATCATTCAGAAGTTAAAACCTACTAAGATAGATAGGCATAGGAATTTAAAAATTGAGCTAGTAAGTACCACAAAGACAAGGTCCAGATTGCTTGGAATTGTTGACAAATAGTGTTTCATATTTACCAGCTTCTCTGAACTAAAAGACAAACCTATCATTCAAAGAGATCAATTAATTATATTTTTTTAAGAGAAGAGAAACACACAAGTGTACATCAAGATTAGTGAATCCTTCTATAGTACAAAAAGGAAGAAACAAAGGAAATAAACATGTGGCCTTCATGAAATCAAGGTTATCAAATAACAACTATAGCGCTATAGCATAGCGCAATTTGAACAAATCATTTATTGTTCGTTCCATGATATGCTATTTAGTACAAAGTGTTTTCAAATAGCGGTGCTATAGCACTATATCGTAGCAAAATGTGAACAAACTGCTAATCTTTGCAATCCATGATTGACAACACTGTATGGAATCAATTTCAAAAGCATTGGACAAGAATAACAAACCTGCTTTCCGCGAGTTGATAGGCAAATATTGGGTTACGGGATTTTTTATTATGCGGAGAAGTTTCCAACGCTTGCCACCAGCAGATATACTCAAATTCTGAAGCAGTTTCACTGCAAGGAAGAAATGTTTTAAGAGCAAGAAATAAGAGATTCTTCATTTTCTTCACAAAAAGAAAATCATGCAGGCACACACAAGATAGTAGTGTTAACATAATCAAATCAAATAGGTAACTAAGTAAAACTTACACATGAGACCAGCGAACCGTTTGAATGTTCTTGGAATACGAGTATTGGGCTTAACCTCTATGAGAACGCCTTTTTCAGTCCTTATGTATACCATTTTCAACCTCCCAGCTTTATTCAATGGGCTATCTAAAATAGATAGAAGTGCCTGAAAAAACATTTATATGAGACGAGATTCTAAATTATTATGCTTAAATATGTTTTTCATACCTCAAAATATGATCATTTTGGCTTTACTCCCAAAAGTATAATATTTTTGTCCTTCACTTCTTAAAATGTATCAATATTTTTGTCAAAAAAAAAAAATTGTATCAATTTTGGTCTTGTAGCTATCAAGAATTAAAGATTGCTACAGAGCCCTTTGAGGGAGATCCCAGCAATAGTACACACAGTGCCGAATTCATAAAAATAGATAGGAAAATCGTTAAAAGACATAATTAAACTTGTAATTAAACTGACAGGGTCCTGAATTTTGGGTTAAACCTAACGGAACCAAACAAAACTGACTTGAAAAGTGAGAGATGTCTCCCACCTATAAACAGTTTTTCAAACCATAGCTCATCCAATGTGAGATTCTCAAAACACCTACTCATGCTCAAGACTGGATATTAGAGCATGATCCATGTGGCCGGAAAGTGAGTTCAAAAAATCTTGGATAGACTCTTATACTATCTCAAAATTTATGTTGAGCTTATCTCAATCCTACAAAACCAGATTGTAAGACGAGGGATGTCTCCCACTTATAAACACTTTTTCACGCTGTATCTCATCTAATGTGCAACGCCCAAAACATACACAATCGAAGTTGAAACATTTTCATAAATGAGACAAAAAATTGGTGTCCTAAAAGCAAAAATTATGGTACTTTGGAGACTAAAATAACATTTAATCCAAATTATTACTACAAAATTCAAGACCATCATAGTACATTCTCTGAAATTAGAACATGTCAATAAACTTAGGACAGAACAGTGTTTAATAATTTTGAGCCTAACCATTTTAAAACCACCAAGAAGCATATAACATAAACATCAAACTCAATAACAGAAAGTAGTGAAAATATAATTAATAAAAACATTTTTGAACCAACCTGATGACAAATATCAGGTCTGTAATCATCAGGTTTCTTGTTTTGTTTGCGGAGGAAATTAGCATGTTCATCCGGGTTCAAAAGCTGATAAGTCTGTAGACACATAGATCAATATCATCATTAATCACAATACCAAACCATCACACACATAACATAATATAAGTTCAAATAACAGAATTTTTACACCTCCACTATCTGCACAAACAATCTTGCACAACATTAATGGAGCAGAGGATCAAACCCTGGACCTCATGCATACTACTCAAACCCCCTCAACATTTTTGCTAGTAATAAACAACATTAAAACAAGTGTTTAATTTTGATACATTCTCACTGTAAAATTTCACCTTATCAAGTCAAATGTTGGTAGTGATTTAGCAAATTATGAACAATTGACATTGTAAAAATCATTACCAAGACTACATGAATTAAGACCTTGTTTGGGATAAACAACCAATTAAGCACTTATGGACATGATATAAGCGGTTTTCAAAAGCTCTTCCGGATGTCAATATATAAGTTCAATCAATTGAATCCAAACATGACCTAAATCCATATAACAAAAGGAAAAGAGCAGTACCTTGCCGACTTTAGCGATTTCCAAAGAAGCTTTTTCGAGAATAAATATAACACCTGGTTTCTCACTGTTGTTTTCAGTTGGAGGAGCAATTGGGATACCAATGAGTTCGTTATTGTTGTTTTCCTCTCTAATTATTTCCTTCTGAAGATTTGGTTTCTTTGGTTGAACTTGTTCTTCTTGTTCGCGGTGGTACTTGTTCTTCCTCTTCTTCCCCTTTACACGGTAAGCTCTCGTCATTGATCGGATGTGTGAAAAGCTCTGCCGCCGTCTTAGTTTGGTTTAGGGTTCTAAGGTTCCGTTTGTCCCGGCTTATTTTTTACTTTTTATTTTAGCTTAAATGAAATAGAGAAATATAAAATTATATTTGACACTATTTCTCCTTAAAAGTATTAGAGAAATAAAGTAAAGAAGTAAAAAATAAAGAAAAGTGAAGTCAAACACAATTTTTTCCTTCTTTACTATTTTTAAGGAGAAGAAAAAAAGAAGAAAATAAGCCAGGCCAAACGGGGCCTAAGTTGGGTTTCAGAGAAGACCATGTATTGTGTGGTTCACTTCTTCTTGTGCGATAATGAAAGGTTTTTTTTTTTTTTGGGTAAATAGGTTGATACCCCCTATAATATGGACGTGTTTTGTTTTCCCCCTGTAATTTTTTTTCTTTTGACTCGCCCCTTGCAATGTTGAATTTTTTGGACTCGCCCCTTGGATGCACTTTTTACATCGGTTATTTTGTTCAAACCGATTTAAAAAGTGCAAATTTCTTGCACCCAAGGGGGGAAACCAAAAAAATTTACTTTACAAGGGGCAAATTAAAAGAAAAAAAATTATAGGGGGAAAAAACAAAACTCGTCCACATTACAGGGGGTATCAACCTATTTACCCTTTTTTTTTTAATATGTTTTAATTCCCTACAAAATTATTAAATTTTATTTATTTCAATAATTTTTTTTTAATATATTTTAGGTTATTTTGGCCCAGCTTATTTTTAAATTTTTTTTTGGTTGATAGACGAAATGACAAAGTCATTGAAAATTCACACACATAAAGTGGAGTGATCGGGATTCGAACCCCGGTTCTAATGTCCGACACTAGCAATTTCGGCATTTCTGTCAGTTGAGCTAGAATTTTGGACTTATTTTTAACTTTTATACTCCTTAATAAAAAGGTTGGGCCAGACAGTTTTTTTAAAAGTACTTAATTGAAAAAGTAGCTTGCTCGTTTGGATTAGCTTATTTTTGAGCTTATGCAAACAGTTTATGCAATATAAATTAAGTTTTATGTTATTTTATAAGTTCGCACCGGTGAAAATTGTATTTTTATAAGCTATTTTATCATAAACTACCTTGGCAAACTTATAATAATACATAAAAGTTACATAAATTGTTTGTATAAGCTAAAAAATAAGTTAATCCAATTGATCCGTAAATATACTAATTAAGTACTTTCAATAAAGTTAATCTATAGAACTTTTTCTAACAAAAATTAGCTTCTCGGTGGTTACCTCCCTTCGATTCCCACCTGAGACAATTCAATTGGTATTTTAAATATTTAGGGTCCCTCACCGGTGAGGGAGTAAAAAAAATCGTTTTCAACCATCAAACATGATTAATGGTCAAGATATGCTAAGTGTGTGTTTGGTTTAGTGGTGGTTAGAATTGAGTTTGGTAGAATTGAGTTTGAATGTATTATATTCAATAAAATCTGATAGTGTACCCAAAAAAAAAATCCGATATTTATTAGTTTAAATGTATTATATATAAATATTTATTGAACACATTCTACCAAAAAATTGCTTTTAAATGTATAAATTACCAAAAGATCTTAGCATAATAATAATGTAATATTATTATAAAAAAATCACAACACTTCAACCCAATAGCTTAGTAGAAAAAATACTGCAAGTGCCACCCAATATTAAAACTCATATTAAAAAAACAAAAGCCCATTTATTCATCATATTTTTCTCTACTGTAAAAAAAAAAATCATATTTTTCTCTAGAACCTTCAACACATTCACTATCTTTTTCTATTGTTTCTCCTTCACCCCATCTGTTCATATTCTTCTCTGTTGAAGAAATCGAGTCACTAACTTGCCATAAAAAGCAAACTGGGATACCATGGAAGCAACATGTTCTTCCCTGCAACACCAATTTCTCCTCTTTACTTCTTCCTTTTTAACAACATGTTGTTTTCACTTTGGCAAATCGATGCTTATAAAGGGCAATACTGGAAAATGGCTTTGGGAAACAAAATTGAATTTTCATAATTGATTCAATCAAACGTAGAAACTCCGAATCCTAGCTTCTGGTACACCGTGCGTTTGGGTTAGAATCGATTCACATGGATCCAAAGCCAAACATGAATTTTTACGGTCAAACCGCGTGTGACTGCTCCAAACGCACGTTAGAGGTATTCTAACGCCAAACCAAACAGGCACTAAAATTAAAAAGGAGAACATGTAAAATTGTCCGCACAAGATCTTGTTGTATCACTTTTTCTTCATACCTTAGTAACCTCTAGTATTGTACTTCAACATTTCCAAACCACCACCGACAGATTTTTTTTCCCAGTACCCCCAAAATTATTTTTTTACAGCAATACCCCTAATTTCAAAATTATTTCCTTAATACTCCTGTTTTGAGACAAAAACTGACGCAGGCAGGTTCACATCAATGGCGGAACCCACACTTGCGCTATCCAAGTGACATGGCGGAATTGAGACTTCAGCCATTGATCTGCACCGTTTGATTCATCAAACGATTGGGAGAGTGAAGGTGCATGGTAGGCATGCGTCGCACAAGATCATGGGCTATAAATACTCAAAACCTCCCAAAAACATCATTTTTCTCTTTTCTTTCTCTCTCTTCTCTTTCCCACTCTCACGCTCTCTCTTCTCTCACTCCCTCAAGAACATAAACATATGTTCATCACCAAACCAGAAGCCACCGCTCCGGCCGCCACCTACCACCACCGGAACCCTAAAAACCCAAAAACACCAAATCTAAACAAACAATACACCAAAAAATCCAAAAAAGATTGTTTATGATTCTTCTTTTTCTAGAACAACTGAAAAAAAAATCAAAGAAACTCAAATCAACAACAATCAAAATTTCAATTTTGTATCCCTCTCAGATATGCAATCAAGACCTCCTTCTACTTCTTGGATCTAAAATGAAAAATTCATTTTGATTTCTTGGTTTTTTGATTTGTTTGAACTTTTGACCTGCAACCAAAATCTCCTTAGATCTATGATTTTTGGATTTTTTTTATTTGTTTGAACTTTTGATTTTTCGGTGGATTTTGATTTTTAATCCCACAAGTAGTTTTATACAAGATAAAATATAGAGGGTTTGAGAGTTACAATGAATCAATGGGTTTTTTTTAATGGTGGATGTGGTTTTTTTTTTTTTTAACGTGATGCGGTTGTTGATGATGATGGCATTAATTAATTTTTTTTTAAAAACCCAAAAAAGGCCATTTATGACCAGAAAACGGAAAAAAAAATTAAAAATAAACTTTGGTCAATGGCGAAACTGCCATTTTCGCCATCAACCTGCGCATGGCGACGTTGTCGGTTCCGCCATCAACGGGGACCTGCAACGCAAAGAAGGGTATTACGGAAATAATTTTGAAAGTAGGGGTATTGCGGGAAAAAAAATTGGGTTACTGGAAAAAAAATCGCCCACCGACACCTGTGAACACCCAAACCACCAACACCGACTATTTACACCACCAACGGCGACCACCACCAGAGAATCTAGTGTTAGTGTTATATATGAGGTTGTTAGAGAACTAATTACTGTAACACCCTAACCCATTACTACCCTTAAATCGTAATTTTAAAAACTTTTTAACAAGTGAAACAGGTAGAGTGCTACGGAAAATAAAAACATATTTTCATACACACTGAGCGTCATGCATAAAGACATTAAAAGCAACAGCGGATTTAATCTTAAAAACCAAGCATGCATATATATATATATATATATATATATATATATATATATATATATATATATATATATATATATATATATAGATACATATACATAAGCAATCAAAACTGCGAGTACAACTGTTTCAAAGTGTTTGAACAATTACTAGCATAACCAAAGAGGTAACATCAATATACGATGGAATTCAAGCGTATCCCCCGACTCGGTGTTACATTATCAGAGCATTACTATTCACAAACCCTTAATCAAAAACTAGTACTAAAAGGAGAAATCTATACTATGTCTCCTCACCAAAAAGTATTCCAACAGCAAGCTAACAAAAGCAGTCTAATCATCGACATGATCCTCAGCCTGAATATCTGAACCCCCAAAGGTCCAGCAAATAACACAAAGCAGAGAGTTAGAAAACATAATCAATATACAAGCATAAGCAATGAACCCACGCTTTACCTATCATGCATCATTCTAACTCACGCCACATCATCGAGTTAAACAGTTATCAAATAATAAAGCTTAACACGTACGGCAAACATAACACAACCAAGTAGATATGTCACATAACATTTATCAAATAGATGTGCATTTACCCTAATGCATCTAATGTCAACTATTCAATGTCATATCCCCTAGACACGACTAATGCATGTGGTACCAATTCTGGATCGCAACCCAATATCATTTTTACTAATGAGCCGAACAGTTTTATATCCTGTAGGATAGCAGCTCTGGACTCAGGGATTCATCTAATCCGATCCTCGGCTTCATTATGGACACATAATCCATTTAACTCTATTGGAACTCAATTTTCCAATTTCATATATATACATGAATGCATGTATGTAGGCACATATCAACCATATGATATTTTCTAGCTCGAAGCTACTCATTTATGAATGCAGGAAAACAATCCTAACACATTCTCTTAACATTACAAATTAATGCCAAAACATAAACATACTCACTTTGAACTACAACTAATTGCATACGCGTGCGAATCATTAAACTCATACATTGGTAATACACTATAATACCAAGGAAACATATCCCAATAGCCCAAATAAATTATAGGACTCCACAACAAAATTTTGAAAACCAATTTCCTCGCTGAGCGAGAGTCAGCGAGCATTGGCGACCAAACAACAGATAATATTGGTTTTCTGGGCATAACTGGCGAGAGTCAGCGAGCTCGTCGCTACCTCTCGCTGAAGCTCGCTCAGCGACCACTCAAGAACATACACGCTCGCTAGAGCTCGCTGCAAGGCTCGCTCAGCGACCGTGTATTTCCTGTGAGTTTTTCTTAGGCGGTTTAACATTGAAACCAATCAAAAATTCATCCAAACATGTTATAAATTCTTATAAACAGCCATTTCAAGCATATAAGGTATCAATGAACATTAATCATCCCGTACAAACATCCAAACACATCACACAATCAAAATCATGCCATTTTCTTGGGTTTTAAGTAAGTTTCATGAACATTCCAAACATTATTCAAACAAACACATATTTTTCATAAATCCAAGCTCATGATTCTAACATACAAAGTGATGATGAAGAACATCACACACACATGATAAAACTTATCAAAACCTAAAAGAAATTGAGTGAGATAGTTTGGGAATGGAGATATAGGCAATCTCCCCTCTCTTGATCACTCAAGAATCATGGATTCTAATCTCTTACCTTAGAAAAGTTGATGATCCAAGCCTTTACTCTTCTCTCTTGCTCGAGTTCCCTCTTGCTCTTCCTAGGGTTTATGCTTTGCTCTTGCTTACTAACTCTTGGTGAAAGAAATAAATTGTGATACTATTCATGCCTTTGACTTACTACCCAAATGGCCTCTCACGCCCAACAAGCCCAAAAACATAAAGTTTCGCGCTCCCTAACTTACGGTCACGCTAACTAATTATTCGTTGATCACTAAAATAATTAAAAGCCACATAATAAATAAAATAACATTTAAAAAAAATATGGATACGAAAAATGGGTCGTTACAATCCTACCCCCCTTAAAAGAATTTCGCCCTCGAAATTACCTAGAAACAGATCGGGATAAGAATCTCTCATCTTGCTTTCCAGCTCCCACGTTGCATTCTCGCCAGCCGGTCCTCCCCACACGACTTTCACGGATGCAATCTCTTTGTTCCTCAACCTCTTCACTTCTCTTCCTTCGATCCTCAAAGGTAAACTTTCAACGGTCAAGTCGTCCCTTACTTGAACATTGTCCGTTTCAATCACATGTGTCGGATCAGACACATATTTGCGCAACTGTGATACATGAAAAACATCATGCAAATTCGCCAATGATGGCGGTAATGCAATCCTATACGCCACTTTTCCCACGCGTTTCAAAATCTCAAACGACTCAATAAACTTCGACGTCAATTTCCTTGACTTCAACGCACGTCCTACTCCAGTAGTCGATGTAACTCGTAGGAATACATGATCCCCCTCTTGGAATTCAATGTCCTTCCTCCTCTTATCATGATAGCTCTTCTGTCGACTCTGAGACACTTTCATCTTCTCCCGAATCATATGAATCTTCTCTGTTGTCTCTTGTACAATCTCCGGTCCAAGAATTGCACTTTCTCCTGTTTCATACCAACACAGAGGTGTCCTACACCTTCTCCCATACAAAGCTTCAAACGGTGTCATTCCGATACTAGAATGGTAACTGTTGTTGTATGTGAACTCTACCAACGGCAAACAAGAATCCCAATTCATGTTTTGCTCCAAAACGCAAGCTCTTAACAAATCTTCCAAGGATTGTATCGTCCTCTCCGACTGACCATCTATTTGAGGATGATAAGCTGAACTCAACCGCAACTTCGTTCCTAAAGCTTCTTGCAAGCTTTCCCAAAATCTCGAAGTAAATCTCGGATCTCTATCCGAAATAATACTTGAAGGAATACCATGTAGCTTCACAATCTGCTCCACATAGATCTCGGCCAACTTAGGCACTAAAGTACCCTTCCTGATAGCAATGAAGTGAGCACACTTCGTCAGACGATCTACCACTACCCAAATCACCTCGTTACCTTTCTTGGTCTTCGGTAAACCTCCCACAAAATCCATTGCAATGCTATCCCATTTTCATTCTGGTATAAACATTGGTTGCAACAAACCAAACGGCTTCTGATGCTTAATCTTCAATTTCTGACAAGTTAAGCATGAATAAACAAATTCATAAATTTGCCTCTTCATTCCCGGCCACCAAAATAATTTCCTCAAATCCTGATACATCTTGGTTACTCCAAGATGAATACTCAAACCACTTCTGTGACCCTCTTCCATTATCATTCTTTTCAATTTAGGTACATCCGGTACACAGATTCTTCCATGAAATCTCATAACTCCACTTTCATCAATCTTGATATTGGTCTCTTTGCCTTCATTGATGAGTACCAACTTCTCCATCAATCTCTTATCCGATTTCTAACGTTCTTTAATATCTTCGAGAAAAGGATTCGTCAATTTCAACATTCCAAGCTTCACACTTGTAGAAGTAACCTCACATACTAGACTCAAGTCTCGGAATTCTTCAATCAACTCTAACTCCTTCACCATCAATGATGACATGTGCAAAGTTTTCCTACTTAGTGCATCGGCCACCACATTGGCTTTTCCAGGGTGATAACTCAATCCAAAATCGTAGTCTTTCAAGAATTCAAGCCATCTCCGTTGCCTCATATTCAACTCCTTCTGGTCGAATAAGTACTTCAAACTCTTGTGATCACTGAAAACTTCAAACCTCGATCCATACAAGTAGTGTCGCCACACTTTCAAAGCAAACACCACTGCGGCTAACTCCAAGTCATGCGTTGGATAGTTCCTCTCGTGAACCTTCAGTTGTCTTGAAGCATACGCTACCACATTACCCCCTTGCATAAGCACTCCGCCAAGTCCCAACTTCGAAGCATCGCAATACACGACGGACGATTCTTTGGCATCAGGTAAAATCAACACGGGTGCAGTAGTCAACCTTCTCTTGAGCTCCTGAAAACTCTCCTCGCAATTCCCATCCCAAACAAACGCTTGATCCTTCCTTGTCAACTTGGTTAACGGTAAAGCCAACTTCGAAAAACCTTCTATGAATCTTCTATAATAACCGGCTAAACCAAGGAAACTTTTAATCTCTGAAACAGATTCAGGCGTTCCCCACTGTGACACAGCATCAACCTTCGCAGGATCCACCGCGATTCCTCCACTTGAAATTATATGCCCGAGAAAACTCACTTCCCTCATCCAAAATTCACACTTTGATAACTTGACATACAACTTCTTCTCCTTCAACACTTGTAAAACAATTCTCAAATGCTCCTCGTGCTCTTCCTCAGATTTCGAATAAATCAAAATGTCGTCGATGAACACCACCACGAATCTATCCAAAAATGAATGGAAAATTCGGTTCATATATTCCATGAAAACTCCGGGTGCATTGGTCACACCAAACGGCATAACCGAGTACTCGTAATGCCCATATCTCGTCCTAAACGCAGTCTTAGGTATATCCTCCGTCTTCACTCTAATTTGATGGTATCCGGATCTCAAATCAATTTTGCTAAACACGCAAGCTCCAACTAGCTGATCCATCAAATCATCTATCCTCGAAAGTGAATACTTATTCTTGATCGTCACTTTGTTCAACTGACGATAGTCTATACATAACCTCATGCTTCCATCTTTCTTCTTCACTAGCAATACCGGCGCTCCCCATGGCGAAACACTCGGCCGAATAAACCTCTTCTCAAGCAGCTCTTCAAGTTGCTTCTTCAGCTCATTCAACTCAGACGCTGACATTCGATACGGTGCCATCGATATCGGGCTAGTTCCAGGTACTAGGTCGATAAAAAACTCTACCTCTCGCTTCGGAGGTACATCAGATATTTCATCCGGAAACACATCTGGGAATTCACAAACAATTGGTAATTCTTCCACTTTAACTCCTCCTTCGAGTTTCAATGATGCAAACATCATGAACATCTCGGCATGCTCCTTCAATGATTCGGACACATCTTTCCCGCTCATCAATTGCAATTTCTCCTCCGGCTTCGGAAAAACAACGGCCTTCTCACAGCAGTTGATATGAATTCGATTAAAGATTAACCAATTCATACCAAAAATCACATCCATTCCACTAAGTGGAATACACACTAAGTCCATTCCAAAGTGTCTATCAAAAATGGTTACGGGGCAATTACGACATACTTGTCGAGTAATCACTGAACCATTTGCAGGCGTTTCTATTTCCATCCTACCCGACATATCCGTTACTGGAATACTAAGACGTTTCACACAATCCAAAGAAATAAAAGAATGCGTCGCTCCCGTATCTATAATCGCAATTAAAGGAGTGTTATAGATGAAACACGTACCTCTAATGAGATTGTCCTCTTGGCTAGCATCCTCTCCACTCAAAGCAAAGACCTTCCCCATCGCCTTCTTCGGCTTCTTGCACTCATAGTTCTTGTGACCTTCATCACCGCAGTTGAAACACACAACCTTTCCTCTGCAAGCTTCTGCCTTGTGGCCTAACTTTCCATACTTGGTACACTTGTCCGCTTTCCTTGGGCAGTCATATGACATATGACCCCGTTCCCCACACCGATAGCAACTTCCATTATTCGGCTTCCTTCCTGCGCTATTGTTACCTCTCCCGCGGTTATCGTAAGGCTTTCCGCGCTCTTGACCCTTTCCTTTCCGGTCACTCACGGCTTTATAGTAGTTCACCTTAGCCTTACCATCTTCGTCGCAAATCCTACTCTTATTAACCAAGGTTGCAAAATCCCTAATTTGCGAGAATCCAATCATATGCTTTATATCCAGGCGCAAGCCACTCTCAAACTTCACGCACTTGTCGTCTTCCGCTTCCAAAGTGTTGTAATGCGGACTAAATGCACACAAGGTCTCAAACTTGACGGCATAATCAGCTACCGACATACTCCCTTGTTTCAACTCCATAAATTCCACCACTTTCCTATTCTTGACATCCACTGGAAAATACTTAACTAAAAATTCCCTCTTGAACATTTCCCAAGGTATTGCCACACCACCGGGTCCTAGCCTCAACTTGGCATTCTTCCACCAAACGTTCGTTTCCTCGCGCAACACATAGGTTCCAAGGGTTGTCTTCCCTTCGTCGGAACAATCCATTGCCTAAAAAATTATCTCAAGTTCTTCTAGCCAGTTGTAAGCTCCATCCGGGTTGTAACCTCCGGTAAATGTTGGCGGTTTCTGCTTCATGAACCTTTCCAACCTCACTTCCACATCTCTTCCAGGTTGATGATCTCTAGCCACGATGTTGGTTAGTGCGGCCAAAGCCTCCGCAATCTGGGCATTTGTTCTCGCAGCAGCAGCCATGATTCCTGAACGAATCACAACTAGGCGTTAGAAAGTACTAACAGTGTTCCCTACACATGCTCATACAGGGAAAAGAAAAGTCCTAATTGGTTCACATGAACCGACCTGCTCTGATACCACTATTGCAACACCCTAACCCATTACTACCCTTAAATCGTAATTTTAAAAACTTTTTAACAAGTGAAACAAGTAGAGTGCTACGGAAAATAAAAACATATTTTCATACACACAGAGCGTCATGCATAAAGACATGAAAAGCAACAGCGGATTTAATCTTAAAAACTAAGCATGCATATATATATATATATATATATATATATAGATACATATACATAAGCAGTCAAAACTGCGAGTACAACTGTTTCAAAGTGTTTGAACAATTACTAGCATAACCAAAAAGGTAACATCGATATACGATGGAATTCAAGCGTATCCCCCGACTCGGTGTTACATTATCAGAGCATTACTATTCACAAACCCTTAATCAAAAACTAGTACTAAAAGGAGAAATCTATACTATGTCTCCTCACCAAAAAGTATTCCAACAGCAAGCTAACAAAGGCAGTCTAATCGTCGACACGATCCTCAGCCTGAATATCTGAACCCCCAAAGGTCCAGCAAATAACACAAAGCAGAGAGTTAGAAAACATAATCAATATACAAGCATAAGTAATGAACCCACGCTTTACCTATCATGCATCATTCTAACTCACGCCACATCATCGAGTTAAACAGTTATCAAATAATAAAGCTTAACACGTACGGAAAACATAACACAACCAAGTAGATATGTCACATAACATTTATCAAATAGATGTGCATTTACCCTAATGCATCTAATGTCAAATATTCAATGTCATATCCCCTAGACACGACTAATGCATGTGGTACCAATTCTGGATCGCAACCCAATCTCATTTTTACTAATGAGCCGAACAGTTTTACATCTTGTGGGATGAGGTTATTCAACCATTTGGATCGCAACCCAATCTCATTTTTACTAATGAGCCGAACAGATTTATATCCTGTAGGATAGCAGCTCTGGACTCATGGATTCATCTAATCCAATCCTCGGCTTCATTATGGACACATAATCCATTTAACTCTATTGGAACTCAATTTTCCAATTTCATATATATACATGAATGCATGTATGTAGGCACATATCAACCATATGATATTTTTTAGCTCGAAGCTACTCATTTATGAATGCAGGAACACAATCCTAACACATTCTCTTAACATTACAAATTAATGCCAAAACATAAACATACTCACTTTGAACTACAACTAATTGCATACGCGTGCGAATCATTAAACTCATACATTGGTAATACACTATAACACCAAGGAAACATATCTCAATAGCACAAATAAATTATAGGACTCCACAACAAAATTTTGAAAACCAATTTCCTCGCTGAGCGAGAGTCTGCGAGCATTGGCGACCAAACAACAGATAATATTGGTTTTCTGGGCATAACTGGCGAGAGTCAGCGAGCTCGTCGCTACCTCTCGCTGAAGCTCGCTCAGCGACCACTCAAGAACATACACGCTCGCTAGAGCTCGCTGCAAGGCTCGCTCAGCGACCGTGTATTTCCTGTGAGTTTTTCTTAGGCGGTTTAACATTGAAACCAATAAAAAATTCATCCAAACATGTTATAAATTCTTATAAACAGCCATTTCAAGCATATAAGGTATCAATGAACATTAATCATCCCGTACAAACATCCAAACACATCACACAATCAAAATCATGCCATTTTCTTGGGTTTTAAGTAAGTTTCATGAACAATTTCTCTCACTCACTCTAAACCCTAAACCCTAAACCCTAAACCCATAAAACCCTAAACCCATAAAACCCTAAACCCATAAAACCCTAAACCCTAAACCATAAACCCTAAACCCTAAACCCTAAACCCTAAAACCATAAAACCCTAAAACCCTAAACCCTAAACCCTAAACCCTAAACCCTAAACCCTAAACCCTAAACCCTAAAACAATAAAACCCTAAAACCATAAACCCTAAACCCTAAAACCCTAAAACCATAAACCCTAAACCCTAAAAACCATAAACCATAAACCCCAAACCCCAAAAACCCTAAACCCTAAACCCCAAAAACCCTAAACCCTAAACCCTAAATCCTAGATACATTTAGGCAACAATTCAATGACTTTTTATTTTTTTCACCGAGTTTTGAAAAATATCCAAAAATTCGTAGTCCATAACCCACGAAAACTATAAAAAAATCTATTGAAATGAATAAGTTGTTTTTCGATCCTTTTTTTTAAACAATCTTCTATCCAACACATATAGTGTGTCTTTAGATACATTTAGGCGACAACTCAATGACTTTTTATTTTTTTCACCGAGTTTTGAAAAATATCCCAAAATTCGTAGTCCATAACCCACGAAAACTATAAAAAAAATCTATTGAAATGAATAAGTTGTTTTTCGATCCCTTTTTTTTAAAGAATCTTATATTCAACACATATAGTGTGTCTTTATATACATTTAGGCGACAATTCAATGACTTTTTATTTTTTTCACCGAGTTTTGAAAAATTCCCAAAATTCGTAGTCCATAACCCACGAAAATTATAAAAAAAATCTATTGAAATGAATAAGTAGTTTTTCGATCCCTTTTTTTTAAAGAATCTTAAATTCAACACATATAGTGTGTCTTTAGATACATTTAGGCGACAATTCAATGACTTTTTATTTTTTTCACCGAGTTTTAAAAAAAATCCCAAAATTCGTAGTCCATAACCCACGAAAACGATAAAAAAATCTATCGAAATGAATAAGTTGTTTTTCGATCCCTTTTTATTTAAAGAATCTTTTATCCAACACATATAGTATGTCTTTGGATCCATTTGTGCAGGAATTCAATGGTATTTTATTTTTTTTCACCGAGTTTTGAAAAAATCCCAAATTTCATAGTCTATAAAACCCACGAAAATTATAAAAAAAATCTATCGAAATGAATAACTAGTTTTTCGATCCCTTTGTTTTAAAGAATCTTCTATCCAACACATATAGTGTGTCTTTAGATACATTTAGGCGACAACACAATGACTTTTTACTTTTTTCACCGAGTTTTGAAAAATATCCCAAAATTCGTAGTCCATAACCCACGAAAATTATAAAAAATATCTATCGGAATGAATAAGTAGTTTTTTTATCCTTTTTTTTAAACAATCTTCTATCCAACACTTGTAGTGTTTCTTTAGATGCATTTAGGTGACACTTCAAATACATTTTAATTTTTTTCACCGAGTTTTGAAAATATCCCAAAATTCGTAGTCCGTAACCCACGAAAACTCTAAAAAAATCTATCGAAATGAATAATTTGTTTTTCGATCCCTTTTTATTTAAAGAATCTTTTATCCAACTCATATAATATGTCTTTGGATCCATTTGTGTAGGAATTCAATGGCATTTTATTTTTTTCACCGAGTTTTGAAAAATTCCCAAAATTCATAGTCTATAACCCACGAAAACTATAAAAAAATTTAACGAAATGAATAAGTTTTTTTTCGATCCCTTTTTTTAAAACAATCTTCTATCCAACACTTGTAGTGTGTCTTTGCATTTAGGTGACACTTCAAATACATTTTAATTTTTTTCACCGAGTTTCGAAAATATCCCAAAATTCGTAGTCCGTAACCCACGAAAACTCTAAAAAAATCTATCGAAATGAATAATTTGTTTTTCGGTCCCTTTTTATTTAAAGAATCTTTTATCCAACACATATAGTATGTCTTTGGATCCATTTGTGTAGGAATTCAATGGCATTTTATTTTTTTCACCGAATTTTGAAAAATTCCCATAATTCATAGTCTATATAACCCACGAAAACTATAAAAAAATTTAACGAAATGAATAAGTTGTTTTTCTATCCCTTTTTTTAAAGGAATCTTCTATCCAACACATATAGTGTGTCTTTAGATAACTTTAAGCGACAATTCAGTGACATTTTATTTTTTTCACCGAGTTTTGAAAAATTCCCAAAATTCGTAGTCCATAACCCACGAAAATTATAAAAAAAATCTATCGAAATGAATAAGTAGTTTTTCGATCCCTTTTTTTTTAAAGAATCTTCTATCCAACACATATAGTGTGTCTTTAGATACATTTAGGCGACAACACAATGACATTTTATTTTTTTCACCGAGTTTTGAAAAATATCCCAAAATTCGTAGTCCATAACCCACGAAAATTATAAAAAATATCTATCGGAATGAATAAGTAGTTTTTTATCCTTTTTTTTAAACAATCTTCTATCCAACACTTGTAGTGTTTCTTTAGATGCATTTAGGTGACACTTCAAATACATTTTAATTTTTTTCACCGAGTTTTGAAAATATCCCAAAATTCGTAGTCCGTAACCCACGAAAACTATAAAAATATCTAACGAAATAAATAAGTTGTTTTTCAATCCCTTTTTTTCCCAAAGAATCTTCTATCCAACACATGTAGTGTGTCTTTAGATACATTTAAGCGACAATTCAATGACTTTTTATTTTTTTCACCGAGTTTTGAAAAATTCCCAAAATTCGTAGTCCATAACCCACGAAAATTACAAAAAAAATCTATCGAAATGAATAAGTAGTGTTTCGATCCCTTTGTTTTAAAGAATATTCTATCCAACACATATAGTGTGTCTTTAGATACATTTAGGCGACAACTCAATGAATTTTTATTTTTTTCACTGAGTTTTGAAAAATATCCCAAAATTCGTAGTCCATAACCCACGAAAATTATAAAAAATATCTATCGAAATCAATAAGTAGTTTTTTGATCCTTTTTTTTTTAAAGAATCTTCTATCCAACACATATAGTGTATTTTAGATACATTTAGGCGACAATTCAATGACTTTTTATTTTTTACACCGAGTTTTGACAAATATCCCAAAATTCGTAGTCCATAACCCACGAAAATTAAAAAAAAAAATCTATTGAAATGAATAAGTAGTTTTTCGATCCCTTTTTTTTAAAGAATCTTCTATCCAACACATATAGTGTGTCTTAAGATACATTTAGGCGACAATTCAATGAATATTTATTTTTTTCACCGAGTTTTGAAAAATATCCCCAAATTCGTAGTCCATAAGCTAAGAAAACTATAAAAAAAAAAATCTATTGAAATGAATAACTTGTTTTTCGATCCCTTTTTTTAAAAACAATCTTCTATCCAACACGTGTAGTGTGTCTTTAGATGCATTTAGGTGACACTTCAAATACATTTTAATTTTTTTCACCGATTTTCGAAAAAATCCTAAAATTCGTAGTCCATAACCCACGAAAACTATAAAAATATCTAACGAAATAAATAAGTTGTTTTTCAATCCCTTTTTTTCCCAAAGAATCTTCTATCCAACACATGTAGTGTGTCTTTAGATACATTTAAGCGACAATTCAATGACTTTTTATTTTTTTCACCGAGTTTTGAAAAATTCCTAAAATTCTTAGTCCATAACCCACGAAAATTATAAAAAAATATATCGAAATAAATAAGTAGTTTTTCGATCCCTTTTTTTTTAAAGAATCTTCTATCCAACACATATAGTGTGTCTTTAGATACATTTAGGCGACAACTCAATGACTTTTTATTTTTTTCACCGAGTTTTGAAAAATATCCCAAAATTCGTAGTCCATAACCCACGAAAACTATAAAAAAAATCTATTGAAATGAATAAGTTGTTTTTCGATCCCTTTTTTTTAAAGAATCTTATATCCAACACATATAGTGTGTCTTAAGATACATTTAGGCGACAATTCAATGAATTTTTATTTTTTTCACCGAGTTTTGAAAAATATCCCAAAATTCGTAGTCCACAACCCACGAAAACTATAAAAAAATCTATTGAAATGAATAAGTTGTTTTTCGATCCTTTTTTTTAAAGAATCTTCTATCCCACACATATAGTGTGTCTTTAGATACATTTAGGCGACAACTCAATAACTTTTTATTTTTTTCACCGAGTTTTGAAAAATATCCCAAAATTCGTAGTCCATAACCCACGAAAATTATAAAAAAAATCTATCGAAATGAATAAGTAGTTTTTCGATCCCTTTGTTTTAAAGAATCTTCTTGTAACAACCCGTTTTTCAAAGGCCAGAAAAGGCATTATTATTTTTTTTCTTTTTCAACTAACACTCAGAGTGCGCATAGAATATTTTAAATGAGCCGGCATTCAAATATACAAAAGAACTCATTACCATAAGGTGCTTCGACAAGCAAAATGTATTCCTGAATAATTACAATCCAAGTCTAAGTATTCGAATACTTACAACAAAACAAGTTAGAATCCTATGCCTAAACCCAAAAAGCACGGTGTACAACCCACACCGGCGCATAGTCTAACTAAGCTAAAGCTCCAACCTCTCACTGGGGCCTGGAACAGCCACCGTCGTCACCACGACCTAACCCATCATCTGGGTGGGATGAGCCCGCAAATGAAAGAAAGGGTCACCACAAAATAAAAGTATGTATATATATAACCGGTGCGAAAGATTGTACACATAACAATAATTCCACAAACACAAGAGAAAGCTCTTTAACCACCAAAGCAATTCCCACCAACGGGTTCATATAAGCAATGCACACATAGCCTATAATGCAACCTCTACAATGCGTGGTACTAACCCTAGCTACCACGATGCATGAGCTCCGGAATCGTAGATCCAACCCCTACTAACAATATCAATAAAAACCCCATAGCTCTCCCGATCACTACGAACCGTTAGAGTGGGCTCTCCCGATCACCACACCCCTACCATAAGTATCAATAGAATCCCGTAGCTCTCCCGATCACTACAAGGATTAGAGTGGGCTCTCCCGATCACCACACCCCGTAGCTCTCCCGATCACTACGTATCGATCTCAACAAGAACCTCGTAGCTCTCCCGATCACTACGAACCACTAGGGTGTGCTCTCCCGATCACCACACCGAGCACGCAACTACCAAATGCATGAGCATACGCTTCCCCATATATGCTAATGCAATGAATACATACCTCTCTAGCATATGCAAACCAAACATAACAACATACATACATTTCTCATCATATGTATTCCAAACACCTGTTCATACATATATTCTCATAATCATATGTAAACAGCGCAAGTATTGTAAACACTTTCTCATCACGAGAATACATAACACGTACATGCCAAACACAAAGCATACCAACACACATCACCGAAAATAACCAAACATGTTATAAATCCGTGAAAAGACAGAAACTAAAGTGGAGCCCTTACCTCAGCAAGCTTCCGTTAACTTTCCTCGCATAATTCTACAACTCGCGCTTCCTAAAACAAGCAGCGTACCATCAATACATTGTTCTCCAACCAATAGTATTGAAACTAAACCAAAAACCCCAAAAACCTAAAGGTTCCTAAGGAAAATCCACTCTTTCGGATACCATACCAAAAACTACCGTATTGATCAACCCCCATGAGTTATATGTACTATTTTTAGGACCCAAAACAATAGGCCAAAGTCTTAAATAATTTGAAATGCAAAATGGCCGTTTTCTTGCGTTACAAGTTACGCACTTTCCGAGTACCCGAAAAACTCGTTTCCAATCCCCGCCACTTCCATAAATTAATAAAAAGGGATTAGAAAGTTAAAAACCAAGTTTAGAAATCATATTCCAAAATTTCAACTCCCAGAGCTCGCCCTGGCGAGTTGGTGGCGAGTGAAGGCAGTGAGGACTGGTCTAGCTCGCTCTGGAGCTCGCCCTGGCGTGTTGTCATGACCTGTGACACTCGCCCTGGCGAGTAAATACTCGCTCAGCGAGTTGCACCTGTCATGACAGCAAAAACAGCAACTCACACCACCTTTTTCCCCAACCAAGCCTAGTTTGATTCTATTAGTTCCCAACACTTTTTCAAGGCACAAAAGCAAACCATTTTCATACGCAAGCAATTCATTTCCGAAAGCTTGTTGGTTGCTTCGAGTGCAAGTTATTTGATTTTCATTTCCAAAATCAAAACCAAACCCAAGCATAAGTTTTATTACGGGCCTCAACCGACCGGTAATCATTTTCAAACATGTTTTCAAAGTAAAAAGCAACACCACATGTCACAAGAGTTTTAAACTACTTTGACCCCAAAAACACTACACAAAACACTTAGGAAATATTTTCATAAACTCCAAAATATTTTTCATCGGATTTTCTAAAACAAAACCATACAACGCATTTCCCTTTCGCCCAAAGGTTCAAAGACAACTTTTCTTTTCAAAACCTTACAACCTAACCACATGTTATTGATCAATAGTTAACCAACACAAAACCCTAACTTTTCTCATGAGATTTTACACCAACTCATGGAAAACAAACATAACAAAGCCTACACATGCTTCTCTAAACCTCATGAACAACTTTCATGGAACAAAAACCATACAAAACCAATTCTTATGAAATTTCTCCCAAGAACATAATCATAAAAATCTCACGAATCTCTAAGAGTTTAGCCAACTAAGAGATGAAAGAAGTTCTAGTTACCTTAGGAAGAAGAATCTCACAACTCCAAGCTTTCCAACAAGCTTAAGATCAAGTGCTTTGGTTAAGGAATGAAATTTTCTCAAGATGGAAGGTGGAAAGAAAGCCACGGCCAAGAGAGAAAGAATGAGAGAATATGTGATGTTTTTCTAAGTCCACACTCAACAAACCTCCTTACTATGCTATTGCTCTTGCTAACTCATGGCCATTGGATCAAAAGACAAAATGCCAAGACAAAACCCTAGCCATTGGATCAAACCAAACCAAACCCACTTGAGATAAAACTCAACACCTCTTAGAAACACTCACACGTTCAGTTCTCGCGCGCCGCGACGAACGAAACTCACCAAAACAGAAAACCTATAGAAAGAACGTCTATCGTCTAACAATTCCAAAACTTATCGCCGAATCTTTTTCCGCGACTGTAATTTTCTTCCATACCTTAGAAAATTAACCTCAGAATATATCCTAACTCACGCAGATATATGAAACTTCCATCCGAAACCTCACTCAAAACAGGCGCAGTAAGATTTTCCATCCGCGGGTAAAATCCTACTCGTTTTTCCAAAAACAAGAATAATCCAAAACTCGTTATTCTGAATACACAGAAATCTCCTCATACTTAAAAGAGGATCACGACCCGAAATTCTGTGCCTTTCCAGCGCACGAGCACAAAACAGGCTCCTTTTCAGCAAAAATTCCATTAATGCGACGATACACACAAAACCGTTCTACTAAAAACCCTAAAACTCGTAGCCATTACTAGAGTTCCTTAGAAAAACTGTACAGTGGAATCTTGGGTCTTACATTACTACCCTCCAAAAAGAAGTTTCGTCCTCGAAACTAAAGGTAAGAGTAACAACTCAACTAATTATTACCATCACCAACACAACAAAATCCCTTCGGATTAGGTGCAGCCACACAGATGCTAACACCGGGTGAAGTCACACATATACTATCACCAACACACTGGCACAACCGTGCACCAACCGCAACTCTCAACGAGTTCACCACTCAAAAATTAACCTCACAACAGAGGTTCACAACCTCTAGTTCCCAAAGATCCTCGTGCCCACAAACAAAAATTTCCAAAGTCACCTCTTTCGCCTCCGCGACATAGCCAATTTCCCTAGGTTCACGCGAAGCAGTTACTGGCTACCCTCCAAAAGAAACACAACACTCTCTGTGCACCACTAAGGTTAGCAAAACTAGTCAATTCCAATCAACATGATTCCCGTCTATCATCAACAATAAATTAAGGACGGCCAGTCCATCAATTTGTCAATAGACAGCCGACAATCCTGATGGTGGTTTAGACCATCTTTACCCGACTTAAGTGATACTTCATTCCACTTGTGCTCAAGGTCTTCCGAGTCACAAGGGTTCCACAAACCTTTCGAGGTTTTCCTCAATCTCTTACGAATACAAGGTCGAATTCGTAAGACACAACACTCAAAACACGTCGCTCAAGCTCTCATGATTCCCCTCATGAAACATCCGTTGAACATCATTCAACAGTAATACAATGCCACCACGGCAGGTACCACCAAAACCATTACATTCCGAACAAGTTGTCTTCTCTAAAGAAGAATTTCCCGCTCTACCAATATCCATAAGTCCGCAACTTAGTGAATATGCCGTACCGTCTGCTCACATACGAATCTCTTTCCAAACACGACTTACATAAAACAATCCCAACCTCCGGTTGGTAATTACATTCCTCATAGTCTTGGCACTTGCCAAACTATACCACTACTTCTCTTGGACTCCCTTTATTCAAAATCTCAAATTTCCAAAAATCAATATCTTAAGCATCCACATATTTTCCATATTACTACTTAGATTACTCTTGCGTGCCATAACAGAACGCTTATCCTCGTCGACTACCATCGTCGGCGCACTTCCTCTTCGCGTCGTATTTCCATTCTAAATTCCGAACTCTCTCTTGAGTTACTTTCCTCTTGCAATTAAATCCTCTTTTACTCAAAAGAGTTGGTCACTCTGGCCATTCTTAATTGCTTCGACATCACCACTCTCGTCGAGGTACCTACCTTCAAAATAACTCTTAGGGTATTCCTCACATTACTATTGTCCAACCATCCTAGTTTACAACATCCGAATCCCTTATACTTACTCAATACCGATTTCCATCATACCACGTCCCTCTTCATTGTAACCACTACAATGAACTAAAGCTCTACTAACTCCCATCAACTTGTCATGAGACAACTCTTATCCTTCTTATTTCCACTTACAACACACGCACCGTCATGACATCCATTCAGGTGGTGCTTTTGAATCCGTACAATACTCGCACGACCCTGATTTTCCATCTAGGTGTGAGGCAATTCTTTCCGCCAATCCTCTATTGACATAAGCCACATCATCATGTGCTTTTCTCTTACTCCTTCTCAGCGACTCTTTCCCAACGACTAACATTCCTTCGCGGCTAACTCATCGATCTACTAGATCCCACACACTTACCTCAACCCTTAAGGTATCCACTATTCGCATACTCGTTATCAAACGACACTAGGTCCACTGACCCTTGACGTGTGACACGTAATCCCAACTTACCACTAACAGCGCAACATGCTATAGCTACTACTAAGTCCTTTACGTAGTAGAACATTCAAAACAGAATAAAAGCCACGACAAACAAACAAAACCCAACCAAACAGCATACATCCAAATATTGCAAGAGTGGGTTGCCCCCAAACAATAAGCAATGCAGTAAAGTGTTACCTGCAACTAGTAATCCTCATGCATGGCATTACTGGTCTGACCGCTCACTCCAGTGCCCATACAGTAGGCACCTCCTCTAGCAGCGGGTCGGGCTCCTCGTGCCACATCTGCCGACGACCCGGCCTTTGGGGCTTTGCAATCTCTAGCAAAATGACCCGGCCTCTGACAGTTGTAACAAACAGTTCCTGGGCTCTTACAATCATCCACATAATGACCCTCTTGACCACATCTGCGACACGTCAGCTTTCCTCCACTCTGATTTCCCCGAGTCCCTGTGTTCACAGAGCGAGTTGGTCCTTGATTATCTTGGGGACGGTTATAAGGCTTATTCCCCTGCCTCCTCTGATTCTGACTCGAACTCTGAGTCTGACCACTTGAATTACTAGGTCCTCCTGCACTAAAACCACCTTGGCGGTTCACCCGCTTGTTTCTCATATCCACAACCTCTTGACACTTCTCAACCAGCACTTGAAAGTGTCGAATCCCTAACGGCACCACTGCGTCTTGCAGCTCGTACCTCAAACCATCTTGGAAACGGCGGCACATATAATTCTCATCTATGCCATCCCTGAAGAAACGAAAGAACCTTGACAGAGATTCAAACTTCTTCGCATAGGCTTCCACATTCATGCCCCCCTAACGTAGCTGCAGGAATTCCTCCCCATACCTTTCCCTAGCAGTCTCGGGAAAGTACTTGGCTAAAAACCTCCTCTTGAAGTTCTCCCAACTCACTTCCTCATAGGCGGCTTCCATTATGAGCCTGGTGTTCCTCCACCAGTATTCAGAACTACCCTGCAACTGATAGGTAGCCAAGGTCACCTTTTCTTCTTCCGGGCAATGGATTACCCCAAAGATCCTCTCCATCGCCTGGAGCCACAAATCCGCAGTATCAGGACCTTCCTCCCCACTAAACTTAGGAGGAGCCTGATGGTTGAAACTGGTGAGAAGTCTAGATCCAGCAGCAATGATCTCCCTCTCACGTTTCTCTACATCCCTCTGCGCCTTCGCATGGGTCTGGGCAGTCACAGCAACTGCCATCGTATTCATGGCATGAGCCATCTGATACATCTCGTTGTCATCTGCCCTAGGGGCTGCAGGTGCCCTTCTTGGAGGCATCTTTCTCCTGCACATACCAATTCCTTTTGATTAGATCCTTAATCAACCAATTCTGAATCCTAACAGAATATCTCAACCAACGGATTACTAACTCATAACCCGACACAGAACAAACACTAGAACTAACTCAACACTAGTTACGTTCTAACCGACTCTGGACTAACGACTCAAGTATACACTTTCCCTTTGAAGATTTAAAGCCGTGCTCTGATACCAATTGTAACAACCCGTTTTTCAAAGGCCAGAAAAGGCATTATTATTTTTTTTCTTTTTCAACTAACACTCAGAGTGCGCATAGAATATTTTAAATGAGCCGGCATTCAAATATACAAAAGAACTCATTACCATAAGGTGCTTCGACAAGCAAAGTGTATTCCTGAATAATTACAATCCAAGTCTAAGTATTCGAATACTTACAACAAAACAAGTTAGAATCCTATGCCTAAACCCAAAAAGCACGGTGTACAACCCACACCGGCGCATAGTCTAACTAAGTTAAAGCTCCAACCTCTCACTGGGGCCTGGAACAGCCACCGTCGTCACCACGACCTAACCCATCATCTGGGTGGGATGAGCCCGCAAATGAAAGAAAGGGTCACCACAAAATAAAAGTATGTATATATATAACCGGTGCGAAAGATTGTACACATAACAATAATTCCACAAACACAAGAGAAAGCTCTTTAACCACCAAAGCAATTCCCACCAACGGGTTCATATAAGCAATGCACACATAGCCTATAATGCAACCTCTACAATGCGTGGTACTAACCCTAGCTACCACGATGCATGAGCTCCGGAATCGTAGGTCCAACCCCTACTAACAATATCAATAAAAACCCCGTAGCTCTCCCGATCACTACGAACCGTTAGAGTGGGCTCTCCCGATCACCACACCCCTACCATAAGTATCAATAGAATCCCGTAGCTCTCCCGATCACTACAAGGATTAGAGTGGGCTCTCCCGATCACCACACCCCGTAGCTCTCCCGATCACTACGTATCGATCTCAACAAGAACCTCGTAGCTCTCCCGATCACTACGAACCACTAGGGTGTGCTCTCCCGATCACCACACCGAGCACGCAACTACCAAATGCATGAGCATACGCTTCCCCATATATGCTAATGCAATGAATACATACCTCTCTAGCATATGCAAACCAAACATAACAACATACATACATTTCTCATCATATGTATTCCAAACACCTGTTCATACATATATTCTCATAATCATATGTAAACACCGCAAGTATTGTAAACACTTTCTCATCACGAGAATATATAACACGTACATGCCAAACACAAAGCATACCAACACACATCACCGAAAATAACCAAACATGTTATAAATCCGTGAAAAGACAGAAAATAAAGTGGAGCCCTTACCTCAGCAAGCTTCCGTTAACTTTCCTCGCATAATTCTACAACTCGCGCTTCCTAAAACAAGCAGCGTACCATCAATACATTGTTCTCCAACCAATAGTATTGAAACTAAACCAAAAACCCCAAAAACCTAAAGGTTCCTAAGGAAAATCCACTCTTTCGGATACCATACCAAAAACTACCGTATTGATCAACCCCCATGAGTTATATGTACTATTTTTAGGACCCAAAACAATAGGCCAAAGTCTTAAATAATTTGAAATGCAAAATGGCCGTTTTCTTGCGTTACAAGTTACGCACTTTCCGAGTACCCGAAAAACTCGTTTCCAATCCCCGCCACTTCCATAAATTAATAAAAAGGGATTAGAAAGTTAAAAACCAAGTTTAGAAATCATATTCCAAAATTTCAACTCCCAGAGCTCGCCCTGGCGAGTTGGTGGCGAGTGAAGGCAGTGAGGACTGGTCTAGCTCGCTCTGGAGCTCGCCCTGGCGTGTTGTCATGACCTGTGACACTCGCCCTGGCGAGTAAATACTCGCTCAGCGAGTTGCACCTGTCATGACAGCAAAAACAGCAACTCACACCACCTTTTTCCCCAACCAAGCCTAGTTTGATTCTATTAGTTCCCAACACTTTTTCAAGGCATAAAAGCAAACCATTTTCATACGCAAGCAATTCATTTCCGAAAGCTTGTTGGTTGCTTCGAGTGCAAGTTATTTGATTTTCATTTCCAAAATCAAAACCAAACCCAAGCACAAGTTTTATTACGGGCCTCAACCGACCGGTAATCATTTTTAAACATGTTTTCAAAGTAAAAAGCAACACCACATGTCACAAGAGTTTTAAACTACTTTGACCCCAAAAACACTACACAAAACACTTAGGAAATATTTTCATAAACTCCAAAATATTTTTCATCGGATTTTCTAAAACAAAACCATACAACGCATTTCCCTTTCGCCCAAAGGTTCAAAGACAACTTTTCTTTTCAAAACCTTACAACCTAACCACATGTTATTGATCAATACTTAACCAACACAAAACCCTAACTTTTCTCATGAGATTTTTCACCAACTCATGGAAAACAAAAATAACAAAGCCTACACATGCTTCTCTAAACCTCATGAACAACTTTCATGGAACAAAAACCATACAAAACCAATTCTTATGAAATTTCTCCCAAGAACATAATCATAAAAATCTCACGAATCTCTAAGAGTTTAGCCAACTAAGAGATGAAAGAAGTTCTAGTTACCTTAGGAAGAAGAATCTCACAACTCCAAGCTTTCCAACAAGCTTAAGATCAAGTGCTTTGGTTAAGGAATGAAATTTTCTCAAGATGGAAGGTGGAAAGAAAGCCACGGCCAAGAGAGAAAGAATGAGAGAATATGTGATGTTTTTCTAAGTCCACACTCAACAAACCTCCTTACTATGCTATTGCTCTTGCTAACTCATGGCCATTGGATCAAAAGACAAAATGCCAAGACAAAACCCTAGCCATTGGATCAAACCAAACCAAACCCACTTGAGATAAAACTCAACACCTCTTAGAAACACTCACATGTTCAGTTCTCGCGTGCCGCGACGAACGAAACTCACCAAAACAGAAAACCTATAGAAAGAACGTCTATCGTCTAACAATTCCAAAACTTATCGCCGAATCTTTTTCCGCGACTGTAATTTTCTTCCATACCTTAGAAAATTAACCTCAATATATATCCTAACTCACGCAGATATATGAAACTTCCATCCGAAACCTCACTCAAAACAGGCGCAGTAAGATTTTCCATCCGCGGGTAAAATCCTACTCGTTTTTCCAAAAACAAGAATAATCCAAAACTCGTTATTCTGAATACACAGAAATCTCCTCATACTTAAAAGAGGATCACGACCCGAAAGTCTGTGCCTTTCCAGCGCACGAGCACAAAACAGGCTCCTTTTCAGCAAAAATTCCATTAATGCGATGATACACACAAAACCGTTCTACTAAAAACCCTAAAACTCGTAGCCATTACTAGAGTTCCTTAGAAAAATTGTACAGTGGAATCTTGGGTCTTACATTTCTATCCAACACATATAGTGTGTCTTTAGATACATTTAGGCGACAACTCAACGACTTTTTATTTTTTTCACCGAGTTTTGAAAAATATCCCAAAATTCGTAGTCCATAACCCACGAAAACTATAAAAAAAATCTATTGAAATGAATAAGTTGTTTTTCGATCCCTTTTTTTTAAAGAATCTTATATTCAACACATATAGTGTGTCTTTATATACATTTAGGCGACAATTCAATGACTTTTTATTTTTTTCACCGAGTTTTGAAAAATTCCCAAAATTCGTAGTCCATAACCCACGAAAATTATAAAAAAAATCTATTGAAATGAATAAGTAGTTTTTCGATCCCTTTTTTTTAAAGAATCTTATATTCAACACCTATAGTGTGTCTTTAGATACATTTAGGCGACAATTCAATGACTTTTTATTTTTTTCACCGAGTTTTAAAAAAAATCCCAAAATTCGTAGTCCATAACCCACAAAAACGATAAAAAAATCTATCGAAATGAATAAGTTGTTTTTCGATCCCTTTTTATTTAAAGAATATTTTATCCAACACATATAGTATGTCTTTGGATCCATTTGTGCCGGAATTCAATGGTATTTTATTTTTTTTAACCGAGTTTTGAAAAAATCCCAAATTTCATAGTCTATAAAACCCACGAAAATTATAAAAAAATCTATCGAAAAGAATAAGTAGTTATTCGATCCCTTTGTTTTAAAGAATCTTCTATCCAACACATATAGTGTGTCTTTAGATACATTTAAGCGACAATTCATTGACTTTTTTTTTTTCACCGAGTTTTGAAAAATATCCCAAAATTCGTAGTCCATAACCCACGAAAACTATAAAAAAAATCTATTGAAATGAATAAGTTTTTTTTCGATCCCTTTTTTTAAAACAATCTTCTATCCAACACTTGTAGTGTGTCTTTGCATTTAGGTGACACTTCAAATACATTTTAATTTTTTTCACCGAGTTTCGAAAATATCCCAAAATTCGTAGTCCGTAACCCACGAAAACTCTAAAAAAATCTATCGAAATGAATAATTTGTTTTTCGATCCCTTTTTATTTAAAGAATCTTTTATCCAACACATATAGTATGTCTTTGGATCCATTTTGTAGGAATTCAATGGCATTTTAATTTTTTCACCGAGTTTTGAAAAATTCCCAAAATTCATAGTCTATAACCCACGAAAACTATAAAAAAATTTAACGAAATGAATAAGTTGTTTTTCTATCCCTTTTTTTAAAGGAATCTTCTATCCAACACATATAGTGTGTCTTTAGATACCTTTAAGCGACAATTCAGTGACTTTTTATTTTTTTCACCGAGTTTTGAAAAATTCCCAAAATTCGTAGTCCATAACCCACGAAAATTATAAAAAAAATCTATCGAAATGAATAAGTAGTTTTTCGATCCCTTTTTTTTAAAGAATCTTCTATCCAACACATATAGTGTGTCTTTAGATACATTTAGGCGACAACTCAATGACTTTTTATTTTTTTCACCGAGTTTTGAAAAATATCCCAAAATTCGTAGTCCATAACCCACGAAAATTATAAAAAATATCTATCGGAATGAATAAGTAGTTTTTTTATCCTTTTTTTTTAAACAATCTTCTATCCAAAACTTGTAGTGTTTCTTTAGATGCATTTAGGTGACACTTCAAATACATTTTAATTTTTTTCACCGAGTTTTGAAAATATCCCAAAATTCGTAGTCCGTAACCCACGAAAACTCTAAAAAAATCTATCGAAATGAATAATTTGTTTTTCGATCCCTTTTTATTTAAAGAATCTTATATCCAACACATATAGTATGTCTTTGGATCCTTTTGTGTAGGAATTCAATGGCATTTTATTTTTTCACCGAGTTTTGAAAAATTCCCAAAATTCATAGTCTATAACCCACGAAAACTATAAAAAAATCTAACGAAATGAATAAGTTGTTTTTCTATCCCTTTTCTCAAAGGAATCTTCTATCCAACAAATATAGTCTGTCTTTAGATACATTTAAGCGACAATTCAATGACTTTTTATTTTTTTCACCGAGTTTTGAAAAATTCCCAAAATTCGTAGTCCATAACCCACGAAAATTATAAAAAAAATCTATCGAAATGAATAAGTAGTGTTTCGATCCCTTTGTTTTAAAGAATCTTCTATCCAACACATATAGTGTGTCTTTAGATACATTTAGGCGACAACTCAATGACTTTTTATTTTTTTCACTGAGTTTTGAAAAATATCCCGAAATTCGTAGTCCATAACCCACGAAAATTATATAAAATATCTATCGAAATGAATAAGTAGTTTTTTGATCCTTTTTTTTTTAAAGAATCTTCTATCCAACACATATAGTGTATCTTTAGATACATTTAGGCGACAATTCAATGACTTTTTATTTTTTACACCGAGTTTTGACAAATATCCAAAAATTCGTAGTCCATAACCCACGAAAATTAAAAAAAAAAATCTATTGAAATGAATAAGTAGTTTTTCGATCCCTTTTTTTTAAAGAATCTTCTATCCAACACATATAGTGTGTCTTAAGATACATTTAGGCGACAATTCAATGAATCTTTATTTTTTTCACCGAGTTTTGAAAAATATCCCCAAATTCGTAGTCCATAAGCTACGAAAACTATAAAAAAAAAATCTATTGAAATGAATAACTTGTTTTTCGATCCCTTTTTTTAAAAACAATCTTCTATCCAACACGTGTAGTGTGTCTTTAGATGCATTTAGGTGACACTTCAAATACATTTTAATTTTTTTCACCGATTTTCGAAAAAATCCTAAAATTCGTAGTCCATAACCCACGAAAACTATTAAAATATCTAACGAAATAAATAAGTTGTTTTTCAATCCCTTTTTTTCCCAAAGAATCTTCTATCCAACACATGTAGTGTGTCTTTAGATACATTTAAGCGACAATTCAATGACTTTTTATTTTTTTCACCGAGTTTCGAAAAATTCCTAAAATTCTTAGTCCATAACCCACGAAAATTATAAAAAAATATATCGAAATAAATAAGTAGTTTTTCGATCCCTTTTTTTTTTAAAGAATCTTCTATCCAACACATATTGTAACAGCCCGTTTTTCATAAGCCATAAAGAGGGCATTATTTTTTTTCTTTTTCAACTAACACTCAGAGTGCGCATAGAATATTTTTCAATGAGCCGGCATTCAAATATACAAAAGAACTCATTACCATAAGGTGCTTCGACAAGCAAAGTGTACTCCTGAATAATTACAATCCAAGTCTAAGTATTCAAATACTTACAACAAAACAAGTTAGAATCCTATGCCTAAGCCCCAAAACCACGGTGTATAACCCACACCGGCGCATAGTCTAACTAAGATAAAGCTCCAACCTCTCACTGGGGCCTGGAGCAGCCACCGTCGTCACCACGACCTAACCCATCATCTGGGTGGGATGAGCCCGCAAATGAAAGAAAGGGTCACCACAAAATAAAAGTATATATATATATAACCGGTGCGAAAGATTGTACACATAACAATAATTCCACAAACACAAGATAAAGCTCTTAACCACCAAAGCAATTCCCACCAACGGGTTTATATATATAATGCACACAAAGCCTAATGCAGACTTCTACAATGCGTGGTACTAACCCTAGCTACCAAAATGCATGAGTTCCGGAACTGTAGGTCCAACCCCTACTAAAACACCAACGAAATCACAAGGTTAAGGTGGATCCACTCCCGCAATCACACCCCATGGTCCACTCCCGCAACCATGTATCGAACTCAACAAAATCACAAAGGATTAAGGTGGATCCACTCCCGCAATCACACCCCATGGTCCACTCCCGCAACCATGTATTGAACTTAATAAAACCCTATAAGAATCAGGTGGGTCCACTCCCGCAACCACACCTCGTAGTCCATTCCCGCCACTACGCACTAACAATGCATGAGCATACGATTCCCCATGTATACTAATGCAACAAATACATACCTCCCTAGCATATGTAAACCATCCCAACAACATACATATGTAAGACCCAAGATTTCGTTGTAAAGTTGGTTTAAGGAATATTAGGGTTCCGATGTGTTCGTGTTGTGGAACATCGTGTTTTTATTAGGATTTTGCTGTAATTGAGTTTGTTTTGTGCTCGTGCACTGTAATTGTACAGACTTTTGTCTTGGGATCCTGTTGCTTGAATAAGAAGTTATTTGTGGTTTCAGAATAACGAGTTTTGAATTATTCTTGTTTTTGGAAAAACGAGTAGGATTTTACCCGCAAATGGAAAATCTTACTGCGTCTGTTTTGAGTGAGGTTTCGGATGGGAGTTTTATATATCTGCGTGAGTTAGGATATATTCTGAGAATAATTTTCTAAGGTATGGAAGAAAATTACAGTCGCGGAAAAAGATTCGGCGATAAGTTTTGGAAATGTTAAACGTTAGACGTTCTTTCCGTAGGTTTTATGTTTTGGTGAGTTTCGTTCGTCGCGGCGCGCGAGAGCTGAACGTGAGAGTGTTTCTAAGAGGTGTTGAGTATTATCTCAAGTGGATTTGGTTTGGTTTGATCCAATGGCTAGGGTTTTGTCTTGGCATTTTGTCTTTTGATCCAATGGCCTTGAGTTAGCAAGAGACTTTGTCATAGTAAGGAGGTTTGGTGACTTGTGGACTTAGAAACATCACATATTCACTCTCATTCTTTCTCTCTTTCACGTGAACTTCATTACTTTCTTCTAACCTTCACAAATTTTCCATTCTACACCATTTGTGTCCATTTCAAGCTTGGGAGCTTTGTGGAATTGTTGTAGAGAATCACTTTCTTAAGGTAACCACTCTTTTCCTTTTCATTTTGGTTGATTAAAACTCTTGGAGTTATGAGTTTTAGATTATGTTCATGAGATGGAAAGGTTAGGAATTGATTCTTGTTTCATGAAAGTTGTTCATGAGAGTTTAGGAAGCATGCTAGGCTTTGTTATTGCAATTTTTCCATGAGTTGGTGAAAAATCTCATGAGAAAAGTTAGGGTTTTGGTTTGGTTTAAGTATTGATCAATAACATGTGGTTAAGTTGTAAGGTTTTGAAAAGAAAAGTTGTCTTTGAACCTTTGAGAAAAAGGGAAATGCGTTGTATGGTTTTGTTTTAGAAAATCCGATGAAAAATATTTTGGGGTTTATGAAAATATTTCCTAAGTGTTTTGTGTAGTGTTTTGAGGTCCAAGTGGGCTAAAACTCTTGTGACATGTAGTGTCGCTTTTTTCTTTGAAAACATGTTTGAAAATGATTACCGGACGGTTAAGGCCCGTAATAAAACTTGTGCTTGGATTTGGTTTTGATTTTGGAAATGAAAATCAAATAACTTGCACTCGAAGCAACCAACAAGCTTTCGGAAACGAATTGCTTGCTTATGAAAATGGTTTGCTTTTGTGCCTTGAAAAAAATGTTGGGAACTAGGCTTGGGTGGTTGCTTTGAGTGCAAGTTATTTGATTTTCATTTCCAAAATCAAAACCAAATCCAAGCACAAGTTTTATTACGGGCCTTAACCGTCCGGTAATCATTTTCAAACATGTTTTCAAAGCGAAAAGCAACACCACATGTCACAAGAGTTTTAAACCACTTTGACCCCAAAAACACTACACAAAACACTTAGGAAATATTTTCATAAACTCCAAAATATTTTTCATCGGATTTTCTAAAATAAAACCATACAACACATTTCCCTTTTGCCCAAAGGCTAAAAAACAACCTTGTTTTCCAAAACCAAACAACATAAGCTCATGTAATTGATCAATACACTAAACTTTCAAAACCCTAACTTTTCTCATGAGATTCTCACAAACTCATGGAAAATTGAAATAACAAAGCCTACATATGCTTCTCTAAACCTCATGAACAACCTTCATGAAACAAGAATCAATTCCTAACATTTTCATCTCATGAACATAATCTAAAACTCATAACTCCAAGAGTTTTAACCAACCAAAATGAAAAGGAAAAGGGTGGTTACCTTAAGCAAGTGATCCTCTACAACTATTCCACAAAGCTCCCAAGCTTGAAATGGACACAAATGGTGAAGAATGGAAAATTTGTGAAGTTGAGAAAGTAATGGAGTTTTCACGTGGAAGAGAGAAAGAATGGAGTGAATATGTGATGTTTTCTAAGTGACCAAAGTCACCAAACCTCCTTACTATGACAAAGGCTCTTGATAGCCAATCCACCATTGGATCAAAGTCAAAAGTCCAAGCTTAAACCCTAGCCATTGGATCAATTTGCTTTATGAGAAATCACAAGATATCATCAACTCATCCATAACAAGTCTCGTATTCAGCTCTCGCGCGACGCGACGAACGTAAATCACAAAAACATAAAACCTACAGAAAGAACGTCTAACGTTTTTCCATTCCAAAACTTATCGCCGAATCTTTTTCCGCGACTGTAATTTTCTTACATACCTTAGAAAATTAATCTCAGGACATATCCTAACTCACGCAGATATATGAAACTTCCATCCGAAACTTCACTTAAAACAGACGCAGTAAGATTTTCCATCAGCGGGTAAAATCCTACTCGTTTTTCCAAAAACAAAAATAATCCAAAACTCGTCATTCTGACTTCACATAAATCTCCTCATACTTAAAAGAGGACCACGAGACAAAAGTCTGTGCCTTTACAGCGCACGAGCACGAAACGGGCTCAAATACAGCAAAAATTCCATTAATGCGACGATACTCACAAAACCGCTTCACCAAAAACCCTAAAACTCGTAGCCATCGCTAGAGTTCCTTAGAAAAACTGTACAGTGGAATCTTGGGTCTTACACATATAGTGTGTCTTTAGATACATTTAGGCGACAACTCAATGACTTTTTATTTTTTTCACCGAGTTTTGAAAAATATCCCAAAATTCGTAGTCCATAACCCACGAAAACTATAAAAAAAATCTATTGAAATGAATAAGTTGTTTTTCGATCCCTTTTTTTTAAAGAATCTTCTATCCAACACATATAGTGTGTCTTAAGATACATTTAGGCGACAATTCAATGAATTTTTATTTTTTTCACCGAGTTTTGAAAAGTATCCCAAAATTCGTAGTCCATAACCCACGAAAACTATAAAAAAAATCTATTGAAATGAATAAGTTGTTTTTCGATCCTTTTTTTTAAAGAATCTTCTATCCCACACATATAGTGTGTCTTTAGATACATTTAGGCGACAACTCAATGACTTTTTATTTTTTTCACCGAGCTTTGAAAAATATCCCAAAATTCGTAGTCCATAACCCACAAAAACTATAAAAAAAATCTATTGAAATGAATAAGTTGTTTTTCGATCCCTTTTTTTTAAAGAATCATATATTCAACACATATAGTGTGTCTTTATATACATTTAGGCGACAATTCAATGACTTTTTATTTTTTTCACCGAGTTTTGAAAAATTCCCAAAATTCGTAGTCCATAACCCACGAAAATTATAAAAAAAATCTATTGAAATGAATAAGTAGTTTTTCGATCCCTTTTTTTTAAAGAATCTTAAATTCAACACATATAGTGTGTCTTTAGATACATTAAGGCGACAATTCAATGACTTTTTATTTTTTTCACCGAGTTTTAAAAAAATCCCAAAATTCGTAGTCCATAACCCACGAAAACGATAAAAAAATCTATCGAAATGAATAAGTTGTTTTTCGATCCCTTTTTATTTAAAGAATATTTTATCCAACACATATAGTATGTATTTGGATCCATTTGTGCCGGAATTCAATGGTATTTTATTTTTTTTCACCGAGTTTTGAAAAAATCCCAAATTTCATAGTCTATAAAACCCACGAAAATTATAAAAAAATCTATCGAAAAGAATAAGTAGTTATTCGATCCCTTTGTTTTAAAGAATCTTCTATCCAACACATATAGTGTGTCTTTAGATACATTTAAGCGACAATTCATTGACTTTATTTTTTTTCACCGAGTTTTGAAAAATATCCCAAAATTCGTAGTCCATAACCCACGAAAACTATAAAAAAAATCTATTGAAATGAATAAGTTTTTTTTCGATCCCTTTTTTTAAAACAATCTTCTATCCAACACTTGTAGTGTGTCTTTGCATTTAGGTGACACTTCAAATACATTTTAATTTTTTTCACCGAGTTTCGAAAATATCCCAAAATTCGTAGTCCGTAACCCACGAAAACTCTAAAAAAATCTATCGAAATGAATAATTTGTTTTTCGATCCCTCTTTATTTAAAGAATCTTTTATCCAACACATATAGTATGTCTTTGGATCCATTTGTGTAGGAATTCAATGGGATTTTATTTTTTTCACCGAGTTTTGAAAAATTCCCAAAATTCATAGTCTATAACCCACGAAAACTATAAAAAAATTTAACGAAATGAATAAGTTGTTTTTCTATCCCTTTTTTTAATGGAATCTTCTATCCAACACATATAGTGTGTCTTTAGATACCTTTAAGCGACAATTCAGTGACTTTTTATTTTTTTCACCGAGTTTTGAAAAATTCCCAAAATTCGTAGTCCATAACCCACGAAAATTATAAAAAAAATCTATCGAAATGAATAAGTAGTTTTTCGATCCCTTTTTTTTAAAGAATCTTCTATCCAACACATATAGTGTGTCTTTAGATACATTTAGGCGACAACTCAATGACTTTTTATTTTTTTCACCGAGTTTTGAAAAATATCCCAAAATTCGTAGTCCATAACCCACGAAAATTATAAAAAATATCTATCGGAATGAATAAGTAGTTTTTTTATCCTTTTTTTTTAAACAATCTTCTATCCAACACTTGTAGTGTTTCTTTAGATGCATTTAGGTGACACTTCAAATACATTTTAATTTTTTTCACCGAGTTTTAAAAATATCCCAAAATTCGTAGTCCGTAACCCACGAAAACTCTAAAAAAATCTATCGAAATGAATAATTTGTTTTTCGATCCCTTTTTATTTAAAGAATCTTTTATCCAACACATATAGTATGTCTTTGGATCCATTTGTGTAGGAATTCAATGGCATATTATTTTTTTCAACGAGTTTTGAAAAATTCCCAAAATTCATAGTCTATAACCCACAAAAACTATAAAAAATATCTAACGAAATGAATAAGTTGTTTTTCTATCCCTTTTTTTAAAGGAATCTTCTATCCAACACATATAGTGTGTCTTTAGATACATTTAAGTGACAATTCAATGACTTTTTATTTTTTTCACCGAGTTTTGAAAAATTCCCAAAATTCGTAGTCCATAACCCATGAAAATTATAAAAAAAATCTATCGACATGAATAAGTAGTTTTTCGATCCCTTTGTTTTAAAGAATCTTCTATCCAACACATATAGTGTGTCTTTAGATACATTTAGGCGACAACTCAATGACTTTTTATTTTTTTCACCGAGTTTTGAAAAATTCCCAAAATTCGTAGTCCATAACCCATGAAAATTATAAAAAAAATCTATCGACATGAATAAGTAGTTTTTCGATCCCTTTGTTTTAAAGAATCTTCTATCCAACACATATAGTGTGTCTTTAGATACATTTAGGCGACAACTCAATGACTTTTTATTTTTTTCACCGAGTTTTGAAAAATATCCCAAAATTCGTAGTCCATAACCCACGAAAATTATAAAAAATATCTATCGGAATGAATAAGTAGTTTTTTTATCCATTTTTTTTAAACAATCTTCTATCCAACACTTGTAGTGTTTCTTTAGATGCATTTAGGTGACACTTCAAATACATTTTAATTTTTTTCACCGAGTTTTGAAAATATCCCAAAATTCGTAGTCCGTAACCCACGAAAACACTAAAAAAATCTATCGAAATGAATAATTTGTTTTTCGATCCCTTTTTACTTAAAGAATCTTTTATCCAACACATATAGTATGTCTTTGGATCCATTTGTGTAGGAATTCAATGGCATTTTATTTTTTCACCGAGTTTTGAAAAATTCCCAAAATTCATAGTCTATAACCCACGAAAACTATAAAAAAATCTAACGAAATGAATAAGTTGTTTTTCTATCCCTTTTCTTAAAGGAATCTTCTATCCAACAAATATAGTCTGTCTTTAGATACATTTAAGCGACAATTCAATGACTTTTTATTTTTTTCACCGAGTTTTGAAAAATTCCCAAAATTCGTAGTCCATAACCCACGAAAATTATAAAAAAAAATCTATCGAAATGAATAAGTAGTGTTTCGATCCCTTTGTTTTAAAGAATCTTCGATCCAACACATATAGTGTGTCTTTAGATACATTTAGGCGACAACTCAATGACTTTTTATTTTTTTCACTGAGTTTTGAAAAATATCCCAAAATTCGTAGTCCATAACCCACGAAAACTATAAAAAAAATCTATTGAAATGAATAAGTTGTTTTTCGATCCCTTTTTTTTAAAGAATCTTATATTCAACACATATAGTGTGTCTTTATATACAAAATCCCTCAGGATTAGGTGCAGCCAAACAGATGCTAACCCCGGGTGAAGTCACACAGATACTCTCACCAACACACTGGCACAACCGTGCACCAACCGCAACTCTCAACGAGTTCACCACTCTAAAATTAACCTCACAACAGAGGTTCACAACCTCTAGTTCCCAAAGATCCTCGTGCCCACAAACAAAAATTTCCAAAGTCACCTCTTTCGCCTCCGCGACATAGCCAAAACCACTAGGTTCACGCGAAGCAGTTACTGGCTACCCTCCAAAAAGAAACACCGAAACTTTCTGCGCACCAGCAAAACCGGCCAAACTAGTCATTTCCAGTCAACACGACTCCGTCTATCATCAACAAGAGATTAAGGATGATCAGTTCCTCAATTTGTCAATAAATAGTCGACAATCATGATGGTGGTTTAGACCATCTTTACCCAACTTAAACGATGCTTCATTCCGCTTATGCTCAATGTCCTCCGAGTCACAAGGGTTCCACAAATCTTTCGAGGTTTTTCTTAATGTTTCCCTCGATCTCTTACGAATACAAGGTCGAAGTCGTAAGACACAACACTCAAGACACATCGTTCAAGCTCTCATGATTCCACTCATGAAACATCCGTTGAACATCATTCAATAGTAATACAATGCCACCACAGCAGGTACCACCAAAACCATTACATTCCGAACAAGTTGTCTTCTCTATAGAAGAATTTTCCGGTCTACCAATATCCATAAGTCCGAAACTCAGTGAATACGCCGAACCGTCTACTCACATACGAATCTCTTTCCAAACACGACTTAAATAAAACCATCCCAACCTCCAGTTGGTGATTACACTCCTCATAGTCTTGACACTTGCCAAACTATACCATCTACTTCTCTTGGGCTCCTTTTATCGCAATCCCCAATTCCAAAAATCAATATCTTATGCCTCCACATATTATCCATATTACTACTTAGATTACTCTTGCGTGTCTTAAATAAAAATGTTTCTCCTCGTTGGCTGCCACCGTTGGCACACACCATCTTACGTCACTTAAACTCTCATGCTTCCACTCATGAAACATCCAATGAGTATCATCTAACAGCGCAACATGCTATAACTACTACTAAGTCCTTTACATAGTAGAACATTCAAAACAAAATAAAAGCCACGACAAACAAACAAAACCCAAACAAACAGCATACATCCAAATATGCAAGAGTGGGTTGCCCCCAAACAATAATCAATGCAGTAAAGTGTTACCTGCAACTAGTAATCCTCATGCATGGCATTATCGGTCTGACCGCTCACTCCAGTGCCCATACAGTAGGCACCTCCTCTAGCAGCGGGTCGAGCTCCTTGTGCCACATCCGCCGACGACCCGGCCTTTGGGGCTTTGTAATCCCTAGCAAAATGACCCGGTTTCCGACAGTTGAAACAAATATTCCCCGGACTCGGACATTCGTTTGCATAATGCCCCGCTTGCCCACATCTGAAGCAACCTTGCTTCTCTCCACCCCGACTCCCCTGAGTCTCTTGATTCTCAGAGCGACCCGGTCCTCTATTATCTTGGGGACGGTTATAGGGCTTATTCCCCTGCCTCCTCTGATTCTGACTCGAACTCTGAGTCTGACCACTTGAATTACTAGGTCCTCCTGCACTAAAACCACCTTGGCGGTTCACCCGCTTGTTTCTCATATCCTCAACCTCTTGACACTTCTCAACCAGCACTTGAAAGTGTCGAATCCCTAACGGCACCACTGCGTCTTGCAGCTCGTACCTCAAACCATCTTGGAAACGGCGGCACATATAATTCTCATCTATGCCATCCCTGAAGAAACGAAAGAACCTTGACAGAGATTCAAACTTCTTCGCATAGGCTTCCACATTCATGCCCCCCTGACGTAGCTGCAGGAATTCCTCCCCATACCTTTCCCTAGCAGTCTCGGGAAAGTACTTGGCTAAAAACCTCCTCTTGAAGTTCTCCCAACTCACTTCCTCATAGGCGGCTTCTGATAACACCGAAAAATACACTATTTATTTAGTTATATAATATAATATTTTTATTATTTTTATTTTGATTTCGTAATTTTATTTTATAAATAATTGCTAATTCCTGGTATTTTATTTATACAGATAAAAATGAACGGATTAAATAAAGAAACGAAAACGGCCGAAAAGAAGCGAAACCGGACAAAAAGGGCCACACATCCATATGCTGCCCGCCATTGCTTATTTTAACATCACGTGATATTTTTTGTTCAAAAGCATGTTGACTGCCATGCACTTCTATGGTGACTGCCACGCCTAATTAATAGGGGCACATGCCTTTCACTTATCACTGCAGCAACTACTTACCACTTATGCCGCTCGCCACTCACATATGGTGACTGCCAGCTCTGCAAAATTTCAATATCAGATGAAACTGTTTTCCTCTTCACACGCCAGTCTTATACACGTACCGATCCACTCCGTCCGGATATTTTGGCACTCACGCATTAATAGGAAAATCAACCGATAAGTCCAGTGGAAATAGAATTGAAACGTGGGAGAGAAAAATAGGAAGTCAGTTACTTTCTCAGCACTATAAATACATGTAACCTGTTCCTTTTATTTTTAACACGCCACTTTAGAGAATGAAGAGAGAAAAAGTACCAGTTTTTAGTTTTAGTCTAAGCAATTTATTTTCCAGCTTTCCAGTTTCCAGCTTTCTGTAAGTCTACTTTTAGTCTTAATTCAAGTTCCTTATTCATTTAATTTACTTGTTTTACTTTTTCAGTTCGAGTTCTGTTTTAGTTTATTTTATTTTACTTTCAGTTTATTATAATCGTATTGTTATGTTCCTATTTAATATTCCTGTTAATTATTTAATAATTATGTTTTTAATTTCAACTATGTCTAGCTAATTTATTAAAACCGGAATGTGAAATAGGAAGCTGATAGGGATTCGATGGTTAATTTGTGAACTCAATTTTTAAACTAGTTTTCTGTTTCAATTTTTAAACTTAAATCAATAATTTTGCACGAAAGTGAAAATTAACTAAAGTATGAATTAATAGCGCGACAGTGTGAGATTTATGCTAGATAGTAAAAATTGGACATTAACTTTAAACACCGCGACAGCTCTTTAAAGTTAATTAAACTATATTAGTATTCAAAAAGTATTTTATAAATAAATGAGTGAGCGACAGCAAAGCATTGATTTATATAATATAATATCAGTTCAATAGCGCGACGGTGTGAGGACTATATTTTTAAACTAATACTGTTTTGTGAAAACTAGATTGTTTCTAATTAAATTAAATTGATTTTCAAAAAGTATTTTTATAAGTAAATGTGAGAGCGAGAGTGAAACATTTATTTTATTTCTATATGATATAATTCAACAACGCGAGAGTGTGAGATGCATATCTTTAAATTGATATTTAATTTGTTAGAAACTAAACTTTTTTCTCAAAACACAAATTGATTACCGAATCCTTTGAAGCAACTAAAAGTAACATTCCGGTTTCTTTAATTCTCATTATTTTCTAAAAAGTTAACTTAAATAGTTAAAGTTTTTTTTATTTAATATAATTAAACTCTTCTAAATAATCTCATCGCCTTAGATAAACAATTTGACATCGAAATACGGTACTTGACATTGGTCTCTGTGGGATCGATAATCTTTTATACTATAACTGATATTTTCGTGCACTTGCGAACCTATCAAGTTTTTGGCGCCGTTGCCGGGGACCAATTTAGTCAATATCGTAACTCTGTTGTTGCACCGTATAGACTAAGGCACCCTTGTTTCAATTACTATGTATCACCCAGATTTTCTCTACGACTACCACTCCCAGTATTTTGAGGAACCACAAGATTCCCATAAATCCGACCTCGAAATATTAATGGAGGATTTCAATGCGACACTAACTTACTCTCACCCAGGTTACCTCTACAACTACCAATCCCAACATTTCGAAGAACCGCAAGAATCCTATAATTTTGACTTCGAAACATTAATGGAGGATTTCGATGCGACTCTAACTCACTCTAGGCTAGAACCTATGATAGAGCACTTTGTAGAGATACAAAATATCCAAATTGAAACCCTTAGGCAGCTAAACAATGTGGTCGAGTCCCTTGAGACTAGCAGCAAGGCATTGGAGACTCAAATCTCCTTGCTTGCACAGACACCACTAGGACCCTTCCCTGAGAAACATGCAAATATTGTAACAATCTATAGTGAAGGACAAATTGAAAATCCTAAGGAGAGTGATGAGGTTGAAGAGAGTAATAATGTGGTTGAGGAAAGTTCTGGTGAGCAAAGAGTGGAGATTGAGAAAAATCCACCGACACCACCCGAAAGGGAGGTTGTCGAAGAGGTAGAGAAGGAAGCACCTTATGTTGCTCCTCCTCCCTACAACCCACCTATTCCTTTCCCGCAAAGGCCTGTGGAAGCTAAGATAGACTCCCAATCCAAAACATATGTGGAAGTACCAGAAAATATCTACACTAATGCACCTTTGTCTGAGGTTCCGCATAAAAAGAGAAAATTAGAGGACCCTGAAACTAGTGAAATCATTAGTGTTAAGAAAGGGAGAGTATCCTTTGAGGTGGTGGATGAAAGAACTGAACCCAAACTTGAAAAGCTAATACACAGAATTGAGCCAGAACCACCACCACACGTTCAAAATTCTGAACCACCCTCCAGGAGCAAGAAAAGGAAAGGTGAGGGCTATGTGAGATGGCTTGATAAGTGGCCATGGAAACCAAAGAAGATTATTTAAAGTTTGATCGGACAATCATTCTCGAAAAAAACACCATGAGTGCTTACACTCCTAAACAGTCGAGCTAGCCGACTTTAAACAAAGCGCTGCGTGGGAGGCAACCCACGAGTTTTTAATTTAATGTTTTTGTTTGTTTGAATTTTCAGCAAATAAAGAGATTGATCGCTTTACACCTATCAGCTTCGTACAAGCGTAAATCTTCAGGTTTCACGCTCCAATCCTACTCTTGAGTCGCAACATTGAGGACAATGTTGGATTTAAGTTGAGGGGAGGACTTTATTGCTTTTATTTACTTTTCAGTTTAATTTTAATTTTCTAGTTTATCTTTCCATTTTGCAAATAAACTTTTTCGGTATATTTTTAACTTTTCCAAAATCTTGAGCCATAACAAATTTTTTTTTTAAGAAACAATGCAATTTTGAAATTCCAAAGTCACAGACGTAATTAAGACTGAATTTTCAAAATAAGTGTATTTTCATACTAGCTATATCATTTTAACACCTTAAATTTCTTAATTATGTAGACCAATTTGGATACTTGCTAGAACCTGAGCTTAAATTTTCCTTGACACTTTACTAATCCTTAAGTAAATCCAATGGTAGTCGGCACCATCTACGATCACTATCTAAGTAGTTGAGTCGATGAATATAAGTGAATGACTTTGAATAAAAAGAAAAAAAATGAAAATCAACGATGTATATAAATCTGAAAAGGGACGACGCACTCTAAGTCAGGTGACCCTCACCCGGTCATTTAGCCCAACTGCGAAATACCTCAAAGATATAGAACTATCCTATGATATAAAAAGGAGAAAAATGAGTAAATTGAAAAAGAATCAAGTCATAATCACTAACAGACTCACTACCATGTGTGTGTGAATAGATAACGGGCTTAATGTGATTACGATGGGTCAAAAAAGGGTAACGAAAGAAGAAATGGAAGTTAAGTTCAGGTATAGTAAATTAATTCGGAACGGTCTATATAAGGAAGAAATTCATGATCGTGTTTGATTTGTGTTTCCATGATATTTTTAGTATGATGAAGAAACTGGTTTTGTTTGGTTTAGTCAAGATTAAATACGTGACTCTAGGAATATCTTTATATCTCTACCGCTAAAATTATTATATCTTTTTGTTTGAGGACAAACAATGGTTCAAGTTGAGGGGAGTTGATAACACCGAAAAATACACTATTTATTTAGTTATATAATATAATATTTTTATTATTTTTATTTTGATTTCGTAATTTTATTTTATAAATAATTGCTAATTCCTGGTATTTTATTTATACAGATAAAAATGAACGGATTAAATAAAGAAACGAAAACGGCCGAAAAGAAGCGAAACCGGACAAAAAGGGCCACACATCCATATGCTGCCCGCCATTGCTTATTTTAACATCACGTGATATTTTTTGTTCAAAAGCATGTTGACTGCCATGCACTTCTATGGTGACTGCCACGCCTAATTAATAGGGGCACATGCCTTTCACTTATCACTGCAGCAACTACTTACCACTTATGCCGCTCGCCACTCACATATGGTGACTGCCAGCTCTGCAAAATTTCAATATCAGATGAAACTGTTTTCCTCTTCACACGCCAGTCTTATACACGTACCGATCCACTCCGTCCGGATATTTTGGCACTCACGCATTAATAGGAAAATCAACCGATAAGTCCAGTGGAAATAGAATTGAAACGTGGGAGAGAAAAATAGGAAGTCAGTTACTTTCTCAGCACTATAAATACATGTAACCTGTTCCTTTTATTTTTAACACGCCACTTTAGAGAATGAAGAGAGAAAAAGTACCAGTTTTTAGTTTTAGTCTAAGCAATTTATTTTCCAGCTTTCCAGTTTCCAGCTTTCTGTAAGTCTACTTTTAGTCTTAATTCAAGTTCCTTATTCATTTAATTTACTTGTTTTACTTTTTCAGTTCGAGTTCTGTTTTAGTTTAGTTTATTTTATTTTACTTTCAGTTTATTATAATCGTATTGTTATGTTCCTATTTAATATTCCTGTTAATTATTTAATAATTATGTTTTTAATTTCAACTATGTCTAGCTAATTTATTAAAACCGGAATGTGAAATAGGAAGCTGATAGGGATTCGATGGTTAATTTGTGAACTCAATTTTTAAACTAGTTTTCTGTTTCAATTTTTAAACTTAAATCAATAATTTTGCACGAAAGTGAAAATTAACTAAAGTATGAATTAATAGCGCGACAGTGTGAGATTTATGCTAGATAGTAAAAATTGGACATTAACTTTAAACACCGCGACAGCTCTTTAAAGTTAATTAAACTATATTAGTATTCAAAAAGTATTTTATAAATAAATGAGTGAGCGACAGCAAAGCATTGATTTATATAATATAATATCAGTTCAATAGCGCGACGGTGTGAGGACTATATTTTTAAACTAATACTGTTTTGTGAAAACTAGATTGTTTCTAATTAAATTAAATTGATTTTCAAAAAGTATTTTTATAAGTAAATGTGAGAGCGAGAGTGAAACATTTATTTTATTTCTATATGATATAATTCAACAGCGCGAGAGTGTGAGATGCATATCTTTAAATTGATATTTAATTTGTTAGAAACTAAACTTTTTTCTCAAAACACAAATTGATTACCGAATCCTTTGAAGCAACTAAAAGTAACATTCCGGTTTCTTTAATTCTCATTATTTTCTAAAAAGTTAACTTAAATAGTTAAAGTTTTTTTTATTTAATATAATTAAACTCTTCTAAATAATCTCATCGCCTTAGATAAACAATTTGACATCGAAATACGGTACTTGACATTGGTCTCTGTGGGATCGATAATCTTTTATACTATAACTGATATTTTCGTGCACTTGCGAACCTATCAGCTTCCATTATGAGCCTGGTGTTCCTCCACCAGTATTCAGAACTACCCTGCAACTGATAGGTAGCGAAGGTCACCTTTTCTTCTTCCGGGCAATGGATTGCCCCAAAGATCCTCTCCATCGCCTGGAGCCACAAATCCGCGGTATCAGGACCTCCCTCCCCACTAAACTTAGGAGGAGCCTGATGGTTGAAACTGGAGAGAAGTCCAGATCCAGCAGCAATGATCTCCCTCTCACGCTTCTCTAGATCCCTCTGCGCCTTCGCATGGGTCTGGGCAGTCACAGCAACTGCCATCGTATGCATGGCATAAGCCATCTGATTCACATCAACCTCTGGTATTACAGGAACTGGATTCGCCCTTCTTGGCGGCATTCTATTTCTGCACAATACCAATTCTGATTAGATTCCTTATCCAAACATTTCTGAGTCTCCACCGAAAATCTCATCCAATGTTTACTAACTCATAACCCGACACAGAACAAACACTAGAACTGACACTACTCTAACTATGTTCTAACAGACTCTGGACTAACGACTCAAGTATACACTTTCCCTTTGAAGATTTAAAGCCGTTCTCTGATACCAATTGTAACAACCCGTTTTTCAAAGGCCAGAAAAGGCATTATTTTTTTTATTTTTTTCAACTAACACTCAGAGTGCGCATAGAATATTTTTAAATGAGCCGGCATTCAAATATGCAAAAGAACTCATTACCATAAGGTGCTTTGACAAGCAAAGTGTATTCCTGAATAATTACAATCCAAGTCTAAGTATTCAAATACTTACAACAAAACAAGTTAGAATCCTATGCCTAAACCCAAAAAGCACGGTGTATAACCCACACCGGCGCATAGTCTAACTAAGCTAAAGCTCCAACATCTCACTGGGGCCTGGAACAGCCACCGTCGTCACCACGACCTAACCCATCATCTGGGTGGGATGAGCCCGCAAATGAAAGAAAGTGTCACCACAAAATAAAGTATGTATATATATAACCGGCGCGAAAGATTGTACACATAACAATAATTCCACAAACACAAGAGAAAGCTCTTAACCACCAAAGCGATTCCCACCAACGGGTTTATATATATAATGCACACCAAGCCTAATGCAGACTTCTACAATGCGTGGTACTAACCCTAGCTACCACAATGCATGAGTTCCGGAACTGTAGGTCCAACCCCTACTAAAACACCAACGAAATCACAAGGTTAAGGTGGATCCACTCCCGCAATCACACCCCATGGTCCACTCCCGCAACCATGTATCGAACTCAACAAAATCACAAAGGATTAAGGTGGATCAACTCCCGCAATCACACCCCATGGTCCACTCCCGCAACCATGTATTGAACTCAATAAAACCCTATAAGAATCAGGTGGGTCCACTCCTGCAACCACACCTCGTAGTCCACTCCCGCCACTACGCACTAACAATGCATGAGCATACGATTTCCCATGTATACTAATGCAACAAATACATACCTCCCTAACATATGTAAACCATCCCAACAACATACATACATATCCAATCATATGTAACAAACCACAACAAACATACGTACATTTCCAATCATATGTATTCACCCACATGTTCATACGTACATCTCCAATCATATGTAAAACAACGCACGTATTGTAAACACTTTCTCATCACGAGAATACATAACACATACATGCCAAACACACAAACACGCATCACCGAAAATAACCAACAAACATGTTATAACTCAGTGAAAAGACAGAAATAAAGTGATGCCCTTACCTCGGCAAGCTTCCGTTAACCTTTCTCGCGAAATTCTACAATTCACGCTACCTAAGAGTTAAGCAGCGTACAATCAATAAAATACTCCCAACGTATCCTATCGAAACGAAACTTGTTCTCTAAAATCTAGAGGGGTTTAAGGTACTTTCTAACACTCTCAGATAGTGATTTCGAGACTTCCCCATATTGATCAAAAATTCCCAAAGTTAATTGCACTATTTCTCGCCACGCTAAAATATTTTCGTTTCAAAACAAACTAAGAAACACTTTGATTCCTAACTCCAAGGCAATCAATTTTCACATACTAAAACCATTTGAAAACAACCCAAAAACTCTTTGAAAATTTTCACAAAAATAAAAGTTTACTTGCGCCACAAGTTACAAGTTTTTCCTTTCAAATAAAACCACATTAATTATTCCTTATAAAACCATGATCATGCCTTCCCATAGGACTTAAAAATTTGACAACATCATGGACACAAAGCCACTAAATATGCCACGGCCAAAATAAAACAACATAGCTAGTTTCAAAAATTTCATTTCCAAAAGCATAACATCTACTCTCTTGTTCACAAAATCATTCATTTGATCAAACAAAACATTTACAAACACAATCCAAAAATCAAAATGTTTTTCCCTAATTTCTCATGAACACAACAAGTATTTTTTCTTGTTTCTCAAAACAAAACCATTTTTCATATATCCATTTCTCTAAAAGATTCAAAAACAACATCAATTTCACAATCACTAAACAACTACTCATGTTCTTGATCAATAGAAATTTTTATCAAAACCTTAGCCCAAAAATCTCATGAGAATCTCATCTAACCATGGAAAGCATCACTACTAAGCCTAAACATGTTACATAATCCCTTATAAACAACTTCTAAGCACTAAGAATCAATCATAAACATTTTCTAGTAAAACCCTCTCAAGAACATAACCTCTAAAATCTTACTAAACTCCATGAGTCTTAGCCAAACAATAGAAAGGAAGAGGTTAGTTACCTTAGGAAGAAGAATCTCACAACTTCAAGCTTTCAACCAAGCTTCTAATGGATGATTATGGTGAAGGATTGAAATTTTGTCATGGAAGGAAAATGGAATGGAGGTCCACGGCCAAGAGAGAAAGAATGAGAGTGAAGTTTGTGATTTTTCTTAAGACTACAAAGTGACTTAAAGTCTCCCTTATGACTTAAGTCTTGATGAATCATGGTCATTGGATCAAATAGTATAAAGATTCAAGACAAAATCCTAGCCATTGGATCAATCCAAGTCTATCCTCACAAGATATTTCCCACAACCTCTTACAACGAAACGCACGCTCAGTTCTCGCGCATCGCGACGAACGAAACTCGGAAAAACAGAAAACCTACAGAAAGAACGTCTATCGTTTTTCCATTCCAAAACTTATCGCCGAATCTTTTTCCGCGACTGTAATTTTCTTCCATACCTTAGAAAATTAATCTCAGGACATATCCTAACTCGCGCAGATATATGAAACTTCCATCCGAAACCTCACTTATAACAGACACAGTAAAATTTTACATCAGCGGGTAAATTCCTACTCGTTTTTCCAAAAACAAGAATAATCCAAATCTCGTTATTCTGAATCCACATCAACCTTCTTATTCACAAAAGAGGATTACAAGACAAAAGTCGGTGTCTTTACAGCGCACGAGCACAAAACAGGCTCAATTACAGCAAAATCCTATAATCGCGACAATACTCATGAAAACGCTTCACCAAAAACCCAAAAAACTTAGCCGACACTAAAGTTCCTTAGGAAAACTGTACAGTGAAATCTTGGGTCTTACATTACTACCCTCCAAAAAGAAGTTTCGTCCTCGAAACTAAAGGTAAGAGTAACAACTCAACTAATTATTACCATCACCAACACAACAAAATCCCTCAGGATTAGGTGCAGCCATACAGATGCTAACCCCGGGTGAAGTCACACAGATACTCTCACCAACACACTGGCACAACCGTGCACCAACCGCAACTCTCAACGAGTTCACCACTCAAAAATTAACCTCACAACAGAGGTTCACAACCTCTAGTTCCCAAAGATCCTCGTGCCCACAAACAAAAATTTCCAAAGTCACCTCTTTCGCCTCCGCGACATAGCCAAAACCACTAGGTTCACGCGAAGCAGTTACTGGCTACCCTCCAAAAAGAAACACCGAAACTTTCTGCGCACCAGCAAAACCGGCCAAACTAGTCATTTCCAGTCAACACGACTCCGTCTATCATCAACAAGAGATTAAGGATGATCAGTTCCTCAATTTGTCAATAAATAGTCGACAATCATGATGGTGGTTTAGACCATCTTTACCAAACTTAAACGATGCTTCATTCCGCTTATGCTCAATGTCCTCCGAGTCACAAGGGTTCCACAAATCTTTCGAGGTTTTTCTTAATGTTTCCCTCGATCTCTTACGAATACAAGGTCGAAGTCGTAAAACACAACACTCAAGACACATCGTTCAAGCTCTCATGATTCCACTCATGAAACATCCGTTGAACATCATTCAATAGTAATACAATGCCACCACAGCAGGTACCACCAAAACCATTACATTCCGAACAAGTTGTCTTCTCTATAGAAGAATTTTCCGCTCTACCAATATCCATAAGTCCGCAACTCAGTGAATACGCCGAACCGTCTACTCACATACGAATCTCTTTCCAAACACGACTTAAATAAAACCATCCCAACCTCCAGTTGGTGATTACACTCCTCATAGTCTTGACACTTGCCAAACTATACCATCTACTTCTCTTGGGCTCCTTTTATCCCAATCCCCAATTCCAAAAATCAATATCTTATGCCTCCACATATTATCCATATTACTACTTAGATTACTCTTGCGTGTCTTAAATAAAAATGTTTCTCCTCGTTGACTGCCACCGTTGGCACACACCATCTTACGTCACTTAAACTCTCATGCTTCCACTCATGAAACATCCAATGAGTATCATCTAACAGCGCAACATGCTATAACTACTACTAAGTCCTTTACATAGTAGAACATTCAAAACAAAATAAAAGCCACGACAAACAAACAAAACCCAAACAAACAGCATACATCCAAATATGCAAGAGTGGGTTGCCCCCAAACAATAATCAATGCAGTAAAGTGTTACCTGCAACTAGTAATCCTCATGCATGGCATTATCGGTCTGACCGCTCACTCCAGTGCCCATACAGTAGGCACCTCCTCTAGCAGCGGGTCGAGCTCCTTGTGCCACATCCGCCGACGACCCGGCCTTTGGGGCTTTGCAATCCCTAGCAAAATGACCCGGTTTCCGACAGTTGAAACAAATATTCCCCGGACTCGGACATTCGTTTGCATAATGCCCCGCTTGCCCACATCTGAAGCAACCTTGCTTCTGTCCACCCCGACTCCCCTGAGTCTCTTGATTCTCAGAGCGACCCGGTCCTCTATTATCTTGGGGACGGTTATAGGGCTTATTCCCCTGCCTCCTCTGATTCTGACTCGAACTCTGAGTCTGACCACTTGAATTACTAGGTCCTCTTGCACTAAAACCACCTTGGCGGTTCACCCGCTTGTTTCTCATATCCTCAACCTCTTGACACTTCTCAACCAGCACTTGAAAGTGTCGAATCCCTAACGGCACCACTGCGTCTTGCAGCTCGTACCTCAAACCATCTTGGAAACGGCGGCACATATAATTCTCATCTATGCCATCCCTGAAGAAACGAAAGAACCTTGACAGAGATTCAAACTTCTTCGCATAGGCTTCCACATTCATGCCCCCCTGACGTAGCTGCAGGAATTCCTCCCCATACCTTTCCCTAGCAGTCTCGGGAAAGTACTTGGCTAAAAACCTCCTCTTGAAGTTCTCCCAACTCACTTCCTCATAGGCGGCTTCCATTATGAGCCTGGTGTTCCTCCACCAGTATTCAGAACTACCCTGCAACTGATAGGTAGCCAAGGTCACCTTTTCTTCTTCCGGACAATGGATTGCCCCAAAGATCCTCTCCATCGCCTGGAGCCACAAATCCGCGGTATCAGGACCTCCCTCCCCACTAAACTTAGGAGGAGCCTGATGGTTGAAACTGGTGAGAAGTCTAGATCCAGCAGCAATGATCTCCCTCTCACGCTTCTCTACATCCCTCTGCGCCTTCGCATGGGTCTGGGCAGTCACAGCAACTGCCATCGTATGCATGGCATAAGCCATCTGATTCACATCAACCTCTGGTATTACAGGAACTGGATTCGCCCTTCTTGGCGGCATTCTATTTCTGCACAATACCAATTCTGATTAGATTCCTTATCCAAACATTTCTGAGTCTCCACCGAAAATCTCATCCAATGTTTACTAACTCATAACCCGACACAGAACAAACACTAGAACTGACACTACTCTAACTATGTTCTAACAGACTCTGGACTAACGACTCAAGTATACACTTTCCCTTTGAAGATTTAAAGTCGTGCTCTGATACCAATTGTAACAACCCGTTTTCAAAGGCCAGAAAAGGCATTATTTTTTTTATTTTTTTCAACTAACACTCAGAGTGCGCATAGAATATTTTTAAATGAGCCAGCATTCAAATATGCAAAAGAACTCATTACCATAAGGTGCTTTGACAAGCAAAGTGTATTCCTGAATAATTACAATCCAAGTCTAAGTATTCAAATACTTACAACAAAACAAGTTAGAATCCTATGCCTAAACCCAAAAAGCACGGTGTACAACCCACACCGGCGCATAGTCTAACTAAGCTAAAGCTCCAACATCTCACTGGGGCCTGGAACAGCCACCGTCGTCACCACGACCTAACCCATCATCTGGGTGGGATGAGCCCGCAAATGAAAGAAAGGGTCACCACAAAATAAAGTATGTATGTATATAACCGTACGCGAAAGATTGTACACATAACAATAATTCCACAAACACAAGAGAAAGCTCTTAACCACCAAAGCGATTCCCACCAACGGGTTTATATATATAATGCACACCAAGCCTAATGCAGACTTCTACAATGCGTGGTACTAACCCTAGCTACCACAATGCATGAGTTCCGGAACTGTAGGTCCAACCCCTACTAAAACACCAACGAAATCACAAGGTTAAGGTGGATCCACTCCCGCAATCACACCCCATGGTCCACTCCCGCAACCATGTATCGAACTCAACAAAATCACAAAGGATTAAGGTGGATCCACTCCCGCAATCACACCCCATGGTCCACTCCCGCAACCATGTATTGAACTCAATAAAACCCTATAAGAATCAGGTGGGTCCACTCCTGCAACCACACCTCGTAGTCCACTCCCGCCACTACGCACTAACAATGCATGAGCATACGATTTCCCATGTATAATAATGCAACAAATACATACCTCCCTAGCATATGTAAACCATCCCAACAACATACATACATATCCAATCATATGTAACAAACCACAACAAACATACATACATTTCCAATCATATGTATTCACCCACATGTTCATACATACATCTCCAATCATATGTAAAACAACGCACGTATTGTAAACACTTTCTCATCACGAGAATACATAACACATACATGCCAAACACACAAACACGCATCACCGAAAATAACCAACAAACATGTTATAACTCAGTGAAAAGACAGAAATAAAGTGATGCCCTTACCTCGGCAAGCTTCCGTTAACCTTTCTCGCGAAATTCTACAATTCACGCTACCTAAGAGTTAAGCAGCGTACAATCAATAAAATACTCCCAACGTATCCTATCGAAACGAAACTTGTTCTCTAAAATCTAGAGGGGTTTAAGGTACTTTCTAACACTCTCAGATAGTGATTTCGAGACTTCCCCATATTGATCAAAAATTCCCAAAGTTAATTTTTTTTTTTTTTTTTAATCAACAAACTTCAATAGATAGCCAAAAAGATTACAAGAACAAAGAGGGGGGACCAAACCAAAACCCTCAAAAAGCTAATCCACAAACAGGAGGAGCATTAAAGACTATTTAAAATACAAAGAGGAGGAGCATTAAAGAAAAGCAACTCAGTAAGATGCAGCCCCATATTAGCTAGTGAATCAGCAACAATGTTGCCTTCCCTGTACACATGAGTTACCAATATGTTCATGCTTGAGGCTAAAGCATGACAGTTAAGCCACCTGCTACGAATGGACCAAGGGACAACGTAAGGGTTCTTGTAAGCCAAGACTACAAAAGAGGAGTCAGATTCAATCCATACATTCTGCCAGTTGTTAGCCTTGGCTAATTCAATGGCTCGCATGACACCGGAGAGCTCCGCAATCAAAGAGGAAGTATTACCTAAAAACTCAGCAAAACCAGCCACAAAGTCAGCATTATGATTTCTAAAAACTCCACCACAAGCAGAAACTGTAGAGTTAGCAGCACCATCAGTATTGCATTTTAGCCAATTTAAACAAGGAGGATGCCAAATGATCTCAACAATGGAAGGAGCTCTTGGAGGATGAATAGAGATATTGAATTTCTTAAGAATTGAGAAATCAGTCATGGAATTTCTAAAGATCTGCTTTGTCTTATTTCCAGACATAGAAACATTAGAGCAAATAAGAGAAACTGCATTCTTCCAATGAATAAAATTGTTATTAAATCTAACTTGATTTCTAACAAACCAAATGGTGCTAATAATGTTAACCAAAGCTGCTTGAATCACCACCTTACACTGAGGTTTCCAATTCCTATCACACAACATCCAAACATCTTTAAGAGAACTAAAATGCAAATTCATGCTAATGGTTTCAGCAAACCAAGTCCAGATGTTAACTGCATAAGGGCAGTCAAAGAAGATGTGAAACGAAGATTCTGAACTGCTCATGCAAAGATTACAAATAGAAGGCATAGCACATCCTCTCATTATGAGGTTTTCATCAGTGGGTAGTTTCCCTAACATAAGCCTCCAGGCCACTAAAGAATAAGTGGGAGGAATATCCAAACTCCAAATAACACTAGCCCACTGAAGCTTAGGGTAAATTTGTGACTTAAAAATAAAAGCGTCCTTTTGAGAGAGAACACCAGAATCTGTACCAAGCCAGGCAAGACAGTCTTCACCCGGATCAAAAGGAATAGTAACTTGTTTCATAAGAAAAGGCAGCGAAGGAAACAAGAGTTGTAACTCAACAGGGACATACCAATCATTGTTCACAATAAAGTCACTCCCAAAGTTAATTGCACTATTTCTCGCCACGCTAAAATATTTTCGTTTCAAAACAAACTAAGAAACACTTTGATTCCTAACTCCAAGGCAATCAATTTTCACATACTAAAACCATTTGAAAACAACCCAAAAACTCTTTGAAAATTTTCACAAAAATAAAAGTTTACTTGCGCCACAAGTTACAAGTTTTTCCTTTCAAATAAAACCACATTAATTATTCCTTATAAAACCGTGATCATGCCTTCCCATAGGACTTAAAAATTTGACAACATCATGGACACAAAGCCACTAAATATGCCACGGCCAAAACAAAACAACATAGCTAGTTTCAAAAATTTCATTTCCAAAAGCATAACATCTACTCTCTTGTTCACAAAATCATTCATTTGATCAAACAAAACATTTACAAACACAATCCAAAAATCAAAATGTTTTTCCCTAATTTCTCATGAACACAACAAATATTTTTTCTTGTTTCTCAAAACAAAACCATTTTTCATATATCCATTTCTCTAAAAGATTCAAAAACAACATCAATTTCACAATCACTAAACAACTACTCATGTTCTTGATCAATAGAAATTTTTATCAAAACCTTAGCCCAAAAATCTCATGAGAATCTCATCTAACCATGGAAAGCATCACTACTAAGCCTAAACATGTTACATAATCCCTTATAAACAACTTCTAAGCACTAAGAATCAATCATAAACATTTTCTAGTAAAACCCTCTCAAGAACATAACCTCTAAAATCTTACTAAACTCCATGAGTCTTAGCCAAACAATAGAAAGGAAGAGGTTAGTTACCTTAGGAAGAAGAATCTCACAACTTCAAGCTTTCAACCAAGCTTCTAATGGATGATTATGGTGAAGGATTGAAATTTTGTCATGGAAGGAAAATGGAATGGAGGTCCACGGCCAAGAGAGAAAGAATGAGAGTGAAGTTTGTGATTTTTCTTAAGACTACAAAGTGACTAAAAGTCTCCCTTATGACTTAAGTCTTGATGAATCATGGTCATTGGATCAAATAGTATAAGGAATTCAAGACAAAATCCTAGCCATTGGATCAATCCAAGTCTATCCTCACAAGATATTTCCCACAACCTCTTACAACGAAACGCACGCTCAGTTCTCGCGCATCGCGACGAACGAAACTCGCAAAAACAGAAAACCTACAGAAAGAACGTCTATCGTTTTTCCATTCCAAAACTTATCGCCGAATCTTTTTCCGCGACTGTAATTTTCTTCCATACCTTAGAAAATTAATCTCAGGACATATCCTAACTCGCGCAGATATATGAAACTTCCATCCGAAACCTCACTTAAAACAGACGCAGTAAAATTTTACATCAGCGGGTAAATTCCTACTCGTTTTTCCAAAACCAAGAATAATCCAAATCTCGTTATTCTGAATCCACATCAACCTTCTTATTCACAAAAGAGGATTACAAGACAAAAGTCTGTGTCTTTACAGCGCACGAGCACAAAACAGGCTCAATTACAGCGAAATCCTATAATCGCGACAATACTCATGAAAACGCTTCACCAAAAACCCAAAAAACTTAGCCGACACTAAAGTTCCTTAGGAAAACTGTACAGTGAAATCTTGGGTCTTACAGTGCAGGAACTCAATGGTATTTTATTTTTTTTCACCGAGTTTTGAAAAAATCCCAAATTTCATAGTCTATAAAACGCACGAAAATTATAAAAAAATCTATCGAAAAGAATAAGTAGTTATTCGATCCCTTTGTTTTAAAGAATCTTCTATCCAACACATATAGTGTGTCTTTAGATACATTTAAGCGACAATTCTTTGACTTTTTTTATTTTTTTCACCGAGTTTTGAAAAATATCCCAAAATTCGTAGTCCATAACCCACGAAAACTATAAAAAAATCTATTGAAATGAATAAGTTGTTTTTCGATCCCTTTTTTTTAAACAATCTTCTATCCAACACTTGTAGTGTGTCTTTAGATGCATTTAGGTGACACTTCAAATACATTTTATTTTTTTTCACCGAGTTTTGAAAATATCCCAAAATTCGTAGTCCGTAACCCACGAAAACTCTAAAAAAATCTATCGAAATGAATAATTTGTTTTTCGATCCCTTTTTATTTAAAGAATCTTTTATCCAACACATATAGTATGTCTTTGGATCCATTTGTGTAGGAATTCAATGGCATTTTATTTTTTTCACCGATTTTGAAAAATTCCCAAAATTCATAGTCTATAACCCACGAAAACTAAAAAAAAATCTAACGAAATGAATAAGTTGTTTTTCTATCCCTTTTTTTAAAGGAATCTTCTATCCAACACATATAGTGTGTCTTTAGATACCTTTAAGCGACAATTCAATGACTTTTTATTTTTTTCACCGAGTTTTGAAAAATTCCCAAAATTCGTAGTCCAGAACCCACGAAACTTATAAAAAAAATCTATCGAAATGAATAAGTAGTTTTTCGATCCCTTTTTTTTAAAGAATCTTCTATCCAACAAATATAGTGTGTCTTTAGATACATTTAGGCGACAACTCAATCACTTTTTATTTTTTTCACTGAGTTTTGAAAAATATCCCAAAATTCGTAGTCCATAACCCACGAAAACTATAAAAAAAATCTATTGAAATGAATAAGTTGTTTTTCGATCCTTTTTTTTAAAGAATCTTCTATCCAACACATATAGTGTGTCTTTAGATACATTTAGGCGACAATTCAATGGCTTTTTATTTTTTTCACCGAGTTTTAAAAAAATCCCAAAATTCGTAGTCCATAACCCACAAAAACAATAAAAAATCTATCGAAATGAATAAGTTGTTTTTCGATCCCTTTTTATTTAAAGAATCTTTTATCCAACACATATAGTATGTCTTTGGATCCATTTGTGTAGGAATTCAATGGCATTTTATTTTTTTCACCGAGTTTTGAAAAATTCCCAAAATTCATAGTCTATAACCCACGAAAACTATAAAAAAATTTAACGAAATGAATAAGTTGTTTTTCTATCCCTTTTTTTAAAGGAATCTTCTATCCAACACATATAGTGTGTCTTTAGATACCTTTAAGCGACAATTCAGTGACTTTTTATTTTTTCCACCGAGTTTTGAAAAATTCCCAAAATTCGTAGTCCAAAACCCACGAAAATTATAAAAAAAATCTATCGAAATGAATAAGTAGTTTTTCGATCCCTTTTTTTTAAAGAATCTTCTATCCAACACATATAGTGTGTCTTAAGATACATTTAGGCGAGAATTCAATGAATCTTTATTTTTTTCACCGAGTTTTGAAAAATATCCCAAAATTCGTAGTCCATAAGCTACGAAAACTATAAAAAAAAATCTATTGAAATGAATAACTTGTTTTTCGATCCCTTTTTTTAAAAACAATCTTCTATCCAACACATGTAGTGTGTCTTTAGATGCATTTAGGTGACACTTCAAATACATTTTAATTTTTTTCACCGATTTTCGAAAAAATCCTAAAATTCGTAGTCCATAACCCACGAAAACTATAAAAATATCTAACGAAATAAATAAGTTGTTTTTCAATCCCTTTTTTCCCCAAAGAATCTTCTATCCAACACATGTAGTGTGTCTTTAGATACATTTAAGCGACAATTCAATGACTTTTTATTTTTTTCACCGAGTTTTGAAAAATTCCTAAAATTCTTAGTCCATAACCCACGAAAATTATAAAAAAATATATCGAAATAAATAAGTAGTTTTTCGATCCCTTTTTTTTTAAAGAATATTCTATCCAACACATATAGTGTGTCTTTAGATACATTTAGGCGACAACTGTAACATCCCAACTTTGTTTAATAGAAGAATATTAAATAGAGTCAATTTTGGAATTTAATTGAGAATATTTCTACTAATTAGAAATAGAGAATTATGAAGTGTATAAGTTAGTTTAGTAGGATGTAGAGGGGCATTTTTGGTATTGTCCATAAGAGAGTGTTAAAAAGGGGTCAAACATTCATTCCATTCATTTCTCACTTCCTGAAAGCAGAAAAATCAGGAAGCAATCACCTTTCCCTTTTTCTCTTCCACGCCTCTTTCATCTTCAAGAACAACATCACCAATTTCTTACTCAAATTCACATGCAAATAAAAATTGGAATTCTATAAGTTCTAAGCTTCTCATAAAGGTAAGAATCATGTCAATCCTTTACTCATTCATTCAATTTGTGCCTTTCTCAACCCTTAATCAACTCTGATTGAAATTGTTTTGCATGTGCTTTAAACCACAATGGAAGTTTTGAAGGATTGTTAAGAAACAAGGTGGATTTAGGGTTGATTGGTCAAACCCGTATTTGGAAACAGCCCTTCACATAAACGGTAATTAATCTCACCTCACAACTCCGATTTCGTTGATTCTTTTTGGACTAGTTAGATAACGAAATTCCGGTGATTTTGGTACCAGCCTCGTGAATTTTCATGGAGAAATGAATTCTGGGCGAATTTTTGAAGTGGAGTGTTTAACCCAGGAATTTCAGAAAAATCGTGTTTGGACAGGGCTCCAGTCAAAAGGCGATTTCTCTTTCTCCGTAGCTCTGATTTTGATTCCTCTTGTTGGTATAGAAAGCTAACTCAATTCCGGTCGTTTCGATGTAGGTTTCGTAATTTTAAGATCAATAATGAGCCCTGTGTGAATTTTTGAAGTTGGATATACAACACAGGATTTTGCAGAATTTGTATTTGGATAGGTCGGTACTTTATTGGTAAGAAATCCCTCCCTGTAACTCTGATCGAAACGATTCTTTTTGCTGTAACTTGATAACTCAGTCATGGTCATTTTGACCTAGGTTTCATAATTTTTCGCTCAGTAACAAGGTCGGGGCGAATTTCTGAAGTTGTGGTACTAAAGCTGTTAAAATGGTGTCTTAAAGGACTGCGGGTTCCTAGTTTTGTGGCTGCAAATTCAGTTTCTCGGAGAGCTCCGAAGTTGTCGTCATCACTGTGTTTAGAGCTTCTGAGTTTATCTCAATTCAGGTGGGTCCTTTAGGATAGTGTAGATAGTTTTCCCAAATTGAATATTTGCATGTTAACATAGGAAATTAGGGATTAATTGTGTGAGGAGAAATAACTCCCAATTTCTCTTCTATTCTGTTCTATATTAATTATATTATGTTTCTGCACTTTCTCAGAGGATGATTGTAGGTGTACTATTTTAAAATTAATGATTTTCGTAAAATAGGGTGTTTTCTGCATAAACTCGCCATAGCGAGTTGCTAGCGAGCATTCATGGCGAATATCCAAGTTCTGGGCTGATGAAACTCGCCATGGCGAGCAACTGCTCGCCTAACGAGTTGATTTAGGCCAGGACCTGCAATTCGCCATGGCGAGCTTGGTAACTCGCCGTAGCGAGCTAAGTGCAGAATGACTCATATTTTCAGTTCTAAAATAATTCTAAAGCACTCGTTTTATATCCTCATCTGAGATAGATAGTTTGCAGTTATATAATGTATTTAATGTTAAACAGGAAGTCAAGCACAATTCCGAATCTTAGGGTATAACTTAGAATTAAGTTTGCATGTTCCCCGGGCTTGGGAAAATTATGGTAGTAAGAACTAAACTAGCATCAGTCAATTAGGTGCGATTTGTGATGTCGCTTTATGGACTCCCAATGGGATACTCCATTAGGATATGTTATTGTGAGCTGCATGCCGTGACCGAATCGGTTGACGGATATGGCAGGCCTCTGAGACCTGCTCACCTCAGAGTGACCTCGTGTTTAAAATGAATAAGATTTATTGATCTGTGTTACACCTTTAATTCTGTTATTATGTTATGTTATGTATGCTAGTATGATACGACTGATTAGGTACCCCGGTGTAGTCACCATTAGGAGGGTAGTAGGACTCACTGAGGCTTAGTAGTCTCACCCCACTCCAAACCAATTTTTTTTAGGTAGACAGGTTAACTGGAGCAAGGACCAGGATGGAGCTGATGATTGGAGATGAGCTTGGATCATCGCATTAGACGATTTAGTCTTCCCTTGTTTTAATTTATCTGTATACCTTGGATTATATTCTATTTCCGCTGTTTTTTCTTAAGCTCATCAACTGATGTAAAGAATTATTCTGTAATTCGTTTGTTTATCTCGTTAAATTAATGTACTCAGATTCAATTATTTATGTCTTGACTAAATATTCTAGACATTTTAGTTGGGGCGTTATAATTGGTATCAGAGCAGGTCGATTCAGTATCGGACCTTGCCATGAGTCATTTAAATTCTTTCCTAAGCAATACAGACCCTTTGGATATGGACTGTTTACGCTGAAACCATCGCGTGCTGAGTCTGATCAGCTCAGTATTGTGTATGGTAGGCAGGGTATTATGGTTTAGAACTGAAGTGAGCTCTGAAACTCCAGCGTTAAGATCGTAGTGAAGATGCAATTGAGGAGCAGTCGTTGAAGGAAATTCTTATGAGTGAATTTTGGAACGGTGGCAAATGGTGTCACGGGAGTAAGATGTATAAACAAGCAAGGAATGCAAGTGTATCATTATACTGAAGTGTGTAGTGCACACCAATATTCAACTGACACTGTGTGTCAGGTAAACTTCCCGAACCTAGAAATAACCTTATCCTACCGAGAGCCCAAATTCAGCCAAGTTTTTGACCAAGTAACACCCAGCTATAACAGTTAGTAAACCAAAACCCTTTCCTAAATATTCAGTTGTTCAGTGCAAGCGAGAAATTCACCGGTGTTAGCAAAACTTAGTTGGGCCTCATCCATGTCCCATTAATTACTAAGATTTCAACTTGATTAGACTATTCCAAGATTACCCAACCTTAATGTTCTCAATGGAATGAGTACACCCTTCCTAATAGGAACCATTAGAGACTTAGCTTTAAACTAGCATAGCGACTAGATTCTCTTTTAGCAGTACCGTACCCGAGAAGACGCGCTAAGTACCATGACCCTTATGTTCCTAAATTAGTAACTCAGTATAGTGGACCTGATAGATACCTTTGTAATAGAAATTCAAAGCGAACCATCTATACTAGAGAAACCCAAATTAAGAAAACAATAACATTCCAATATTTCCTCAAGTCACCTTATTAGACTACCCTCTAGAATACCCTTAGCTAAGTTACTCCGAACCTTCAACTAGTAACAACATTGATACCTTACTACCAAGAGTCAAGTTTCATCTAGTAAAACCATTAGGAATTACCTTCTTACTACATTAGTCTTTAGCAACAGACCAAGCAAATCTTTATAGACTCAAACCTTGACTAGATTAACAGTTAAGAATCGTTTATAACACCGTAGTCACCTAAGATAGTTGTGGAATTTATCACTGAATAGGTTAGAAGCCAATGACAGTACCATGTCACATAGGCATAAGCCAGCCACTTATCAAATCTGAATTTTCCTTAGTAATACCCGTTATCCGAATAGGTTTACAATCGGTCATCATTGAGGTACTCAAGGATTAGTAGCTCAGCGTTACAAGGCCAGTCAGCTACGACAATAAGACTAGTTGAATCCTAGCACCCATACTTAAACATTTTATGACCACGACATATTAACTTAACACTTATGATGTTGCCTTTAGATGCCAGTAAATAGGTTTAGCCCACCATTGTATACCAGTAATTGCACCTAGCCATCGTAGGTTAAGTCTTAGTTGAAATAACGGTTAAGAATTACCTTTAGCACAATCAGTCGCCAAGCCGACCCGCCAGACCTTATCATTAGGTAGTTTAGAGACTGATAATTCAATATCAGTTGAGTGTTTGCCAAACAAATTCATATATGAAAAACCATTAAGCTAAAAAAAAAAAAAAAAAAAAAATCAATAGGGACTTTTAGCCACGCATTTGGGGGTTGTTAGCCAGTAACCATTAAGTTAGTAATTCAGTACTATGAAGCTATTAGTTACCTGGTTGAGGATTAGATTTGGCCAGCCATATATTTTACCATTACCTTAATACCAGACCATAGAAGACACAACTTGATGAAATTAGCAATTAAGAGACACTATTACTGGCACCAATCACCTAGACCAATCGTTTAGATATATTTGGTAGTTATCTAGGAACAAGTAACTAAGTTTGAGTTTAGCATCAGCTAGTCGCCCGACACTTTCACATATTCCAAACCTTTCAGCTAAGAAACTATTAGGATCAGTTAGACCTTCCTGTGAGAAATTGTCAGCACGAAACTTGAGTAAAAACCTAGTTGTTCGAGCCTGAGAGGAATGACAGAAGGAATAGAATTGTGGAACATAAATCTGGACCCAATAGGAGACCAGTCTTCAATTACCCTTCATTCGTCCTGGATCCTCTTTCAGCCAACTCGTCGAAACGAGCAATGTTCAATTCTACGTTCATAAGTTTTGGAACACCATGAACGTGTGTACTCTCTAACTTGTCTGATTACGTCTTAGACGAATAAACCTCCTCGTGTTTTAAATACTTGTCAGTCAAGTACTACGCACAAATCCAGTTAGGATGCAACTTTCCAAATTCATCGACGTTAGTCAGTCACACAGATTGTGTAGAACGTCACTCTTAAGTAACCGTATTCAATGACTTCAGCCTCTCTGTTATGTCGTAGTAACTCCATAAGATTCGTGGAAGTTAGTCACTCTTGAAAACCCACGGATAGTCTTAGTTCAGTTTCCCACTCGTTGGTTGATCTGTTGATTAGCATCCTTAACTGTCCTGATACAAATGACTTAGCTCAGTATCAGCAATTCATTTAAACTTCGTGCACTCGAATCTGGTAATCAGTTCTTCAATATAATTAGTTGTCTATCTTTTCGTAGCCTTATCAGCCGAATTCAAAATTAAGTTTGAATCATTTCCAATTCAGTGGAATTAAGATGTACTAGTGAAATCAGTGTTAAGGATTCGAACATGTCAGTTCCATCTTCTGAATTCATGTTAGATTAGCGTGTTAACCTTAAGTACCTCTGCCCGAACGTTTCAACCTCCTAGATTCAGTTCCTGTAATCTCGTGAGGTTTTGTACTGAAGCCCGAACGCTTGAACCGGAACATTTCAATTCCAAGTCTAATTATCAGTAATTAATTAGCGTAAGTGTAAGAGTTACTTACTCGCTTTTAGTAGTATACCAATCTCATTTGGAAACCCTTTTCCTATCCTCAGTGATCTGCTAAGATAACTCTGTCAGCCGTCCTAAGCTAAACCATTCAATTTAGCCTCAGCTTTGCAAGTTTACACTTTAGGTATGCAATCAACCAAGTAGAGAATCTGATTACCATATCCTAGTTTCACATATTAGTTACTAAGTAAATCTAACCCTTATTCCTAAGAGAGAAAATTAGGTATCTTTCCAACCGTTTTCTATTCTGGTTGACTCTGTAGCATTTTAAGTAACATGTGTAGTGCAAGGAACACATGACGTGTCAAGCGCTATAGTATTCGGAAAGTACTATAGCAGTTGAAAGTGAGATTAACCACAAGAAGAGAGATTTTGGATTCTTCAATATCAATACCCTTTAGTTAATCGTGTAACGTCAACCAGACCAGTTACCGACCTTCTAAGTCGGTTGGATTTGAAGTTAATACCGATAGGAATGGAAGAAGATTAACAGTAGTAGAAGAAGTTGAAGGGAGATAAGACGAGATGACATACAACCGTGCTCAGAGATTATAGATTGAAGCTGCTTGAGCACAACCCAGAGGATGTTAGTAAGTAGTCGAATCAGAGTGCGCAGCCCGAGAACAGTTGTAAATGTGGTTAAGTGATTGGTCTATAGGCAGTAACTCCCTGAGAGAGGAAAATTTATTCCAAGGGGATGAACACAATCGACCGGAGAATAGGTGAAGTATGGATATTAGATGCGGATATGGACGATTTACCCTGATGTTGAATAAAGAGCTTTGAATTTCGAGGACGAAATTCTTTTAAGGAGGGTAGATTGTAACATCCCAACTTTGTTTAATAGAAGAATATTAAATAGAGTCAATTTTGGAATTTAATTGAGAATATTTCTACTAATTAGAAATAGAGAATTATGAAGTGTATAAGTTAGTTTAGTAGGATGTAGAGGGGCATTTTTGGTATTGTCCATAAGAGAGTGTTAAAAAGGGGTCAAACATTCATTCCATTCATTTCTCACTTCCTGAAAGCAGAAAAATCAGGAAGCAATCACCTTTCCCTTTTTCTCTTCCACGCCTCTTTCATCTTCAAGAACAACATCACCAATTTCTTACTCAAATTCACATGCAAATAAAAATTGGAATTCTATAAGTTCTAAGCTTCTCATAAAGGTAAGAATCATGTCAATCCTTTACTCATTCATTCAATTTGTGCCTTTCTCAACCCTTAATCAACTCTGATTGAAATTGTTTTGCATGTGCTTTAAACCACAATGGAAGTTTTGAAGGATTGTTAAGAAACAAGGTGGATTTAGGGTTGATTGGTCAAACCCGTATTTGGAAACAGCCCTTCACATAAACGGTAATTAATCTCACCTCACAACTCCGATTTCGTTGATTCTTTTTGGACTAGTTAGATAACGAAATTCCGGTGATTTTGGTACCAGCCTCGTGAATTTTCATGGAGAAATGAATTCTGGGCGAATTTTTGAAGTGGAGTGTTTAACCCAGGAATTTCAGAAAAATCGTGTTTGGACAGGGCTCCAGTCAAAAGGCGATTTCTCTTTCTCCGTAGCTCTGATTTTGATTCCTCTTGTTGGTATAGAAAGCTAACTCAATTCCGGTCGTTTCGATGTAGGTTTCGTAATTTTAAGATCAATAATGAGCCCTGTGTGAATTTTTGAAGTTGGATATACAACACAGGATTTTGCAGAATTTGTATTTGGATAGGTCGGTACTTTATTGGTAAGAAATTCCTCCCTGTAACTCTGATCGAAACGATTCTTTTTGCTGTAACTTGATAACTCAGTCATGGTCATTTTGACCTAGGTTTCATAATTTTTCGCTCAGTAACAAGGTCGGGGCGAATTTCTGAAGTTGTGGTACTAAAGCTGTTAAAATGGTGTCTTAAAGGACTGCGGGTTCCTAGTTTTGTGGCTGCAAATTCAGTTTCTCGGAGAGCTCCGAAGTTGTCGTCATCACTGTGTTTAGAGCTTCTGAGTTTATCTCAATTCAGGTGGGTCCTTTAGGATAGTGTAGATAGTTTTCCCAAATTGAATATTTGCATGTTAACATAGGAAATTAGGGATTAATTGTGTGAGGAGAAATAACTCCCAATTTCTCTTCTATTCTGTTCTATATTAATTATATTATGTTTCTGCACTTTCTCAGAGGATGATTGTAGGTGTACTATTTTAAAATTAATGATTTTCGTAAAATAGGGTGTTTTCTGCATAAACTCGCCATAGCGAGTTGCTAGCGAGCATTCATGGCGAATATCCAAGTTCTGGGCTGATGAAACTCGCCATGGCGAGCAACTGCTCGCCTAACGAGTTGATTTAGGCCAGGACCTGCAATTCGCCATGGCGAGCTTGGTAACTCGCCGTAGCGAGCTAAGTGCAGAATGACTCATATTTTCAGTTCTAAAATAATTCTAAAGCACTCGTTTTATATCCTCATCTGAGATAGATAGTTTGCAGTTATATAATGTATTTAATGTTAAACAGGAAGTCAAGCACAATTCCGAATCTTAGGGTATAACTTAGAATTAAGTTTGCATGTTCCCCGGGCTTGGGAAAATTATGGTAGTAAGAACTAAACTAGTATCAGTCAATTAGGTGCGATTTGTGATGTCGCTTTATGGACTCCCAATGGGATACTCCATTAGGATATGTTATTGTGAGCTGCATGCCGTGACCGAATCGGTTGACGGATATGGCAGGCCTCTGAGACCTGCTCACCTCAGAGTGACCTCGTGTTTAAAATGAATAAGATTTATTGATCTGTGTTACACCTTTAATTCTGTTATTATGTTATGTTATGTATGCTAGTATGATACGACTGATTAGGTACCCCGGTGTAGTCACCATTAGGAGGGTAGTAGGACTCACTGAGGCTTAGTAGTCTCACCCCACTCCAAACCAATTTTTTTTAGGTAGACAGGTTAACTGGAGCAAGGACCAGGATGGAGCTGATGATTGGAGATGAGCTTGGATCATCGCATTAGACGATTTAGTCTTCCCTTGTTTTAATTTATCTGTATACCTTGGATTATATTCTATTTCCGCTGTTTTGTCTTAAGCTCATCAACTGATGTAAAGAATTATTCTGTAATTCGTTTGTTTATCTCGTTAAATTAATGTACTCAGATTCAATTATTTATGTCTTGACTAAATATTCTAGACATTTTAGTTGGGGCGTTATAACAACTCAATGACTTTTTATTTTTTTCACCGAGTTTTGAAAAATATCCCAAAATTCGTAGTCCATAACCCACGAAAACTATAAAAAAAATCTATTGAAATGAATAAGTTGTTTTTCGATCCCTTTTTTTTAAAGAATCTTCTATCCAACACATATAGTGTGTCTTAAGATACATTTAGGCGACAATTCAATGAATTTTTATTTTTTTCACCGAGTTTTGAAAAATATCCCAAAATTCGTAGTCCATAACCTACGAAAACTATTAGAAAATCTATTGAAATGAATAAGTTGTTTTTCGATCCCTTTTTTTTAAACAATCTTCTATCCAACACTTGTAGTGTGTCTTTAGATGCATTTAGGTGACACTTCAAATACATTTTATTTTTTTTCACCGAGTTTTGAAAATATCCCAAAATTCGTAGTCCGTAACCCACGAAAACTCTAAAAAAATCTATCGAAATAAATAATTTGTTTTTCGATCCCTTTTTATTTAAAGAATCTTTTATCCAACACATATAGTATGTCTTTGGATCCATTTGTGTAGGAATTCAATGGCATTTTATTTTTTTCACCGATTTTGAAAAATTCCCAAAATTCATAGTCTATAACCCACGAAAACTAAAAAAAAATCTAACGAAATGAATAAGTTGTTTTTCTATCCCTTTTTTTTAAAGGAGTCTTCTATCCAACACATATAGTGTGTCTTTAGATACATTTAAGCGACAATTCAATGACTTTTTATTTTTTTCACCGAGTTTTGAAAAATTCCCAAAATTCGTAGTCCATAACCCACGAAACTTATAAAAAAAATCTATCGAAATGAATAAGTAGTTTTTCGATCCCTTTTTTTTAAAGAATCTTCTATCCAACAAATATAGTGTGTCTTTAGATACATTTAGGCGACAACTCAATCACTTTTTATTTTTTTCACTGAGTTTTGAAAAATATCCCAAAATTCGTAGTCCATAACCCACGAAAACTATAAAAAAAATCTATTGAAATGAATAAGTTGTTTTTCGATCCTTTTTTTTAAAGAATCTTCTATCCAACACATATAGTGTGTCTTTAGATACATTTAGGCGACAATTCAATGGTTTTTTATTTTTTTCACCGAGTTTTAAAAAAATCCCAAAATTCGTAGTCCATAACCCACAAAAACGATAAAAAATCTATCGAAATGAATAAGTTGTTTTTCGATCCCTTTTTATTTAAAGAATCTTTTATCCAACACATATAGTATGTCTTTGGATCCATTTGTGTAGGAATTCAATGGCATTTTATTTTTTTCACCGAGTTTTGAAAAATTCCCAAAATTCATAGTCTATAACCCACGAAAACTATAAAAAAATTTAACGAAATGAATAAGTTGTTTTTCTATCCCTTTTTTTAAAGGAATCTTCTATCCAACACATATAGTGTGTCTTTAGATACCTTTAAGCGACAATTCAGTGACTTTTTATTTTTTCCACCGAGTTTTGAAAAATTCCCAAAATTCGTAGTCCAAAACCCACGAAAATTATAAAAAAAATCTATCGAAATGAATAAGTAGTTTTTCGATCCCTTTTTTTTAAAGAATCTTCTATCCAACACATATAGTGTGTCTTTAGATACATTTAGGCGACAACTCAATGACTTTTTATTTTTTTCACCGAGTTTTGAAAAATATCCCAAAATTCGTAGTCCATAACCCACGAAAATTATAAAAAATATCTATCGGAATGAATAAGTAGTTTTTTTATCCTTTTTTTTTAAACAATCTTCTATCCAACACTTGTAGTGTTTCTTTAGATGCATTTAGGTGACACTTCAAATACATTTTAATTTTTTTCACCGAGTTTTGAAAATATCCCAAAATTCGTAGTCCGTAACCCACGAAAACTCTAAAAAAATCTATCGAAATGAATAATTTGTTTTTCGATCCCTTTTTATTTAAAGAATCTTTTATCCAACACATATAGTATGTCTTTGGATCCATTTGTGTAGGAATTCAATGGCATTTTATTTTTTTCAACGAGTTTTGAAAAATTCCCAAAATTCATAGTCTATAACCCACGAAAACTATAAAAAATATCTAACGAAATGAATAAGTTGTTTTTCTATCCCTTTTTTTAAAGGAATCTTCTATCCAACACATATAGTGTGTCTTTAGATACATTTAAGCGACAATTCAATGACTTTTTATTTTTTTCACCGAGTTTTGAAAAATTCCCAAAATTCGTAGTCCATAACCCACGAAAATTATAAAAAAAATCTATCGAAATGAATAAGTAGTGTTTCGATCCCTTTGTTTTAAAGAATCTTCTATCCAACACATATAGTGTGTCTTTAGATACATTTAAGCGACAATTCAATGACTTTTTATTTTTTTCACCGAGTTTTGAAAAATTCCCAAAATTCGTAGTCCATAACCCACGAAAATTATAAAAAAAATCTATCGAAATGAATAAGTAGTGTTTCGATCCCTTTGTTTTAAAGAATCTTCTATCCAACACATATAGTGTGTCTTTAGATACATTTAGGCGACAACTCAATGACTTTTTATTTTTTTCACTGAGTTTTGAAAAATATCCCAAAATTCGTAGTCCATAACCCACGAAAATTATAAAAAATATCTATCGAAATGAATAAGTAGTTTTTTGATCCTTTTTTTTTAAAGAATCTTCTATCTGTAACAACCTGTTTTTCAAAGGCCTGAAAAGGCAGTATATATTTTTTTTTCTTTTTCAACTAACACTCAGAGTGCGCATAGAATATTTTTCAATGAGCCGGCATTCAAATATACAAAAGAACTCATTACCATAAGGTGCTTCGACAAGCAAAGTGTATTCCTGAATAATTACAATCCAAGTCTAAGTATTCAAATACTTACAACAAAACAAGTTAGAATCCTATGCCTAAACCCAAAAAGCACGGTGCACAACCCACACCGGCGCATAGTCTAACTAAGCCAAAGCTCCAAACATCTCACTGGGGCCTGGAACAGTCACCGTCGTCACCACGACCTAACCCATCATCTGGGTGGGATGAGCCCGCAAATGAAAGAAAGGGTCACCACAAAATATAGGTATGTATATATATAACCGGCGCGAAAGATGTACACATAACAAACTTCCACATACACAAGAGAAAACTCTTTAACACAAAAGCAATTCCCACCAACGGGCTTATATATATATAATGCACACATAGCCTACCAATGTAGACTCTACATGATCGTGACACCAATCACTGGCTGCCACATGCATGAAATTCCGGAATTTACCTCTCCGCAGAGAGTCGTAGGTCCAACCCCTACTAAACCCCGTAGGGCAGGTGAAGCCACACAGACTATAACACCAAGGTGAAGCCACACAGACTCTAACACCAACTCAATAAAATCCCGCAGGATTAGGTGAAGCCACACAGACTCTAACACCCGGTGCTTAGGTGAAGCCACACAGACTCTAACACCCGTACACGCAACTATGAAATGCATGAGCATATTTTATATTTCAGCATATATAGGGCAGTCACACAGACAACCACCCGTGTAGTCTCCATCTGACTTACACGTTCCATACATGCTCATGCAACAATTCACATACATACACATATGTAATCACGACCACATGTCAACACATATATTTCGCAAAATCATATGTAAGACAATCACACAACATACATATATTCTCAATCATATGTAATTCAACGCATGTATTATAAACACTTTCTCATCCCGAGAATACATCGCACATACATGCCAAGCACTCAAACACACCACAAACAAAGCATACACACATGCCATTACGGAAAAGATAGAAATTAAAAGGTGCCCTTACCTCAGCAAGCATTCCAACACGCACAACTTACATTACGCGAGCAATAACCGTCCCCCTCGACGAAAACTCCAATTTGGCTAATCCTCTTAACCTTTTACAAAACATAACTTATCTAAGTTAACACCACATTCTAATTGGTTACTCAAATAAGTTCTAGATCGGCTACTAATGGATCAAGACCTGTGGTTGTTCCCTCACAACTACTAGGCTCAAATCCACTATTCACGCTACCTAAAATTTAAGCAGCGTAATGCCAATAAAATACTCTCACTGTATTCTATCGCAACGAAACCAAAGCCCAAAAATCTATAGGGGTCTAAGGTACTTTCTAACACTCTCACTTAGTGATTTCGAGTTCTCCTCATAGTGATTAAAAATTCACGAAGTTAAATACACTATTTTTGCCATAAGAAATTCATTTTGTTTTTCAAAGCATATCACATACCACTATTATTAACAACCTCTAGGAAATCATTTTCACACAATCCAAATCATTTTAAATCAAACTACAATTTTTGACGATTTCGAATTGATTTTCCTTAAGACAAAATTAACACATTTTCTTTTCTAAACCAAGCTATAATTGCTCACCCTTTTAAACCATGATTATGCCTTCCTAAAAGGACTTAGAAAAATTTGAAACTCTTCCTCCCTATACAAAGGGGTGCCACGGCCAAAACTAACAAACAAGGCCAACACTCCATTTTTTTTTCGTTCCAAAACTTAATGATAATCTAATAGCTTCCAAAATCATTGATTTGGACAAATAAAACATTTTCATAACATAATCCACAAACCACAAGATTTCTCAAGAACACACACAAAATAATTTTTCTTGTTTCTCAAAACAAAATCATTTACTACACATCCATTTCCATAAAAAGCCTTAAAACAACATCATAAACACAACTTCTAAACAAAAATTCATGTTCATGACACATAGAAATTTCTCATAAAACCCTAGCTAGAAAACTCATGAGATTATCATCTAACCATGGAAATTAAAATAACTAAGCTTAAACATCCTAGATATTCACTCATGAACAACTTTCAAGCAAGAGAAATCATTCATCAACAATTTCTCACAAAATCCTCTCAAGAACATAATCTAACAATCCATCAAACTCTATGATTTTAGCTAGCTAAGAGATGAAAGAAGTCTAGTTACCTTAGAGGAGATGATTCCTTGCAAATTCTAAGATCCAACAAGACAAGAATGAGTGGATTTGGTGAAGAAATGCAAAATCAACAATGGTGGAAAAGGGTGGATGAAGGTCACGGCCAAGGAGAGTGGAAGGGAGTGTTTGTGATTTTATTCTTAAGTCCACTTAGTGACTAAAGTCATCCTTAAGACATATGGTCTTGTTGCATATCCACCATTGGATCAAATAGTAAAAAGGTTTCAAGACTTAATCCTAGCCATTGGATCAATTCCAAGCTTATCCTCACAAGATATTTTCTTTCTCCTGAGAAACTTACGCCTCACAGACGAGTCGCGCCTCGCTAACGGACGAAAATCACAAAAATATAAAATCTACCAAATAAACGTCTGTCGTAAACCGTTTCCAAATATTATCGCTAAATCTTTTTCCTCGACTGTAATTTTCTTCCTCACCCCCGAAAATGATTCTCAGGACATATCCTAACTCGCGCAGATATATAAAACCTCCATCTAAATTTTTTTACGGAATTCAGAAGCCGTAAAATTTTACATCAGCGGGTAAAATTCCTACTCGTTTTTCCAAAAACGAGAATAATCCAAAACTCGATATTTTGACTACGCATAAACCTTCTCACACATAAAAGGGGACTACGAACCAAAAGTCTGTGCCTTTCCAGCGCACGAGCACAAAACAGGCTCAATTTCAGCAAACAGCCGTTATGGCGACAATACTCACAAAACCACTTAACAAAAACCCTAATATTCTTAGTCATTACTTATTTATTCACACAAAAGGTACAGTGGAACTACGGGTATCTTTAGATACATTTAGGCGACAATTCAATGACTTTTTATTTTTTACACCGAGTTTTGACAAATATCCCAAAATTCGTCGTCCATAACCCACGAAAATTAAAAAAAAAACTATTGAAATGAATAAGTAGTTTTTCGATCCTTTTTTTTTAAAGAATCTTCTATCCAACACATATAGTGTGTCTTAAGATACATTTAGGCGAGAATTCAATGAATCTTTATTTTTTTCACCGAGTTTTGAAAAATATCCCAAAATTCGTAGTCCATAAGCTACGAAAACTATAAAAAAAAATCTATTGAAATGAATAACTTGTTTTTCGATCCCTTTTTTTAAAAACAATCTTCTATCCAACACATGTAGTGTGTCTTTAGATGCATTTAGGTGACACTTCAAATACATTTTAATTTTTTTCACCGATTTTCGAAAAAATCCTAAAATTCGTAGTCCATAACCCACGAAAACTATAAAAATATCTAACGAAATAAATAAGTTGTTTTTCAATCCCTTTTTTCCCCAAAGAATCTTCTATCCAACACATGTAGTGTGTCTTTAGATACATTTAAGCGACAATTCAATGACTTTTTATTTTTTTCACCGAGTTTTGAAAAATTCCTAAAATTCTTAGTCCATAACCCACGAAAATTATAAAAAAATATATCGAAATAAATAAGTAGTTTTTCGATCCCTTTTTTTTAAAGAATATTCTATCCAACACATATAGTGTGTCTTTAGATACATTTAGGTGACAACTCAATGACTTTTTATTTTTTTCACCGAGTTTTGAAAAATATCCCAAAATTCGTAGTCCATAACCCACGAAAACTATAAAAAAAATCTATTGAAATGAATAAGTTGTTTTTCGATCCCTTTTTTTTAAAGAATCTTCTATCCAACACATATAGTGTGTCTTAAGATACATTTAGGCGACAATTCAATGAATTTTTATTTTTTTCACCGAGTTTTGAAAAATATCCCAAAATTCGTAGTCCATAACCTACGAAAACTATAAAAAAATCTATTGAAATGAATAAGTTGTTTTTCGATCCCTTTTTTTTAAACAATCTTCTATACAACACTTGTAGTGTGTCTTTAGATGCATTTAGGTGACACTTCAAATACATTTTATTTTTTTTCACCGAGTTTTGAAAATATCCCAAAATTCGTAGTCCGTAACCCACGAAAACTCTAAAAAAATCTATCGAAATGAATAATTTGTTTTTCGATCCCTTTTTATTTAAAGAATCTTTTATCCAACACATATAGTATGTCTTTGGATCCATTTGTGTAGGAATTCAATGGCATTTTATTTTTTTCACCGATTTTGAAAAATTCCCAAAATTCATAGTCTATAACCCACGAAAACTAAAAAAAAATCTAACGAAATGAATAAGTTGTTTTTCTATCCCTTTTTTTTAAAGGAGTCTTCTATCCAACACATATAGTGTGTCTTTAGATACATTTAAGCGACAATTCAATGACTTTTTATTTTTTTCACCGAGTTTTGAAAAATTCCCAAAATTCGTAGTCCATAACCCACGAAACTTATAAAAAAAATCTATCAAAATGAATAAGTAGTTTTTCGATCCCTTTTTTTTAAAGAATCTTCTATCCAACAAATATAGTGTGTCTTTAGATACATTTAGGCGACAACTCAATCACTTTTTATTTTTTTCACTGAGTTTTGAAAAATATCCCAAAATTCGTAGTCCATAACCCACGAAAACTATAAAAAAAATCTATTGAAATGAATAAGTTGTTTTTCGATCCTTTTTTTTAAAGAATCTTCTATCCAACACATATAGTGTGTCTTTAGATACATTTAGGCGACAATTCAATGGCTTTTTATTTTTTTCACCGAGTTTTAAAAAAATCCCAAAATTCGTAGTCCATAACCCACAAAAACGATAAAAAATCTATCGAAATGAATAAGTTGTTTTTCGATCCCTTTTTATTTAAAGAATCTTTTATCCAACACATATAGTATGTCTTTGGATCCATTTGTGTAGGAATTCAATGGCATTTTATTTTTTTCACCGAGTTTTGAAAAATTCCCAAAATTCATAGTCTATAACCCACGAAAACTATAAAAAAATTTAACGAAATGAATAAGTTGTTTTTCTATCCCTTTTTTTAAAGGAATCTTCTATCCAACACATATAGTGTGTCTTTAGATACCTTTAAGCGACAATTCAGTGACTTTTTATTTTTTCCACCGAGTTTTGAAAAATTCCCAAAATTCGTAGTCCAAAACCCACGAAAATTATAAAAAAAATCTATCGAAATGAATAAGTAGTTTTTCGATCCCTTTTTTTTAAAGAATCTTCTATCCAACACATATAGTGTGTCTTTAGATACATTTAGGCGACAACTCAATGACTTTTTATTTTTTTCACCGAGTTTTGAAAAATATCCCAAAATTCGTAGTCCATAACCCACGAAAATTATAAAAAATATCTATCGGAATGAATAAGTAGTTTTTTTATCCTTTTTTTTAAACAATCTTCTACCAACACTTGTAGTGTTTCTTTAGATGCATTTAGGTGACACTTCAAATACATTTTAATTTTTTTCACCGAGTTTTGAAAATATCCCAAAATTCGTAGTCCGTAACCCACGAAAACTCTAAAAAAATCAATCGAAATGAATAATTAGTTTTTCGATCCCTTTTTATTTAAAGAATCTTTTATCCAACACATATAGTATGTCTTTGGATCCATTTGTGTAGGAATTCAATGGCATTTTATTTTTTTCACCGATTTTGAAAAATTCCCAAAATTCATAGTCTATAACCCACGAAAACTAAAAAAAAATCTAACGAAATGAATAAGTTGTTTTTCTATCCCTTTTTTTTAAAGGAGTCTTCTATCCAACACATATAGTGTGTCTTTAGATACATTTAAGCGACAATTCAATGACTTTTTATTTTTTTCACCGAGTTTTGAAAAATTCCCAAAATTCGTAGTCCATAACCCACGAAACTTATAAAAAAAATCTATCAAAATGAATAAGTAGTTTTTCGATCCCTTTTTTTTAAAGAATCTTCTATCCAACAAATATAGTGTGTCTTTAGATACATTTAGGCGACAACTCAATCACTTTTTATTTTTTTCACTGAGTTTTGAAAAATATCCCAAAATTCGTAGTCCATAACCCACGAAAACTATAAAAAAAATCTATTGAAATGAATAAGTTGTTTTTCGATCCTTTTTTTTAAAGAATCTTCTATCCAACACATATAGTGTGTCTTTAGATACATTTAGGCGACAATTCAATGGCTTTTTATTTTTTTCACCGAGTTTTAAAAAAATCCCAAAATTCGTAGTCCATAACCCACAAAAACGATAAAAAATCTATCGAAATGAATAAGTTGTTTTTCGATCCCTTTTTATTTAAAGAATCTTTTATCCAACACATATAGTATGTCTTTGGATCCATTTGTGTAGGAATTCAATGGCATTTTATTTTTTTCAACGAGTTTTGAAAAATTCCCAAAATTCATAGTCTATAACCCACGAAAACTATAAAAAATATCTAACGGAATGAATAAGTTGTTTTTCTATCCCTTTTTTTAAAGGAATCTTCTATCCAACACATATAGTGTGTCTTTAGATACATTTAAGCGACAATTCAATGACTTTTTATTTTTTTCACCGAGTTTTGAAAAATTCCCAAAATTCGTAGTCCATAACCCATGAAAATTATAAAAAAAATCTATCGAAATGAATAAGTAGTTTTTCGATCCCTTTGTTTTAAAGAATCTTCTATCCAACACATATAGTGTGTCTTTAGATACATTTAGGCGACAACTCAATGACTTTTTATTTTTTTCACCGAGTTTTGAAAAATATCCCAAAATTCGTAGTCCATAACCCATGAAAATTATAAAAAATATCTATCGGAATGAATAAGTAGTTTTTTTATCCTTTTTTTTTAAACAATCATCTGTCCAACACTTGTAGTGTTTCTTTAGATGCATTTAGGTGACACTTCAAATACATTTTAATTTTTTTCACCGAGTTTTGAAAATATCCCAAAATTCATAGTCCGTAACCCACGAAAACTCTAAAAAAATCTATCGAAATGAATAATTTGTTTTTCGATCCCTTTTTATTTAAAGAATCTTTTATCCAACACATATAGTATGTCTTTGGATCCATTTGTGTAGGAATTCAATGGCATTTTATTTTTTCACCGAGTTTTGAAAAATTCCCAAAATTCATAGTCTATAACCCACGAAAACTATAAAAAATCTAACGAAATGAATAAGTTGTTTTTCTATCCCTTTTCTTAAAGGAATCTTCTATCCAACAAATATAGTCTGTCTTTAGATACATTTAAGCGACAATTGTAAGACCCAAGATTTCATTGTATATTTAGTTTAAGGAATATTAGGGTTTCGATGTGTTCGTGTGATGAAACATCGTGTAATTATTAGGTTTTGCTGTAATCGAGTCTGTTTTGTGCTCGTGCACTGTAATTGTACAGACTTTTGTCTTGTGATTCTGTTGCTTGAATAAGAAGTTATATGTGTATTCAGAATAACAAGTTTTGGATTATTCTTGTTTTTGGAAAAACGAGTTGGATTTTACCCGCGGATGGAAAATCTTACTGCGTCTGTTTTGAGTGAGGTTTCGGATGGGAGTTTTATATATCTGCGTGAGTTAGGATATATTCTGTGATTAATTTTCTAAGGTATGGAAGAAAATTACAGTCGCGGAAAAAGATTCGGCGATAAGTTTTGGAAATGTTAAACGTTAGACGTTCTTTCCGTAGGTTTTATGTTTTTGTGGTTTACGTTCGTCGCGTCGCGCGAGAGCTGAGTACGAGACTTGTTATGGATGAGTTGATGATATCTTGTGATTTCTCATAAAGCAAATTGATCCAATGGCTAGGGTTTAAGCTTGGACTTTTGACTTTGATCCAATGGTGGATTGGCTATCAAGAGGCTTGACATAGTAAGGAGGTCATGACATTGTGGACTTAGTAAAATCACAAACTTCACTCCTTTTCTTTCTCTCTTTCACGTGAGAACTCCATTACTTTCTAACCTTCACCAAATTTTCCATTCTACACCATTTGTGTCCATTTCAAGCTTGGGAGCTTTGTGGAATTGTTATAGAGAATCACTTTATTAAGGTAACCACTCTTTTCCTTCCCTTTTTGGTTGGTTAAAACTCTTAGGGTTATGAGTTTAGATTATGTTCATGAGATGGAAAGGTTAGGAATTGATTCTTGTTTCATGAATGTTGTTCATGAGGTTTAGAGAAGCATGTGTAGGCTTTGTTATTTTTGTTTTCCATGAGTTGGTGAAAAATCTCATGAGAAAAGTTAGGGTTTTGGTTGGTTTATGTATTGATCAATAACATGTGGTTAAGTTGTAAGGTTTTGAAAAGAAAAGTTGTCTTTGAACCTTTGGGCAAAAGGGAAATGCGTTGTATGGTTTTGTTTTAGAAAATCCGATGAAAAATATTTTGTGGTTTATGAAAATATTTCCTAAGTGTTTTTGGGTAGTGTTTTAGGGGTCAAAGTGGTTTAAAACTCTTGTGACATGTGGTGTTGCTTTTTACTTTGAAAACATGTTTGAAAATGATTACCGGTCGGTTGAGGCCCGTAATAAAACTTGTGCTTGGGTTTGGTTTTGTTTTTGGAAATGAAAACCAAATAACTTGCACTCGAAGCAACCAACAAGCTTTCGGAAATGAATTGCTTGCTTATGAAAATGGTTTGCTTTTGTGCCTTGAAAAAGTGTTGGGAACTAATAGAATCAAACTAGGCTTGGGTGGAAAAAAGGTGGTGTGAGTTGCTGTCTTTTGCTGTCATGACAGGTGAAACTCGCCGGGCGAGCTTTTACTCGCCAGGGCGAGTGTCACAGGTCATGAACTCGCCAGGGCGAGCTCCAGAGCGAGTAAGACCAGTCCTCACTGCCTTCACTCGCCAGGGCGAGCTCTGGGACCTAAAATTTTGGATTCTGATTTCTAAACTTGGTTTTTAACTTTCTAATCCCTTTTTATTAATTTATGGAAGTGGTGGGGATTGGAAACGAGTTATTCGGGTACTCGGAAAGTACGTAGCTTATAACGCAAGAAAACGGCCATTTTGCATTTCAAATTATTTAAGACTTTTGACAATTGTTTTGGGTCCTAAAAATAGTACAAATAACTCATGGGGGTTGATCAATACGGTAGTTTTTGGTATAGTATCCGAAAGAGTAGTTTTACCTTAGAAAGCCTTTGATTTTTGGGGTTTTAGAGTCCAATTCATTAAGGATTGATTGGATATGGTTTTGATTGAATACTTTGCTTGTTTTAGGAAGCGAGTGAGTGTTGTGTGATCGTGTGATAGTTGAGTGCTTGACGAGGTAAGGGCTCCACTTTATTTCCGTCTTTTAAAACGGTTACGACATGCTTTGTTTTGCTGTTTATGCATTTGCTGTGTGCTTGGCATGTTTGTACTTATGTATTTTCGTTGATGAGAACGTGGTTATAAATACGTGTGCAATTTACATATGATTAGGAAAATGTATGTAGGTTGTGATGGCTTGTGCATAGGCTTTAGGCTATGTGATTGTTTGCATGAGCATATATGAATGTGTGCGTCGGATAGGACTACGCGGGGATTTTGTCTGTGTGACTATCCTGTATATGCCAAAGAGAATATATGCCATGCATTTCATAGTTGCGTGCCTAGGTGTATGTCTGTGTGACTTTGCCTACGTACCGGGCGTTTGACTGTGTGGCTTCGCCAAATCCTTCTGGATTTATATTGAGTTGGTGTTTGTCTGTGTGACTTCGCCTGGTGTTTGTCTGTGTGACTTCACCTGCCTTGTGTGGCTTTTTAGTGCGGGTACGTATATTTCTGTGTGGCTTTGCCTACCCCACGACTCTTCGAGGAGAGGTTAATTTTCCGGAAAATCATGCATGTGGCGAACCAGTGATCGGTTGTCACCCCCATTGTAGAAGTCTGCATTAGGATTGGTGATTTATTTATATAAACCCGTTGGTGGGAATTACTTTTGAGATTAAGAGCTTTCTCTTGTGTTTTGTGGAATTATTGTTATGTGTACATCTTTCGCACCGAATATATATATACATACTATATATTTTATGGTGACCCTTTCTTTCATTTGCGGGCTCATCCCACCCAGATGATGGGTTAGGTCGTGGTGACGACGGTGGCTGTTCCAGGCCCCAGTGAGCGGTTGGAGCTTTAGCTTAGAGAAGTTAAACTATGCGCCGGTGTGTTTTGTGCACCGTGCTTTTTGGTTAGCATAGGATTCCTAACTTGTTTTGATACTTAGACTTGGATTGTAATTATTCAGGAATACACTTTGCTTGTCGAAGCACCTTATGGTAATGAGTTCTTTTGTATATTTGAATGCCGGCTCATTTAAAATCTTTTATGCGTAACTCTGATTGTGTACAAAAAAAAAATAAAAAATATAGTGCCTTTTCTAGCCTTTGAAAAACGGGTTGTTACAATTGGTATCAGAGCACGGCTTTAAATCTTCAAAGGGAAAGTGTATACTCGAGTCGTTAGTCCAGAGTCGGTTAGAACATAGCTAGAGTAGTGTCAGTTCTAGTGTTTGTTCTGTGTCGGGTTATGAGTTAGTAACCGTTGGATGAGATTTTCTGTTGAGACTCAGAAATGTTTGGATAAGGAATCTAATCAGAATTGGTATTGTGCAGAGATAGAATGCCTCCAAGAAGGGCACCTACAGCACCTGTGACGGATAATGTTGATATATATCAAATGGCTTATGCCATGAACACAATGGCAGCGGCTGTGACTGCTCAGAGCCATGCTAAGACGCAGAGGGATCTGGAAAAGCGCGAAAGGGAAATACTTGCGGCTGGATCTAGACTTCTTTCAAGTTTCAACCACCAAACTCCTCCAAAGTTTAATGGGGAGGGAGGTTCGGAAACTGCTGATTTATGGCTCCAATCTGTGGAGAGGATATTCGGGGCAATTCATTGTCCAGAAGGAGAGAAGGTGGTCTTAGCTACCTATCAGTTACTCGGGGGTTCTGAGTATTGGTGGAGGAACACCCGACTGATCATGGAGAATGTTCATGAAGAGTTAAGTTGGGAGAACTTCAAAAGGAGGTTCTTGGCCAAATACTTCCCTGAGACAGCTAGGGAAAGGTATGGGGAAGAGTTTCTGAGGCTAAGGCAAGCGGGCATGAATGTTGAAGCATATGCCAAGAAGTTTGAATCACTATCCCGTTTCTTCCGCTTCTTTAGGGATGGGATAGATGAGGTTTATATGTGCCGTCGCTTCCAAGATGGGTTGAAGTACGAACTGCAGGATGCGGTTGTGCCATTGGGTATCCGACAGTTTCAAGTGTTGGTGGAGAAATGTCAAGAGGTGGAAGACATGAAGAATAAGCGGGTGAACCGCCAAGGGAATTCTAGTGCTGGAGGACCAAGTCGTACCAATGATCGTCGTTCGACTCAGAATAGTGGGAGGCAAGGGAGTAAGCCTTATAACCGTCCTCAACACAGTAAAGGACCGGGCCGATCGGTGAATCAGGGAACCCGGGGAAAATCAGAGGGTAATAAGGGGGCTTGCTACAACTGTGGAGAAGCGGGGCATTTTTCTAATGAGTGCACGCAACCGAAGGGGGGAAACACCTGCTACAATTGCAAGAAGCCGGGACACTTTGCTAGAGATTGCAGAGCCCCGAAGACTGGGCCGTCGGCAAATGTGGCACAAGGCTCACAGGGTGCCAGACCTGCGGCAAAGGCACGTGCTTACTGTATGGGCACTGAGTTGAGTGGGCAGGCTAGCAACGCCATCCATGAGAGTTGTCACATCGCAGGTAATTCTTTAACTGCTTTGATTGACACGGGGGCAACCCACTCATTCATATCTTTGGCATGTGCAAATCGTTTGAGTTTGAATGTTTCTGTGCTTCCGTTTGATTTGAATGTTTTGACTCCTGCTAAGGATTTGGTAGTGAATACTGCATGTTTGCATTGTTTGGTAGTAATCCAGAATAGGGATTTTCTGGTCAATTTGGTTTGTCTACCGCTGTTATCTCTCGAGATCATCCTCGAGATGGATTGGTTGTCTTATCATTATGTTATTCTAGACTGTGCTCGGAAATTGGTTTTCTTTCCCGAGCCAGGTGTGCGAAGGTACTTGTCTGCAAATCGGCTTTCTGTGGTTATGTGTAATGGAGAGCCGGAGATAGTTTCACTTGCTAGCTTAGGAGTGACGTCGGAGATCCGAATTGAGGAAATTCGTGTGGTTCAGGATTTCCAAGATGTGTTTCCATCGGAGATTCCAGCTTTTCCTCCGTGTAGAGAGGTGGAATTCTTTATTGATTTGCAACCGGGTACGGGTCCGATTTCGGAATCAGCGTATCGGATGGCTCCAGTTGAGTTGGTAGAGTTGAAAAGTCAGATAGAAGACTTGTTAGTTAAAGGTTTCATAAGGCCTAGTGTGTCGCCTTGGGGAGCACCGGTCTTATTGGTTAAGAAGAAGGATGGGAAATCTCGTCTGTGTGTGGATTATCGGAAGCTTAATAAGGTGACTATCAAGAACCGATATCCATTGCCACGAATTGATGATCTGATGGATCAGTTGAGGGGAGCCTCAGTGTTTTCCAAGATTGACTTAAAATCTGGTTATCACCAGATAAGAGTACGAGATGAGGATATTCAGAAAACGGCGTTTAGGACGCGATATGGGCATTATGAGTTCTTAGTGATGCCGTTCGGAGTGACGAATGCACCGGCTATCTTTATGGCCTACATGAATCGGATATTCCATTCATTTTTGGACAAGTTCGTAGTAGTGTTTATTGATGACATCTTGGTGTATTCGAAGAGTGAAGAGGAGCATGAAGAGCATCTTCGCTTGGTTTTGCAAGTTTTGAGGTAGAAAAAGTTGTATGCTAATCCGTCAAAGTGTGATTTTTGGTTGGAAGAGGTGAATTTCCTTGGCCATGTTATATCAAAAGAGGGAATAGCCGTGGATCCAGCCAAGATTGATACGGTACTTTCATGGAAGCAGCCTCAAACAGTGACTGATGTAAGGAGTTTTGTGGGTTTGGCCGGTTATTACCGGAGATTCATTGAAGGTTTCGCTAAGATTGTGGCGCCTATGACACAACTTACGCGAAAAGATCAACCTTTTGCTTGGACAGAGAAGTGTGAGTTGAGTTTTCAGTTGTTGAAAGAACGGTTGACGACTTCACCAGTTTTGATGTTACCACAGTCGGAGGAACCGTATGAGGTTTATTGTGATGCTTCTCATCAAGGGTTGGGTTGTGTGTTGATGCAACACAAGAGAGCAGTGGCTTATGCGTCAAGACAACTGAAAGTGCATGAAAAGAATTATCCTACGCACGATTTAGAGCTGACGGCCGTTGTTTTTGCATTGAAGATTTGGAGACATCATCTTTATGGTTGCACTTTTGTCGTGTTTAGTGACCATAAAAGTCTTAAGTATCTGTTCGATCAGAAAGAGCTTAATATGAGGCAGAGGAGATGGATGGAAACATTAAAGGATTTTGATTTCACCTTAGAATACCATCCTGGAAAGGCTAATGTGGTAGCCGATGCTTTGAGTAGGAAGAGTGTGTCGGTTTGTTCGGCACAAATGGCTAGTCAACAAGAGTTGTTGAGAGAGTTTCGTGACTTGCACTTAGAGGTAGAGTTTGCTTTAGGGTATATGAGACTGGGTATGATTACCATCTCAAGCGGGTTATTGGAGGACATTGCAAATTGTCAAGATGACAAGTTTCTCATGGAGAAAAGGGCTTTGATTGTTCGAGGAACCAACCGAGATTTCAAGGTGGGATCGGATAATATCTTGAGGTGTCAAGGCAGGGTGTGTGTGCCCGAAGCTATGAACTTGAGAAACACTATTCTAGGGGAGGCACACAAGAGTAAACTTAGTATACATCCCGGAGCAACAAAGATGTATCAAGACCTGAGGCATGATTTCTGGTGGCCAGGTATGAAAAAGGATGTGGTTGAGTATGTGGCGTCGTGTCTGACTTGTCAGAAGGCGAAGATTGAGCATCAGAGACCAGCAGGGATGCTGCAGTCATTAGATATCCCCGAGTGGAAGTGGGATAGCATTTCTATGGATTTCATCACTGGTTTACCTATGACCAGGAGGAAGCATGATTCCATTTGGGTGATAGTGGATCGTTTGACTAAGTCCGCTCATTTTCTACCGGTAAGAACTACGGATACAGCGGCAAAGTTGACTGATATTTACATTGCTGAGATTGTGAGGTTACATGGGATTCCGTCAAGTATAGTGTCGGATCGAGACCCAAAGTTTACTTCACACTTTTGGAGGACTTTGCATGAGGCGTTGGGGACGAAACTGAGATTGAGTTCCGCCTACCATCCTCAGACAGATGGACAGACCGAGAGAACAAATCAATCTTTGGAAGATTTGTTGAGAGCTTGTGTATTAGATGATCGTGGAAGTTGGGATGATGTGTTACCTTTGATAGAATTCACATACAACAACAGTTTCCACGCTAGTATTGGAATGGCACCATACGAGGCTTTGTATGGGAGAAGATGTCAGACTCCTTTGTGTTGGTACCAAGATGGGGAAAGTATGATAGTAGGACCGGAAATGGTACAACAGACGACGGACAAGGTCCGAAAGATAAGGGCAATGATGAAGGTTGCTCAAGATCGCCAGAAAAGTTATGCGGATAGGCGTCGGAGGCCTTTAGAGTTTGAGGAGGGGGATCACGTATTTCTCCGAGTTACACCAACGACTGGCGTTGGAAGGGCTTTGAAAGGGAAGAAGTTGACTCCAAAGTTTATAGGGCCTTATCAGATTTTGGAACGGATTGGGAAGGTAGCATACCGGATCGCGTTGCCACCGGTACTATCTTTGATTCATGACGTGTTCCATGTGTCGCAATTGCGGAAATATACACCGGATCCATCACATGTGATCACACCAGATGACATCCAGTTGAGGGATAATTTGTCATTTGAAGTTCCGCCGATCAAGATTGCGGATAGGAAGATGAAGCGTCTGAGGACGAAAGAGATACCTTTGGTGAAGGTAATATGGAACGAAACTACAGGAGATACCACCTGGGAGCTCGAGAGTAAGATGAAAGAATTATACCCCAATTTGTTTGACGATGTCTAAGTTTCGAGGACGAAACTTCTTTTAGGGGGTAGTATTGTAAGACCCAAGATTTCATTGTATAGTTGGTTTAAGGAATATTAGGGTTTCGATGTGTTCGTGTGATGAAACATCGTGTAATTATTAGGTTTTGCTGTAATCGAGTCTGTTTTGTGCTCGTGTGTAAGACCCAAGATTTCACTGTACAGTTTTCTAAAGAACTTTAGTGTCGGCTAAGTTTTTAGGGTTTTTGGTGAAGCGTTTTCATGAGTATTGTCGCGATATAAGGATTTTTGCTGAAACGGAGCCTGTTTTGTACTCGTGCGCTGGAAAGGCACAGACTTTCGGGTCGTGATCCTCTTTTAAGTATGAGGAGATTTCTGTGAAGTCAGAATGACGAGTTTTAGATTATTCTTGTTTTTGGAAAAACGAGTAGGATTTTACCCGTTGTTGTAAAAATCTTACTGCGTCTGTTTTAAGTGAGGTTTCGGATGAGAGTTTTATATATCTGCGTGAGATAGGATATGTCCTGAGATTAATTTTCTAAGGTATGGAAGAAAATTACAGTCGCGGAAAAAGATTCGGCGATAAGTTTTGGAATGGAAAAACGATAGACGTTCTTTCTGTAGGTTTTCTGTTTTTGCGAGTTTCGTTCGTCGCGATGCGCGAGGACTGAGCGTGCGTTTCTTTGTATGAGGTTATGGGAAATATCTTGTGAGGATAGACTTGGATTTGATCCAAGGGCTAGGGATTAGTCTTGGAAGCTTTCACTATTTGATCCAATGGCCATAAACTAGCAAGACTTTTATAAGTGGTGGACTTGGAAAAATCACAAATTCACTTCACTCTTCTTCTCTTTGGCCGTGGCTTTCTTTTCCACCTTCCATCTTGAGAAAAATTCCATTCCTTCACCAAAGCACTTGATCTTAAGCTTGTTGGAAAGCTTGGAGTTGTGAGATTCTTCTTCCTAAGGTAACTAGAACTTCTTTCATCTCTTAGTTGGCTAAACTCTTAGAGATTCATGAGATTTTATGATTATGTCTTGGGAGAAATTTCATAAGAATTGGTTGTGAATGGTTTTTGCTCCATGAAGGTTGTTCATGAGGGTTTAGTAAGCATGTGTAGGCCTTGTTATTTCAATTTTCCATGAGTTTGTGAGAATCTCATGAGAAAAGTTAGGGTTTTGAAAGTTTAGTGTATTGATCAATTACATGAGGTTATGTTGTAAGGTTTTGAAAAGAAAAGTTGTCTTTGAACCTTTGGGCAAAAGGGAAATGCGTTGTATGGTTTTGTTTTAGAAAATCCGATGAAAAAGATTTTGGAGTTTATGAAAATATTTACTAAGTGTTTTGCGTGGTATTTTGGGGTCAAAGTGGTTTAAAACTCTTGTGACATGTGGTGTTGTTTTTCGCCTAGAAAACATGTTTAAAAATGATTTCAAGTCGGTTAAGGCCCGTAATAAAACTTGTGCTTGGATTTGGTTTTGATTTTGGAAATGAAAATCAAATAACTTGCACTCGAAGCAACCAACAAGCTTTCGGAAATGAATTGCTTGCTTATGAAAATGGTTTGCTTTTGGGCGTTGAAAAGATGTTGGGAACTAATAGAATCAAACTAGGCTTGGGTGGAAAAAGGTGGTGTGAGTTGCTGTCTTTTGCTGTCATGACAGTTGAAACTCGCTGAGCGAGTGATTACTCGTGTCACAGGTCATGACAACACGCCAAGGCGAGCTCCAGAGCGAGTAAGACCAGTACTCACTGCCTTCACTCGCTGTCAACTCGCCAGGGCGAGCTCTGGGATCTAAAATTTTGGATTCTGATTTCCAAACTTGGTTTTTAACTTTCTAATCCCTTTTTATTAATTTATGGAAGTGGTTGGGATTGGAAACGAGTTTTTCGGGTACTCGGAAAGTACGTAGCTTATAACGCAAGAAAACGGCCATTTTGCATTTCAAATTATTTAAGACTTTGGCCTATTGTTTTGGGTCCTAAAAATAGTATAAATAACTCACGGGTGTTGATCAATATGGTGGTTTTTGGTGTGGTGTCCGAAAGAGGGATTTTTCCTTAGGAACCTTTAGGTTTTTGGGGGATTGGTGTAGTTTCAATACTATTGGTTAGAGAACAATGTATTGATTGTTGCGCTGCTTGTTTTAGGAAGCGCGTTGTGTTGTTTGAGCGTGTGTTGTTGACGGAAGCTTGCCGAGGTAAGGGCTCCACTTTATTTTTGTCTTTTCACTGGTTAATAACATGCTTGGTTATTTTCTGTGATGTGCTGTGTTGTGATTGGCATGTATGTATTATGTATTCTCGTGATGAGAAAGTGTTTACAATACGTGCGTTGTTTTACATATGATTGGAGATGTATGTATGAACATGCGGGTGAATACATATGATTGGAAATGTATGTATGTTTGTTGTGGTTTGTTACATATGATTGGATATGTATGTATGTTGTTGGGATGGTTTACATATGCTAGGGAGGTACTCCCTCCGGTCCTATATATAAGAAAACTTTTACTTTTTAGATTCATTGTAAAATGGATGTATGTAGACTATATTATTGTCTAGATTCATCCATTTTACAATGAATCTAAAAAGTAAAAGTTTTCTTATATATAGGACCGGAGGGAGTATGTATTTGTTGCATTAGTATACATGGGGAATCGTATGCTCATGCATTGTTAGTGCGTAGTGGCGGGAGTGGACTACGAGGTGTGGTTGCAGGAGTGGACCCACCTGATTCTTATAGGGTTTTATTGAGTTCAACACATGGTTGCGGGAGTGGACCATGGGGTGTGATTGCGGGAGTGGGTCCACCTAAATCTTTTGTGATTTAGTTGAGTTCGATACATGGTTGCGGGAGTGGACCATGGGGTGTGATTGCGGGAGTGGATCCACCTTAATCCTTGGTGATTTTGTTGAGTTCGATACATGGTTGTGGGAGTGGACCATGGGGTGTGATTGCGGGAGTGGATCCACCTTAACATTGTGATTTCGTAGTGATCGGGAGAGCTACGAGATTGTTGTTGAGTTCGATACATGGTTGCGGGAGTGGACCATGGGGTGTGATTGCGGGAGTGGATACACCTTAACCTTGTGATTTCGTAGTGATCGGGAGAGCTACGAGATTGTTGTTGAGTTCGATACATGGTTGCGGGAGTGGACCATGGGGTGTGATTGCGGGAGTGGATACACCTTAACCTTGTGATTTCGTAGTGATCGGGAGAGCTACGAGATTGTTGTTGAGTTCGATACATGGTTGCGGGAGTGGACCATGGGGTGTGATTGCGGGAGTGGATACACCTTAACCTTGTGATTTTGTTGGTGTTTTAGTAGGGGATGGACCTACGATTTCCGGAACTCATGCATTGTGGTAGCTAGGGTTAGTACCACGCATTGTAGAGGTTGCATTATAGGCTATGTGTGCATTGCTTATATGAACCCGTTGGTGGGAAGTGCTTTGGTGGTTAAGAGCTTTCTCTTGTGTTTTGTGGAATTATTGTTATGTGTACAATCTTTCGCACCGGTTATATATATATATATACTTTTATTTTGTGGTGACCCTTTCTTTCATTTGCGGGCTCATCCCACCCCAGATGACGATGTAGGTCGAGAGGATGGTGTTGGCAGCTCTAGGCCAAGTGAGCTTGTGTTGAAGCTTAGAGTAGTTAGTCTATGCGCCGGTGTGTTTTGTGCACCGTGCTTTTGGGTTAACATAGAGTTTTCTAACTTGTTTTGAATACTTAGACTTGGACTGTAATTATTCAGGAATACACTTTGCTTGTCGAAGCACCTTTTGGTAATGAGTTCTTTTGTATATTTGAATGCCAGCTCATTTAAGATATTCTATGCGCACTCTGAGTGTTAGTTGAAAAGAAAAAAAAAATATAGTGCCTTTTCTGGCCTTTGAAAAACGGGTTGTTACAATTGGTATCAGAGCACGGCTTTAAATCTTCAAAGGGAAAGTGTATACTTGAGTCGTTAGTCCTGAGTCGGTTAGAACGTAACTAGTGTTGAGTTAGTTCTAGTGTTTGTTCTGTGTCGGGTTATGGGTTAGAAATCCGTGGAGTGAGATATCCTGTTAGGACTCAGAAATGTCGGATAAGGAATCTAATCAGAATTGGTATTGTGCAGAAATAGAATGCCTCCGAGAAGTAGATGGTATAGTTTGGCAAGTGACAAGACTATGAGGAGTTGTAATCACCAACCGGAGGTTGGGATGGTATTATTTAAGTCGTGTTTGGAAAGAGATTCGTATGTGAGTAGACGGTTCGGCGTATTCACTGAGTTGCGGACTTATGGATATTGGTAGAGCGGAAAATTCTTCTATAGAGAAGACAACTTGTTCGGAATGTAATGGTTTTGGTGGTACCTGCCGTGGTGGCATTGTATTACTGTTGAATGATGTTCAACGGATGTTTCATGAGTGGAATCATGAGAGCTTGAACGATGTGTTTTGAGTGTTGTGTCTTACGACTTCGACCTTGTATTCGTAAGAGATCGAGGAAAACATTAAGAAAAACCTCGAAAGATTTGTGGAACCCTTGTGACTCGGAGGACCTTGAGCACAAGTGGAATGAAGTATCACTTAAGTTGGGTAAAGATGGTCTAAACCACCATCAGGATTGTCGACTGTCTATTGACAAATTGAGGGACTGGCCGTCCTTAATTTATTGTTGATGGTAGACGGGAATCGTGTTGATTGGAATTGACTAGTTTTTCCTAGCTTTGGTGATGCACAGAGAACTTCAGTGTTTCTTTTTGGAGGGTATCCACTCACAACTTCGTGTGAAACTAATGGAGTGGGCTATGTCGCGGGGGCAAAGGAAGTGACTTTGGAAATTTTGTGTGTGGACCCTAGGAAATTTGAGGAACTCGAGGTTGTGAACCTCTGTTGTGAGGTTAATTTTGAGTGGTGAACTCGTTGAGTGTTGCGGTTGGTGCACGGTTGTGCCAGCGTGTTGGGGAGAGTATCTGTGTGACTTCACCCGGTGTTAGCATCTGTGTGGCTGCACCTAATCCGAAGGGATTTTGTTGTGTTGGTGATGGTAATAATTAGTTGAGTTGTTACTCTTACCTTTAGTTTCGAGGACGAAACTTCTTTTTGGAGGGTAGTAATGTAAGACCCAAGATTTCACTATACAGTTTTCTAAAGAACTTTAGTGTCGGCTAAGTTTTTAGGGTTTTTGGTGAAGCGTTTTCATGAGTATTGTCGCGATATAAGGATTTTTGCTGAAACGGAGCCTGTTTTGTACTCGTGCGCTGGAAAGGCACAGACTTTCGGGTCGTGATCCTCTTTTAAGTATGAGGAGATTTCTGTGAAGTCAGAATGACGAGTTTTAGATTATTCTTGTTTTTGGAAAAACGAGTAGGATTTTACCCGTTGTTGTAAAAATCTTACTGCGTCTGTTTTAAGTGAGGTTTCGGATGAGAGTTTTATATATCTGCGTGAGTTAGGATATGTCCTGAGATTAATTTTCTAAGGTATGGAAGAAAATTACAGTCGCGGAAAAAGATTCGGCGATAAGTTTTGGAATGGAAAAACGATAGACGTTCTTTCTGTAGGTTTTCTGTTTTTGCGAGTTTCGTTCGTCGCGATGCGCGAGGACTGAGCGTGCGTTTCTTTGTATGAGGTTATGGGAAATATCTTGTGAGGATAGACTTGGATTTGATCCAAGGGCTAGGGATTAGTCTTGGAAGCTTTCACTATTTGATCCAATGGCCATAAACTAGCAAGACTTTTATAAGTGGTGGACTTGGAAAAATCACAAATTCACTTCACTCTTCTTCTCTTTGGCCGTGGCTTTCTTTTCCACCTTCCATCTTGAGAAAAATTCCATTCCTTCACCAAAGCACTTGATCTTAAGCTTGTTGGAAAGCTTGGAGTTGTGAGATTCTTCTTCCTAAGGTAACTAGAACTTCTTTCATCTCTTAGTTGGCTAAACTCTTAGAGATTCATGAGATTTTATGATTATGTCTTGGGAGAAATTTCATAAGAATTGGTTGTGAATGGTTTTTGCTCCATGAAGGTTGTTCATGAGGGTTTAGTAAGCATGTGTAGGCCTTGTTATTTCAATTTTCCATGAGTTTGTGAGAATCTCATGAGAAAAGTTAGGGTTTTGAAAGTTTAGTGTATTGATCAATTACATGAGGTTATGTTGTAAGGTTTTGAAAAGAAAAGTTGTCTTTGAACCTTTGGGCAAAAGGGAAATGCGTTGTATGGTTTTGTTTTAGAAAATCCGATGAAAAAGATTTTGGAGTTTATGAAAATATTTACTAAGTGTTTTGCGTGGTATTTTGGGGTCAAAGTGGTTTAAAACTCTTGTGACATGTGGTGTTGTTTTTCGCCTAGAAAACATGTTTAAAAATGATTTCAAGTCGGTTAAGGCCCGTAATAAAACTTGTGCTTGGATTTGGTTTTGATTTTGGAAATGAAAATCAAATAACTTGCACTCGAAGCAACCAACAAGCTTTCGGAAATGAATTGCTTGCTTATGAAAATGGTTTGCTTTTGGGCGTTGAAAAGATGTTGGGAACTAATAGAATCAAACTAGGCTTGGGTGGAAAAAGGTGGTGTGAGTTGCTGTCTTTTGCTGTCATGACAGTTGAAACTCGCTGAGCGAGTGATTACTCGTGTCACAGGTCATGACAACACGCCAAGGCGAGCTCCAGAGCGAGTAAGACCAGTACTCACTGCCTTCACTCGCTGTCAACTCGCCAGGGCGAGCTCTGGGATCTAAAATTTTGGATTCTGATTTCCAAACTTGGTTTTTAACTTTCTAATCCCTTTTTATTAATTTATGGAAGTGGTTGGGATTGGAAACGAGTTTTTCGGGTACTCGGAAAGTACGTAGCTTATAACGCAAGAAAACGGCCATTTTGCATTTCAAATTATTTAAGACTTTGGCCTATTGTTTTGGGTCCTAAAAATAGTATAAATAACTCACGGGTGTTGATCAATATGGTGGTTTTTGGTGTGGTGTCCGAAAGAGGGATTTTTCCTTAGGAACCTTTAGGTTTTTGGGGGATTGGTGTAGTTTCAATACTATTGGTTAGAGAACAATGTATTGATTGTTGCGCTGCTTGTTTTAGGAAGCGCGTTGTGTTGTTTGAGCGTGTGTTGTTGACGGAAGCTTGCCGAGGTAAGGGCTCCACTTTATTTTTGTCTTTTCACTGGTTAATAACATGCTTGGTTATTTTCTGTGATGTGCTGTGTTGTGATTGGCATGTATGTATTATGTATTCTCGTGATGAGAAAGTGTTTACAATACGTGCGTTGTTTTACATATGATTGGAGATGTATGTATGAACATGCGGGTGAATACATATGATTGGAAATGTATGTATGTTTGTTGTGGTTTGTTACATATGATTGGATATGTATGTATGTTGTTGGGATGGTTTACATATGCTAGGGAGGTACTCCCTCCGGTCCTATATATAAGAAAACTTTTACTTTTTAGATTCATTGTAAAATGGATGTATGTAGACTATATTATTGTCTAGATTCATCCATTTTACAATGAATCTAAAAAGTAAAAGTTTTCTTATATATAGGACCGGAGGGAGTATGTATTTGTTGCATTAGTATACATGGGGAATCGTATGCTCATGCATTGTTAGTGCGTAGTGGCGGGAGTGGACTACGAGGTGTGGTTGCAGGAGTGGACCCACCTGATTCTTATAGGGTTTTATTGAGTTCAACACATGGTTGCGGGAGTGGACCATGGGGTGTGATTGCGGGAGTGGGTCCACCTAAATCTTTTGTGATTTAGTTGAGTTCGATACATGGTTGCGGGAGTGGACCATGGGGTGTGATTGCGGGAGTGGATCCACCTTAATCCTTGGTGATTTTGTTGAGTTCGATACATGGTTGTGGGAGTGGACCATGGGGTGTGATTGCGGGAGTGGATCCACCTTAACATTGTGATTTCGTAGTGATCGGGAGAGCTACGAGATTGTTGTTGAGTTCGATACATGGTTGCGGGAGTGGACCATGGGGTGTGATTGCGGGAGTGGATACACCTTAACCTTGTGATTTCGTAGTGATCGGGAGAGCTACGAGATTGTTGTTGAGTTCGATACATGGTTGCGGGAGTGGACCATGGGGTGTGATTGCGGGAGTGGATACACCTTAACCTTGTGATTTCGTAGTGATCGGGAGAGCTACGAGATTGTTGTTGAGTTCGATACATGGTTGCGGGAGTGGACCATGGGGTGTGATTGCGGGAGTGGATACACCTTAACCTTGTGATTTTGTTGGTGTTTTAGTAGGGGATGGACCTACGATTTCCGGAACTCATGCATTGTGGTAGCTAGGGTTAGTACCACGCATTGTAGAGGTTGCATTATAGGCTATGTGTGCATTGCTTATATGAACCCGTTGGTGGGAAGTGCTTTGGTGGTTAAGAGCTTTCTCTTGTGTTTTGTGGAATTATTGTTATGTGTACAATCTTTCGCACCGGTTATATATATATATATACTTTTATTTTGTGGTGACCCTTTCTTTCATTTGCGGGCTCATCCCACCCCAGATGACGATGTAGGTCGAGAGGATGGTGTTGGCAGCTCTAGGCCAAGTGAGCTTGTGTTGAAGCTTAGAGTAGTTAGTCTATGCGCCGGTGTGTTTTGTGCACCGTGCTTTTGGGTTAACATAGAGTTTTCTAACTTGTTTTGAATACTTAGACTTGGACTGTAATTATTCAGGAATACACTTTGCTTGTCGAAGCACCTTTTGGTAATGAGTTCTTTTGTATATTTGAATGCCAGCTCATTTAAGATATTCTATGCGCACTCTGAGTGTTAGTTGAAAAGAAAAAAAAAATATAGTGCCTTTTCTGGCCTTTGAAAAACGGGTTGTTACAATTGGTATCAGAGCACGGCTTTAAATCTTCAAAGGGAAAGTGTATACTTGAGTCGTTAGTCCTGAGTCGGTTAGAACGTAACTAGTGTTGAGTTAGTTCTAGTGTTTGTTCTGTGTCGGGTTATGGGTTAGAAATCCGTGGAGTGAGATATCCTGTTAGGACTCAGAAATGTCGGATAAGGAATCTAATCAGAATTGGTATTGTGCAGAAATAGAATGCCTCCGAGAAGTAGATGGTATAGTTTGGCAAGTGACAAGACTATGAGGAGTTGTAATCACCAACCGGAGGTTGGGATGGTATTATTTAAGTCGTGTTTGGAAAGAGATTCGTATGTGAGTAGACGGTTCGGCGTATTCACTGAGTTGCGGACTTATGGATATTGGTAGAGCGGAAAATTCTTCTATAGAGAAGACAACTTGTTCGGAATGTAATGGTTTTGGTGGTACCTGCCGTGGTGGCATTGTATTACTGTTGAATGATGTTCAACGGATGTTTCATGAGTGGAATCATGAGAGCTTGAACGATGTGTTTTGAGTGTTGTGTCTTACGACTTCGACCTTGTATTCGTAAGAGATCGAGGAAAACATTAAGAAAAACCTCGAAAGATTTGTGGAACCCTTGTGACTCGGAGGACCTTGAGCACAAGTGGAATGAAGTATCACTTAAGTTGGGTAAAGATGGTCTAAACCACCATCAGGATTGTCGACTGTCTATTGACAAATTGAGGGACTGGCCGTCCTTAATTTATTGTTGATGGTAGACGGGAATCGTGTTGATTGGAATTGACTAGTTTTTCCTAGCTTTGGTGATGCACAGAGAACTTCAGTGTTTCTTTTTGGAGGGTATCCACTCACAACTTCGTGTGAAACTAATGGAGTGGGCTATGTCGCGGGGGCAAAGGAAGTGACTTTGGAAATTTTGTGTGTGGACCCTAGGAAATTTGAGGAACTCGAGGTTGTGAACCTCTGTTGTGAGGTTAATTTTGAGTGGTGAACTCGTTGAGTGTTGCGGTTGGTGCACGGTTGTGCCAGCGTGTTGGGGAGAGTATCTGTGTGACTTCACCCGGTGTTAGCATCTGTGTGGCTGCACCTAATCCGAAGGGATTTTGTTGTGTTGGTGATGGTAATAATTAGTTGAGTTGTTACTCTTACCTTTAGTTTCGAGGACGAAACTTCTTTTTGGAGGGTAGTAATGTAAGACCCAAGATTTCACTATACAGTTTTCTAAAGAACTTTAGTGTCGGCTAAGTTTTTAGGGTTTTTGGTGAAGCGTTTTCATGAGTATTGTCGCGATATAAGGATTTTTGCTGAAACGGAGCCTGTTTTGTACTCGTGCGCTGGAAAGGCACAGACTTTCGGGTCGTGATCCTCTTTTAAGTATGAGGAGATTTCTGTGAAGTCAGAATGACGAGTTTTAGATTATTCTTGTTTTTGGAAAAACGAGTAGGATTTTACCCGTTGTTGTAAAAATCTTACTGCGTCTGTTTTAAGTGAGGTTTCGGATGAGAGTTTTATATATCTGCGTGAGTTAGGATATGTCCTGAGATTAATTTTCTAAGGTATGGAAGAAAATTACAGTCGCGGAAAAAGATTCGGCGATAAGTTTTGGAATGGAAAAACGATAGACGTTCTTTCTGTAGGTTTTCTGTTTTTGCGAGTTTCGTTCGTCGCGATGCGCGAGGACTGAGCGTGCGTTTCTTTGTATGAGGTTATGGGAAATATCTTGTGAGGATAGACTTGGATTTGATCCAAGGGCTAGGGATTAGTCTTGGAAGCTTTCACTATTTGATCCAATGGCCATAAACTAGCAAGACTTTTATAAGTGGTGGACTTGGAAAAATCACAAATTCACTTCACTCTTCTTCTCTTTGGCCGTGGCTTTCTTTTCCACCTTCCATCTTGAGAAAAATTCCATTCCTTCACCAAAGCACTTGATCTTAAGCTTGTTGGAAAGCTTGGAGTTGTGAGATTCTTCTTCCTAAGGTAACTAGAACTTCTTTCATCTCTTAGTTGGCTAAACTCTTAGAGATTCATGAGATTTTATGATTATGTCTTGGGAGAAATTTCATAAGAATTGGTTGTGAATGGTTTTTGCTCCATGAAGGTTGTTCATGAGGGTTTAGTAAGCATGTGTAGGCCTTGTTATTTCAATTTTCCATGAGTTTGTGAGAATCTCATGAGAAAAGTTAGGGTTTTGAAAGTTTAGTGTATTGATCAATTACATGAGGTTATGTTGTAAGGTTTTGAAAAGAAAAGTTGTCTTTGAACCTTTGGGCAAAAGGGAAATGCGTTGTATGGTTTTGTTTTAGAAAATCCGATGAAAAAGATTTTGGAGTTTATGAAAATATTTACTAAGTGTTTCGCGTGGTATTTTGGGGTCAAAGTGGTTTAAAACTCTTGTGACATGTGGTGTTGTTTTTCGCCTAGAAAACATGTTTAAAAATGATTTCAAGTCGGTTAAGGCCCGTAATAAAACTTGTGCTTGGATTTGGTTTTGATTTTGGAAATGAAAATCAAATAACTTGCACTCGAAGCCACCAACAAGCTTTCGGAAATGAATTGCTTGCTTATGAAAATGGTTTGCTTTTGTGCCTTGAAAAGATGTTGGGAACTAATAGAATCAAACTAGGCTTGGGTGGAAAAAGGTGGTGTGAGTTGCTGTCTTTTGCTGTCATGACAGTTGAAACTCGCTGAGCGAGTGATTACTCGCCAGGGCGAGTGTCACAGGTCATGACAACACGCCAGGGCGAGCTCCAGAGCGAGTAAGACCAGTACTCACTGCCTTCACTCGCTGTCAACTCGCCAGGGCGAGCTCTGGGATCTAAAATTTTGGATTCTGATTTCCAAACTTGGTTTTTAACTTTCTAATCCCTTTTTATTAATTTATGGAAGTGGTTGGGATTGGAAACGAGTTTTTCGGGTACTCGGAAAGTACGTAGCTTATAACGCAAGAAAACGGCCATTTTGCATTTCAAATTATTTAAGACTTTGGCCTATTGTTTTGGGTCCTAAAAATAGTATAAATAACTCATGGGTGTTGATCAATATGGTGGTTTTTGGTGTGGTGTCCGAAAGAGGGATTTTTCCTTAGGGACCTTTAGGTTTTTGGGGGATTGGTGTAGTTTCAATACTATTGGTTAGAGAACAATGTATTGATTGTTGCGCTGCTTGTTTTAGGAAGCGCGTTGTGTTGTTTGAGCGTGTGTTGTTGACGGAAGCTTGCCGAGGTAAGGGCTCCACTTTATTTCTGTCTTTTCACTGGTTAATAACATGCTTGGTTATTTTCTGTGATGTGCTGTGTTGTGATTGGCATGTATGTATTATGTATTCTCGTGATGAAAAAGTGTTTACAATACGTGCGTTGTTTTACATATGATTGGAGATGTATGTATGAACATGCGGGTGAATACATATGATTGGAAATGTATGTATGTTTGTTGTGGTTTGTTACATATTATTGGATATGTATGTATGTTGTTGGGATGGTTTACATATGCTAGGGAGGTATGTATTTGTTGCATTAGTATACATGGGGAATCGTATGCTCATGCATTGTTAGTGCGTAGTGGCGGGAGTGGACTACGAGGTGTGGTTGCAGGAGTGGACCCACCTGATTCTTATAGGGTTTTATTGAGTTCAACACATGGTTGCGGGAGTGGACCATGGGGTGTGATTGCGGGAGTGGGTCCACCTAAATCTTTTGTGATTTAGTTGAGTTCGATACATGGTTGCGGGAGTGGACCATGGGGTGTGTAACAGCCCGTTTTTCAAAGGCCTGAAAAGGCAGTATATTTTTTTTTTCTTTTTCAACTAACACTCAGAGTGCGCATAGAATATTTTTCAATGAGCCGACATTCAAATATGCAAAAGAACTCATTACCAAAAGGTGCTTCGACAAGCAAAGTGTATTCCTGAATAATTACAGTCCAAGTCTAAGTACTCAAATACTTACAACGAAACAAGTTAGAAAACCCTATGCTAACCAAAAAGCACGGTGCACAAAACACACCGGCGCATAGTCTAACTATACCAAGCTTCGCCACGTGCTCACTATGGCCTAGAACTGCCACCGTCGTCACCACGACCTAACCCATCATCTGGGCGGGATGAGCCCGCAAATGAAAGAAAGGGTCACCACAAAATAAAAGGAATATATATATATAACCGGTGCGAGAGAGTATACAAATACCAAACATACAAATACCAACAGAGAAAGCTCTTTAAACATATAGTCATTCCCACCAACGGGTTCATATAAGCAATGCACACATAGCCTATAATGCAACCTCTACAATGCGTGGTACAAACCCTAGCTACCACAATGCATGAGTTCCAGAACTGTAGGTCCAACCCCTACTAAAACACCAACGAAATCACAAGGTTAAGGTGGATCCACTCCCGCAATCACACCCCATGGTCCACTCCCGCAACCATGTATCAAACTCAACAAAATCACAAAGGATTAAGGTGGATCCACTCCCGCAATCACACCCCATGGTCCACTCCCGCAACCATGTATCAAACTCAACAAAATCACAAAGGATTAAGGTGGATCCACTCCCGCAATCACACCCCATGGTCCACTCCCGCAACCATGTATTGAACTCAATAAAACCCTATAAGAATCAGGTGGGTCCACTCCCGCAACCACACCTCGTAGTCCACTCCCGCAACTACACCTCGTAGTCCACTCCCGCAACTACGCACTAACAATGCATGAGCATACGATTCCCCATGTATACTAATGCAACAAATACATACCTCCCTAGCATATGTAAACCATCCCAACAACATACACACATATCCAATCATATGTAACAAACCACAACAAACATACATACATTTCCAATCATATGTATTCACCCACATGTTCATACATACATCTCCAATCATATGTAAAACAACGCACGTATTGTAAACACTTTCTCATCACGAGAATACATAACACATACAAGCCAAACACACAAACATGCATAACAGCAAAACCAAGCATGTCGTAACCGTTTTAAAAGACGGAAATAAAGTGGAGCCCTTACCTCAGCAAGCTTCCGTTACTTTAATTTCGCGAAAATCTACAACACACGCTTCCTAAAATATAAGCAGCGTACAATCAATAAAATACTCACCACGTATCCTATCGAAACAAAACTCATTCTCTAAGTTCTAGAGAGGCTTAAGGTACTTTCTAACACTCTCGGATAGTGATTTCGAGTCCTCCCCATAGTGATTAAAAATTCACGAAGTTAATTGCACTATTTCTCGCTACGCGAAAATATTTTCGTTTCAAAACAAACTAAGAAACACTTTGATTCCTAACTCCAAGGCAATCAATTTTCACATACTAAAACCATTTGAAAACAAACCAAAACTCTTTGAAAATTTTCACAAAAATAAAAGTTTACTTGCGCCACAAGTCAAACACACTATTTTTGCCATAAGAAATGCATTTTGTTTTCAAAGCATACTAAGAACCAATATTGTTTTCAACCCTAAACAAATCATTTTCACACAACAAACTCATTTGAAAACAAACGAGAAACTCTTCAAAAATATTCAACAAAAATCAGAGTTTTCTTGCATTACAAGTTACCCATCTTTTTTTCTTCCTAACAACCTTTCCTATACTCATTTTTCTTCAAAACTAAGATTATCCAACACATACACAATTTTCACACAATTGTGGACTTAGAAAAAATTTTGGAATTTCTCCCTTGCCACTAAAAAGGCCACGGCCACAATTTTTAAAACCACCCTCCCACACAAAATTTTTCACTTCTAAATGCATGGTAATATCCCATAATACCTAACTAGCACTTATCAAAACGATTTAGAAATTATAGAGTCGAATCGCAAATTTTCGAGAAATCTCAAATAAGGTTTTTCTTAAGGCAAATGATCATTTTCTTTTCAAAACATCCCATAACCAATCAAACAATTAAACAATGATCATGGGAAGCTATTTGCCTCTAAACAATTTTCGAAATTCGATTGCTCGAACCCTATATGTGTGCCACGGCCATTTGAGGCAAAAGGTCAACCCTACACATTTTTTTTCATTTGAAACCCTAGTCCACATTCATTAGTTCGTAATGATATTCGATCGTGTATCCGACTCCTTTTGAAACTCGAAATAAATTTTTTCTAAATTGTGTTCTTCGAGTCGCTCAAGAATACGAGAATAATTTTTTTTTATTTTTCAAAACAAAGTTCATATTCATCAATCCATTTTGCCACAAAGCTTGAAACTAACTTCAAAAACCAAAATCATACAACACACTCAAAGATATGATCATTTTAAGGAATTTTCTTCAAAACCTCACCAACAAAATTGTGAAATTTGAAATCACCATGAGAATCACTTAGATGCTTCACTAATGTTTCCTACATAACACTCTTAAACACTACTATGGAATCAAAACTAATTAAAACTAAATTCTCAAATTTTTCTCTCAAGAACATAATCATAAAACTCAAGAATTCATGAGGTTTTCATGAAGAAAAGGAAGAGAAGTGTTAGTTACCTTGAGAGGAGATGATTCCTAGCAACTTCTATGATCCAACAAAACAAAAATCCAAAGCTTTGGTGATGGAATGAAGAATTTATGATGGTGGATACAAAGGGTGGAAAGCCACGGCAATGAGAAGAGAAGAATGAGTCTTGTGCAATTTTTTTCTAAGTCTCCAAAGTGCTAAACCTCCTTACTATTTAAAAAAAACTCTTGTGCAATCTAGGCCATTGGATCAAAATAACTTTTGCAAGACTAAACCCTAGCCTTTGGATCCAATTAACTCATGATTGTTTTTTGAACAAATATCCACTTTACGCTACTCAGCTCATCGCGTTTGCTCTCGGCGAGTCGCACCTCGCTAACGGACGGAAATCTCAAAAATATAAAATCTAACCAATAAACGTCCGTCGTAAACCGTTTCCAAATATTATCGCTAAACTTTATTCTCCGACTGAAATTTATTTCCTTAGCTCCCAAAAATATTCTGAAACTAGATTCCATCTCGCGCCGATATATAAAACTTCCACCCGAAACCTCACTCAAAACTGACGCAGTTAGATTTTCCATCAGCGGGTAAAATCCTACTCGTTTTTCCAAAAACAAGAATAATCCAAAACTCGTCATTCTGACTTCACAGAAATCTCCTCATACTTAAAAGAAGACTACAACCCAAAAGTCTGTGCCTTTCCAGCGCACGAGCACAAAACAAGCTCCGTTTCAGCAAAAATCTCATTTATGCGACGATACTCACAAAAACAGCTTCACCAAAAACCCTAAAACTCGTAGCCATTATTAGAGTTTCTTAGAAAAACTGTACAGTGGAATCTTGGGTCTTACAGGGTGTGATTGCGGGAGTGGATCCACCTTAATCCTTGGTGATTTTGTTGAGTTCGATACATGGTTGCGGGAGTGGACCATGGGGTGTGATTGCGGGAGTGGATCCACCTTAACATTGTGATTTCGTAGTGATCGGGAGAGCTACGAGATTGTTGTTGAGTTCGATACATGGTTGCGGGAGTGGACCATGGGGTGTGATTGCGGGAGTGGATACACCTTAACCTTGTGATTTCGTAGTGATCGGGAGAGCTACGAGATTGTTGTTGAGTTCGATACATGGTTGCGGGAGTGGACCATGGGGTGTGATTGCGGGAGTGGATACACCTTAACCTTGTGATTTCGTAGTGATCGGGAGAGCTACGAGATTGTTGTTGAGTTCGATACATGGTTGCGGGAGTGGACCATGGGGTGTGATTGCGGGAGTGGATACACCTTAACCTTGTGATTTTGTTGGTGTTTTAGTAGGGGATGGACCTACGATTTCCGGAACTCATGCATTGTGGTAGCTAGGGTTAGTACCACGCATTGTAGAGGTTGCATTATAGGCTATGTGTGCATTGCTTATATGAACCCGTTGGTGGGAATTGCTTTGGTGGTTAAGAGCTTTCTCTTGTGTTTTGTGGAATTATTGTTATGTGTACAATCTTTCGCACCGGTTACATATATATATACTTTTATTTTGTGGTGACCCTTTCTTTCATTTGCGGGCTCATCCCACCCCAGATGACGATGTAGGTCGAGAGGATGGTGTTGGCAGCTCTAGGCCATAGTGAGCTTGTGTTGAAGCTTAGAGTAGTTAGTCTATGCGCCGGTGTGTTTTGTGCACCGTGCTTTTGGGTTAGCATAGAGTTTTCTAACTTGTTTTGAATACTTAGACTTGGACTGTAATTATTCAGGAATACACTTTGCTTGTCGAAGCACCTTTTGGTAATGAGTTCTTTTGTATATTTGAATGCCGGCTCATTTAAGATATTCTATGCGCACTCTGAGTGTTAGTTGAAAAGAAAAAAAAATAGTACAAATAGTACAAATAACTCATGGGGGTTGATCAATACGGTAGTTTTTGGTATAGTATCCGAAAGAGTAGTTTTACCTTAGAAAGCCTTTGGTTTTTGGGGTTTTAGAGTCCAATTCATTAAGGATTGATTGGATATTGTTTTGATTGAATACTTTGCTTGTTTTAGGAAGCGAGTAAGTGTTGTGTGATCGTGTGATAGTTGAGTGCTTGACGAGGTAAGGGCTCCACTTTATTTCCGTCTTTTAAAACGGTTACGACATGCTTTGTTTTGCTGTTTATGCATTTGCTGTGTGCTTGGCATGTTTGTACTTATGTATTCTCGTTGATGAGAACGTGGTTATAAATACGTGTGCAATTTACATATGATTAGGAAAATGTATGTAGGTTGTGATGGCTTGTGCATAGGCTTTAGGCTATGTGATTGTTTGCATGAGCATATATGAATGCGTGCGTCGGATAGGACTACGCGGGGATTTTGTCTGTGTGACTATCCTGTATATGCCAAAGAGAATATATGCCATGCATTTCATAGTTGCGTGCCTAGGTGTATGTCTGTGTGACTTTGCCTACGTACCGGGCGTTTGACTGTGTGGCTTCGCCAAATCCTTCTGGATTTATATTGAGTTGGTGTTTGTCTGTGTGACTTCGCCTGGTGTTTGTCTGTGTGACTTCACCTGCCTTGTGTGGCTTTTTAGTGCGGGTACGTATATTTCTGTGTGGCTTTGCCTACCCCACGACTCTTCGAGGAGAGGTTAATTTTCCGGAAAATCATGCATGTGGCGAACCAGTGATCGGTTGTCACCCCCATTGTAGAAGTCTGCATTAGGATTGGTGATTTATTTATATAAACCCGTTGGTGGGAATTACTTTTGAGATTAAGAGCTTTCTCTTGTGTTTTGTGGAATTATTGTTATGTGTACATCTTTCGCACCGAACATATATATACATACTATATATTTTGTGGTGACCCTTTCTTTCATTTGCGGGCTCATCCCACCCAGATGATGGGTTAGGTCGTGGTGACGACGGTGGCTGTTCCAGGCCCCAGTGAGCGGTTGGAGCTTTAGCTTAGAGTATTTAGACTATGCGCCGGTGTGTTTTGTGCACCGTGCTTTTTGGTTAGCATAGGATTCCTAACTTGTTTTGATACTTAGACTTGGATTGTAATTATTCAGGAATACACTTTGCTTGTCGAAGCACCTTATGGTAATGAGTTCTTTGGTATATTTGAATGCCGGCTCATTTAAAATCTTTTATACGTAACTCTGATTGTGTACAAAAAAAAAAAAAAAAAATATAGTGCCTTTTCTGGCCTTTGAAAAACGGGTTGTTACAACAATTCAATGACTTTTTATTTTTTTCACCGAGTTTTGAAAAATATCCCAAAATTCGTAGTCCATAACCCACGAAAATTATAAAAAAAATCTATCGAAATGAATAAGTAGTGTTTCGATCCCTTTGTTTTAAAGAATCTTCTATCCAACACATATAGTGTGTCTTTAGATACATTTAGGCGACAACTCAATGACTTTTTATTTTTTTCACTGAGTTTTGAAAAATATCCCAAAATTCATAGTCCATAACCCACGAAAATTATAAAAAATATCTATCGAAATGAATAAGTAGTTTTTTGATCCTTTTTTTTTTAAAGAATCTTCTATCCAACACATATAGTGTATCTTTAGATACATTTAGGCGACAATTCAATGACTTTTTATTTTTTACACCGAGTTTTGACAAATATCCCAAAATTCGTAGTCCATAACCCACGAAAATTAAAAAAAAAATCTATTGAAATGAATAAGTAGTTTTTCGATCCCTTTTTTTTAAAGAATCTTCTATCCAACACATATAGTGTGTCTTAAGATACATTTAGGCGACAATTCAATGAATCTTTATTTTTTTCACCGAGTTTTGAAAAATATCCCAAAATTCGTAGTCCATAAGCTACGAAAACTATAAAAAAAAATCTATTGAAATGAATAACTTGTTTTTCGATCCCTTTTTTTAAAAACAATCTTCTATCCAACACATGTAGTGTGTCTTTAGATGCATTTAGGTGACACTTCAAATACATTTTAATTTTTTTCATCGATTTTCGAAAAAATCCTAAAATTCGTAGTCCATAACCCACGAAAACTATAAAAATATCTAACGAAATAAATAAGTTGTTTTTCAATCCCTTTTTTTCCCCAAAGAATCTTCTATCCAACACATGTAGTGTGTCTTTAGATACATTTAAGTGACAATTCAATGACTTTTTATTTTTTTCACCGAGTTTTGAAAAATTCCTAAAATTCTTAGTCCATAACCCACGAAAATTATAAAAAAATATATCGAAATAAATATGTAGTTTTTCGATCCCTTTTTTTTTAAAGAATCTTCTATCCAACACATATAGTGTGTCTTTAGATACATTTAGGCGACAACTCAATGACTTTTTATTTTTTTCACCGAGTTTTGAAAAATATCCCAAAATTCGTAGTCCATAACCCACGAAAACTATAAAAAAAATCTACTGGAATGAATAAGTTGTTTTTCGATCCCTTTTTTTTAAAGAATCTTCTATCCAACACATATAGTGTGTCTTAAGATACATTTAGGCGACAATTCAATGAATTTTTATTTTTTTCACCGAGTTTTGAAAAATATCCCAAAATTCGTAGTCCATAACCCACGAAAACTATAAAAAAAATCTATTGAAATGAATAAGTTGTTTTTCGATCCTTTTTTTTAAAGAATCTTCTATCCCACACATATAGTGTGTCTTAAGATACATTTAGGCGACAACTCAATAACTTTTTATTTTTTTCACCGAGTTTTGAAAAATATCCCAAAATTCGTAGTCCATAACCCACGAAAATTATAAAAAAAAATCTATCGAAATGAATAAGTAGTTTTTCGATCCCTTTGTTTTAAAGAATCTTCTATCCAACACATATAGTGTGTCTTTAGATACATTTAGGCGACAACTCAATGACTTTTTATTTTTTTCACCGAGTTTTTAAAAATATCCCAAAATTCGTAGTCCATAACCCACGAAAACTATAAAAAAAATCTATTGAAATGAATAAGTTATTTTTCGATCCCTTTTTTTTAAAGAATCTTATATTCAACACATATAGTGTGTCTTTATATACATTTAGGCGACAATTCAATGACTTTTTATTTTTTTCACCGAGTTTTGAAAAATTCCCAAAATTCGTAGTCCATAACCCACGAAAATTAAAAAAAAAATCTATTGAAATGAATAAGTAGTTTTTCGATCCCTTTTTTTTAAAGAATCTTCTATCCAACACATATAGTGTGTCTTAAGATACATTTAGGCGACAATTCAATGAATCTTTATTTTTTTCACCGAGTTTTGAAAAATATCCCAAAATTCGTAGTCCATAAGCTACGAAAACTATAAAAAAAAAATCTATTGAAATGAATAACTTGTTTTTCGATCCCTTTTTTTAAAAACAATCTTCTGTCCAACACATGTAGTGTGTCTTTAGATGCATTTAGGTGACACTTCAAATACATTTTAATTTTTTTCATCGATTTTCGAAAAAATCCTAAAATTCGTAGTCCATAACCCACGAAAACTATAAAAATATCTAACGAAATAAATAAGTTGTTTTTCAATCCCTTTTTGTCCCCAAAGAATCTTCTATCCAACACATGTAGTGTGTCTTTAGATACATTTAAGTGACAATTCAATGACTTTTTATTTTTTTCACCGAGTTTTGAAAAATTCCTAAAATTCTTAGTCCATAACCCACGAAAATTATAAAAAAATATATCGAAAAAAATATGTAGTTTTTCGATCCCTTTTTTTTTAAAGAATCTTCTATCCAACACATATAGTGTGTCTTTAGATACATTTAGGCGACAACTCAATGACTTTTTATTTTTTTCACCGAGTTTTGAAAAATATCCCAAAATTCGTAGTCCATAACCCACGAAAACTATAAAAAAAATCTATTGAAATGAATAAGTTGTTTTTCGATCCTTTTTTTTAAAGAATCTTCTATCCCACACATATAGTGTGTTTTAAGATACATTTAGGCGACAACTCAATAACTTTTTATTTTTTTCACCGAGTTTTGAAAAATATCCCAAATTTCGTAGTCCATAACCCACGAAAATTATAAAAAAAAATCTATCGAAATGAATAAGTAGTTTTTCGATCCCTTTGTTTTAAAGAATCTTCTATCCAACACATATAGTGTGTCTTTAGATACATTTAGGCGACAACTCAATGACTTTTTATTTTTTTCACCGAGTTTTTAAAAATATCCCAAAATTCGTAGTCCATAAGCCACGAAAACTATAAAAAAAATCTATTGAAATGAATAAGTTATTTTTCGATCCCTTTTTTTTAAAGAATCTTATATTCAACACATATAGTGTGTCTTTATATACATTTAGGCGACAATTCAATGACTTTTTATTTTTTTCACCGAGTTTTGAAAAATTCCCAAAATTCGTAGTCCATAACCCACGAAAATTATAAAAAAAATCTATTGAAATGAATAAGTAGTTTTTCGATCCCTTTTTTTTAAAGAATCTTATATTCAACACATATAGTGTGTCTTTAGATACATTTAGGCGACAATTCAATGACTTTTTATTTTTTTCACCGAGTTTTAAAAAAAATCCCAAAATTCGTAGTCCATAACCCACGAAAACGATAAAAAATTCTATCGAAATGAATAAGTTGTTTTTCGATCCCTTTTTATTTAAAGAATCTTTTATCCAACACATATAGTATGTCTTTGGATCCATTTGTGCAGGAATTCAATGGTATTTTATTTTTTTTCACCGAGTTTTGAAAAAATCCCAAATTTCATAGTCTATAAAACCCACGAAAATTATAAAAAAATCTATCGAAAGGAATAAGTAGTTATTCGATCCCTTTGTTTTAAAGAATCTTCTATCCAACACATATAGTGTGTCTTTAGATACATTTAAGCGACAATTCATTGACTTTTTATTTTTTTCACCGAGTTTTGAAAAATATCCCAAAATTCGTAGTCCATAACCCACGAAAACTATAAAAAAAATCTATTGAAATGAATAAGTTGTTTTTCGATCCCTTTTTTTTAAACAATCTTCTATCCAACACTTGTAGTGTGTCTTTTGATGCATTTAGGTGACACTTCAAATACATTTTAATTTTTTTCACCGAGTTTTGAAAATATCCCAAAATTCGTAGTCCGTAACCCACGAAAACTCTAAATAAATCTATCGAAATGAATAATTTGTTTTTCGATCCCTTTTTTTAAAGGAATCTTATATCCAACACATATAGTGTGTCTTTAGATACATTTAAGCGACAATTCAATGACTTTTTATTTTTTTCACCGAGTTTTGAAAAATTCCCAAAATTCGTAGTCCATAACCCACAAAAATTATAAAAAAAATCTATCGAAATGAATAAGTAGTTTTTCGATCCCTTTTTTTTAAAGAATCTTCTATCCAACACATATAGTGTGTCTTTAGATACATTTAGGCGACAACTCAATGACTTTTTATTTCTTTCACCGAGTTTTGAAAAATATCCCAAAATTCGTAGTCCATAACCCACGAAAACTATAAAAAAATCTATTGAAATGAATAAGTTGTTTTTCGATCCCTTTTTTTTAAACAATCTTCTATCCAACACTTGTAGTGTGTCTTTTGATGCATTTAGGTGACATTTCAAATACATTTTAATTTTTTTCACCGAGTTTTGAAAATATCCCAAAATTCGTAGTCCGTAACCCACGAAAACTCTAAAAAAATCTATCGAAATGAATAATTTGTTTTTCGATCCCTTTTTATTTAAAGTATCTTTTATCCAACACATATAGTATGTCTTTGGATCCATTTGTGTAGGAATTCAATGGCATTTTATTTTTTTCACCGAGTTTTGAAAAATTCCCAAAATTCATAGTCTATAACCCACGAAAACTATAAAAAAATCTAACGAAATGAATAAGTTGTTTTTCTATCCCTTTTTTTAAAGGAATCTTCTATCCAACACATATAGTGTGTCTTTAGATACATTTAAGCGACAATTCAATGACTTTTTATTTTTTTCACCTAGTTTTGAAAAATTCCCAAAATTCGTAGTCCATAACCTACGAAAATTATAAAAAAAATCTTTCGAAATGAATAAGTAGTTTTTCGATCCCTTTTTTTTAAAGAATCTTCTATCCATCACATATAGTGTGTCTTTAGATACATTTAGGCGACAACTCAATGACTTTTTATTTTTTTCACCGAGTTTTGAAAAATATCCCAAAATTCGTAGTCCATAACCCACGATAACTATAAAAAAAATCTATTGAAATGAATAAGTTGTTTTTCGATCCTTTTTTTTAAAGAATCTTCTATCCAACACATATAGTGTGTCTTTAGATACATTTAGGAGACAATTCAATGGCTTTTTTATTTCACTGAGTTTTAAAAAAATCCCAAAATTCGTAATCCACAACCCACGAAAACGATAAAAAAATATATCGAAATGAATAAGTTGTTTTTCGATCCCTTTTTATTTAAAGAATCTTTTATCCAACACATATAGTATGTCTTTGGATCCATTTGTGTAGGAATTCAATGGCATTTTATTTTTTTCAACGAGTTTTGAAAAATTCCCAAAATTCATAGTCTATAACCCACGAAAACTATAAAAAATATCTAACGAAATGAATAAGTTGTTTTTCTATCCCCTTTTTTAAAGGAATCTTCTATCCAACACATATAGTGTGTCTTTAGATACATTTAAGCAACAATTCAATGACTTTTTATTTTTTTCACCGAGTTTTGAAAAATTCCCAAAATTTGTAGTCCATAACCCACGAAAATTATAAAAAAAATCTATCGAAATGAATAAGTAGTTTTTCGATCCCTTTGTTTTAAAGAATCTTCTATCCAACACATATAGTGTGTCTTTAGATACATTTAGGCGACAACTCAATGACTTTTTATTTTTTTCACTGAGTTTTGAAAAATATCCCAAAATTCGTAGTCCATAACCCACGAAAATTATAAAAAAATATATCGAAATAAATATGTAGTTTTTCGATCCCTTTTTTTTTAAAGAATCTTCTATCCAACACATATAGTGTGTCTTTAGATACATTTAGGCGACAACTCAATGACTTTTTATTTTTTTCACCGAGTTTTGAAAAATATCCCAAAATTCGTAGTCCATAACCCACGAAAACTATAAAAAAAATCTACTGGAATGAATAAGTTGTTTTTCGATCCCTTTTTTTTAAAGAATCTTCTATCCAACACATATAGTGTGTCTTAAGATACATTTAGGCGACAATTCAATGAATTTTTATTTTTTTCACCGAGTTTTGAAAAATATCCCAAAATTCGTAGTCCATAACCCACGAAAACTATAAAAAAAATCTATTGAAATGAATAAGTTGTTTTTCGATCCTTTTTTTTAAAGAATCTTCTATCCCACACATATAGTGTGTCTTAAGATACATTTAGACGACAACTCAATAACTTTTTATTTTTTTCACCGAGTTTTGAAAAATATCCCAAAATTCGTAGTCCATAACCCACGAAAATTATAAAAAAAAATCTATCGAAATGAAAAAGTAGTTTTTCGATCCCTTTGTTTTAAAGAATCTTCTATCCAACACATATAGTGTGACTTTAGATACATTTAGGCGACAACTCAATGACTTTTTATTTTTTTCACCGAGTTTTTAAAAATATTCCAAAATTCGTAGTCCATAAGCCACGAAAACTATAAAAAAAATCTATTGAAATGAATAAGTTATTTTTCGATCCCTTTTTTTTAAAGAATCTTAGATTCAACACATATAGTGTGTCTTTATATACATTTAGGCGACAATTCAATGACTTTTTATTTTTTTCACCGAGTTTTGAAAAATTCCCAAAATTCGTAATCCACAACCCACGAAAACGATAAAAAAATATATCGAAATGAATAAGTTGTTTTTCGATCCCTTTTTATTTAAAGAATCTTTTATCCAACACATATAGTATGTCTTTGGATCCATTTGTGTAGGAATTCAATGGCATTTTATTTTTTTCAACGAGTTTTGAAAAATTCCCAAAATTCATAGTCTATAACCCACGAAAACTATAAAAAATATCTAACGAAATGAATAAGTTGTTTTTCGATCCTTTTTTTTAAAGAATCTTCTATCCCACACATATAGTGTGTCTTAAGATACATTTAGACGACAACTCAATAACTTTTTATTTTTTTCACCGAGTTTTGAAAAATATCCCAAAATTCGTAGTCCATAACCCACGAAAATTATAAAAAAAATCTATTGAAATGAATAAGTAGTTTTTCGATCCCTTTTTTTTAAAGAATCTTATATTCAACACATATAGTGTGTCTTTAGATACATTTAGGCGACAATTCAATGACTTTTTATTTTTTTCACCGAGTTTTAAAAAAAATCCCAAAATTCGTAGTCCATAACCCACGAAAACGATAAAAAATTCTATCGAAATGAATAAGTTGTTTTTCGATCCCTTTTTATTTAAAGAATCTTTTATCCAACACATATAGTATGTCTTTGGATCCATTTGTGCAGGAATTCAATGGTAATTTATTTTTTTTCACCGAGTTTTGAAAAAATCCCAAATTTCATAGTCTATAAAACCCACGAAAATTATAAAAAAATCTATCGAAATGAATAAGTAGTTATTCGATCCCTTTGTTTTAAAGAATCTTCTATGCAACACATATAGTGTGTCTTTAGATACATTTAAGCGACAATTCATTGACTTTTTATTTTTTTCACCGAGTTTTGAAAAATATCCCAAAATTCGTAGTCCATAACCCACGAAAACTATAAAAAAAATCTATTGAAATGAATAAGTTGTTTTTCGATCCCTTTTTTTTAAACAATCTTCTATCCAACACTTGTAGTGTGTCTTTAGATGCATTTAGGTGACACTTCAAATACATTTTAATTTTTTTCACCGAGTTTTGAAAATATCCCAAAATTCGTAGTCCGTAACCCACGAAAACTCTAAAAAAATCTATCGAAATGAATAATTTGTTTTTCGATCCCTTTTTATTTAAAGTATCTTTTATCCAACACATATAGTATGTCTTTGGATCCATTTGTGTAGGAATTCAATGGCATTTTATTTTTTTCACCGAGTTTTGAAAAATTCCCAAAATTCATAGTCTATAACCCACGAAAACTATAAAAAAATCTAACGAAATGAATAAGTTGTTTTTCTATCCCTTTTTTTAAAGGAATCTTCTATCCAACACATATAGTGTGTCTTTAGATACATTTAAGCGACAATTCAATGACTTTTTATTTTTTTCACCTAGTTTTGAAAAATTCCCAAAATTCGTAGTCCATAACCTACGAAAATTATAAAAAAAATCTTTCGAAATGAATAAGTAGTTTTTCGATCCCTTTTTTTTAAAGAATCTTCTATCCATCACATATAGTGTGTCTTTAGATACATTTAGGCGACAACTCAATGACTTTTTATTTTTTTCACCGAGTTTTGAAAAATATCCCAAAATTCGTAGTCCATAACCCACGATAACTATAAAAAAAATCTATTGAAATGAATAAGTTGTTTTTCGATCCTTTTTTTTAAAGAATCTTCTATCCAACACATATAGTGTGTCTTTAGATACATTTAGGAGACAATTCAATGGCTTTTTTTTTTTCACCGAGTTTTAAAAAAATCCCAAAATTCGTAGTCCACAACCCACGAAAACGATAAAAAAATATATCGAAATGAATAAGTTGTTTTTCGATCCCTTTTTATTTAAAGAATCTTTTATCCAACACATATAGTATGTCTTTGGATCCATTTGTGTAGGAATTCAATGGCATTTTATTTTTTTCAACGAGTTTTGAAAAATTCCCAAAATTCATAGTCTATAACCCACGAAAACTATAAAAAATATCTAACGAAATGAATAAGTTGTTTTTCTATCCCTTTTTTTAAAGGAATCTTCTATCCAACACATATAGTGTGTCTTTAGATACATTTAAGCAACAATTCAATGACTTTTTATTTTTTTCACCGAGTTTTGAAAAATTCCCAAAATTTGTAGTCCATAACCCACGAAAATTATAAAAAAAATCTATCGAAATGAATAAGTAGTTTTTCGATCCCTTTGTTTTAAAGAATCTTCTATCCAACACATATAGTGTGTCTTTAGATACATTTAGGCGACAACTCAATGACTTTTTATTTTTTTCACCGAGTTTTTAAAAATATCCCAAAATTCGTAGTCCATAACCCACGAAAACTATAAAAAAAATCTATTGAAATGAATAAGTTATTTTTCGATCCCTTTTTTTTAAAGAATCTTATATTCAACACATATAGTGTGTCTTTATATACATTTAGGCGACAATTCAATGACTTTTTATTTTTTTCACCGAGTTTTGAAAAATTCCCAAAATTCGTAGTCCATAACCCACGAAAATTAAAAAAAAAATCTATTGAAATGAATAAGTAGTTTTTCGATCCCTTTTTTTTAAAGAATCTTCTATCCAACACATATAGTGTGTCTTAAGATACATTTAGGCGACAATTCAATGAATCTTTATTTTTTTCACCGAGTTTTGAAAAATATCCCAAAATTCGTAGTCCATAAGCTACGAAAACTATAAAAAAAAAATCTATTGAAATGAATAACTTGTTTTTCGATCCCTTTTTTTAAAAACAATCTTCTGTCCAACACATGTAGTGTGTCTTTAGATGCATTTAGGTGACACTTCAAATACATTTTAATTTTTTTCATCGATTTTCGAAAAAATCCTAAAATTCGTAGTCCATAACCCACGAAAACTATAAAAATATCTAACGAAATAAATAAGTTGTTTTTCAATCCCTTTTTGTCCCCAAAGAATCTTCTATCCAACACATGTAGTGTGTCTTTAGATACATTTAAGTGACAATTCAATGACTTTTTATTTTTTTCACCGAGTTTTGAAAAATTCCTAAAATTCTTAGTCCATAACCCACGAAAATTATAAAAAAATATATCGAAATAAATATGTAGTTTTTCGATCCCTTTTTTTTTAAAGAATCTTCTATCCAACACATATAGTGTGTCTTTAGATACATTTAGGCGACAACTCAATGACTTTTTATTTTTTTCACCGAGTTTTGAAAAATATCCCAAAATTCGTAGTCCATAACCCACGAAAACTATAAAAAAAATCTATTGAAATGAATAAGTTGTTTTTCGATCCTTTTTTTTAAAGAATCTTCTATCCCACACATATAGTGTGTCTTAAGATACATTTAGGCGACAACTCAATAACTTTTTATTTTTTTCACCGAGTTTTGAAAAATATCCCAAAATTCGTAGTCCATAACCCACGAAAATTATAAAAAAAAATCTATCGAAATGAATAAGTAGTTTTTCGATCCCTTTGTTTTAAAGAATCTTCTATCCAACACATATAGTGTGTCTTTAGATACATTTAGGCGACAACTCAATGACTTTTTATTTTTTTCACCGAGTTTTTAAAAATATCCCAAAATTCGTAGTCCATAAGCCACGAAAACTATAAAAAAAATCTATTGAAATGAATAAGTTATTTTTCGATCCCTTTTTTTTAAAGAATCTTATATTCAACACATATAGTGTGTCTTTATATACATTTAGGCGACAATTCAATGACTTTTTATTTTTTTCACCGAGTTTTGAAAAATTCCCAAAATTCGTAGTCCATAACCCACGAAAATTATAAAAAAAATCTATTGAAATGAATAAGTAGTTTTTCGATCCCTTTTTTTTAAAGAATCTTATATTCAACACATATAGTGTGTCTTTAGATACATTTAGGCGACAATTCAATGACTTTTTATTTTTTTCACCGAGTTTTAAAAAAAATCCCAAAATTCGTAGTCCATAACCCACGAAAACGATAAAAAATTCTATCGAAATGAATAAGTTGTTTTTCGATCCCTTTTTATTTAAAGAATCTTTTATCCAACACATATAGTATGTCTTTGGATCCATTTGTGCAGGAATTCAATGGTATTTTATTTTTTTTCACCGAGTTTTGAAAAAATCCCAAATTTCATAGTCTATAAAACCCACGAAAATTATAAAAAAATCTATCGAAATGAATAAGTAGTTATTCGATCCCTTTGTTTTAAAGAATCTTCTATCCAACACATATAGTGTGTCTTTAGATACATTTAAGCGACAATTCATTGACTTTTTATTTTTTTCACCGAGTTTTGAAAAATATCCCAAAATTCGTAGTCCATAACCCACGAAAACTATAAAAAAAATCTATTGAAATGAATAAGTTGTTTTTCGATCCCTTTTTTTTAAACAATCTTCTATCCAACACTTGTAGTGTGTCTTTAGATGCATTTAGGTGACACTTCAAATACATTTTAATTTTTTTCACCGAGTTTTGAAAATATCCCAAAATTCGTAGTCCGTAACCCACGAAAACTCTAAATAAATCTATTGAAATGAATAATTTGTTTTTCGATCCCTTTTTTTAAAGGAATCTTATATCCAACACATATAGTGTGTCTTTAGATACATTTAAGCGACAATTCAATGACTTTTTATTTTTTTCACCGAGTTTTGAAAAATTCCCAAAATTCGTAGTCCATAACCCACGAAAATTATAAAAAAAATCTATCGAAATGAATAAGTAGTTTTTCGATCCCTTTTTTTTAAAGAATCTTCTATCCAACACATATAGTGTGTCTTTAGATACATTTAGGCGACAACTCAATGACTTTTTATTTCTTTCACCGAGTTTTGAAAAATATCCCAAAATTCGTAGTCCATAACCCACGAAAACTATAAAAAAATCTATTGAAATGAATAAGTTGTTTTTCGATCCCTTTTTTTTAAACAATCTTCTATCCAACACTTGTAGTGTGTCTTTTGATGCATTTAGGTGACATTTCAAATACATTTTAATTTTTTTCACCGAGTTTTGAAAATATCCCAAAATTCGTAGTCCGTAACCCACGAAAACTCTAAAAAAATCTATCGAAATGAATAATTTGTTTTTCGATCCCTTTTTATTTAAAGTATCTTTTATCCAGCACATATAGTATGTCTTTGGATCCATTTGTGTAGGAATTCAATGGCATTTTATTTTTTTCACCGAGTTTTGAAAAATTCCCAAAATTCATAGTCTATAACCCACGAAAACTATAAAAAAATCTAACGAAATGAATAAGTTGTTTTTCTATCCCTTTTTTTAAAGGAATTTTCTATCCAACACATATAGTGTGTCTTTAGATACATTTAAGCGACAATTCAATGACTTTTTATTTTTTTCACCTAGTTTTGAAAAATTCCCAAAATTCGTAGTCCATAACCTACGAAAATTATAAAAAAAATCTTTCGAAATGAATAAGTAGTTTTTCGATCCCTTTTTTTTAAAGAATCTTCTATCCATCACATATAGTGTGTCTTTAGATACATTTAGGCGACAACTCAATGACTTTTTATTTTTTTCACCGAGTTTTGAAAAATATCCCAAAATTCGTAGTCCATAACCCACGATAACTATAAAAAAAATCTATTGAAATGAATAAGTTGTTTTTCGATCCTTTTTTTTAAAGAATCTTCTATCCAACACATATAGTGTGTCTTTAGATACATTTAGGAGACAATTCAATGGCTTTTTTTTTTCACCGAGTTTTAAAAAAATCCCAAAATTCGTAATCCACAACCCACGAAAACGATAAAAAAATATATCGAAATGAATAAGTTGTTTTTCGATCCCTTTTTATTTAAAGAATCTTTTATCCAACACATATAGTATGTCTTTGGATCCATTTGTGTAGGAATTCAATGGCATTTTATTTTTTTCAACGAGTTTTGAAAAATTCCCAAAATTCATAGTCTATAACCCACGAAAACTATAAAAAATATCTAACGAAATGAATAAGTTGTTTTTCTATCCCCTTTTTTAAAGGAATCTTCTATCCAACACATATAGTGTGTCTTTAGATACATTTAAGCAACAATTCAATGACTTTTTATTTTTTTCACCGAGTTTTGAAAAATTCCCAAAATTTGTAGTCCATAACCCACGAAAATTATAAAAAAAATCTATCGAAATGAATAAGTAGTTTTTCGATCCCTTTGTTTTAAAGAATCTTCTATCCAACACATATAGTGTGTCTTTAGATACATTTAGGCGACAACTCAATGACTTTTTATTTTTTTCACTGAGTTTTGAAAAATATCCCAAAATTCGTAGTCCATAACCCACGAAAATTATAAAAAAATATATCGAAATAAATATGTAGTTTTTCGATCCCTTTTTTTTTAAAGAATCTTCTATCCAACACATATAGTGTGTCTTTAGATACATTTAGGCGACAACTCAATGACTTTTTATTTTTTTCACCGAGTTTTGAAAAATATCCCAAAATTCGTAGTCCATAACCCACGAAAACTATAAAAAAAATCTATTGAAATGAATAAGTTATTTTTCGATCCCTTTTTTTTAAAGAATCTTATATTCAACACATATAGTGTGTCTTTATATACATTTAGGCGACAATTCAATGACTTTTTATTTTTTTCACCGAGTTTTGAAAAATTCCCAAAATTCGTAGTCCATAACCCACGAAAATTATAAAAAAAATCTATTGAAATGAATAAGTGTAACACCCAAACCCATAACTGTATAAAATATACCTTTATAAAATATTACTCGAGAATACGCAACGGAAATAAAATTTGATTTATAAAAGTTTTGGTTCGAGTATTACATCGTACACATAAAAGCTTACTAATAACTTAATTAGTAAAACAATTATTGTACAAGATATATTTCTAGGAAAATACATTTTTGTATACATTAGAAATAAGAAATAAGACTCTAAATGCACATTAAAGAAATGATCCCAACCCCGTGTCATGATCAGAGCGGAGCTTCACCGTCGACTCGGTCACAAACATAACCTGAGAATCTGGATCCCAAATCCAGCACATACACAAAACAGAGGGTTAGATAATATAACCGTAAAAAGAATCTAAGTACAAGGACACACTTAATACTTAGGACATGACATGCTCATGTCTAACAACTCAGTCCATAAACAGATATCAATCTCATATCATTCATATTTTACAATCGTAAAATACATTGCATCATAATAATATTTCATTCTCAAATCAATTGACAAATACATAAGCATCATCATCAATTATCAGTCATTATTACACATCTCATAATACACATAATCGATTGTTAAAGATTAGCAGTCAATGCCAAGTATCACATTTAATCACAAAAGATCAAGGATGCACAATAATGACAATTACCATATAATTATTCACCTTCATCTCCTAATGCAAACTAATGCCAATTATTCATGAAATGCTCCCTAGCATTTACTAATGCATGAGGTACCTTATCAATTCGTTGGAAAACTTATCCCAACTATACTTTAACCACCTCGTTAAAGTATTACCATACCTTAGTCACCTTACCAAAGTATCTGCTCATCATACATATATGTATGCATGAATGTCAAATTACCAAACATACGTTTTAATCATCTCATCCTATAAAGGATATCACAATCAATGTGCTTCAATCACCTCTTACAAGCACATCTCTATTAATTACAAACTATGTACTTCAATCACCTTTTACAAGTACATCTACTCCATTAAATTAAATAACATTAATTAATCTATCACATACTTTAATCACCTTACTAAAGTATCTATTCAACATAAAAGGATAACACAATCCATATATACATATTTCAACAACATTGTCATAAATACATATCACCTATTAATTAAATCACATTAATTAATCTTCTCGAGTTATTACACATATACAAGAATATCGTTATGACATAATTCATTATCATAATTACTCATTCATGATTCAATACTAGCTTAAGCACTCAATCATGTTATCTTCAATACGTCATTCATATATAAGCTATCATGCCATTCTATAATCAAAAGACCATAATTAAGACATGTTTCAAGCCAAGATAAAAAAGGACAGAAAAGTCAAAATTATATATGTAGAAAAGTGTTGACTTTCGCGCAGGCGAAATCATGATTCGCGTGCGCGAAACTTGCCTAGCGTGCGCGAAACTTGCCTAGCGTGCGCGACAATTCAAATCGCGTGCGCGAAGGAGACAACTGAAAGGAGATGTGCTTCTGCCAATTTCGCGTGCGCGAAACAGGATTATCGCGTGCGCGAAATTGCCCAGAAAACACCCCTGTTCGTGATTTTCATGTCACAACTCATAAAAACATCATTTTTCTTGCTTTCAAAGATTAAAGGTTCCAACTTTAAGTGTTTATAACCAAATACAACATGAAAGTATAGACCAAAACATGATCAAACATCAAAAGATGAGAATCCATAGATTTTTGCATAACATTTCAAAAACTCATATCAACACATAAATTCCTTACAAACATCTACACATTCCCATTTATTATCCCAAAATTCATATTTCATATGCAATAAACTCAATAATCATTAAATCATGCAAAGATATCATTTTTATTCAATGAAAACACCCACCCAAAAGAAAAGAGTGTAGAGAGTTTGGGAATGGAGAAATAGACACTCTCCCCTCTCTATGCTCACTCTAATTATATTATCTAACCTCATACCTTAATAAAGTTGGAATCTCTACTCCACCACTTGATTTCCTTTAATCTACCATGGCTTATTCTTTATTTGATCTTCTCCTTCATCTCTTTCTCTTTCTCTACTCTCTCAACTCTCTCTTTCTCTTAACTTCTCTTTCTTCCTCCACCAAAATTTGTAACAAATGAGTTTCTCTCTCTAACTTTCCCCTTTTATAACTAGTTAACGCTCATCAATTACCAAAACACCCTTACTAACTTAACCTAGGCCCAATACCAAAGCCCAATAACTCTATTCAAACCAATTAACTCATATGACTAAATAACATGCATAATTATATCTAGTAAATTAACTAAATAATAGTAATACAATTCAACACAAGTTAATAAACACACATAAATAAATAAATATAATAATCACGCATAAATAAATAATTAATAAAAATTGGGTCGTTACAACTCTCCCCCACTAAAAGAATTTTCGCCCTCGAAAATTGCGCGAATAAAACAAATCGATTAAGGCCACATCATCCAATTTTCCACAAAATTCCTAACTCCACACATTATTCAAATTTGACAAAACTAGTTTATTCCAATCCACACAATTTTCGTTTACCATCAACAAGAGATTAAGGTTGATCAATTCCTTAATTTGTCAATAAGTAGCCGATAACCATGATGGTAGCATAAACCATCTTTACCAAACTTCAAACATGTTCCCTTAACATAAACTTTCCACCATCATAAGTACCCTTCATAATACTACACTCTAAATAATCCTCATCTCCAAAAGGATATCCACAACTTCTCGATGTTCCATAAATCCTTATTTTCAACTTCGATCACACGGTTCTCCTTAATCCGGATATTTCATGTCCAACTCTTATCCAAACCGCGTTCTAAATTTTATCGTTCCATATCCACTTACCAAGTGGGTTCTCCAAATCCTCTTAATAACCCTTGAAACTACTTACTTAATGACATAATTCTTCCTTTCACAATAGTACTCATGCTTATGCCAAATTTCAACACAATCTCTAACCTCTCAATTCATCGCTGCACACTCATTCTTCATCATAATCTCAACAATACTACTTAGTCATCTCTATCTATCTCATTCTCCTATACTCAAACATATCCAAGGAATATAACTTTCTCCCCAACTTATCTCAACTCATTCGCAACTTTATCTAAAACTTACCGATTCTCACGCCTAACTGTAGGTTCTACGGTTCTAAACTTATTCCTTCCAAAAGGAAACTAGTATTGACAGTGTCCACACACATGCCACATACAAGGGTGAGCTACGAAACATGCAATATAACACTTAAGCATTTATTAACATCAATAAATAAACATAATATTGAAGTAACACAAATGAATAGACATATAAAGCATTTACGCATGATTATACAAAAGCATATCTCAACATCTCACATAAACATTAATTAGCATACATTGTCTCGAAACTTTAAAAGTTAAGAATCAAATTAAAACAAGAGAGACCGATGTTCCACAACAATTAATCCTAAGAACTCAACAATTTATATTGACATAAACATAGCATACATTTTCTAAGAATTGAGGATCACATTAAAAGAAGGAAACGATGCATTTACCATGATAGCAAATTTTCAATTAGGTCAACAATTCATATTTATGTAAACATATCATTCAAGAAAACAATCAACTTAGCAAGGTAATTAACATGGTAGGATAGAACAATCAAAACATGTGCTTCATATCTATCAAATTTATCTTAGAGAAAATGACATAGTCACATAGTATAATTCGCAATGATGAAAAGAATGAATCAAGTTTCATGGCAATAATCTAGTGCATGTTATAAACAAAATATAGGTCAAACATATCCTAAAATTCAATCGACCTCATTACCAATTAATACTCTAGTTCTAATATTATCATGCCATATAGAACGTCACACAAATCACACATAAGGACATGCATAATAATACACATAAACTCTATTACAAATAATAACATTAAACTATCAATTCAATTATCATATCTAAGTCATATTGAATCTATGTTGCATAAAATGAATTTCATTATCCCATACTAGTTCTAATAATCAAACCATTACTATCTTGGCATTTAATCTACTCATGCTACAATACAAAGGAAACAACAAGTCTCGTATTTGAGCAACTAAAGCAAAACATCATCCAGCATCAATCAACAAATATAATTGAATCATGTTAGAGTCACACAATTCACAAAATCTCTAATTATGGTTGATTAAAATACAAGAGTCGCGACCTTAAGCATACAGAGTTATAATCAACATAGAGGCATAGTAATAATCAGGAATCAACATCAAAACATGTGAAATTACCTAATCATCACATTTTTCTCATAACAATTTAAGCATTAACAAACTAGAACTTAAATCATCATTACATTAGCAATCAAACATGAAGCGAGAATTATAAATGCTAAAGTCATTGCCAATTAAAACACAAGTTTTCAAGAATCAAGAAGACAATATATTAACGAGGAACTAGCAATGAAATTCATGAAATTAATATCACACATTATCAATAAGTTGTTGGAATACATCAAATTCATCAATACATTCTTATCTTCCTATATCACAAAGATTTCATGAATATTCATCAATCATAGTCATGTTAAAGTATTCAAGTAATTTCACTATTTCATTCATGCATATAAATTCTCAATTAATTCCACGAATACATACATACATATCATCATTCATATCATCATTTAATTAATTCAATCATACTACACAAGCAATCATCATAAATAAATTATTACAACATTTATCTATGACACATGCATACACAATCATACCTAATTTCATATAATCACAGATTTTCATCAACAAATGAATCTATACTAATATGCGAACATAATCATTTTAAATAGATCAATAACAAGAAGACATTATCACGTAAGTCATTATCTTGAAATCAAAACAACAATGATAAATGCATATTCATTATCAATTACGCACAATTATATCATGTTATTATCACTCACTTATCATAGAACTCATAAACAAATACAAGCAAGTCAAAACTACACAAAGATAACTTTATGCACATATAACTATTATAATCATAAAACATAACATTCATCATGAATCAAGATCAAAGAACACATACTCATTGCTTGACTAGATAACTTACACAAAGATAGTATTCAATCTCATCAAGTACTCATCAAAAGAATAGATAACATAATTTAATTCATATCATTCATAGTTCATGAATAAACAATCACAAAGTATATTCATAAAATAAACACATCACAACTTATCAACGTTTATGAAACAATAGATTCATAAGTCAACACCAATTAAAACACGAGTCTCAAGAATTAAGTAAAACAACATGTCAACAAAATTTATGAAACTAGTCATACATTAGCAAAATAGTTTAATAGTGACTAAGGTGCAAGTGTAATTACACTACAACAATTAAATCACAAAAGATATAACAATCGCATAAATACACGAGTGACTCTATGCCCACTTAGTCTGAAAGTATAGACCTGCTCTGATCGACACATAGCTCATACGGTCCGAAGATAACCGGAGCTCTGATACCAAATTGTAACACCCAAACCCATAACTGTATAAAATATACCTTTATAAAATATTACTCGAGAATACGCAACGGAAATAAAATTTGATTTATAAAAGTTTTGGTTCGAGTATTACATCGTACACATAAAAGCTTACTAATAACTTAATTAGTAAAACAATTATTGTACAAGATATATTTCTAGGAAAATACATTTTTGTATACATTAGAAATAAGAAATAAGACTCTAAATGCACATTAAAGAAATGATCCCAACCCCGTGTCATGATCAGAGCGGAGCTTCACCGTCGACTCGGTCACAAACATAACCTGAGAATCTGGATCCCAAATCCAGCACATACACAAAACAGAGGGTTAGATAATATAACCGTAAAAAGAATCTAAGTACAAGGACACACTTAATACTTAGGACATGACATGCTCATGTCTAACAACTCAGTCCATAAACAGATATCAATCTCATATCATTCATATTTTACAATCGTAAAATACATTGCATCATAATAATATTTCATTCTCAAATCAATTGACAAATACATAAGCATCATCATCAATTATCAGTCATTATTACACATCTCATAATACACATAATCGATTGTTAAAGATTAGCAGTCAATGCCAAGTATCACATTTAATCACAAAAGATCAAGGATGCACAATAATGACAATTACCATATAATTATTCACCTTCATCTCCTAATGCAAACTAATGCCAATTATTCATGAAATGCTCCCTAGCATTTACTAATGCATGAGGTACCTTATCAATTCGTTGGAAAACTTATCCCAACTATACTTTAACCACCTCGTTAAAGTATTACCATACCTTAGTCACCTTACCAAAGTATCTGCTCATCATACATATATGTATGCATGAATGTCAAATTACCAAACATACGTTTTAATCATCTCATCCTATAAAGGATATCACAATCAATGTGCTTCAATCACCTCTTACAAGCACATCTCTATTAATTACAAACTATGTACTTCAATCACCTTTTACAAGTACATCTACTCCATTAAATTAAATAACATTAATTAATCTATCACATACTTTAATCACCTTACTAAAGTATCTATTCAACATAAAAGGATAACACAATCCATATATACATATTTCAACAACATTGTCATAAATACATATCACCTATTAATTAAATCACATTAATTAATCTTCTCGAGTTATTACACATATACAAGAATATCGTTATGACATAATTCATTATCATAATTACTCATTCATGATTCAATACTAGCTTAAGCACTCAATCATGTTATCTTCAATACGTCATTCATATATAAGCTATCATGCCATTCTATAATCAAAAGACCATAATTAAGACATGTTTCAAGCCAAGATAAAAAAGGACAGAAAAGTCAAAATTATATATGTAGAAAAGTGTTGACTTTCGCGCAGGCGAAATCATGATTCGCGTGCGCGAAACTTGCCTAGCGTGCGCGACAATTCAAATCGCGTGCGCGAAGGAGACAACTGAAAGGAGATGTGCTTCTGCCAATTTCGCGTGCGCGAAACAGGATTATCGCGTGCGCGAAATTGCCCAGAAAACACCCCTGTTCGTGATTTTCATGTCACAACTCATAAAAACATCATTTTTCTTGCTTTCAAAGATTAAAGGTTCCAACTTTAAGTGTTTATAACCAAATACAACATGAAAGTATAGACCAAAACATGATCAAACATCAAAAGATGAGAATCCATAGATTTTTGCATAACATTTCAAAAACTCATATCAACACATAAATTCCTTACAAACATCTACACATTCCCATTTATTATCCCAAAATTCATATTTCATATGCAATAAACTCAATAATCATTAAATCATGCAAAGATATCATTTTTATTCAATGAAAACACCCACCCAAAAGAAAAGAGTGTAGAGAGTTTGGGAATGGAGAAATAGACACTCTCCCCTCTCTATGCTCACTCTAATTATATTATCTAACCTCATACCTTAATAAAGTTGGAATCTCTACTCCACCACTTGATTTCCTTTAATCTACCATGGCTTATTCTTTATTTGATCTTCTCCTTCATCTCTTTCTCTTTCTCTACTCTCTCAACTCTCTCTTTCTCTTAACTTCTCTTTCTTCCTCCACCAAAATTTGTAACAAATGAGTTTCTCTCTCTAACTTTCCCCTTTTATAACTAGTTAACGCTCATCAATTACCAAAACACCCTTACTAACTTAACCTAGGCCCAATACCAAAGCCCAATAACTCTATTCAAACCAATTAACTCATATGACTAAATAACATGCATAATTATATCTAGTAAATTAACTAAATAATAGTAATACAATTCAACACAAGTTAATAAACACACATAAATAAATAAATATAATAATCACGCATAAATAAATAATTAATAAAAATTGGGTCGTTACAATAAGTAGTTTTTCGATCCCTTTTTTTTAAAGAATCTTATATTCAACACATATAGTGTGTCTTTAGATACATTTAGGCGACAATTCAATGACTTTTTATTTTTTTCACCGAGTTTTAAAAAAAATCCCAAAATTCGTAGTCCATAACCCACGAAAACGATAAAAAATTCTATCGAAATGAATAAGTTGTTTTTCGATCCCTTTTTATTTAAAGAATCTTTTATCCAACACATATAGTATGTCTTTGGATCCATTTGTGCAGGAATTCAATGGTATTTTATTTTTTTTCACCGAGTTTTGAAAAAATCCCAAATTTCATAGTCTATAAAACCCACGAAAATTATAAAAAAATCTATCGAAATGAATAAGTAGTTATTCGATCCCTTTGTTTTAAAGAATCTTCTATCCAACACATATAGTGTGTCTTTAGATACATTTAAGCGACAATTCATTGACTTTTTATTTTTTTCACCGAGTTTTGAAAAATATCCCAAAATTCGTAGTCCATAACCCACGAAAACTATAAAAAAAATCTATTGAAATGAATAAGTTGTTTTTCGATCCCTTTTTTTTAAACAATCTTCTATCCAACACTTGTAGTGTGTCTTTAGATGCATTTAGGTGACACTTCAAATACATTTTAATTTTTTTCACCGAGTTTTGAAAATATCCCAAAATTCGTAGTCCGTAACCCACGAAAACTCTAAATAAATCTATTGAAATGAATAATTTGTTTTTCGATCCCTTTTTTTAAAGGAATCTTATATCCAACACATATAGTGTGTCTTTAGATACATTTAAGCGACAATTCAATGACTTTTTAATTTTTTCACCGAGTTTTGAAAAATTCCCAAAATTCGTAGTCCATAACCCACGAAAATTATAAAAAAAATCTATCGAAATGAATAAGTAGTTTTTCGATCCCTTTTTTTTAAAGAATCTTCTATCCAACACATATAGTGTGTCTTTAGATACATTTAGGCGACAACTCAATGACTTTTTATTTCTTTCACCGAGTTTTGAAAAATATCCCAAAATTCGTAGTCCATAACCCACGAAAACTATAAAAAAATCTATTGAAATGAATAAGTTGTTTTTCGATCCCTTTTTTTTAAACAATCTTCTATCCAACACTTGTAGTGTGTCTTTTGATGCATTTAGGTGACATTTCAAATACATTTTAATTTTTTTCACCGAGTTTTGAAAATATCCCAAAATTCGTAGTCCGTAACCCACGAAAACTCTAAAAAAATCTATCGAAATGAATAATTTGTTTTTCGATCCCTTTTTATTTAAAGTATCTTTTATCCAGCACATATAGTATGTCTTTGGATCCATTTGTGTAGGAATTCAATGGCATTTTATTTTTTTCACCGAGTTTTGAAAAATTCCCAAAATTCATAGTCTATAACCCACGAAAACTATAAAAAAATCTAACGAAATGAATAAGTTGTTTTTCTATCCCTTTTTTTAAAGGAATTTTCTATCCAACACATATAGTGTGTCTTTAGATACATTTAAGCGACAATTCAATGACTTTTTATTTTTTTCACCTAGTTTTGAAAAATTCCCAAAATTCGTAGTCCATAACCTACGAAAATTATAAAAAAAATCTTTCGAAATGAATAAGTAGTTTTTCGATCCCTTTTTTTTAAAGAATCTTCTATCCATCACATATAGTGTGTCTTTAGATACATTTAGGCGACAACTCAATGACTTTTTATTTTTTTCACCGAGTTTTGAAAAATATCCCAAAATTCGTAGTCCATAACCCACGATAACTATAAAAAAAATCTATTGAAATGAATAAGTTGTTTTTCGATCCTTTTTTTTAAAGAATCTTCTATCCAACACATATAGTGTGTCTTTAGATACATTTAGGAGACAATTCAATGGCTTTTTTTTTTCACCGAGTTTTAAAAAAATCCCAAAATTCGTAATCCACAACCCACGAAAACGATAAAAAAATATATCGAAATGAATAAGTTGTTTTTCGATCCCTTTTTATTTAAAGAATCTTTTATCCAACACATATAGTATGTCTTTGGATCCATTTGTGTAGGAATTCAATGGCATTTTATTTTTTTCAACGAGTTTTGAAAAATTCCCAAAATTCATAGTCTATAACCCACGAAAACTATAAAAAATATCTAACGAAATGAATAAGTTGTTTTTCTATCCCCTTTTTTAAAGGAATCTTCTATCCAACACATATAGTGTGTCTTTAGATACATTTAAGCAACAATTCAATGACTTTTTATTTTTTTCACCGAGTTTTGAAAAATTCCCAAAATTTGTAGTCCATAACCCACGAAAATTATAAAAAAAATCTATCGAAATGAATAAGTAGTTTTTCGATCCCTTTGTTTTAAAGAATCTTCTATCCAACACATATAGTGTGTCTTTAGATACATTTAGGCGACAACTCAATGACTTTTTATTTTTTTCACTGAGTTTTGAAAAATATCCCAAAATTCGTAGTCCATAACCCACGAAAATTATAAAAAAATATATCGAAATAAATATGTAGTTTTTCGATCCCTTTTTTTTTAAAGAATCTTCTATCCAACACATATAGTGTGTCTTTAGATACATTTAGGCGACAACTCAATGACTTTTTATTTTTTTCACCGAGTTTTGAAAAATATCCCAAAATTCGTAGTCCATAACCCACGAAAACTATAAAAAAAATCTACTGGAATGAATAAGTTGTTTTTCGATCCCTTTTTTTTAAAGAATCTTCTAACCAACACATATAGTGTGTCTTAAGATACATTTAGGCGACAATTCAATGAATTTTTATTTTTTTCACCGAGTTTTGAAAAATATCCCAAAATTCGTAGTCCATAACCCACGAAAACTATAAAAAAAATCTATTGAAATGAATAAGTTGTTTTTCGATCCTTTTTTTTAAAGAATCTTCTATCCCACACATATAGTGTGTCTTAAGATACATTTAGACGACAACTCAATAACTTTTTATTTTTTTCACCGAGTTTTGAAAAATATCCCAAAATTCGTAGTCCATAACCCACGAAAATTATAAAAAAAAATCTATCGAAATGAAAAAGTAGTTTTTCGATCCCTTTGTTTTAAAGAATCTTCTATCCAACACATATAGTGTGTCTTTAGATACATTTAGGCGACAACTCAATGACTTTTTATTTTTTTCACCGAGTTTTTAAAAATATCCCAAAATTCGTAGTCCATAACCCACGAAAACTATAAAAAAAATCTATTGAAATGAATAAGTTATTTTTCGATCCCTTTTTTTTAAAGAATCTTATATTCAACACATATAGTGTGTCTTTATATACATTTAGGCGACAATTCAATGACTTTTTATTTTTTTCACCGAGTTTTGAAAAATTCCCAAAATTCGTAGTCCATAACCCACGAAAATTAAAAAAAAAATCTATTGAAATGAATAAGTAGTTTTTCGATCCCTTTTTTTTAAAGAATCTTCTATCCAACACATATAGTGTGTCTTAAGATACATTTAGGCGACAATTCGATGAATCTTTATTTTTTTCACCGAGTTTTGAAAAATATCCCAAAATTCGTAGTCCATAAGCTACGAAAACTATAAAAAAAAAATCTATTGAAATGAATAACTTGTTTTTCGATCCCTTTTTTTAAAAACAATCTTCTGTCCAACACATGTAGTGTGTCTTTAGATGCATTTAGGTGACACTTCAAATACATTTTAATTTTTTTCATCGATTTTCGAAAAAATCCTAAAATTCGTAGTCCATAACCCACGAAAACTATAAAAATATCTAACGAAATAAATAAGTTGTTTTTCAATCCCTTTTTGTCCCCAAAGAATCTTCTATCCAACACATGTAGTGTGTCTTTAGATACATTTAAGTGACAATTCAATGACTTTTTATTTTTTTCACCGAGTTTTGAAAAATTCCTAAAATTCTTAGTCCATAACCCACGAAAATTATAAAAAAATATATCGAAATAAATATGTAGTTTTTCGATCCCTTTTTTTTTAAAGAATCTTCTATCCAACACATATAGTGTGTCTTTAGATACATTTAGGCGACAACTCAATGACTTTTTATTTTTTTCACCGAGTTTTGAAAAATATCCCAAAATTCGTAGTCCATAACCCACGAAAACTATAAAAAAAATCTATTGAAATGAATAAGTTGTTTTTCGATCCTTTTTTTTAAAGAATCTTCTATCCCACACATATAGTGTGTCTTAAGATACATTTAGGCGACAACTCAATAACTTTTTATTTTTTTCACCGAGTTTTGAAAAATATCCCAAAATTCGTAGTCCATAACCCACGAAAATTATAAAAAAAAATCTATCGAAATGAATAAGTAGTTTTTCGATCCCTTTGTTTTAAAGAATCTTCTATCCAACACATATAGTGTGTATTTAGATACATTTAGGCGACAACTCAATGACTTTTTATTTTTTTCACCGAGTTTTTAAAAATATCCCAAAATTCGTAGTCCATAAGCCACGAAAACTATAAAAAAAATCTATTGAAATGAATAAGTTATTTTTCGATCCCTTTTTTTTAAAGAATCTTATATTCAACACATATAGTGTGTCTTTATATACATTTAGGCGACAATTCAATGACTTTTTATTTTTTTCACCGAGTTTTGAAAAATTCCCAAAATTCGTAGTCCATAACCCACGAAAATTATAAAAAAAATCTATTGAAATGAATAAGTAGTTTTTCGATCCCTTTTTTTTAAAGAATCTTATATTCAACACATATAGTGTGTCTTTAGATACATTTAGGCAACAATTCAATGACTTTTTATTTTTTTCACCGAGTTTTAAAAAAAATCCCAAAATTCGTAGTCCATAACCCACGAAAACGATAAAAAATTCTATCGAAATGAATAAGTTGTTTTTCGATCCCTTTTTATTTAAAGAATCTTTTATCCAACACATATAGTATGTCTTTGGATCCATTTGTGCAGGAATTCAATGGTATTTTACTTTTTTTCACCGAGTTTTGAAAAAATCCCAAATTTCATAGTCTATAAAACCCACGAAAATTATAAAAAAATCTATCGAAATGAATAAGTAGTTATTCGATCCCTTTGTTTTAAAGAATCTTCTATCCAACACATATAGTGTGTCTTTAGATACATTTAAGCGACAATTCATTGACTTTTTATTTTTTTCACCGAGTTTTGAAAAATATCCCAAAATTCGTAGTCCATAACCCACGAAAACTATAAAAAAAATCTATTGAAATGAATAAGTTGTTTTTCGATCCCTTTTTTTTAAACAATCTTCTATCCAACACTTGTAGTGTGTCTTTAGATGCATTTAGGTGACACTTCAAATACATTTTAATTTTTTTCACCGAGTTTTGAAAATATCCCAAAATTCGTAGTCCGTAACCCACGAATAACTCTAAATAAATCTATTGAAATGAATAATTTGTTTTTCGATCCCTTTTTTTAAAGGAATCTTATATCCAACACATATAGTGTGTCTTTAGATACATTTAAGCGACAATTCAATGACTTTTTATTTTTTTCACCGAGTTTTGAAAAATTCCCAAAATTCGTAGTCCATAACCCACGAAAATTATAAAAAAAATCTATCGAAATGAATAAGTAGTTTTTCGATCCCTTTTTTTTAAAGAATCTTCTATCCAACACATATAGTGTGTCTTTAGATACATTTAGGCGACAACTCAATGACTTTTTATTTCTTTCACCGAGTTTTGAAAAATATCCCAAAATTCGTAGTCCATAACCCACGAAAACTATAAAAAAATCTATTGAAATGAATAAGTTGTTTTTCGATCCCTTTTTTTTAAACAATCTTCTATCCAACACTTGTAGTGTGTCTTTTGATGCATTTAGGTGACATTTCAAATACATTTTAATTTTTTTCACCGAGTTTTGAAAATATCCCAAAATTCGTAGTCCGTAACCCACGAAAACTCTAAAAAAATCTATCGAAATGAATAATTTGTTTTTCGATCCCTTTTTATTTAAAGTATCTTTTATCCAACACATATAGTATGTCTTTGGATCCATTTGTGTAGGAATTCAATGGCATTTTATTTTTTTCACCGAGTTTTGAAAAATTCCCAAAATTCATAGTCTATAACCCACGAAAACTATAAAAAAATCTAACGAAATGAATAAGTTGTTTTTCTATCCCTTTTTTTAAAGGAATCTTCTATCCAACACATATAGTGTGTCTTTAGATACATTTAAGCGACAATTCAATGACTTTTTATTTTTTTCACCTAGTTTTGAAAAATTCCCAAAATTCGTAGTCCATAACCTACGAAAATTATAAAAAAAATCTTTCGAAATGAATAAGTAGTTTTTCGATCCCTTTTTTTTAAAGAATCTTCTATCCATCACATATAGTGTGTCTTTAGATACATTTAGGCGACAACTCAATGACTTTTTATTTTTTTCACCGAGTTTTGAAAAATATCCCAAAATTCGTAGTCCATAACCCACGATAACTATAAAAAAAATCTATTGAAATGAATAAGTTGTTTTTCGATCCTTTTTTTTAAAGAATCTTCTATCCAACACATATAGTGTGTCTTTAGATACATTTAGGAGACAATTCAATGGCTTTTTTTTTTCACCGAGTTTTAAAAAAATCCCAAAATTCGTAATCCACAACCCACGAAAACGATAAAAAAATATATCGAAATGAATAAGTTGTTTTTCGATCCCTTTTTATTTAAAGAATCTTTTATCCAACACATATAGTATGTCTTTGGATCCATTTGTGTAGGAATTCAATGGCATTTTATTTTTTTCAACGAGTTTTGAAAAATTCCCAAAATTCATAGTCTATAACCCACGAAAACTATAAAAAATATCTAACGAAATGAATAAGTTGTTTTTCTATCCCCTTTTTAAAGGAATCTTCTATCCAACACATATAGTGTGTATTTAGATACATTTAAGCAACAATTCAATGACTTTTTATTTTTTTCACCGAGTTTTGAAAAATTCCCAAAATTTGTAGTCCATAACCCACGAAAATTATAAAAAAAATCTATCGAAATGAATAAGTAGTTTTTCGATCCCTTTGTTTTAAAGAATCTTCTATCCAACACATATAGTGTGTCTTTAGATACATTTAGGCGACAACTCAATGACTTTTTATTTTTTTCACTGAGTTTTGAAAAATATCCCAAAATTCGTAGTCCATAACCCACGAAAATTATAAAAAAATATATCGAAATAAATATGTAGTTTTTCGATCCCTTTTTTTTTAAAGAATCTTCTATCCAACACATATAGTGTGTCTTTAGATACATTTAGGCGACAACTCAATGACTTTTTATTTTTTTCACCGAGTTTTGAAAAATATCCCAAAATTCGTAGTCCATAACCCACGAAAACTATAAAAAAAAATCTACTGGAATGAATAAGTTGTTTTTCGATCCCTTTTTTTTAAAGAATCTTCTATCCAACACATATAGTGTGTCTTAAGATACATTTAGGCGACAATTCAATGAATTTTTATTTTTTTCACCGAGTTTTGAAAAATATCCCAAAATTCGTAGTCCATAACCCACGAAAACTATAAAAAAAATCTATTGAAATGAATAAGTTGTTTTTCGATCCTTTTTTTTAAAGAATCTTCTATCCCACACATATAGTGTGTCTTAAGATACATTTAGACGACAACTCAATAACTTTTTATTTTTTTCACCGAGTTTTGAAAAATATCCCAAAATTCGTAGTCCGTAACCCACGAAAATTATAAAAAAAAATCTATCGAAATGAAAAAGTAGTTTTTCGATCCCTTTGTTTTAAAGAATCTTCTATCCAACACATATAGTGTGTCTTTAGATACATTTAGGCGACAACTCAATGACTTTTTATTTTTTTCACCGAGTTTTTAAAAATATCCCAAAATTCGTAGTCCATAAGCCACGAAAACTATAAAAAAAATCTATTGAAATGAATAAGTTATTTTTCGATCCCTTTTTTTTAAAGAATCTTAGATTCAACACATATAGTGTGTCTTTATATACATTTAGGCGACAATTCAATGACTTTTTATTTTTTTCACCGAGTTTTGAAAAATTCCCAAAATTCGTAGTCCATAACCCACGAAAATTATAAAAAAAATCTATTGAAATGAATAAGTAGTTTTTCGATCCCTTTTTTTTAAAGAATCTTATATTCAACACATATAGTGTGTCTTTAGATACATTTAGGCGACAATTCAATGACTTTTTATTTTTTTCACCGAGTTTTGAAAAATTCCCAAAATTCGTAGTCCATAACCCACGAAAATTATAAAAAAAATCTATTGAAATGAATAAGTAGTTTTTCGATCCCTTTTTTTTAAAGAATCTTATATTCAACACATATAGTGTGTCTTTAGATACATTTAGGCGACAATTCAATGACTTTTTATTTTTTTCACCGAGTTTTAAAAAATATCCCAAAATTCGTAGTCCATAACCCACGAAAACGATAAAAAATTCTATCGAAATGAATAAGTTGTTTTTCGATCCCTTTTTATTTAAAGAATCTTTTATCCAACACATATAGTATGTCTTTGGATCCATTTGTGCAGGAATTCAATGGTAATTTATTTTTTTTCACCGAGTTTTGAAAAAATCCCAAATTTCATAGTCTATAAAACCCACGAAAATTATAAAAAAATCTATCGAAATGAATAAGTAGTTATTCGATCCCTTTGTTTTAAAGAATCTTCTATCCAACACATATAGTGTGTCTTTAGATACATTTAAGCGACAATTCATTGACTTTTTATTTTTTTCACCGAGTTTTGAAAAATATCCCAAAATTCGTAGTCCATAACCCACGAAAACTATAAAAAAAATCTATTGAAATGAATAAGTTGTTTTTCGATCCCTTTTTTTTAAACAATCTTCTATCCAACACTTGTAGTGTGTCTTTAGATGCATTTAGGTGACACTTCAAATACATTTTAATTTTTTTCACCGAGTTTTGAAAATATCCCAAAATTCGTAGTCCGTAACCCACGAAAACTCTAAAAAAATCTATCGAAATGAATAATTTGTTTTTCGATCCCTTTTTATTTAAAGTATCTTTTATCCAACACATATAGTATGTCTTTGGATCCATTTGTGTAGGAATTCAATGGCATTTTATTTTTTTCACCGAGTTTTGAAAAATTCCCAAAATTCATAGTCTATAACCCACGAAAACTATAAAAAAATCTAACGAAATGAATAAGTTGTTTTTCTATCCCTTTTTTTAAAGGAATCTTCTATCCAACACATATAGTGTGTCTTTAGATACATTTAAGCGACAATTCAATGACTTTTTATTTTTTTCACCTAGTTTTGAAAAATTCCCAAAATTCGTAGTCCATAACCTACGAAAATTATAAAAAAAATCTTTCGAAATGAATAAGTAGTTTTTCGATCCCTTTTTTTTAAAGAATCTTCTATCCATCACATATAGTGTGTCTTTAGATACATTTAGGCGACAACTCAATGACTTTTTATTTTTTTCACCGAGTTTTGAAAAATATCCCAAAATTCGTAGTCCATAACCCACGATAACTATAAAAAAAATCTATTGAAATGAATAAGTTGTTTTTCGATCCTTTTTTTTAAAGAATCTTCTATCCAACACATATAGTGTGTCTTTAGATACATTTAGGAGACAATTCAATGGCTTTTTTTTTTTCACCGAGTTTTAAAAAAATCCCAAAATTCGTAGTCCACAACCCACGAAAACGATAAAAAAATATATCGAAATGAATAAGTTGTTTTTCGATCCCTTTTTATTTAAAGAATCTTTTATCCAACACATATAGTATGTCTTTGGATCCATTTGTGTAGGAATTCAATGGCATTTTATTTTTTTCAACGAGTTTTGAAAAATTCCCAAAATTCATAGTCTATAACCCACGAAAACTATAAAAAATATCTAACGAAATGAATAAGTTGTTTTTCTATCCCTTTTTTTAAAGGAATCTTCTATCCAACACATATAGTGTGTCTTTAGATACATTTAAGCAACAATTCAATGACTTTTTATTTTTTTCACCGAGTTTTGAAAAATTCCCAAAATTTGTAGTACATAACCCACGAAAATTATAAAAAAAATCTATCGAAATGAATAAGTAGTTTTTCGATCCCTTTGTTTTAAAGAATCTTCTATCCAACACATATAGTGTGTCTTTAGATACATTTAGGCGACAACTCAATGACTTTTTATTTTTTTCACTGAGTTTTGAAAAATATCCCAAAATTCGTAGTCCATAACCCACGAAAATTATAAAAAATATCTAACGAAATGAATAAGTTGTTTTTCTATCCCTTTTTTTAAAGGAATCTTCTATCCAACACATATAGTGTATCTTTAGATACATTTAGGCGACAATTCAACGACTTTTTATTTTTTACACCGAGTTTTGACAAATATCCCAAAATTCGTTGTCCATAAGCCACGAAAACTATAAAAAAAAATCTATTGAAATGAATAACTTGTTTTTCGATCCCTTTTTTTTAAACAATCTTCTATCCAACACATCTAGTGTGTCTTTAGATGCATTTAGGTGACACTTCAAATACATTTTAATTTTTTTCACCGATTTTCGAAAAAATCCTAAAATTCGTAGTCCATAACCCACGAAAACTATAAAAATATCTAACGAAATGAATAAGTTGTTTTTCAATCCCTTTTTTTCCCAAAGAATATTCTATCCAACACATATAGTGTATCTTTAGATACATTTAAGCGACAATTCAATGACTTTTTATTTTTTTCACCGAGTTTTGAAAATTCCTAAAATTCTTAGTCCATAACCCACGAAAATAATAAAAAAATATATCGAAATAAATAAGTAGTTTTTCGATCCCTTTTTTTTAAAGAATCTTCTATCCAACACATATAGTGTGTCTTTAGATACATTTAGGCGACAATTCAATGAATTTTTATTTTTTTCACCGAGTTTTGAAAAATATCCCAAAATTCGTAGTCCATAACCCACGAAAACTATAAAAAAAATCTATTGAAATGAATAAGTTGTTTTTCGATCCTTTTTTTAAAAAAATCTTTTATCCAACGCATATAGTGTGTCTTTAGATACATTAAGGCGACAACTCAATGACTTTTTATTTTTTTCACCGACTTTTGAAAAATATCCCAAAATTCGTCGTCCATAACCCACGAAAATTATAAAAAAAATCTATCGAAATGAATAAGTAGTTTTTCGATCCGTTTGTTTTAAAGAATCTTCTATCCAACACATATAGTGTGTCTTTAGATACATTTAGGCGACAAGTCAATGACTTTTTATTTTTTTCACCGAGTTTTGAAAAATATCCCAAAATTCGTAGTCCATAACCCACGAAAACTATAAAAAAATCTATTGAAATGAATAAGTTGTTTTTCGATCCCTTTTTTATAAAGAATCTTATATTCAACACATATAGTGTGTCTTTATATACATTTAGGCGACAATTCAATGACTTTTTATTTTTTTCAGCGAGTTTTGAAAAATTCCCAAAATTCGTAGTCCATAACCCACGAAAATTATAAAAAAAATCAATTGAAATGAATAAGTAGTTTTTCGATCCCTTTTTTTTAAAGAATCTTATATTCAACACATATAGTGTGTCTTTAGATACATTTAGGCGACAATTCAATGATTTTTTATTTTTTTCACCGAGTTTTAAAAAAAATCCCAAAATTCGTAGTCCATAACCCACGAAAACGATAAAAAAATCTATCGAAATGAATAAGTTGTTTTTCGATCCCTTTTTATTTAAAGAATCTTTTATCCAACACATATAGTATGTCTTTGGATCCATTTGTGCAGGAATTCAATGGTATTTTATTTTTTTTCACCGAGTTTTGAAAAAATCCCAAATTTCATAGTCTATAAAACCCACGAAAATTATAAAAAAATCTATCGAAATGAATAAGTAGTTATTCGATCCCTTTGTTTTAAAGAATCTTCTATCCAACACATATAGTGTGTCTTTAGATACATTTAAGCGACAATTCATTGACTTTTTATTTTTTTCACCGAATTTTGAAAAATATCCCAAAATTCGTAGTCCATAACCCACGAAAACTATAAAAAAAATCTATTGAAATGAATAAGTTGTTTTTCGATCCTTTTTTTTAAACAATCTTCTATCCAACACTTGTAGTGTGTCTTTAGATGCATTTAGGTGACACTTCAAATACATTTTAATTTTTTTCACCCAGTTTTGAAAATATCCCAAAATTCGTAGTCTGTAACCCACGAAAACTCTAAAAAAATCTATCGAAATGAATAATTTGTTTTTCGATCCCTTTTTATTTAAAGAATCTTTCATCCAACACATATAGTATGTCTTTGGATCCATTTGTGTAGGAATTCAATGGCATTTTATTTTTTTCACCGAGTTTTGAAAAAATCCCAAAATTCATAGTCTATAACCCACGAAAACTATAAAAAAATCTAACGAAATGAATAAGTTGTTTTTCTATCCCTTTTTTTAAAGGAATCTTTTATCCAACACATATAGTGTGTCTTTAGATACATTTAAGCGACAATTCAATGACTTTTTATTTTTTTCACAGAGTTTTGAAAAATATCCCAAAATTCGTAGTCCATAACCCACGAAAACTATAAAAAAAATCTATGGAAATGAAAAAGTTGTTTTTCGATCCCTTTTTAATAAAGAATCTTATATTCAACACATATAGTGTGTCTTTAGATACATTTAGGCGACAACTCAATGACTTTTTATTTTTTTCACCGAGTTTTGAAAAATATCCCAAAATTCGTAGTCCATAACCCACGAAAACTATAAAAAAAATCTATTGAAATGAATTATAACACCCCACATGAAATATCTAGAATATCAGTGAAATATTATAACCGGTAACTGAGTACATTATTATTACAAATTGAAAAGTTCAAGCACACGCAGGTGCTGGTTACAACAAAGATACAAAGTTCAGCGGAAACGATAGAAACTAGTACAACAAAACATTATTGAATAAGACTAGACAACATAGATCAACTAGAAATGCATGAAAGAAATGCTATCTCCAAGCACAGCTGCAAGCACACCGAACAGCATACCTTATCCAACCTGCTTATCTGAAAAATAATTGTTTGGAGTGGGGTGAGACAACTAAGCCTCAGTGAGTCCTACTACCCTCCTAAGGTGACTACACCGGGGAATCCTAATCAGTCATACATACTAACATATTATCATAAATCATAAGCATAAATAAATGTGTAACACAGAAAACATATCTTATTCATTTTAACACTAGGACACTCTGAGGTGAGCAGGTCTCAGAGGCCTGCCATATCCGTCAACCGATTCGGTCACGGCATGAAGCTCACATAGTCATAACCTAATGGATTATCCCATTGGGAGTCCATAATGCGATATAATTCGCTCTTGATTGACTGATACTAAACTGAGTTGTAACTACCATGAATTTCCAAATCCCGGGGAACATACAAACTTAATTATATCTAAGTTATACCCTAAGATTATCTGTGACTAACATGCTGTTTTACATTATATAACTTGTAATGTCCCAAATTAATTAATGTGGAGTATTAATTAATTTATACAAAGTAAGTTGGTATTAAGTGAGGGGCTGAATAGGAATTGAACCTAATGCAAGTGGCAATTGTAGTATTTATATGAAGACAAAAACTTAATTTCCAAACATTTCTCATTCTTATATTCAGAACCATAACTTCTAGCTTCCACTCCCTCTCTTCCTCGTGAAAACTCCCTTGGCTTTCCAAATCCTTCACAAATCCAACATTCAAAGAGGATGCATGTGTGTCTAGAAGCAAATTTTAGTTGTATGAAGATCAATGAGACAAACCTCATGTAACACTCCTCCCTCTTCTCTTTCCCCTGTCACGCTGAAACCCCATAGCCTCAACCTTCATAATTTCTGAAATTCTCCAATCCAGGTCCTAGAATGGATGATTCAGTTCATGGGTCCAAGTTTTTGAACGTTGGAAACCTAGAGGTAAGAAACTCACCATTCTTGAACTTTTGAGTTTTTCCCTTTTAATCAAATCACTCAAATCCTAATCTTTACTCAAATTCTGTGTTGCATGTGTTTTTACTACCGAAAATATGATTCGTGAGGCATTGGGTATGTCTTGGGTGCTGTTGGAAGTGGAAATTCGAGCCAAATCGCAGAATTTCGTTCTTCAGTTCTGCAATACTCGCCGCAGCGAGCTAACCCTCGCCAGGGCGAGGTCCTGCGGGGTGCTGGCGGAGTCCTGCGGGAGCCTGCGGGAAGGCTGCGGGAGCCTGCGGGAAGGCTGCGGGAGCCTGCGGGAAGGCTGCGGGAGCCTGCGGAAAGGCTGCGGGAACTTGCTGTGTCCTGCGGGGACTTGCGGAGCCCTGCTGAAGCTTGCTACCAGCCTGCAGCAAGGTGCTGCCCTGTCTCGGGAGATCCTTTTTCAAGCTCGGTGAGTCATTCCTAAACCCCAATTATTCCTCTTTCTAGTTGTGCGGTGATAATTCCATGATCCTAACCTTTGCAAACCTCAAACATTCATTAATCCATTCTTTCTTTTTTGTTCAAGAATACAAGCTCGGGGTTTAAGTGAGTTCCGATACAAAAGACTATGATGCCGTAGCTGAGCTAGTGTAATGGTTAAAGCTTCAGAGTTAATCTCTTGACAGGTGGGTTCTTTAGGATAGTTTTAGTTAGTTTCCCAAACTTATGAATTAAAGCATGTTAACCTAGGATTAGGAATTAATGTTGTGTGAGGAGAATTAAACCCCAAACTTCACCTCCATTCTGTTTTATAATATGTAAATTATTATTGCTGCACTGGCTTAAATGAGAATTGTAGGTGTTACTTTGAAAATTATGATTTTGACAAACAGGGCAAATTCTGCATGTACTCGCCGTAGCGAGTAGTCAGCGAGTATCCATAGCGAGCTGGGTTCTGGGCTGATGATACTCGCCGTAGCGAACGTTTGTTCGCCACAGCGAGTTGATTTAGGTCAGGACCTATAATCTCGCCATGGCGAGCTGGTGACACGCCATAGCGAGTTTGTACAGGACCTGCCTACATTTCCTATTTTCTAACGAAATTCCCCACACTCGTTTTATATCCTCATCAGAGCCAGATAGTTTGCAGCAAAGTAATTAATATAATGTCGAACAGAATGTTAATCACAGATAATCTTTAGGGCATAACCTAGAATTAATTAGGAATGTATGCTCCCCGGGATTTTGGGCATTTATGGTAGTAATAACTAAATTAGTTTCAGTCAATTATGAGCGATTTTGTGATATCGCGTTATGGACTCCCAATGGGATAATCCATTAAGATAAGTTATTGTGAGCTGCATGCCGTGACCGAATCGGTTGACGGATATGGCAGGCCTCTGAGATATGCTCACCTCAGAGTGTCCTTGTGTTTAAAATGAATAAGAGTTTCTAATCTGTGTTACACCTTTAATCTCAGTATTATGTTATGTTTATGATTATGTTAGTATTTGAAACGACTGATTTAGGTACCCCGGCGTAGTCGCCATTAGGAGGGTAGTAGGACTCACTGAGGCTTAGTAGTCTCACCCCACTCCAAATCAATTTTTTTAGGTAGACAGGTTAACCGAAGCAAGGACCGGGGCGGAGCTGATGTTTGGAGCTGAGCTTGATTCATCAGATTTGAAGACCGTAGTCTTCTTCTTTGTTTTATATTTAATCTGTTTATCTTAGAATCTTATTAATTCCGCTGTATTCTATTTTATCTGATGCTTGTAACTGAAACAAGTTGTATCTTGTTTATGTAATTCAGAAATTTATTTGTACTCAGATGCCATTATGTATGTCTCGACTAAATATTCTAGGTATTTTAGTTGGGGTGTTATAATTGGTATCAGAGCAGGTCGATTCAGTATCGGACCTTGCCTTGAGTCAGAACAATTCCTTCCTAAACAATACAAACCCTTTGGATTTGGACTGTTTACGCTGAAACTGTCGCGTGCTGAGCCTGATCAACTCAGTATTGTGTATAGTAGGCAGTGTATTATGGTTCAGAACTGAAGTGAACTCTGAAATTCCAGCGTTAACGTCGCAGTGAGTGCAATCAAGGAGCTGTCGCCGGAGGAATATCCTATAGGAGGATTTTGGAACAGTGGCAGATGGTGCCACAGGAGCAAAAGTTGTAGATTGAAAGGAAAGTAAGGGTATCCTCAAGACTGAAGTACGCAGTGCACAACAGTATTCCACTGACACAGTGTGTCAGGTGAATTTTCTGAGCCTAGAGTTACTCTACCCTATCAGGAGCTAAGTTCCAACCAAGTTAGGAATCCATCAACAACCTTTACCAGTAAGCGGTCAGACAATCCAGTTGATACTTGGGAAGTATGAGTGTTGTACTGAGTTAAACTGAGGAACCACAGAATAACCTATTCCATATCTGTCACACTCGCTCAGCGAGTAATCACTCGCTGCAGCGAGCTTAGCAGGCAGTTACTGCCTCATGTTGCTGTCATACTCCTTGTCCAGCTGTTTTAACCTTAACGATAAGCCTCTAACCCTTACAGGATCTTACCATCTTACCTACCGGGTTTTAGCACAAGTGAGTAAGACTCATCGAAATTAGGAGGAACTTAGCCACACCTCGTACACATTCAATTTATTTGGAATCCCTTTTTAGCCAAGCCTAACCCAAGATTATCAAACCTTAAGGTTCTCAATGGAACGAGGACATACTTTCTTATGGAAAACCAACGCTTGAAATAGGAATTGATAAACCGAGCTTCTGCTAAACGACTAGATTATCCAGAGTAAGTGAGAAACTCTTATATGTTCAAAAGTTAGGTAGCCCTAGTCAAACCCCACTAACTTCTAGAAGCACATAATTGAACTGGACCATTAGAGACTCAGATTTAACTAGTTGCAAGCAGTTAGATTTCCTTTTAGTGGTACCACTTTCCAACGAGACACACTAAATATTAGCACATACATGTAACTAGAATAAACAAAACTTAGCATGGTGGACCTGACATATAACATCGTAACGAGAAACAAATAAGGACTTAAGCAACAGTTAGCAGTAGAGATTTAAAATCCAAACTTCCTCCCTAAACCATTAGTCGTTTAGTGCGAGACAAGAACCCTTAAGTACCCAGAGTTTTGACCGATAGTAAATTTCTAGTAACCACACAAGCCACCAAGCTAATTTTAGTACATTATCATCAGACAATTGGAAGTTAACAGTAGAACCTTACCAAGTAGGATTAACATGCTTCCATCGAAAACTAGAAATTCCCTTACGGAGATACCGTACCTAGGAATACAACTTAGATATTATTACCCTATGTTCCAAAATTTAGAAACCCAACATAGTTAACCTGTTAGACGTTTCCACAATAGAGAATGTTAGACGAACTACATAAGCTGAGGAAACCAAGATCAAAGCACAAACACGGTTTAGCACTCCTCCGAGGCCACTTTACTAAACTATCCTCTAGAACACCTATAACTTATACTCCTTTACCGTAAACCTATTAAGTAAAACACTTAAGATTATTCCTTTAGATGTCAGTGACTTGCATTAACCTATCAATAAGTACCAGTAGTCGCATCAGATTAAGTTTAGTTAGTATGACCATTAAGTATTACCATTAGCACCAGTAGTGGCCAAGTTGACTTATACTTACCTTGTCGTTAAATAGCGTAGAGACCTGAAGCTCAAACTTCACATGGGATTGACCTCTAACAAGTGAATTCAAACCTCCGAACCAGTTAGTTGAGAAATCAGTAGTATTGGTTGAATCATACATGAGAGTTGACATCCAGTTATCATTAGATTTGTAGTATGAAGTAGAAATCTGCTAGCTAACCAGTCCAAGGCTTAGACTCTATCAGCCGTTTTTATCAAAGCTTTAGTATCAAACCGTAGGAGACATGTTCTGATGACTGTAACGTCTGAGAGACCGTATTAGTGACAATAAACACCTAGACCAGTCTTCCAGCCATATATATTACTTACCCAGAGAAGGGAGAATTAAGTGTAAGTTGATCCCACCAGACATCAACAAACTCAACTTTTCCAGCACCTGTCAGCTGAGAGATTATCAATCAGAGTTAAACCTCCCTGTGAGACTTAGTTAGCTAGAAGCTTGAGTAAAGACTTTATTGTCCTAGCCGGAGGGAAATAGGAAGTAGAACTGTAGAGTATAGGTCTGAACCAGAGAGAGATCAATCATCAATTACCTTTGTATACTTGGGCCTTCTTTTAACCTTGATTCGAGCCGAACAATGTTTAAATTCCCCGTCCGTAGTTCTTGGAACACTACGAACGCGTATTCGCTCTAACTCATCTGAGTTACGTCTCAGACGCATATTCTTCCTCATGTCTGAAGCTGCCTGTCAATCAGGTACTCCACACAAATTCAAATCAAATTCAGCTACTCAAATTTATCGAAGTCAGCCAGTCGCACTGATTCCGTGAAACATCACTCTTAAGTAACCCTACTCTATGCTTCTAGTCTTTCAGCGAAGCCGTTAAGTAATTCCTTCGTATCCGTGGAAATCAGCTGCCCTTGGAGATCCACGGATAGTTTCCAATTCAACTCTCAAACGTTAGTTAACCTGTAAGTAGCAACCTCATCTGTTCCGACACAAATGACGTCGCTCAGCGTCAGCAAATCACTTGGACTACGTACATTCAAGCCATGTAACCAGATTTTCCCGACTTAATTGGTTAACCGTTTTTGGCAGAACCTTTCAGCCGAATTCAGACCTAAGGTCATAGTTAATTCCATTTCAGAGAAATCCAGTCGCTCTAACTACACCAGTACTGAGAATTCAATCTTTCAGTTTCCTTCTTAAACTCATGTTATCCTAGTATGTTAAGCCCAAGTGACCCTGCCGTATGTTCGACTTCTTCAGCCAGTTCATATAAGAGAATGGATTAAATTACCTATTAGAGTAATGCTTCATGTCAATCTAACCCATACTGTTATCATAAGGATTCGTCGTTAGTTCAACATACCGTCCTAAGCTTTGCCAATCATTTTCAGCCGGAGTAATATAAGTTACAACCCAGAGTGTTCATTGCCAAGTTTAGAACCCAACTAATTGGACCAGCCTAATGCAATACATATCAGCGAAGGACCTCAATGAGAATGACCCTTAACTTCAGGAGATGATCTGAACCTAAGTGCATACGCATGTTGCAAGTGCAACCTGACCACCGTGTTGGGCCAGGATAGATTAAATTGTAGGTGGGATTTTATCGGACAACTATAGGTTTGTCTGCGGGCGAGTCTGACTCGTTGGCAGAAGAATCAGTAGTGTTTAGACAATTCTCCACTCGTTTTATATTTAGATCGATCCTGGAGTAGTAGACGACACCGTGGTACGGATGTACATACGACGTGTTATGCATGAAGGTGATCGGAAGGGAAGAACGATGTAGAAGGACGAGTCTGAGTTGTACCCCTACGAACACTCAAGTCTTGACTTCAAGTTAAGAATGTGCCAACCAGGCCAGATACCGATCTTCTAAGACTGTGTAGTATTTGGGATGATGTCGTTTGTAGTGAAGAAACATAATCGTAGTAGAAGAAGAGGAGTACGAGGCTAAACTAAGATGACAACGACACTGTCAGAAGGTGACAGTAAGTTCTTGAATCAGAGTGCGCAGCACTGAAACCTTTGAGAATGCTAGGATAACCTTTAATCAGTAACCTTATAAGAGGAAAGTTTTATTCCAAGGGATTGTAAACGTTAAACCGAAATGCAGTCTCAGAAGCAAACTTAAACAACCTACCCTGTTGTGGAGTGAAGTAATCCTGAATTTCGAGGACGAAATTCTTTTAAGGAGGGTAGATTGTAATGTCCCAAATTAATTAATGTGGAGTATTAATTAATTTATACAAAGTAAGTTGGTATTAAGTGAGGGGCTGAATAGGAATTGAACCTAATGCAAGTGGCAATTGTAGTATTTATATGAAGACAAAAACTTAATTTCCAAACATTTCTCATTCTTATATTCAGAACCATAACTTCTAGCTTCCACTCCCTCTCTTCCTCGTGAAAACTCCCTTGGCTTTCCAAATCCTTCACAAATCCAACATTCAAAGAGGATGCATGTGTGTCTAGAAGCAAATTTTAGTTGTATGAAGATCAATGAGACAAACCTCATGTAACACTCCTCCCTCTTCTCTTTCCCCTGTCACGCTGAAACCCCATAGCCTCAACCTTCATAATTTCTGAAATTCTCCAATCCAGGTCCTAGAATGGATGATTCAGTTCATGGGTCCAAGTTTTTGAACGTTGGAAACCTAGAGGTAAGAAACTCACCATTCTTGAACTTTTGAGTTTTTCCCTTTTAATCAAATCACTCAAATCCTAATCTTTACTCAAATTCTGTGTTGCATGTGTTTTTACTACCGAAAATATGATTCGTGAGGCATTGGGTATGTCTTGGGTGCTGTTGGAAGTGGAAATTCGAGCCAAATCGCAGAATTTCGTTCTTCAGTTCTGCAATACTCGCCGCAGCGAGCTAACCCTCGCCAGGGCGAGGTCCTGCGGGGTGCTGGCGGAGTCCTGCGGGAGCCTGCGGGAAGGCTGCGGGAGCCTGCGGGAAGGCTGCGGGAGCCTGCGGGAAGGCTGCGGGAGCCTGCGGAAAGGCTGCGGGAACTTGCTGTGTCCTGCGGGGACTTGCGGAGCCCTGCTGAAGCTTGCTACCAGCCTGCAGCAAGGTGCTGCCCTGTCTCGGGAGATCCTTTTTCAAGCTCGGTGAGTCATTCCTAAACCCCAATTATTCCTCTTTCTAGTTGTGCGGTGATAATTCCATGATCCTAACCTTTGCAAACCTCAAACATTCATTAATCCATTCTTTCTTTTTTGTTCAAGAATACAAGCTCGGGGTTTAAGTGAGTTCCGATACAAAAGACTATGATGCCGTAGCTGAGCTAGTGTAATGGTTAAAGCTTCAGAGTTAATCTCTTGACAGGTGGGTTCTTTAGGATAGTTTTAGTTAGTTTCCCAAACTTATGAATTAAAGCATGTTAACCTAGGATTAGGAATTAATGTTGTGTGAGGAGAATTAAACCCCAAACTTCACCTCCATTCTGTTTTATAATATGTAAATTATTATTGCTGCACTGGCTTAAATGAGAATTGTAGGTGTTACTTTGAAAATTATGATTTTGACAAACAGGGCAAATTCTGCATGTACTCGCCGTAGCGAGTAGTCAGCGAGTATCCATAGCGAGCTGGGTTCTGGGCTGATGATACTCGCCGTAGCGAACGTTTGTTCGCCACAGCGAGTTGATTTAGGTCAGGACCTATAATCTCGCCATGGCGAGCTGGTGACACGCCATAGCGAGTTTGTACAGGACCTGCCTACATTTCCTATTTTCTAACGAAATTCCCCACACTCGTTTTATATCCTCATCAGAGCCAGATAGTTTGCAGCAAAGTAATTAATATAATGTCGAACAGAATGTTAATCACAGATAATCTTTAGGGCATAACCTAGAATTAATTAGGAATGTATGCTCCCCGGGATTTTGGGCATTTATGGTAGTAATAACTAAATTAGTTTCAGTCAATTATGAGCGATTTTGTGATATCGCGTTATGGACTCCCAATGGGATAATCCATTAAGATAAGTTATTGTGAGCTGCATGCCGTGACCGAATCGGTTGACGGATATGGCAGGCCTCTGAGATATGCTCACCTCAGAGTGTCCTTGTGTTTAAAATGAATAAGAGTTTCTAATCTGTGTTACACCTTTAATCTCAGTATTATGTTATGTTTATGATTATGTTAGTATTTGAAACGACTGATTTAGGTACCCCGGCGTAGTCGCCATTAGGAGGGTAGTAGGACTCACTGAGGCTTAGTAGTCTCACCCCACTCCAAATCAATTTTTTTAGGTAGACAGGTTAACCGAAGCAAGGACCGGGGCGGAGCTGATGTTTGGAGCTGAGCTTGATTCATCAGATTTGAAGACCGTAGTCTTCTTCTTTGTTTTAGATTTAATCTGTTTATCTTAGAATCTTATTAATTCCGCTGTATTCTATTTTATCTGATGCTTGTAACTGAAACAAGTTGTATCTTGTTTATGTAATTCAGAAATTTATTTGTACTCAGATGCCATTATGTATGTCTCGACTAAATATTCTAGGTATTTTAGTTGGGGTGTTATATAACTGTACTATTGCATACACCAAATTCAGATGAGGACATAAAACGAGTGCTACGATTCTGTTTAGAAAATTCTGAAAAGTTCCTGTTCCTGTCAAGCTCGCCTCGCGAGTTGTCACTCGCCACGGCGAGTTGTTCAGGTCATGCCCTGTGTATGCTCGCTACGGCGAAGAGGAGCTCGCCATGGCGAGATTATAGGTCCTGTGCCAAATTCGCTCGCCTCGGCGAGTTGTTACTCGCCAGGGCGAGGTTCATCAGCCTGAAGAACCCAGCTCGCCATGATCTTGGTACCAACACAAAGGAGTCTGACATCTTCTCCCATACAAAGCCTCGTATGGTGCCATTCCAATACTCGCGTGGAAACTGTTGTTGTATGTGAATTCTATCAACGGTAAAACATCATCCCAACTTCCACGATCATCCAAAACACATGCTCTCAACAAATCTTCTAAAGATTGATTTGTTCTCTCGGTCTGCCCATCGGTCTGAGGATGGTAGGCGGAACTCAATCTCAGTTTCGTCCCCAACGCCTCATGTAAAGTCTTCCAAAAGTGTGAAGTAAACTTTGGGTCTCGATCCGACACTATACTTGACGGAATCCCATGTAACTATCGGTCAACTTTGCCGCTGTATCCGTAGTCCTTACCGGTAGAAAATGAGCGGATTTAGTCAAACGATCCACTATCACCCATATGGAATCATGCTTCCTCCTGGTCTTAGGTAACCCAGTGATGAAATCCATAGAAATGCTATCCCACTTCCACTCGGGGATATCTAATGACTGCAGCATCCCTGCTGGTCTCTGATGCTCAATCTTCGCCTTCTGACAAGTCAGACACGACGCCACATACTCAGCCACATCCTTCTTCATACCCGGCCACCAGAAATCATGCCTCAGGTCTTGATACATCTTTGTTGCTCCGGGATGTATACTAAGTTTACTCTTGTGTGCCTCCTCTAGAATGATGTTTCTCAAGTTCACAGCATCGGGCACACACACTCTCCCTTGACACCTCAAGATATTGTCCGATCCCACCTTGAAATCTCGGTTGGTTCCTCGAACAATCAAAGCCCTTTTCTCCATGAGAAACTTGTCATCTTGACAATTCGCAATATCCTCCAACAAACCGCTTGAGATGGTAATCATACCCAGTCTCATATTCCCTAAAGCAAACTCTACCTCTAGGTGCAAATCACGAAACTCTCTCAACAACTCTTGTTGACTAGCCATTTGTGCCGAACAAACCGACACACTCTTCCTACTCAAAGCATCGGCTACCACATTAGCCTTTCCAGGATGGTATTCTAACGTGAAATCAAAATCTTTCAAAGTTTCCATCCATCTCCTCTGCCTCATATTAAGTTCTTTCTGATTAAACAAGTACTTGAGACTTTTATGGTCACTAAACACGACAAAAGTGCAACCATAAAGATGATGTCTCCAAATCTTCAATGCGAAAACAACGGCCGCAAGCTCCAAATCGTGCGTAGGATAATTCTTTTCATGCACTTTCAGTTGCCTTGACGCATAAGCCACTGCTCTCTTGTGTTGCATCAACACACAACCCAACCCTTGATGAGACGCATCACAATAAACCTCATACGGCTCCTCCGACTGTGGTAACATCAAAACTGGTGAAGTCATCAACCGTTCTTTCAACAACTGAAAACTCAACTCACACTTCTCTGTCCAAGCAAAAGGTTGATCTTTTCGCGTAAGTTGTGTCATCGGTGCCACAATCTTAGCAAATCCTTCTATAAACCTTCGGTAATAATCGGCCAAACCAACAAAACTTCACACATCAGTCACTGTTTGAGGTTGTTTCCATGAAAGTACCGTATCAATCTTGGCTGGATCCACGGCTATTCCCTCTTTTGATATAACATGGCCAAGGAAATTAACCTCTTCCAACCAAAAGTCACACTTTGACGGATTAGCATACAACTTTTTCTCCCTCAAAACTTGCAAAACCAAGCGAAGATGCTCTTCATGCTCCTCTTCACTCTTCGAGTACACCAAAATGTCATCAATAAACACTACTACGAACTTGTCCAAAAACGAATGGAATATCCGATTCATGTAGGCCATGAAGATCGCAGGTGCATTCGTCACTCCAAACGGCATTACCAAGTACTCATAGTGCCCATACCGCGTCCTAAACGCCGTCTTCTGAATATCCTCATCTCGTACTCTTATCTGGTGATAACCAGATTTCAAGTCAATCTTTGAAAACACTGAGGCTCCCCTCAACTGATCCATCAAATCATCAATCCGTGGCAATGGATATCGGTTCTTGATAGTCACCTTATTAAGCTTCCGATAATCCACACATAAACGAGATTTACCATCCTTCTTTTTAACCAATAAGACCGGTGCTCCCCAAGGCGACACACTAGGCCTTATGAAACCCTTCTCTAACAAGTCCTCAATCTGACCTTTTAACTCTACCAACTCGGCTGGAGCCATCCGATTAGCTGATTCCGAAATCGGACCCGTACCCGGTTGTAAATCAATAAAGAATTCCACCTCTCTACACGGAGGAAAAGCTGGAATCTCCGATGGAAACACATCTTGGAAATCCTGCACCACTCGAATTTCCTCAATTCGGATCTCCGACTTCACACCTAAGCTAGCAAGTGAAACTATCCCCGGCTCTCCATTACACATAACCACCGTAAGCCGATTTGCAGACAAGTACCTTCGCACACCTGGCTCGGGAAAGAAAACCAATTTCCGAGCACAGTCTAGAATCACATAATGATAAGACAACCAATCCATCCCGAGGATGATCTCAAGAGATAAAAGCGGTAGACAAACCAAATTGACCAGAAAATCCCTATTCTGGATTACTACCAAACAATGCAAACATGCAGTATTCACTACCAAATCCTTAGCAGGAGTCAAAACATTCAAATCAAATGGAAGAACAGAAACATTCAAACTCAACCGATTTGCACAAGCCAAAGATATGAATGAGTGGGTTGCCCCCGTGTCAATCAAAGCAGTTAAAGAATTACCTGCGATGTGACAGCTTTCATGGATGGCGTTGCTAGCCTGCCCACTCAACTCAGTGCCCATACAGTAAGCACGTGCCTTTGCCGCCAGTCTAGTACCTTGTGAGCCTTGCGCCGCATTTGCCGACGGCCCGGCCTTTGGGGCCCTGCACTCTCTAGCCACATGCCCCGGCTTCTTACAATTATAACAAACATTCGCCGCGGTCGGGCATTCATTGGCATAGTGGCCCACCTCGCCACACTTGAAACAACCTTGTTTCACCCTATTTTGGTTCCCTTGATTCACCGACCTTCCTTGTCCCTTACTATTTTGTGGACGATCATACGGCTTACCACCTTGTTTCCCACGATTCTGAGTCGAACCACGATCATTGGTACGACTTGGTCCTCCAGCACTAGAATTCCCTTGGCGGTTCACCCGCTTATTTCTCATGTCTTCGACCTCTTGGCACTTCTCCACCAACACTTGAAACTGTCGGATACCCAATGGCACAACCGCATCCTGCAGTTCGTACCTCAGCCCATCTTGAAAACGACGACACATATAAACCTCATCTATCCCATCCCTAAAGAAGCGGAAGAAACGGGATAGTGATTCAAACTTCTTGGCATATGATTCAACATTCATGCCTGCTTGCCTTAGCCTCAGAAACTCTTCCCCATACCTTTCCCTAGCTGTCTCAGGGAAGTATTTGGCCAAGAACCTCCTTTTGAAGTTCTCCCAACTTAACTCTTCATGAACATTCTCCATGATTAGTCGGGTGTTCCTCCACCAATACTCAGAACCCCCGAGTAACTGATAGGTAGCTAAGACCACCTTCTCTCCCTCTGGACAATGAATTGCCCCGAATATCCTCTCCACAGATTGGAGCCACAAATCAGCAGTTTCCGGACCTCCCTCCCCATTAAACTTTGGAGGAGTCTGGTGGTTGAAATTCGAAAGAAGTCTAGATCCAGCCGCAAGTATTTCCCTTTCGCGCTTCTCCAGATCCCTCTGCGCCTTAGCATGGCTCTGAGCAGTCACAGCCGCTGCCATTGTGTTCATGGCATAAGCCATTTCATATATATCAGCATTGCCCGCCACAGGTGCTGTAGGTGCCCTTCTTGGAGGCATTCTATCTCTGCACAATACCAATTCTGATTAGATTCCTTATCCAAACATTTCTGAATCTCAACAGAAAATCTCACTCCACGGATTATTAACCCATAACCCGACACAGAACAAACACTAGAACTAACTCAACACTAGTTACGTTCTAACCGACTCTGAACTAACGACTCAAGTATACACTTTCCCTTTGAAGATTTAAAGCCGGGCTCTGATACCAATTGTAACAGCCCGTTTTTCAAGGGCCAGAAAAGTCAATATTTTTTTTTCTTTTCAACTAACACTCAGAGTGCGCATAGAATATTTTTCAAATGAGCCGGCATTCAAATTTACAAAAGAACTCATTACCATAAGGTGCTTCGACAAGCAAAGTGTATTCCTGAATAATTACAATCCAAGTCTAAGTATTCGAATACTTACAACCAAAACAAGTTAGAAAACTCTATGCTAACCCAAAAGCACGGTGCACAAAACACACCGGCGCATAGTCTAACTACTCTAAGCTTCAACACAAGCTCACTAAGGCCTAGAGCTGCCAACACCATCCTCTCGACCTACATCGTCATCTGGGGTGGGATGAGCCCGCAAATGAAAGAAAGGGTCACCACAAAATAAAAGTAATATATATATATAACCAGTGCGAAAGATGTACACATAACAAATTTCCACATACACAAGAGAAAGCTCTTTAACACAAAAGCAATTCCCACCAACGGGCTTAAAATATAATGCACACCAAGCCTAATGCAGACTTCTACAATGAGTGTGGTAGATTCCCCATTACCACATGCATATGAATTCCGGAAGTTAGTAATCATAATCAATAAAACCACAAAGGGTTAGGATGGATCCATTCCCGATAATCGCACCCCGCAGTCCATTCCCGATAACCGCTTATTGGACTCAATAATTCCCGTAGGAGTAAGGTGGATCCATTCCCGATAATCGCACCCCGTGATCCATTCCCGATAATCACGTACTATGAATGCATGAGCATACGATTCCCCTTATATGCTAATGCAACACATACATATCGTACACGCAGATGTAATCACGCCACAACAACACATACATATACATCTAGTCATATGTATTTAATCACCTACTCATACACATATTTCACCAAACATATGTAAGACAACAAATCATGTATTTACCACGATCTCATATCGAGAATACATCACAAAAACATGCCAAGCACACCACCAATTGCAACACAACAAATCTAAAGCATGTTTAACAAAACCGTTTGAAAAGACGGAAATAAAGTGGAGCCCTTACCTCGGCAAGCAGTCACAACAAGCAACGTTCACACAACACTACGTGCTCCCTAAAACAAGCAGCGGACAATCAATACATCGTTTCCCAACCCAATGTAATGAAACTACATCAAAATCCCAAAAACTCTAAAGGTTTCTAAGGAAAATTCACTCTTTCGGATACCATACCAAAAACTATCGTATTGATCAACCACCATGAGTTATTTAAACTATTTTTAGGACCCAAAACAATTGTCAAAAGTCTTAAATAATTTGAAATGCAAAATGGCCGTTTTCTTGCGTTATAAGTTACGTGCTTTCCGAGTACCCGAAAAACTCGTTTCCAATCCCAACCACTTCCATAAATTAATAAAAAGGGATTAGAAAGCTAAAAACCCAGTTTAGAAATCAGAATCCAAAATTTTAGGTCCCAGAGCTCGCCCTGGCGAGTTGGTGGCAAGTGAAGGCAGGGAGGACTGGTCTTACTCGCCCTGGAGCTCGCCCTGGCGTGTTGTCATGACCTGTGACACTCGCCCTGGCGAGTAACCACTCGCTCAGCGAGTTGCACCTGTCATGACAGCAAAAGACAGCAACTCACACCACCTTTTTCCACCCAAGCCTAGTTTGATTCTATTAGTTCCCAACACTTTTTCAAGGCACAAAAGCAAACCGTTTTCATAAGCAAGCAATTCGTTTCCGAAAGCTTGTTGGTTGCTTCGAGTGCAAGTTATTTGATTTTCATTTCCAAAATCAAAACCAAATCCAAGCACAAGTTTTATTACGGGCCTTAACCGTCTTGAAATCATTTTCAAACATGTTTTCTAGGCGAAAAACAACACCACATGTCACAAGAGTTTTAAACCACTTGGACCCCAAAATACCACACAAAACACTTAGTAAATATTTTCATAAACTCCAAAATATTTTTCATCGGATTTTCTAAAACAAAACCGTACAACGCATTTCCCTTTTGCCCAAAGGTTCAAAGACAACGTTTCTTTTCAAAACCTTACAACTTAAACACATGTTATTGATCAATACATAACCAACTCAAAACCCTAACTTTTCTCATGAGATTTTTCACCAACTCATGGAAAATTGAAACAACAAAGCCTAGCATGCTTACTAACTCTCATGAACAACCTTCATGAAACACAAACTAGCAAGAACAACATTTCTCTCCAAACCCTCTTAAGAACATAAACCCAAAAACCTCACAACTCTAAAAATCTACCAACCTAGGAGATGAGAAGAGAGGGTTACCTTAAGCAAGTGATTCTCTACAACTTTCCACTAAGCTTCCAAGCTTGAAATGGAGTGAAATGGTGAGGAAATGAAAATTTGTGAAGGTGAGCAATGAAGAAGAAGAAACACGGTCAAGAGAGAGCAAGAGGAGTGAAATTCTTTCTAAGTCCACAAATGAGATAAACCTCCTTACTATTTAAAGCTCTTGATAGCCAAACCACCATTGGATCAAAGATAAAGTCCAACATAAAACCCTAGCCATTTAATCACTTTACTTTATGAGAAAGTCACAAGATTTAATCAACTCATCCATAACAAGTCTCGTACTCAGCTCTCGCGCGACGCGACGAACGTAAACCACAAAAACATAAAACCTACGGAAAGAACGTCTAACGTTTAACATTTCCAAAACTTATCGCCTAATCTTTTTCCGCGACTGTAATTTTCTTCCATACCTTAGAAAATTATTCTCAGAATATATCTTAACTCGTGCAGATATATAAAACTCCCATCCGAAACCTCACTCAAAACAGACGCAGTAAGATTTTCCATCCGCGGGTAAAATCCTACTCGTTTTTCCAAAAACAAGAATAATCCAAAACTCGTTATTCTGAAACCACAAATCACTTCTTATACAAGAAACAGGATCACAAGACAAAAGTCTGTACAATTACAGTGCACGAGCACAAAACAGACTCAATTACAGCAAACTTAATAAGTTACACGATGTTTCATCACACGAACACATCGAAACCCTAATATTCCTTAAACCAACTATACAATGAAATCTTGGGTCTTACAGTATGTCTTTGGATCCATTTGTGTAGGAATTCAATGGCATTTTATTTTTTTCACCGAGTTTTGAAAAACTCCCAAAATTCATAGTCTATAACCCACGAAAACTATAAAAAAATCTAACGAAATGAATAAGTTGTTTTTCGATCCCTTTTTTTAAAGGAATCTTATATCCAACACATATAGTGTTTCTTTAGATATGTAACAACCCGTTTTTCAAAGGCCAGAAAAGGCACTATATATTTTTTTTTTTGTACACAATCAGAGTTACGCATAAAAGATTTTAAATGTGCCGGCATTCAAATATACAAAAGAACTCATTACCATAAGGTGCTTCGACAAGCAATGTGTATTCCTGAATAATTACAATCCAAGTCTAAGTATCAAAACAAGTTAGGAATCCTATGCTAACCAAAAAGCACGGTGCACAAAACACACTGGCGCATAGTCTAACTACTCTAAGCTTCAACACAAGCTCACTATGGCCTAGAGCTGCCAACACCATCCTCTCGACCTACATCGTCATCTGGGGTGGGATGAGCCCGCAAATGAAAGAAAGGGTCACCACAAAATATATAGTATGTATATATATATTCGGTGCGAAAGATGTACACATAACAATAATTCCACAAAACACAAGAGAAAGCTCTTAATCTCAAAAGTAATTCCCACCAACGGGTTTGTATAAATAAATCACCAATCCTAATGCAGACTTCTACAATGGGGGTGACAACCGATCATTGGTTCGCCACATGCATGATTTTTCTGGAAAATTAACCTCTCCTCGAAGAGTCGTGGGGTAGGCAAAGCCACACAGAAATATACGTACCCGCACTAAAAATGCCACACAAGGCAGGTGAAGTCACACAGACAAACACCAGGCGAAGTCACACAGACAAACACCAGGCGAAGTCACACAGACAAACACCAACTCAATATAAATCCAGAAGGATTTGGCGAAGCCACACAGTCAAACGCCCGGTACGTAGGCAAAGTCACACAGACATACACCTAGGCACGCAACTATGAAATGCATGGCATATATTCTCTTTGGCATATACAGGATAGTCACACAGACAAAATCCCCGCGTAGTCCTATCCGACGCACGCATTCATATATGCTCATGCAAACAATCACATAGCCTAAAGCCTATGCACAAGCCATCACAAACTACATACATTTTCCTAATCATATGTAAATTGCACACGTATTTATAACCACGTTCTCATCAACGAGAATACATAAGTACAAACATGCCAAAGCACACAGCAAATGCATAACAGCAAACCAAGCATGTCGTAACCGTTTTAAAAGACGGAAATAAAGTGGAGCCCTTACCTCGGCAAGCTTCCGTTTACTACAACTCGTTCAAACAACACAACGCGCTTCGTAAAACAAGCAGCGCAACAATCAACACATTGTTCTCCAACCAATAGTATTGAAACTACACCAAAACCCTAAAAACCTAACGGTTCCTAAGGAAAAACAACTCTTTCGGATACTATACCAAAAACTACCGTATTGATCAACCCCCATGAGTTATTTGTACTATTTTTAGGACCCAAAACAATTAGCCAAAGTCTTAAATAATTTGAAATGCAAAATGGCCGTTTTCTTGCGTTATAAGCTACGTACTTTCCGAGTACCCGAAAAACTCGTTTCCAATCCCCGCCACTTCCATAAATAAATAAAAAGGGATTAGAAAGCTAAAAACCAAGTTTAGAAATCAGAATCCAAAATTTCAACTCTCAGGGCTCGCCCTGGCGAGTGAAGGCAGTGAGGACTGGTCTTACTCGCTCTGGAGCTCGCTCTGGCGTGTTCATGACCTGTGACACTCGCCCTGGCGAGTAAACGCTCGCCCGGCGAGTTTCACCTGTCATGACAGCAAAAGACAGCAACTCACACTACCTTTTTCCACCCAAGCCTAGTTTGATTCTATTAGTTCCCAACACTTTTTCAAGACACAAAAGCAAACCATTTTCATAAGCAAGCAATTCATTTCCGAAAGCTTGTTGGTTGCTTCGAGTGCAAGTTATTTGATTTTCATTTCCAAAATCAAAACCAAATCCAAGCACAAGTTTTATTACGGGCCTCAACCGTCCGGTAATCATTTTCAAACATGTTTTCAAAGTAAAAAGCAACTCCACATGTCACAAGAGTTTTAAACCACTTTGACCCCAAAAACCACATAACACTTAGGAATATTTTCATAAACCCCAAAATATTTTTCATCGGATTTTCTAAAACAAAACCATACAACGCATTTCCCTTTTGCCCAAAGGTTCAAAGACAACGTTTCTTTTCAAAACCTTACAACCTAACCACATGTTATTGATCAATACATAAACCAACCAAAACCCTAACTTTTCTCATGAGATTTTTCACCAACTCATGGAAAACAAAATAACAAAGCCTACACATGCTTCTCTAAACCTCATGAACAACATTCATGAAACAAGAATCAATTCCTAACCTTTCCAACTCATGAACATACTCTACCACTCAAAACCCCAAGAGTTTTAACCAACCAAAATGAAAAGGAAAAGAGTGGTTACCTTAAGCAAGTGATTCTCTATAACAAATCCACAAAGCTCCCAAGCTTGAAATGGACACAAATGGTGTAGAATGGAAAATTTGTGAAGGTTAGAAAGAAAGAAATGGAGTTCCACGTGAAAGAGAGAAAAAATGAGATGATTTGTGATGTTTCTAAGTGACCAAGTCACTAAACCTCCTTACTATGCTAAAACCTCTTGATAGCCAATCCACCCTTGGATCAAAGTCAAAAGTCCAAGCTTAAACCCTAGCCATTGGATCAATTTGCTTTATGAGAATTCACAAGACATCATCAACTCACCCATAACAAGTCTCGTACTCAGCTCTCGCGCGACGCGACGAACGTAAACCACAAAAACATAAAACCTACGGAAAGAACGTCTAAGGTTTAACATTTCCAAAACTTATCGCCGAATCTTTTTCCGCGACTGTAATTTTCTTCCATACCTTAGAAAATTATTCTCAGAATATATCCTAACTCTCGCAGATATATAAAACTCCCATCCGAAACCTCACTTAAAACAGACGCAATAAGATTTTCCATCCGCGGGTAAAATCCTACTCGTTTTTCCAAAAACAAGAATAATCCAAAACTCGTTATTCTGAAACCACAAATAACTTCTTATTCAAGCAACAGGATCACAAGACAAAAGTCTGTACAATTACAGTGCACGAGCACAAAACAGACTCAATTACTGCAAAACTTAATAATTACACGATGTTTCACCACATGAACACATCGAAACCCTAATGTTCCTTAAACCAACTATACAATGAAATCTTGGGTCTTACAATACTACCCCCCTAAAAGAAGTTTCGTCCTCGAAACTTAGACATCGTCAAACAAACTGGGGTATAATTCTTTCATCTTACTCTCGAGCTCCCAGGTGGTATCTCCTGTAGCTTCGTTCCATATTACCTTCACCAAAGGTATCTCTTTCGTTCTCAAACGCTTCATCTTCCTATCCGCAATCTTGATCGGCGGAACTTCAAATGACAAGTTATCCCTCAACTGGATGTCATCTGGTGTGATCACATGTGATGGATCCGGTGTATATTTCCGCAATTGCGACACATGGAACACGTCATGTATCAAAGATAGTACCGGTGGCAACGCGATCCGGTATGCTACCTTCCCAATCCGTTCCAAAATCTGATAAGGCCCTATAAACTTTGGAGTCAACTTCTTCGCTTTCAAAGCCCTTCAAACGCCAGTCGTTGGTGTAACTCGGAGAAATACGTGATCTCCCTCCTCAAACTCTAAAGGCCTCCGACGCCTATCCGCATAACTTTTCTGGCGATCTTGAGCAACTTTCATCATTGCCCTTATCTTTCGGACCTTGTCCGTCGTCTGTTGTACCATTTCCGGCCCTACTATCATACTTTCCCCATCTTGGTACCAACACAAAGGAGTCTGACATCTCCTCCCATACAAAGCCTCGTATGGTGCCATTCCAATACTCGCGTGGAAACTGTTGTTGTATGTGAATTCTATCAAAGGTAACACATCATCCCAACTTCCACGATCATCCAATACACAAGCTCTCAACAAATCTTCCAAAGATCGACTTGTTCTCTCGGTCTGCCCATCGGTCTGAGGATGATAGGCGGAACTCAATCTCAGTTTCGTCCCTAACGCCTCATGCAAAGTCTTCCAAAAGTGTGAAGTAAACTTTGGGTCTCGATCCGACACTATACTTGACGGAATCCCATGTAACCTCACAATCTCAGCAATGTAAATATCGGTCAACTTTGCCGCAGTGTCCGTAGTCCTTACCGGCAGAAAATGAGCGGACTTAGTCAAACGATCCACTATCACCCAAATGGAATCATGCTTCCTCCTGGTCTTAGGTAAACCAGTGATGAAATCCATAGAAATGCTATCCCACTTCCACTCGGGAATGTCTAACGACTGCAGCATCCCCGCTGGTCTCTGATGTTCAATCTTCGCCTTCTGACAAGTCAGACACGACGCCACATACTCAGCCACATCCTTTTTCATACCCGGCCACCAGAAATCATGCCTCAGGTCTTGATACATCTTTGTTGCTCCGGGATGTATACTAAGTTTACTCTTGTGTGCCTCCCCTAGAATGGTGTTTCTCAAGTCCATAGCTTCGGGTACACACACCCTACCTTGACACCTCAAAATGTTGTCCGATCCCACCTTGAAATCTCGGTTGGTTTCTCGAACAATCAAAGCCCTTTTCTCCATGAGAAACTTGTCATCTTGACAATTTGCAATGTCCTCCAATAACCCGCTTGAGATGGTAATCATACCCAGTCTCATATTCCCTAAAGCAAACTCTACCTCTAGGTGCAAGTCACGAAACTCTCTCAACAACTCTTGTTGACTAGCCATTTGTGCCGAACAAACCGACACACTCTTCCTACTCAAAGCATCGGCTACCACATTAGCCTTCCCCGGATGATATTCTAAGGTGAAATCAAAATCTTTCAATGTTTCCATCCATCTCCTCTGCCTCATATTAAGCTCTTTCTGATCGAACAGATACTTAAGACTTTTATGGTCACTAAACACGACAAAAGTGCAACCATAAAGATGATGTCTCCAAATCTTCAATGCGAAAACAACGGCCGCAAGCTCTAAATCGTGCGTAGGATAATTCTTTTCATGCACTTTCAACTGCCTTGACGCATAAGCCACTGCTCTCTTGTGTTGCATCAACACACAACCCAACCCTTGATGAGAAGCATCACAATAAACCTCATACGGTTCCTCCGACTGTGGTAACACCAAGACTGGTGAAGTCGTCAACCGTTCTTTCAACAACTGAAAACTCAACTCACACTTCTCTGTCCAAGCAAAAGGTTGATCTTTTCGCGTAAGTTGTGTCATCGGTGCCACAATCTTAGCCAATCCTTCTATAAACCTTCGGTAATAACCGGCCAAACCAACAAAACTTCTCACATCAGTCACTGTTTGAGGCTGCTTCCATGAAAGTACCGTATCAATCTTGGCTGGATCCACGGCTATTCCCTCTTTTGATATAACATGGCCAAGGAAATTCACCTCTTCCAACCAAAAGTCACACTTTGACGGGTTTGCATACAGCTTACTTTCCCGCAACACTTGCAATACTAGACGAAGATGCTCTACATGTTCCTCCTCACTCTTCGAATACACTAGAATGTCATCAATAAACACCACCACAAACTTGTCCAAAAATGAGTGGAATATCCGATTCATGTAGGCCATAAAGATAGCAGGTGCATTCGTCACTCCAAACGGCATCACTAAGAACTCATAATGCCCATACCGCGTCCTAAACGTCGTTTTCTGAATGTCCTCACCTCGTACTCTTATCTGGTGATAACCAGATTTCAAGTCAATCTTTGAAAACACTGAGGCTCCCCTCAACTGATCCATCAGATCATCAATACGTGGCAGTGGATATCGGTTCTTGATAGTCACCTTATTAAGCTTCCGATAATCCACACACAGACGAGATTTCCCATCCTTCTTCTTAACCAATAAGACCGGTGCTCCCCAAGGCGACACACTAGGCCTTATGAAACCTTTAACTAACAAGTCTTCAATCTGACTTTTCAACTCTACCAACTCGGCTGGAGCCATCCGATAGGCTGATTCTGAAATCGGACCCGTACCCGGTTGCAAATCAATAAAGAATTCCACCTCTCTACACGGAGGAAAAGCTGGAATCTCCGATGGAAACACATCTTGGAAATCCTGAACCACTCGAATTTCCTCAATTCGGATCTCCGACGTCACCCCTAAGCTAGCAAGTGAAACTATCTCCGGTTCTCCATTACATATAACCACAGAAAGCCGATTTGCAGACAAGTACCTTCGCACACCTGGCTCGGGAAAGAAAACCAATTTCCGAGCACAGTCTAGAATCACATAATGATAAGACAACCAATCCATCCCGAGGATGATCTCGAGAGATAAAAGCGGTAGACAAACCAAATTGACTAGAAAATCCCTATTCTGGATTACTACCAAACAATGCAAACATGCAGTATTCACTACCAAATCCTTAGCAGGAGTCAAAACATTCAAATCAAACGGAAGCACAGAAACATTCAAACTCAAACGATTTGCACAAGCCAAAGATATGAATGAGTGGGTTGCCCCCGTGTCAATCAAAGCAGTTAAAGAATTACCTGCGATGTGACAGCTCCCATGGATGGCATTGCTAGCCTGCCCACTCAACTCAGTGCCCATACAGTAAGCACGTGCCTTTGCCGCAGGTCTGGCACCCTGTGAGCCTTGTGCCACATTTGCCGACGGCCCAGTCTTCGGGGCTCTGCAATCTCTAGCAAAGTGTCCCGGCTTCTTGCAATTGTAGCAGATGTTTCCCCCCTTCGGTTGCGTGCACTCATTAGAAAAATGCCCCGCTTCTCCACAGTTGTAGCAAGTCCCCTTACTACCTTCTGATTTTCCCCGGTTCCCTTGATTCACCGATCGGCCCGGTCCCCTACTATTCTGAGGACGGTTATACGGCTTACTCCCTTGTTTCCCACGATTCTGACTTTGACTCGGACCACTTGAACGACTTGGTCCCCCAGCACTAAAATTCCCTTGGCGGTTCACCCGCTTATTCTTCATGTCTTCCACCTCTTGACATTTTTCAACCAAGACCTGGAATTGTCGGATACCCAATGGCACAACCGCATCCTGCAGTTCGTACCTCAGCCCATCTTGGAAGCGACGGCACATATAATCCTCATCTATCCCATCCCTAAAGAAGCGGAAGAAACGGGATATTGATTCAAACTTCTTGGCATATGCTTCAACATTCATGCCCGCTTGCCTTAGCCTCAGAAACTCTTCCCCATACCTTTCCCTAGCTGTCTCAGGGAAATATTTGGCCAAGAACCTCCTTTTGAAGTTCTCCCAACTTAACTCTTCATGAACATTCTCCATGATCAGTCGGGTGTTCCTCCACCAATACTCAGAACCCCCGAGTAACTGATAGGTAGCTAAGACCACCTTCTCTCCTTCTGGACAATGAATTGCCCCGAATATCCTCTCCACAGATTGGAGCCATAAATCAGCAGTTTCCGGACCTCCCTCCCCATTAAACCTTGGAGGAGTTTGGTGGTTGAAACTTGAAAGAAGTCTAGATCCAGCCGCAAGTATTTCCCTTTCGCGCTTTTCCAGATCCCTCTGCGCCTTAGCGTGGCTCTGAGCAGTCACAGCCGCTGCCATTGTGTTCATGGCATAAGCCATTTCATATATATCAGCATTGTCCGTCACGGGTGCTGTAGGTGTCCTTCTTGGAGGCATTCTATCTCTGCACAATACCAATTCTGATTAGATTCCTTATCCAAACATTTCTGAGTCTCAGCAGAAAATCTCATCCAACGGTTACTAACTCAAAACCCGACACAGAACAAACACTAGAACTGACACTACTCTAGCTATGTTCTAACCGACTCTGGACTAACGACTCAAGTATACACTTTCCCTTTGAAGATTTAAAGCCGTGCTCTGATACCAATTGTAACAACCCGTTTTTCAAAAGCCAGAAAAGGCACTATATTTTTTTTTTTTTTTGTACACAATCAGAGTTACGCATAAAAGATTTTAAATGAGTCGGCATTCAAATATACAAAAGAACTCATTACCATAAGGTGCTTCGACAAGCAAAGTGTATTCCTGAATAATTACAATCCAAGTCTAAGTATCAAAACAAGTTAGGAATCCTATGCTAACCAAAAAGCACGGTGCACAAAACACACCGGCGCATAGTCTAACTACTCTAAGCTTCAACACAAGCTCACTATGGCCTAGAGCTGCCAACACCATCCTCTCGACCTACATCGTCATCTGGGGTGGGATGAGCCCGCAAATGAAAGAAAGGGTCACCACAAAATATATAGTATGTATATATATATTCGGTGCGAAAGATGTACACATAACAATAATTCCACAAAACACAAGAGAAAGCTCTTAATCTCAAAAGTAATTCCCACCAACGGGTTTGTATAAATAAATCACCAATCCTAATGCAGACTTCTACAATGGGGGTGACAACCGATCATTGGTTCGCCACATGCATGATTTTTCCGGAAAATTAACCTCTCCTCGAAGAGTCGTGGGGTAGGCAAAGCCACACAGAAATATACGTACCCGCACTAAAAATGCCACACAAGGCAGGTGAAGTCACACAGACAAACACCAGGCGAAGTCACACAGACAAACACCAACTCAATATAAATCCAGAAGGATTTGGCGAAGCCACACAGTCAAACGCCCGGTACGTAGGCAAAGTCACACAGACATACACCTAGGCACGCAACTATGAAATGCATGGCATATATTCTCTTTGGCATATACAGGATAGTCACACAGACAAAATCCCCGCGTAGTCCTATCCGACGCACGCATTCATATATGCTCATGCAAACAATCACATAGCCTAAAGCCTATGCACAAGCCATCACAACCTACATACATTTTCCTAATCATATGTAAATTGCACACGTATTTATAACCACGTTCTCATCAACGAGAATACATAAGTACAAACATGCCAAAGCACACAGCAAATGCATAACAACAAACCAAGCATGTCGTAACCGTTTTAAAAGACGGAAATAAAGTGGAGCCCTTACCTCGGCAAGCTTCCGTTTACTACAACTCGTTCAAACAACACAACGCGCTTCCTAAAACAAGCAGCGCAACAATCAACACATTGTTCTCCAACCAATAGTATTGAAACTACACCAAAACCCTAAAAACCTAACGGTTCCTAAGGAAAAACAACTCTTTCGGATACTATACTAAAAACTACCGTATTGATCAACCCCCATGAGTTATTTGTACTATTTTTAGGACCCAAAACAATTAGACAAAGTCTTAAATAATTTGAAATGCAAAATGGCCGTTTTCTTGCGTTATAAGCTACGTACTTTCCGAGTACCCGAAAAACTCGTTTCCAATCCCCGCCACTTCCATAAATAAATAAAAAGGGATTAGAAAGCTAAAAACCAAGTTTAGAAATCAGAATCCAAAATTTCAACTCTCAGGGCTCGCCCTGGCGAGTTGGTGGCGAGTGAAGGCAGTGAGGACTGGTCTTACTCGCTCTGGAGCTCGCTCTGGCGTGTTCATGACCTGTGACACTCGCCCTGGCGAGTAAACGCTCGCCCGGCGAGTTTCACCTGTCATGACAGCAAAAGACAGCAAGTCACACTACCTTTTTCCACCCAAGCCTAGTTTGATTCTATTAGTTCCCAACACTTTTTCAAGACACAAAAGCAAACCATTTTCATAAGCAAGCAATTCATTTCCGAAAGCTTGTTGGTTGCTTCGAGTGCAAGTTATTTGATTTTCATTTCCAAAATCAAAACCAAATCCAAGCACAAGTTTTATTACGGGCCTCAACCGTCCGGTAATCATTTTCAAACATGTTTTCAAAGTAAAAAGCAACTCCACATGTCACAAGAGTTTTAAACCACTTTGACCCCAAAAACCACATAACACTTAGGAATATTTTCATAAACCCCAAAATATTTTTCATCGGATTTTCTAAAACAAAACCATACAACGCATTTCCCTTTTGCCCAAAGGTTCAAAGACAACGTTTCTTTTCAAAACCTTACAACCTAACCACATGTTATTGATCAATACATAAACCAACCAAAACCCTAACTTTTCTCATGAGATTTTTCACCAACTCATGGAAAACAAAATAACAAAGCCTACACATGCTTCTCTAAACCTCATGAACAACATTCATGAAACAAGAATCAATTCCTAACCTTTCCAACTCATGAACATAATCTACCACTCAAAACCCCAAGAGTTTTAACCAACCAAAATGAAAAGGAAAAGAGTGGTTACCTTAAGCAAGTGATTCTCTATAACAAATCCACAAAGCTCCCAAGCTTGAAATGGACACAAATGGTGTAGAATGGAAAATTTGTGAAGGTTAGAAAGAAAGAAATGGAGTTCCACGTGAAAGAGAGAAAGAATGAGATGATTTGTGATGTTTCTAAGTGACCAAGTCACTAAACCTCCTTACTATGCTAAAACCTCTTGATAGCCAATCCACCCTTGGATCAAAGTCAAAAGTCCAAGCTTAAACCCTAGCCATTGGATCAATTTGCTTTATGAGAATTCACAAGACATCATCAACTCACCCATAACAAGTCTCGTACTCAGCTCTCGCGCGACGCGACGAACGTAAACCACAAAAACATAAAACCTACGGAAAGAACGTCTAACGTTTAACATTTCCAAAACTTATCGCCGAATCTTTTTCCGCGACTGTAATTTTCTTCCATACCTTAGAAAATTATTCTCAGAATATATCCTAACTCTCGCAGATATATAAAACTCCCATCCGAAACCTCACTTAAAACAGACGCAGTAAGATTTTCCATCCGCGGGTAAAATCCTACTCGTTTTTCCAAAAACAAGAATAATCCAAAACTCGTTATTCTGAAACCACAAATAACTTCTTATTCAAGCAACAGGATCACAAGACAAAAGTTTGTACAATTACAGTGCACGAGCACAAAACAGACTCAATTACAGCAAAACTTAATAATTACACGATGTTTCACCACATGAACACATCGAAACCCTAATGTTCCTTAAACCAACTATACAATGAAATCTTGGGTCTTACAAGATACATTTAAGCGACAATTCAATGACTTTTTATTTTTTTCACCGAGTTTTGAAAAATTCCCAAAATTCGTAGTCCATAACCCACGAAAATTATAAAAAAAATCTATCGAAATAAATAAGTTGTTTTTCGATCCCTTTTTTTTAAAGAATCTTCTATCCAACACATATAGTGTGTCTTTAGATACATTTAGGCGACAACTCAATGACTTTTTATTTTTTACACCGAGTTTTGAAAAATATCCCAAAATTCGTAGTCCATAACCCACGAAAACTATAAAAAAAATCTATTGAAATGAATAAGTTGTTTTTCGATCCCTTTTTTTTAAACAATCTTCTATCCAACACTTGTAGTGTGTCTTTAGATGCATTTAGATGACACTTCATATATATTTTAATTTTTTTCACCGAGTTTTGAAAACATCCCAAAATTCGTAGTCCGTAACCCACGAAAACTCTAAAAAAATCTATCGAAATGAATAATTTGTTTTTTGATCCCTTTTTATTTAAAGAATCTTTTATCCAACACATATAGTATGTCTTTGGATCCATTTGTGTAGGAATTCAATGGCATTTTATTTTTTTCTCCGAGTTTTGAAAAATTCCCAAAATTCATAGTCTATAACCCACGAAAACTATAAAAAAATCTAACGAAATGAATAAGTTGTTTTTCTATCCCTTTTTTTAAAGGAATCTTATATCCAACACATATAGTGTGTCTTTAGATACATTTAAGCGACAATTCAATGACTTTTTATTTTTTTCACCGAGTTTTGAAAAATTCCCAAAATTCGTAGTCCATAACCCACGAAAATTATAAAAAAAATCTATCGAAATGAATAAGTAGTTTTTCGATCCCTTTTTTTTAAAGAATCTTCTATCCAACACATATAGTGTGTCTTTAGATACATTTAGGCGACAACTCAATGACTTTTTATTTTTTTCACCGAGTTTTGAAAAATATCCCAAAATTCGTAGTCCATAACCTGAAGGTGGAAAAACACAAGAAGGGGGGGTTGAATTGTGTTTTGAAAAATAAAACTTTTTACCAAATAAAACTAAGTTTGCAGCGGATATAAATACAAAATAAGGAAGGGTGCTGAGAGAGAGAGGGAAAGACACAAAATTTATCCTGGTTCCTCTCACAAATCGAGAGTACTCCAGTCCCCTTGTTACTAACAAGAGCTTTTCACTATAATCTACTTAAGATTACAAATTGCTCAAGCACACTTGCAAGAGACTTCTCAGATGCTCAAGTTTCACTAAACAAGAGACTTCTCAAATGCTCAAGTTACACTTAACAAGAGACTTCTCAAACAAACTTAAGAATAAGAATGAATGTTAAGGAACACTTGATATACTATCAGAGGTGTTTACAAAATACAACGCAAATTGCTTTAAGACTTGAATAACAGATAGAACAATAATGTCAGAATGCTTCAGAGCCTTAAACGCAGTAATAGAACAGTAGAACAATAGTCATTTCTTCCATTTGAGTCTTCTATTTATACTTGAAGGAAGATGATGACCGTTGTAGAGAGATAAGATGCCAGCTGGAATATGCTCGTACAATTGCTAGCTGTAGATTGCCTTCTATGGCAAAGAAATCCAATTCCACTACCTTGCAATTCAAATTATCACTCATCCATTTTGAGTAATAATAGTACGATAGTACGATCCTCAAATGCGCTCCACTTATGGATAAGATTAACGTTGTACCAACGAATATTCCTTCCTGTGGATGTGACAGAGCCTTGAAGTAGATTGTTCTCCAAACATTGATTCTGGTTCTGTCAGTCTTTGAGTGACGTAAATTCCTTTTGCTTCAGATGCTGTTGTCGTAGCTTCTTAAGATCTTCAGCTTCTGAACTCCTCAGAGTCTAGCTTTGGTCCTCAGAAGCATTATCTTTAGCACGCAAAATTTAAGCTTCTGATGAACAGCGATACGCTTTCAGAGCTTCATAGCTTGGCTTATCTCTTGTTATTCATAGTGCTTCTGAATGAATTTTAACTTATAATTCTGCACACTAGAATAATCATTAGTAATACCAATTGCAATTTTAATACTTTGTTATCATCAAAACCACTTAAAATCTTAGAGGTTCATGTCAGACCCACTTTGTTCCAACATAACCCACGAAAACTATAAAAAAAATCTATTGAAATGAATAAGTTGTTTTTCGATCCTTTTTTTTAAAGAATCTTCTATCCAACACATATAGTGTGTCTTTAGATACATTTAGGCGACAATTCAATGGCTTTTTTTTTTCACCGAGTTTTAAAAAAAATCCCAAAATTCGTAGTACACAACCCACGAAAACGATAAAAAAATATATCGAAATGAATAAGTTGTTTTTCGATCCCTTTTTATTTAAAGAATCTTTTATCCAACACATATAGTATGTCTTTGGATCCATTTGTGTAGGAATTCAATGGCATTTTATTTTTTTCAACGAGTTTTGAAAAATTCCCAAAATTCATAGTCTATAACCCACGAAAACTATAAAAAATATCTAACGAAATGAATAAGTTGTTTTTCTATCCCTTTTTTTAAAGGAATCTTCTATCCAACACATATAGTGTGTCTTTAGATACATTTAAGCGACAATTCAATGACTTTTTATTTTTTTCACCGAGTTTTGAAAAATTCCCAAAATTCGTAGTCCATAACCCACGAAAATTATAAAAAAAATCTATCGAAATGAATAAGTAGTTTTTCGATCCCTTTTTTTTAAAGAATCTTCTATCCAACACATATAGTGTGTCTTTAGATACATTTAGGCGACAACTCAATGACTTTTTATTTTTTTCACCGAGTTTTGAAAAATATCCCAAAATTCGTAGTCCATAACCTGAAGGTGGAAAAACACAAGAAGGGGGGGTTGAATTGTGTTTTGAAAAATAAAACTTTTTACCAAATAAAACTAAGTTTGCAGCGGATATAAATACAAAATAAGGAAGGGTGCTGAGAGAGAGAGAGGGAAAGACACAAAATTTATCCTGGTTCCTCTCACAAATCGAGAGTACTCCAGTCCCCTTGTTACTAACAAGAGCTTTTCACTATAATCTACTTAAGATTACAAATTGCTCAAGCACACTTGCAAGAGACTTCTCAGATGCTCAAGTTTCACTAAACAAGAGACTTCTCAAATGCTCAAGTTACACTTAACAAGAGACTTCTCAAACAAACTTAAGAATAAGAATGAATGTTAAGGAACACTTGATATACTATCAGAGGTGTTTACAAAATACAACGCAAATTGCTTTAAGACTTGAATAACAGATAGAACAATAATGTCAGAATGCTTCAGAGCCTTAAACGCAGTAATAGAACAGTAGAACAATAGTCATTTCTTCCATTTGAGTCTTCTATTTATACTTGAAGGAAGATGATGACCGTTGTAGAGAGATAAGATGCCAGCTGGAATATGCTCGTACAATTGCTAGCTGTAGATTGCCTTCTATGGCAAAGAAATCCAATTCCACTACCTTGCAATTCAAATTATCACTCATCCATTTTGAGTAATAATAGTACGATAGTACGATCCTCAAATGCGCTCCACTTATGGATAAGATTAACGTTGTACCAACGAATATTCCTTCCTGTGGATGTGACAGAGCCTTGAAGTAGATTGTTCTCCAAACATTGATTCTGGTTCTGTCAGTCTTTGAGTGACGTAAATTCCTTTTGCTTCAGATGCTGTTGTCGTAGCTTCTTAAGATCTTCAGCTTCTGAACTCCTCAGAGTCTAGCTTTGGTCCTCAGAAGCATTATCTTTAGCACGCAAAATTTAAGCTTCTGATGAACAGCGATACGCTTTCAGAGCTTCATAGCTTGGCTTATCTCTTGTTATTCATAGTGCTTCTGAATGAATTTTAACTTATAATTCTGCACACTAGAATAATCATTAGTAATACCAATTGCAATTTTAATACTTTGTTATCATCAAAACCACTTAAAATCTTAGAGGTTCATGTCAGACCCACTTTGTTCCAACATAACCCACGAAAACTATAAAAAAAATCTATTGAAATGAATAAGTTGTTTTTCGATCCTTTTTTTTAAAGAATCTTCTATCCAACACATATAGTGTGTCTTTAGATACATTTAGGCGACAATTCAATGGCTTTTTTTTTTCACCGAGTTTTAAAAAAAATCCCAAAATTCGTAGTCCACAACCCACGAAAACGATAAAAAAATATATCGAAATGAATAAGTTGTTTTTCGATCCCTTTTTATTTAAAGAATCTTTTATCCAACACATATAGTATGTCTTTGGATCCATTTGTGTAGGAATTCAATGGCATTTTATTTTTTTCAACGAGTTTTGAAAAATTCCCAAAATTCATAGTCTATAACCCACGAAAACTATAAAAAATATCTAACGAAATGAATAAGTTGTTTTTCTATCCCTTTTTTTAAAGGAATCTTCTATCCAACACATATAGTGTGTCTTTAGATACATTTAAGCGACAATTCAATGACTTTTTATTTTTTTCACCGAGTTTTGAAAAATTCCCAAAATTCGTAGTCCATAACCCACGAAAATTATAAAAAAAATCTATCGAAATGAATAAGTAGTTTTTCGATCCCTTTTTTTTAAAGAATCTTCTATCCAACACATGTAGTGTGTCTTTAGATACATTTAGGCGACAACTCAATGACTTTTTATTTTTTTCACCGAGTTTTGAAAAATATCCCAAAATTCGTAGTCCATAACCCACGAAAACTATAAAAAAATCTATTGAAATGAATAAGTTGTTTTTCGATCCCTTTTTTTTAAACAATCTTCTGTCCAACACTTGTAGTGTGTCTTTAGATGCATTTAGGTGACACTTCAAATACATTTTAATTTTTTTCACCGAGTTTTGAAAATATCCCAAAATTCGTAGTCCGTAACCCACGAAAACTCTAAAAAAATCTATCGAAATGAATAATTTGTTTTTCGATCCCTTTTTATTTAAAGAATCTTTTATCCAACACATATAGTATGTCTTTGGATCCATTTGTGTAGGAATTCAATGGCATTTTATTTTTTTCACCGAGTTTTGAAAAATTCCCAAAATTCATAGTCTATAACCCACGAAAACTATAAAAAAATCTAACGAAATGAATAAGTTGTTTTTCTATCCCTTTTTTTAAAGGAATCTTCTATCCAACACATATAGTGTGTCTTTAGATACATTTAAGCGACAATTGTAAGACCCAAGATTTTACTGTGCGGTTTTCCTAAGGAACTTTAGCGACGGATAAGTTTTAGGGTTTTTGGTGAAGCGGTTTTGTGAGTATCGTCGCATTAATGAGATTTTTGCTGAAACGGAGCCTGTTTTGTGCTCGTGCGCTGGAAAGGCACAGACTTTCGGGTCGTGGTCCTCTTTTAAGTATGAGGAGATTTCTGTGGAGTCAGAATGACGAGATTTGGATTATTCTTGTTTTTGGAAAAATGAGTAGGATTTTACCCGCTGATGGAAAATCTTACTGCGTCTGTTTTAAGTGAGGTTTCGGATGGAAGTTTCATATATCTGCGTGAGTTAGGTTATGTTCTGAGATTAATTTTCCAAGGTGTGGAAGAAAATTACAGTCGCGGAAAAAGATTCGGCGATAAGTTTTGGAATTGTTAAACGGTAGACATTCTTTCTATAGTTTTCTGTTTTGGTGAGTTTCGTTCGTCGCGGCGCGCGAGAGCTGAACGTGTGAGTTTTTCTAAGAGGTGTTGAGTTTTATCTCAAGTGGGTTTGGATTTGTTTGATCCAATGGCTAGGATTTTGTCTTGGCATTTTATCTTTTGATCCAATGGCCATGAGTTAGCAAGAGCAATGGCATAGTAAGGAGGTTTGTGTGTGGTGGACTTAGAAATTTGCCCAAGACTTTCTTTCTCTTCTTCTCCACCGTGCCTTCACTTTCTTCACCCTAAACTTCACAAAATCTTCCATTTCTCACCATTCTAGTTGATTTCAAGCTTGGTAGCTTTGTGGAAAGTTGTAGAGAATCTCTTTCTTAAGGTAACCCCTCTATTCCTATCTTGTATGTATTCAAACTTGTAGAGTTTGTAGGATTTTGGGTTTATGTTCATATGAGGGTTTGGTGAGAAATGTTGTTTTTGCTAGCTTTTATTTCATGAAAGTTGTTCCATGAGTGGATGAGAATCTCATGTATTTATGAGCTAGGGTTTGAGAAAAAATATATGTTGATCAAGAACATGAGTTAGTGTTTGGTGTTTGTACAATTAATCTTGCTTTTGAACCTTTGAACAAAATGGATATATGAGAAATGGTTTGGTTTTGAAAAATAGGAAAATTATTTTTGGTGTGTTCATGAGAAATTTAGGAAAAAGCTTTTGATTTGTGTTTATGAAGTTGTTTTTGAGCTTTTAGAGAAAATGGATGTGTGAAAAATAGTTTTGTTTTGAAAAACAAGAAATTTGTTCTTGAGAGTTCAAGAGAAAACTTTTATGAATTTTTGATTGGTGTTGTGAAAAGGTTTTGATTGTTAAGTTTAATAATTTTAGGAACTAAATGAATTCTTCTATGCTTTTGAAATGAAAGAAAATTAGAACTAGCTATATTGTTGTTGTTTTGGCCGTGGCCTTTGTGTGTGTTTGTGTCCATGATGTTTCAAATTTTTAAGCCCTATGGGAAGGCATGATCATGGTTTTAAAATGAAGAATTAATGTGGTTTTGTTTTGAAAGAAAACTAGTAGCTTGTGGCTTGATTGAACAAGTGAAATTTTTTGCAAAGTCTTGTAGAAAATTGGCATTTTTGATTCAAATGAAATTGGTGTGAGTGCTTGATCAATTTGAGAAAACTAGTGATGATTGGAGTGTTTTAAACTATGTTTGTTTTGTGACCTGGAAACTTAAACATTTGATCCGTCGTTTCGAGACGATGATTTCGGCGTATGGCTCGTCTCGATCGGATAAAGAATGAGCGAGTTATGGCCATTTTATTTGAAAGAAAAAACTTGTAACTTGTGGCGCAAGTAAACTTTTATTTTTGTGAAAATTTTCAAAGAGTTTTTGGGTTGTTTTCAAATGGTTTTAGTATGTGAAAATTGATTGCCTTGGAGTTAGGAATCAAAGTGTTTCTTAGTTTGTTTTGAAACGAAAATATTTTCGCGTGGCGAGAAATAGTGCAATTAACTTTGGGAATTTTTAATCACTATGGGGAGGACTCGAAATCACTATCCGAGAGTGTTAGAAAGTACCTTAAGCCTCTCTAGAACTTAGAGAATGAGTTTTGTTTCGATAGGATAAACGAGGAATATCTTATTGATTGTACGCTGCTTAACTTTTAGGAAGCGCGAGTTGTAGAATTTCGCGAGAAAGGTTAACGGAAGCTTGCCGAGGTAAGGGCTCCACTTTATTTCTGTCTTTAAATGGTTACGACATGCTTGGATTTACTGTGTGTTTGGCATGTATGTGTTATGTATTCTCGTGATGAGAAAGTGTTTATAATACGTGCGTTGTTTTACATATGATTGGAGATGTATGTATGAACATGTGGGTGAATACATATGATTGGAAACGTATGTATGTTTGTTGTGGTTTGTTACATATGATTGGATATGTATGTATGTTGTTGGGATGGTTTACATATGCTAGGGAGGTATGTATTTGTTGCATTAGTATACATGGGGAATCGTATGCTCATGCATTGTTAGTGCGTAGTGGCGGGAGTGGACTACGAGGTGTGGTTGCGGGAGTGGACCCACCTGATTCTTATAGGGTTTTATTGAGTTCAATACATGGTTGCGGGAGTGGACCATTGGGTGTGATTGCGGGAGTGGATCCACCTTAATCCTTTGTGATTTTGTTGAGTTCGATACATGGTTGCGGGAGTGGACCATGGGGTGTGATTGCGGGAGTGGATCCACCTTAACCTTGTGATTTCGTTGGTGTTTTAGTAGGGGTTGGACCTACAGTTCTGGAATTCATGCATTGTGGTAGCTAGGGTTAGTACCACGCATTTTAGAAGTCTGCATTAGGTTTGGTGTGCATTATATATATAAACCCGTTGGTGGGAATTGCTTTGGTGGTTAAGAGCTTTCTCTTGTGTATGTGGAAATTTGTTATGTGTACATCTTTCGCACCGGTTATATATATATATATACCTTTTATTTTGTGGTGACCCTTTCTTTCATTTGCGGGCTCATCCCACCCAGATGATGGGTTAGGTCGTGGTGACGACGGTGGCAGTTCTAGGCTATAGTGAGCACGTGGTGAAGCTTAGTATAGTTAGACTATGCGCCGATGTGTTTTGTGCACCGTGCTTTTTGGTTAGCATAGGGTTGTCTAACTTGTTTTGTTGTAAGTATTTGAATACTTAGACTTGGATTGTAATTATTCAGGAATACACTTTGCTTGTCGAAGCACCTTATGGTAATGAGTTCTTTTGTATATTTGAATGCCGGCTCATTGAAAAATATTCTATGCGCACTCTGAGTGTTAGTTGAAAAAGAAAAAAAATATACTGCCTTTTCAGGCCTTTGAAAAACGGGTTGTTACAATTGGTATCAGAGCACGGCTTTAAATCTTCAAAGGGAAAGTGTATACTTGAGTCGTTAGTCCAGAGTCGGTTAGAACATAGCTAGAGTAGTGTCAGTTCTAGTGTTTGTTCTGTGTCGGGTTATGAGTTAGTGTCCGCTGAGTGAGATTTTCTATTAGGACTCAGAATATTTGGTTAAGGATCTAACCAAGAGGAATTGGGGATTTGGATAAAAGGAGTCCAAGAGAAGTAGATGGTATAGTTTGGCAAGTGTCAAGAGTATGAGGAGTGTAATCACCAACTGGAGGTTGGGATTGTTTTATGTAAGTCGTGTATGGAAAGAGATTCGTATGTGAGTAGACGGTTCGGCGTATTCACTGAGTTGCGGAATTATGGATATCGGTAGAGCGGAAAGTTCTTCCTAAGAGAAGATAACTTGCTCAGAATGTAGTGGTTTGGGTGGTACTTGCCGTAGTGGCACGGTACTACTAGTGGATGATACTCCACGGGTGCTTCAAGAAAGGAAGCATGATAGCTTAAGCTACGTGTCTTGAGCGTTGTGTCTTGCGATTTCGACGTGTATTCGTAAGAGATCGAGGGAAACATTAAAAAAAAACTCGAAAGATTTGTGGAACCCTTGTGACTCGGAGGACATTGAGCATAAGCGGAATGAAGCATCGTTTAAGTTGGGTAAAGATGGTCTAAACCACCATCATGATTGTCGACTATTTATTGACAAATTGAGGAACTGATCATCCTTAATCTCTTGTTGATAATAGACGGAGTCGTGTTGACTGGAAATGACTAGTTTTGCCGGTTTTGCTGGTGCGCAGAAAGTTTCGGTGTTTCTTTTTGGAGGGTAGCCAGTAACTGCTTCGCGTGAACCTAGGGAAATTGGCTATGTCGCGGAGGCGAAATAGGTGACTTTGGAAATTTTTGTTTGTGGGCACGAGGATCTTTGGGAACTAGAGGTTGTGAACCTCTGTTGTGAGGTTAATTTTTGAGTGGTGAACTCGTTGAGAGTTGCGGTTGGTGCACGGTTGTGCCAGTGGGTTGGTGAGAGTATCTGTGTGACTTCACCCGGTGTTAGCATCTGTGTGGCTGCACCTAATCCTGAGGGATTTTGTCGTGTTGGTAATGGTAATAACTGGTTGGGTTGTTACTCTTGTTTTTAGTTTCGAGGACGAAACTTCTTTTTGGAGGGTAGTAATGTAAGACCCAAGATTTTACTGTGCGGTTTTCCTAAGGAACTTTAGCGACGGCTAAGTTTTAGGGTTTTTGGTGAAGCGGTTTTGTGAGTATCGTCGCATTAATGAGATTTTTGCTGAAACGGAGCCTGTTTTGTGCTCGTGCGCTGGAAAGGCACAGACTTTCGGGTCGTGGTCCTCTTTTAAGTATGAGGAGATTTCTGTGAAGTCAGAATGACGAGATTTGGATTATTCTTGTTTTTGGAAAAACGAGTAGGATTTTACCCGCTGATGGAAAATCTTACTGTATCTGTTTTAAGTGAGGTTTCGGATGGAAGTTTCATATATCTGCATGAGTTAGGTTATGTTCTGAGATTAATTTTCCAAGGAGTGGAAGAAAATTACAGTCGCGGAAAAAGATTCGGCGATAAGTTTTGGAATTGTTAAACGGTAGACATTCTTTCTATAGTTTTCTGTTTTGGTGAGTTTCGTTCGTCGCGGCGCGCGAGAGCTGAACGTGTGAGTTTTTCTAAGAGGTGTTGAGTTTTATCTCAAGTGGGTTTGGATTTGTTTGATCCAATGGCTAGGATTTTGTCTTGGCATTTTATCTTTTGATCCAATGGCCATGAGTTAGCAAGAGCAATGGCATAATAAGGAGGTTTGTGTGTGGTGGACTTAGAAATTTGCCCAAGACTTTCTTTCTCTTCTTCTCCACCGTGCCTTCACTTTCTTCACCCTAAACTTCACAAAATCTTCCATTTCTCACCATTCTAGTTGATTTCAAGCTTGGTAGCTTTGTGGAAAGTTGTAGAGAATCTCTTTTTTAAGGTAACCCCTCTATTCCTATCTTGTATGTATTCTAACTTGTAGAGTTTGTAGGATTTTGGGTTTATGTTCATATGAGGGTTTGGTGAGAAATGTTGTTTTTGCTAGCTTTTATTTCATGAAAGTTGTTCATGAGGGTTTTGTAAGCATGTTTAGGCTTGGTAGTTTTGGGTTCCATGAGTGGATGAGAATCTCATGTATTTATGAGCTAGGGTTTGAGAAAAAATATATGTTGATCAAGAACATGAGTTAGTGTTTGGTGTTGGTACAATTAATCTTGCTTTTGAACCTTTGAACAAAATGGATATATGAGAAATGGTTTGGTTTTGAAAAATAGGAAAATTATTTTTGGTGTGTTCATGAGAAATTTAGGAAAAAGCTTTTGATTTGTGTTTATGAAGTTGTTTTTGAGCTTTTAGAGAAAATGGATGTGTGAAAAATAGTTTTGTTTTGAAAAACAAGAAATTTGTTCTTGAGAGTTCAAGAGAAAACTTTTATGAATTTTTGATTGGTGTTGTGAAAAGGTTTTGATTGTTAAGTTTAATAATTTTAGGAACTAAATGAATTCTTCTATGCTTTTGAAATGAAAGAAAATTAGAACTAGCTATATTGTTGTTGTTTTGGCCGTGGCCTTTGTGTGTGTTTGTGTCCATGATGTTTCAAATTTTTAAGCCCTATGGGAAGGCATGATCATGGTTTTAAAATGAAGAATTAATGTGGTTTTGTTTTGAAAGAAAACTAGTAGCTTGTGGCTTGATTGAACAAGTGAAATTTTTTGCAAAGTCTTGTAGAAAATTGGCATTTTTGATTCAAATGAAATTGGTGTGAGTGCTTGATCAATTTGAGAAAACTAGTGATGATTGGAGTGTTTTAAACTATGTTTGTTTTGTGACCTGGAAACTTAAACATTTGATCCGTCGTTTCGAGACGATGATTTCGGCGTATGGCTCGTCTCGATCGGATAAAGAATGAGCGAGTTATGGCCATTTTATTTGAAAGGAAAAACTTGTAACTTGTGGCGCAAGTAAACTTTTATTTTTGTGAAAATTTTCAAAGAGTTTTTGGGTTGTTTTCAAATGGTTTTAGTATGTGAAAATTGATTGCCTTGGAGTTAGGAATCAAAGTGTTTCTTAGTTTGTTTTGAAACGAAAATATTTTCGCGTGGCGAGAAATAGTGCAATTAACTTTGGGAATTTTTAATCACTATGGGGAGGACTCGAAATCACTATCCGAGAGTGTTAGAAAGTACCTTAAGCCTCTCTAGAACTTAGAGAATGAGTTTTGTTTCGATAGGATAAACGAGGAATATCTTATTGATTGTACGCTGCTTAACTTTTAGGAAGCGCGAGTTGTAGAATTTCGCGAGAAAGGTTAACGGAAGCTTGCCGAGGTAAGGGCTCCACTTTATTTCTGTCTTTAAATGGTTACGACATGCTTGGATTTACTGTGTGTTTGGCATGTATGTGTTATGTATTCTCGTGATGAGAAAGTGTTTATAATACGTGCGTTGTTTTACATATGATTGGAGATGTATGTATGAACATGTGGGTGAATACATATGATTGGAAACGTATGTATGTTTGTTGTGGTTTGTTACATATGATTGGATATGTATGTATGTTGTTGGGATGGTTTACATATGCTAGGGAGGTATGTATTTGTTGCATTAGTATACATGGGGAATCGTATGCTCATGCATTGTTAGTGCGTAGTGGCGGGAGTGGACTACGAGGTGTGGTTGCGGGAGTGGACCCACCTGATTCTTATAGGGTTTTATTGAGTTCAATACATGGTTGCGGGAGTGGACCATTGGGTGTGATTGCGGGAGTGGATCCACCTTAATCCTTTGTGATTTTGTTGAGTTCGATACATGGTTGCGGGAGTGGACCATGGGGTGTGATTGCGGGAGTGGATCCACTTTAACCTTGTGATTTCGTTGGTGTTTTAGTAGGGGTTGGACCTACAGTTCTGGAATTCATGCATTGTGGTAGCTAGGGTTAGTACCACGCATTTTAGAAGTCTGCATTAGGTTTGGTGTGCATTATATATATAAACCCGTTGGTGGGAATTGCTTTGGTGGTTAAGAGCTTTCTCTTGTGTATGTGGAAATTTGTTATGTGTACATCTTTCGCACCGGTTATATATATATATACCTTTTATTTTGTGGTGACCCTTTCTTTCATTTGCGGGCTCATCCCACCCAGATGATGGGTTAGGTCGTGGTGACGACGGTGGCAGTTCTAGGCTATAGTGAGCACGTGGTGAAGCTTAGTATAGTTAGACTATGCGCCGGTGTGTTTTGTGCACCGTGCTTTTTGGTTAGCATAGGGTTGTCTAACTTGTTTTGTTGTAAGTATTTGAATACTTAGACTTGGATTGTAATTATTCAGGAATACACTTTGCTTGTCGAAGCACCTTATGGTAATGAGTTCTTTTGTATATTTGAATGCCGGCTCATTGAAAAATATTCTATGCGCACTCTGAGTGTTAGTTGAAAAAGAAAAAAAAATATACTGCCTTTTCAGGCCTTTGAAAAACGGGTTGTTACAACAATTCAATGACTTTTTATTTTTTTCACCGAGTTTTGAAAAATTCCCAAAATTCGTAGTCCATAACCTACGAAAATTATAAAAAAAATCTTTCGAAATGAATAAGTAGTTTTTCGATCCCTTTTTTTTAAAGAATCTTCTATCCGTCACATATAGTGTGTCTTTAGATACATTTAGGCGACAACTCAATGACTTTTTATTTTTTTCACCGAGTTTTGAAAAATATCCCAAAATTCGTAGTCCATAACCTGAAGGTGGAAAAACACAAGAAGGGGGGGTTGAATTGTGTTTTGAAAAATAAAACTTTTTACCAAATAAAACTAAGTTTGCAGCGGATATAAATACAAAATAAGGAAGGGTGCTGAGAGAGAGAGGGAAAGACACAAAATTTATCCTGGTTCCTCTCACAAATCGAGAGTACTCCAGTCCCCTTGTTACTAACAAGAGATTTTCACTATAATCTACTTAAGATTACAAATTGCTCAAGCACACTTGCAAGAGACTTCTCAGATGCTCAAGTTTCACTAAACAAGAGACTTCTCAAATGCTCAAGTTACACTTAACAAGAGACTTCTCAAACAAACTTAAGAATAAGAATGAATGTTAAGGAACACTTGATATACTATCAGAGGTGTTTACAAAATACAACGCAAATTGCTTTAAGACTTGAATAACAGATAGAACAATAATGTCAGAATGCTTCAGAGCCTTAAACGCAGTAATAGAACAGTAGAGCAATAGTCATTTCTTCCATTTGAGTCTTCTATTTATACTTGAAGGAAGATGATGACCGTTGTAGAGAGATAAGATGCCAGCTGGAATATGCTCGTACAATTGCTAGCTGTAGATTGCCTTCTATGGCAAAGAAATCCAATTCCACTACCTTGCAATTCAAATTATCACTCATCCATTTTGAGTAATAATAGTACGATAGTACGATCCTCAAATGCGCTCCACTTATGGATAAGATTAACGTTGTACCAACGAATATTCCTTCCTGTGGATGTGACAGAGCCTTGAAGTAGATTGTTCTCCAAACATTGATTCTGGTTCTGTCAGTCTTTGAGTGACGTAAATTCCTTTTGCTTCAGATGCTGTTGTCGTAGCTTCTTAAGATCTTCAGCTTCTGAACTCCTCAGAGTCTAGCTTTGGTCCTCAGAAGCATTATCTTTAGCACGCAAAATTTAAGCTTCTGATGAACAGCGATACGCTTTCAGAGCTTCATAGCTTGGCTTATCTCTTGTTATTCATAGTGCTTCTGAATGAATTTTAACTTATAATTCTGCACACTAGAATAATCATTAGTAATACCAATTGCAATTTTAATACTTTGTTATCATCAAAACCACTTAAAATCTTAGAGGTTCATGTCAGACCCACTTTGTTCCAACATAACCCACGAAAACTATAAAAAAAATCTATTGAAATGAATAAGTTGTTTTTCGATCCTTTTTTTTAAAGAATCTTCTATCCAACACATATAGTGTGTCTTTAGATACATTTAGGCGACAATTCAATGGCTTTTTTTTTATCACCGAGTTTTAAAAAAAATCCCAAAATTCGTAGTCCACAACCCACGAAAACGATAAAAAAATATATCGAAATGAATAAGTTGTTTTTCGATCCCTTTTTATTTAAAGAATCTTTTATCCAACACATATAGTATGTCTTTGGATCCATTTGTGTAGGAATTCAATGGCATTTTATTTTTTTCAACGAGTTTTGAAAAATTCCCAAAATTCATAGTCTATAACCCACGAAAACTATAAAAAATATCTAACGAAATGAATAAGTTGTTTTTCTATCCCTTTTTTTAAAGGAATCTTCTATCCAACACATATAGTGTGTCTTTAGATACATTTAAGCGACAATTCAATGACTTTTTATTTTTTTCACCGAGTTTTGAAAAATTCCCAAAATTCGTAGTCCATAACCCACGAAAATTATAAAAAAAATCTATCGAAATGAATAAGTAGTTTTTCGATCCCTTTTTTTTAAAGAATCTTCTATCCAACAAATATAGTGTGTCTTTAGATACATTTAGGCGACAACTCAATGACTTTTTATTTTTTTCACCGAGTTTTGAAAAATATCCCAAAATTCGTATTCCATAACCCACGAAAACTATAAAAAAATCTATTGAAATGAATAAGTTGTTTTTCGATCCCTTTTTTTTAAACAATCTTCTATCCAACACATGTAGTGTGTCTTTAGATGCATTTAGGTGACACTTCAAATACATTTTAATTTTTTTCACCGATATTCGAAAAAATCCTAAAATTCGTAGTCCATAACCCACGAAAACTATAAAAATATCTAACGAAATGAATAAGTTGTTTTTCAATCCCTTTTTTTCCCAAAGAATCTTCTATCCAACACATATAGTGTATCTTTAGATACATTTAAGCGACAATTCAATGACTTTTTATTTTTTTCACCGAGTTTTGAAAATTCCTAAAATTCTTAGTCCATAACCCACGAAAATAATAAAAAAATATATCGAAATAAATAAGTAGTTTTTCGATCCCTTTTTTTTTAAAGAATCTTCTATCCAACACATATAGTGTGTCTTTAGATACATTTAGGCGACAATTCAATGAATTTTTATTTTTTTCACCGAGTTTTGAAAAATATCCCAAAATTCGTAGTCCATAACCCACGAAAACTATAAAAAAAATCTATTGAAATGAATAAGTTGTTTTTCGATCCTTTTTTTTAAAGAATCTTCTATCCAACGCATATAGTGTGTCTTTAGATACATTTAGGCGACAACTCAATGACTTTTTATTTTTTTCACCGAGTTTTGAAAAATATCCCAAAATTCGTAGTCCATAACCCACGAAAATTATAAAAAAAATCTATCGAAATGAATAAATAGTTTTTCGATCCCTTTGTTTTAAAGAATCTTCTATCCAACACATATAGTGTGTCTTTAGATACATTTAGGCGGCAACTCAATGACTTTTTATTTTTTTCACCGAGTTTTGAAAAATATCCCAAAATTCGTAGTCCATAACCCACGAAAACTATAAAAAAATCTATTGAAAGGAATAAGTTGTTTTTCGATCCCTTTGTTTTTAAGAATCTTCTATCCAACACATATAGTGTGTCTTTAGATACATTTAGGCGACAACTCAATGACTTTTTATTTTTTTCACCGAGTTTTGAAAAATTCCCAAAATTCGTAGTCCATAACCCACGAAAATTATAAAAAAAATCTATTGAAATGAATAAGTAGTTTTTCGATCCCTTTTTTTTAAAGAATCTTATATTCAACACATATAGTGTGTCTTTAGATACATTTAGGCGACAATTCAATGATTTTTTATTTTTTTCACCGAGTTTTAAAAAAAATCCCAAAATTCGTAGTCCATAACCCACGAAAACGATAAAAAAATATATCGAAATGAATAAGTTGTTTTTCGATCCCTTTTTTTTTAAAGAATCTTTTATCCAACACATATAGTATGTCTTTGGATCCATTTGTGCAGGAATTCAATGGTATGTTATTTTTTTCACCGCGTTTTGAAAAAATCCCAAATTTCATAGTCTATAAAACCCACGAAAATTATAAAAAAATCTATCGAAATGAATAAGTAGTTATTCGATCCCTTTGTTTTAAAGAATCTTCTATCCAACACATATAGTGTGTCTTTAGATACATTTAAGCGACAATTGATTGACTTTTTCTTTTTTTCACCGAGTTTTGAAAAATATCCCAAAATTCGTAGTCCATAACCCACGAAAACTATAAAAAAAATCTATTGAAATGAATAAGTTGTTTTTCGATCCCTTTTTTTTAAACAATCTTCTATCCAACACTTGTAGTGTGTCTTTAGATGCATTTAGGTGACACTTCAAATATATTTTAATTTTTTTCACCGAGTTTTGAAAATATCCCAAAATTCGTAGTCCGTAACCCACGAAAACTCTAAAAATATCTATCGAAATGAATAATTTATTTTTCGATCCCTTTTTATTTAAAGAATCTTTTATCCAACACATATAGTATGTCTTTGGATCCATTTGTGTAGGAATTCAATGGCATTTTATTTTTTTCACCGAGTTTTGAAAAATTCCCAAAATTCATTGTCTATAACCCACGAAAACTATAAAAAAATCTAGCGAAATGAATAAGTTGTTTTTCTATCCCTTTTTTTAAAGGAATCTTATATCCAACACATATAGTGTGTCTTTAGATACATTTAAGCGACAATTCAATGACTTTTTATTTTTTTCACCGAGTTTTGAAAAATTCCCAAAATTCGTAGTCCATAACCCACGAAAATTATAAAAAAAATCTATCGAAATGAATAAGTAGTTTTTCGATCCCTTTTTTTTAAAGAATCTTCTATCCAACACATATAGTGTGTCTTTAGATACATTTAGGCGACAACTCAATGACTTTTTATTTTTTTCACCGAGTTTTGAAAAATATCCCAAAATTCGTATTCCATAACCCACGAAAACTATAAAAAAATCTATTGAAATGAATAAGTTGTTTTTCGATCCCTTTTTTTTAAACAATCTTCTATCCAACACTTGTAGTGTGTCTTTAGATGCATTTAGGTGACACTTCAAAGACATTTTAATCTTTTTCACCGAGTTTTGAAAATATCCCAAAATTCGTAGTCCGTAACCCACGAAAACTCTAAAAAAATCTATCGAAATGAATAATTTGTTTTTCGATCCCTTTTTATTTAAAGAATCTTTTATCCAACACATATAGTATGTCTTTGGATCCATTTGTGTAGGAATTCAATGGCATTTTATTTTTTTCACCGAGTTTTGAAAAATTCCCAAAATTCATTGTCTATAACCCACGAAAACTATAAAAAAATCTAGCGAAATGAATAAGTTGTTTTTCGATCCCTTTTTTTAAAGGAATCTTCTATCCAACACATATAGTGTGTCTTTAGATACATTTAAGCGACAATTCAATGACTTTTTATTTTTTTCACCGAGTTTTGAAAAATTCCCAAAATTCGTAGTCCATAACCTACGAAAATTATAAAAAAAATCTTTCGAAATGAATAAGTAGTTTTTCGATCCCTTTTTTTTAAAGAATCTTCTATCCATCACATATAGTGTGTCTTTAGATACATTTAGGCGACAACTCAATGACTTTTTATTTTTTTCACCGAGTTTTGAAAAATATCCCAAAATTCGTAGTCCATAACCCACGAAAACTATAAAAAAAATCTATTGAAATGAATAAGTTGTTTTTCGATCCTTTTTTTTAAAGAATCTTCTATCCAACACATATAGTGTGTCTTTAGATACATTTAGGCGACAATTCAATGGCTTTTTTTTTTCACCGAGTTTTAAAAAAAATCCCAAAATTCGTAGTCCACAACCCACGAAAACGATAAAAAAATATATCGAAATGAATAAGTTGTTTTTCGATCCCTTTTTATTTAAAGAATGTTTTATCCAACACATATAGTATGTCTTTGGATCCATTTGTGTAGGAATTCAATGGCATTTTATTTTTTTCAACGAGTTTTGAAAAATTTCCAAACTTCATAGTCTATAACCCACGAAAACTATAAAAAATATCTAACGAAATGAATAAGTTGTTTTTCTATCCCTTTTTTTAAAGGAATCTTCTATCCAACACATATAGTGTGTCTTTAGATACAATTAAGCGACAATTCAATGACTTTTTATTTTTTTCACCGAGTTTTGAAAATTCCTAAAATTCTTAGTCCATAACCCACGAAAATAATAAAAAAATATATCGAAATAAATAAGTAGTTTTTCGATCCCTTTTTTTTTAAAGAATCTTCTATCCAACACATATAGTGTGTCTTTAGATACATTTAGGCGACAATTCAATGAATTTTTATTTTTTTCACCGAGTTTTGAAAAATATCCCAAAATTCGTAGTCCATAACCCACGAAAACTATAAAAAAAATCTATTGAAATGAATAAGTTGTTTTTCGATCCTTTTTTTTAAAGAATCTTCTATCCAACGCATATAGTGTGTCTTTAGATACATTTAGGCGACAACTCAATGACTTTTTATTTTTTTCACCGAGTTTTGAAAAATATCCCAAAATTCGTAGTCCATAACCCACGAAAATTATAAAAAAAATCTATCGAAATGAATAAATAGTTTTTCGATCCCTTTGTTTTAAAGAATCTTCTATCCAACACATATAGTGTGTCTTTAGATACATTTAGGCGGCAACTCAATGACTTTTTATTTTTTTCACCGAGTTTTGAAAAATATCCCAAAATTCGTAGTCCATAACCCACGAAAACTATAAAAAAATCTATTGAAAGGAATAAGTTGTTTTTCGATCCCTTTGTTTTTAAGAATCTTCTATCCAACACATATAGTGTGTCTTTAGATACATTTAGGCGACAACTCAATGACTTTTTATTTTTTTCACCGAGTTTTGAAAAATTCCCAAAATTCGTAGTCCATAACCCACGAAAATTATAAAAAAAATCTATTGAAATGAATAAGTAGTTTTTCGATCCCTTTTTTTTAAAGAATCTTATATTCAACACATATAGTGTGTCTTTAGATACATTTAGGCGACAATTCAATGATTTTTTATTTTTTTCACCGAGTTTTAAAAAAAATCCCAAAATTCGTAGTCCATAACCCACGAAAACGATAAAAAAATATATCGAAATGAATAAGTTGTTTTTCGATCCCTTTTTTTTTAAAGAATCTTTTATCCAACACATATAGTATGTCTTTGGATCCATTTGTGCAGGAATTCAATGGTATGTTATTTTTTTCACCGCGTTTTGAAAAAATCCCAAATTTCATAGTCTATAAAACCCACGAAAATTATAAAAAAATCTATCGAAATGAATAAGTAGTTATTCGATCCCTTTGTTTTAAAGAATCTTCTATCCAACACATATAGTGTGTCTTTAGATACATTTAAGCGACAATTGATTGACTTTTTCTTTTTTTCACCGAGTTTTGAAAAATATCCCAAAATTCGTAGTCCATAACCCACGAAAACTATAAAAAAAATCTATTGAAATGAATAAGTTGTTTTTCGATCCCTTTTTTTTAAACAATCTTCTATCCAACACTTGTAGTGTGTCTTTAGATGCATTTAGGTGACACTTCAAATATATTTTAATTTTTTTCACCGAGTTTTGAAAATATCCCAAAATTCGTAGTCCGTAACCCACGAAAACTCTAAAAATATCTATCGAAATGAATAATTTATTTTTCGATCCCTTTTTATTTAAAGAATCTTTTATCCAACACATATAGTATGTCTTTGGATCCATTTGTGTAGGAATTCAATGGCATTTTATTTTTTTCACCGAGTTTTGAAAAATTCCCAAAATTCATTGTCTATAACCCACGAAAACTATAAAAAAATCTAGCGAAATGAATAAGTTGTTTTTCTATCCCTTTTTTTAAAGGAATCTTATATCCAACACATATAGTGTGTCTTTAGATACATTTAAGCGACAATTCAATGACTTTTTATTTTTTTCACCGAGTTTTGAAAAATTCCCAAAATTCGTAGTCCATAACCCACGAAAATTATAAAAAAAATCTATCGAAATGAATAAGTAGTTTTTCGATCCCTTTTTTTTAAAGAATCTTCTATCCAACACATATAGTGTGTCTTTAGATACATTTAGGCGACAACTCAATGACTTTTTATTTTTTTCACCGAGTTTTGAAAAATATCCCAAAATTCGTATTCCATAACCCACGAAAACTATAAAAAAATCTATTGAAATGAATAAGTTGTTTTTCGATCCCTTTTTTTTAAACAATCTTCTATCCAACACTTGTAGTGTGTCTTTAGATGCATTTAGGTGACACTTCAAAGACATTTTAATCTTTTTCACCGAGTTTTGAAAATATCCCAAAATTCGTAGTCCGTAACCCACGAAAACTCTAAAAAAATCTATCGAAATGAATAATTTGTTTTTCGATCCCTTTTTATTTAAAGAATCTTTTATCCAACACATATAGTATGTCTTTGGATCCATTTGTGTAGGAATTCAATGGCATTTTATTTTTTTCACCGAGTTTTGAAAAATTCCCAAAATTCATTGTCTATAACCCACGAAAACTATAAAAAAATCTAGCGAAATGAATAAGTTGTTTTTCGATCCCTTTTTTTAAAGGAATCTTCTATCCAACACATATAGTGTGTCTTTAGATACATTTAAGCGACAATTCAATGACTTTTTATTTTTTTCACCGAGTTTTGAAAAATTCCCAAAATTCGTAGTCCATAACCTACGAAAATTATAAAAAAAATCTTTCGAAATGAATAAGTAGTTTTTCGATCCCTTTTTTTTAAAGAATCTTCTATCCATCACATATAGTGTGTCTTTAGATACATTTAGGCGACAACTCAATGACTTTTTATTTTTTTCACCGAGTTTTGAAAAATATCCCAAAATTCGTAGTCCATAACCCACGAAAACTATAAAAAAAATCTATTGAAATGAATAAGTTGTTTTTCGATCCTTTTTTTTAAAGAATCTTCTATCCAACACATATAGTGTGTCTTTAGATACATTTAGGCGACAATTCAATGGCTTTTTTTTTTCACCGAGTTTTAAAAAAAATCCCAAAATTCGTAGTCCACAACCCACGAAAACGATAAAAAAATATATCGAAATGAATAAGTTGTTTTTCGATCCCTTTTTATTTAAAGAATGTTTTATCCAACACATATAGTATGTCTTTGGATCCATTTGTGTAGGAATTCAATGGCATTTTATTTTTTTCAACGAGTTTTGAAAAATTTCCAAACTTCATAGTCTATAACCCACGAAAACTATAAAAAATATCTAACGAAATGAATAAGTTGTTTTTCTATCCCTTTTTTTAAAGGAATCTTCTATCCAACACATATAGTGTGTCTTTAGATACAATTAAGCGACAATTCAATGACTTTTTATTTTTTTCACCGAGTTTTGAAAAATTCCCAAAATTTGTAGTCCATAACCCACGAAAATTATAAAAAAAATCTATCGAAATGAATAAGTAGTTTTTCGATCCCTTTGTTTTAAAGAATCTTCTATCCAACACATATAGTGTGTCTTTAGATACATTTAGGCGACAACTCAATGACTTTTTATTTTTTTCACTGAGTTTTGAAAAATATCCCAAAATTCGTAGTCCATAACCCACGAAAATTATAAAAAATATCTATCGAAATGAATAAGTAGTTTTTTTATCCTTTTTTTTTAAAGAATCTTCTATCCAACACATATAGTGTATCTTTAGATACATTTAGGCGACAATTCAATGACTTTTTATTTTTTACACCGAGTTTTGACAAATATCACAAAATTCGTTGTCCATAAGCCACGAAAACTATAAAAAAAAATCTATTGAAATGAATAACTTATTTTTCGATCCCTTTTTTTTAAACAATCTTCTATCCAACACATGTAGTGTGTCTTTAGATGCATTTAGGTGACACTTCAAATACATTTTAATTTTTTTCACCGATTTTCGAAAAAATACTAAAATTCGTAGTCCATAACCCACGAAAACTATAAAAATATCAAACGAAATGAATAAGTTGTTTTTCAATCCCTTTTTTTCCCAAAGAATCTTCTATCCAACACATATAGTGTATCTTTAGATACATTTAAGCGACAATTCAATGACTTTTTATTTTTTCACCGAGTTTTGAAAATTCCTAAAATTCTTAGTCCATAACCCACGAAAATAATAAAAAAATATATCGAAATAAATAAGTAGTTTTTCGATCCCTTTTTTTTTAAAGAATCTTCTATCCAACACATATAGTGTGTCTTTAGATACATTTAGGCGACAATTCAATGAATTTTTATTTTTTTACCGAGTTTTGAAAAATATCCCAAAATTCGTAATCCATAACCCACGAAAACTATAAAAAAAATCTATTGAAATGAATAAGTTGTTTTTCGATCCTTTTTTTTAAAGAATCTTCTATCCAACGCATATAGTGTGTCTTTAGATACATTTAGGCGACAACTCAATGACTTTTTATTTTTTTCACCGAGTTTTGAAAAATATCCCAAAATTCGTAGTCCATAACCCACGAAAATTATAAAAAAAATCTATCGAAATGAATAAGTAGTTTTTCGATCCCTTTGTTTTAAAGAATCTTCTATCCAACACATATAGTGTGTCTTTAGATACATTTAGGCGACAATTCAATGATTTTTTATTTTTTTCACCGAGTTTTAAAAAAATCCCAAAATTCGTAGTCCATAACCCACGAAAACGATGAAAAATCTATCGAAATGAATAAGTTGTTTTTCGATCCCTTTTTATTTAAAGAATCTTTTATCCAACACATATAGTATGTCTTTGGATCCATTTAAGCGACAATTGATTGACTTTTTATTTTTTTCACCGAGTTTGGAAAAATATCCCAAAATTCGTAGTCCATAACCCACGAAAACTATAAAAAAAATCTATTGAAATGAATAAGTTGTTTTTCGATCCCTTTTTTTTAAACAATCTTCTATCCAACACTTGTAGTGTGTCTTTAGATGCATTTAGGTGACACTTCAAATATATTTTAATTTTTTTCACCGAGTTTTGAAAATATCCCAAAATTCGTAGTCCGTAACCCACGAAAACTCTAAAAAAGTCTATCGAAATGAATAATTTGTTTTTCGATCCCTTTTTATTTAAAGAATCTTTTATCCAACACATATAGTATGTCTTTGGATCCATTTGTGTAGGAATTCAATGGCATTTTATTTTATTTCACCGATTTTTGAAAAATTCCCAAAATTCATAGTCTATAACCCACGAAAACTATAAAAAAATCTAACGAAATGAATAAGTTGTTTTTCTATCCCTTTTTTTAAAGGAATCTTATATCCAACACATATAGTGTGTCTTTAGATACATTTAAGCGACAATTCAATGACTTTTTATTTTTTTCACCGAGTTTTGAAAAATTCCCAAAATTCGTAGTCCATAACCCACGAAAATTATAAAAAAAATCTATCGAAATGAATAAGTAGTTTTTCGATCCCTTTTTTTTAAAGAATCTTCTATCCAACACATATAGTGTGTCTTTAGATACATTTAGGCGACAACTCAATGACTTTTTATTTTTTTCACCGAGTTTTGAAAAATATCCCAAAATTCGTATTCCATAACCCACGAAAACTATAAAAAAATCTATTGAAATGAATAAGTTGTTTTTCGATCCCTTTTTTTTAAACAATCTTCTATCCAACACTTGTAGTGTGTCTTTAGATGCATTTAGGTGACACTTCAAATACATTTTAATTTTTTTCACCGAGTTTTGAAAATATCCCAAAATTCGTAGTCCGTAACCCACGAAAACTCTAAAAAAATCTATCGAAATGAATAATTTGTTTTTCGATCCCTTTTTATTTAAAGAATCTTTTATCCAACACATATAGTATGTCTTTGGATCCATTTGTGTAGGAATTCAATGGCATTTTATTTTTTTCACCGAGTTTTGAAAAATTCCCAAAATTCATAGTCTATAACCCACGAAAACTATAAAAAAATCTAGCGAAATGAATAAGTTGTTTTTCTATCCCTTTTTTTAAAGGAATCTTCTATCCAACACATATAGTGTGTCTTTAGATACATTTAAGCGACAATTCAATGACTTTTTATTTTTTTCACCGAGTTTTGAAAAATTCCCAAAATTCGTAGTCCATAACCTACGAAAATTATAAAAAAAATCTTTCGAAATGAATAAGTAGTTTTTCGATCCCTTTTTTTTAAAGAATCTTCTATCCATCACATATAGTGTGTCTTTAGATACATTTAGGCGACAACTCAATGACTTTTTATTTTTTTCACCGAGTTTTGAAAAATATCCCAAAATTCGTAGTCCATAACCCACGAAAACTATAAAAAAAATCTATTGAAATGAATAAGTTGTTTTTCGATCCTTTTTTTTAAAGAATCTTCTATCCAACACATATAGTGTGTCTTTAGATACATTTAGGCGACAATTCAATGGCTTTTTTTTTTTCACCGAGTTTTAAAAAAAATCCCAAAATTCGTAGTCCATAACCCACGAAAACGATAAAAAAATATATCGAAATGAATAAGTTGTTTTCCGATCCCTTTTTATTTAAAGAATGTTTTATCCAACACATATAGTATGTCTTTGGATCCATTTGTGTAGGAATTCAATGGCATTTTATTTTTTTCAACGAGTTTTGAAAAATTCCCAAAATTCATAGTCTATAACCCACGAAAACTATAAAAAATATCTAACGAAATGAATAAGTTGTTTTTCTATCCCTTTTTTTAAAGGAATCTTCTATCCAACACATATAGTGTGTCTTTAGATACAATTAAGCGACAATTCAATGACTTTTTATTTTTTTCACCGAGTTTTGAAAAATTCCCAAAATTTTTAGTCCATAACCCACGAAAATTATAAAAAAAATCTATCGAAATGAATAAGTAGTTTTTCGATCCCTTTGTTTTAAAGAATCTTCTATCCAACACATATAGTGTGTCTTTAGATACATTTAGGCGACAACTCATTGACTTTTTATTTTTTTCACTGAGTTTTGAAAAATATCCCAAAATTCGTAGTCCATAACCCACGAAAATTATAAAAAATATCTATCGAAATGAATAAGTAGTTTTTTTATCCTTTTTTTTTAAAGAATCTTCTACCCAACACATATAGTGTATCTTTAGATACATTTAGGCGACAATTCAATGACTTTTTATTTTTTACACCGAGTTTTGACAAATATCGCAAAATTCGTTGTCCATAAGCCACGAAAACTATAAAAAAAAATCTATTGAAATGAATAACTTATTTTTCGATCCCTTTTTTTTAAACAATCTTCTATCCAACACATGTAGTGTGTCTTTAGATGCATTTAGGTGACACTTCAAATACATTTTAATTTTTTTCACCGATTTTCGAAAAAATACTAAAATTCGTAGTCCATAACCCACGAAAACTATAAAAATATCAAACGAAATGAATAAGTTGTTTTTCAATCCCTTTTTTTCCCAAAGAATCTTCTATCCAACACATATAGTGTATCTTTAGATACATTTAAGCGACAATTCAATGACTTTTTATTTTTTTCACCGAGTTTTGAAAATTCCTAAAATTCTTAGTCCATAACCCACGAAAATAATAAAAAAATATATCGAAATAAATAAGTAGTTTTTCGATCCCTTTTTTTTAAAGAATCTTCTATCCAACACATATAGTGTGTCTTTAGATACATTTAGGCGACAATTCAATTAATTTTTATTTTTTTCACCGAGTTTTGAAAAATATCCCAAAATTCGTAGTCCATAACCCACGAAAACTATAAAAAAAATCTATTGAAATGAATAAGTTGTTTTTCGATCCTTTTTTTTAAAGAATCTTCTATCCAACGCATATAGTGTGTCTTTAGATATATTTAGGCGACAACTCAATGACTTTTTATTTTTTTCACCGAGTTTTGAAAAATATCCCAAAATTCGTAGTCCATAACCCACGAAAATTATAAAAAAAATCTATCGAAATGAATAAGTAGTTTTTCGATCCCTTTGTTTTAAAGAATCTTCTATCCAACACATATAGTGTGTCTTTAGATACATTTAGGCGACAACTCAATGACTTTTTATTTTTTTCACCGAGTTTTGAAAAATATCGCAAAATTCGTAGTCCATAACCCTCGAAAACTATAAAAAAATCTATTGAAATGAATAAGTTGTTTTTCGATCCCTTTTTTATAAAGAATCTTATATTCAACACATATAGTGTGTCTTTATATACATTTAGGCGACAATTCAATGACTTTTTATTTTTTTCACCGAGTTTTGAAAAATTCCCAAAATTCGTAGTCCATAAACCACGAAAATTATAAAAAAAATCTATTGAAATGAATAAGTAGTTTTTCGATCCCTTTTTTTTAAAGAATCTTATATTCAACACATATAGTGTGTCTTTAGATACATTTAGGCGACAATTCAATGATTTTTTATTTTTTTCACCGAGTTTTAAAAAAAATCCCAAAATTCGTAGTCCATAACCCACGAAAACGATAAAAAAATCTATCGAAATGAATAAGTTGTTTTTCGATCCCTTTTTTGTAAGACCCAAGATTTCACTGTACAGTTTTCCTAAGGAACTTTAGTGTCGGCTAAGTTTTTAGGGTTTTTGGTGAAGCGTTTTCATGAGTATTATCGCGATTATAGGATTTTGCTGTAATTGAGTCTGTTTTGTGCTCGTGCACTGTAAAGGCACAAACTTTTGTCTTGTAATCCTCTTTTGAGTATAAGAAGGTTGATGTGGATTCAGAATAACGAGATTTGGATTATTCTTGTTTTTGGAAAAACGAGTAGGATTTTACCCGCTGATGGAAGATCTTACTGCGTCTGTTTTAAGTGAGGTTTCGGATGGGAGTTTTATATATCTGCGTGAGTTAGGATATGTCCTGAGATTAATTTTCCAAGGTATGGAAGAAAATTACAGTCGCGGAAAAAGATTCGGCGATAAGTTTTGGAAATGTTTAACGTTAGACGTTCTTTCCGTAGGTTTTTGGTTTTTGTGAGTTTCGTTCGTCGCGACGCGCGAGAGCTGATTAAGTGACTTGTTATGGAAGATTTGATAAAATCTTGTGATTAATCATAAAGCAAATTGATCCAATGGCTTGGGTTTAAGCTTGGACTTTTGACTTTGATCCAAGGGTGGATAGGTGACCAAGACCCTTTTAAATAGTAAGGAGGTTTGTTGCTTTGTGGACTTAAGAAAAAATCACAAATTCCCCCCTCTTCTTTCTCTCTTTGCCGTGGCACTCCATTACTTTCTTAAACTTCACAAAATTTCATTTCCTTAACCAAAGCACTTGATCATAAGCTTGTTGGAAAGCTTGGAGTTGTGAGATTCTTCTTCTAAGGTAACTAGAACCTCTTCCCTTCTCTTTGCTAACCAAACTCTTGGAGTTTGATGGATTATTTGTTGATGTTCATGAGATGGAATATTTTAGGAATGGTTCTTAAATGGTTTTTTGTTCCATAGAAGTTGTTCATGAGCTTTAGAGAAGCATGTGCTAGGCTTTGTTATTTCAATTTTTCCATGAGTTTGTGAGAATCTCATGAGAAAAGTTAGGGTTTTGGGTTGGTTATGTATTGATCAATAACATGTGGTTAGGTTGTAAGGTTTTGAAAAGAAACGTTGTCTTTGAACCTTTGGGCAAAAGGGAAATGTGTTGTATGGTTTTGTTTTAGAAAATCCGATGAAAAATATTTTGGGGTTTATGAAAATATTTCCTAAGTGTTTTGTGTGGTGTTTTTGGGGTCCAAGTGGTTTAAAACTCTTGTGACATGTGGTGTTGCTTTTCGCCTTGAAAACATGTTTGAAAATGATTACCGATCGGTTAAGGCCCGTAATAAAACTTGTGCTTGGGTTTGGTTTTGATTTTGGAAATGAAAATCAAATAACTTGCACTCGAAGCAACCAACATGCTTTCGGAGATGTATTGCTTGCTTATGAAAATGGTTTGCTTTTGTGCCTTGAAAAAGTGTTGGGAACTAATAGAATCAAACTAGGCTTGGTTGGAAAAAGGTGGTGTGAGTTGCTGTTTTTGCTGTCATGACAGGTGCAACTCGCCGGGCGAGTGTTAACTCGCTGGGGCGAGTGTCACAGGTCATGAACACGCCAGGGCGAGCTCCACAGCGAGTGAGACCTGTCTTCACTGCCTTCACTCGCTGCCAACTCGCCAGGGCGAGCTCTGAGACCTAAAATTTTGGAATCTGATTTCTAAACTTGGTTTTTGACTTTCTAATCCCTTTTTATTAATTTATGGAAGTGGCGGGGATTGGAAACGAGTTTTTCGGGTACTCGGAAAGTACGTAACTTGTAACGCAAGAAAACGGCCATTTTGCATTTCAAATTATTTAAGACTTTGGCCTTTTGTTTTGGGTCCTAAAAATAGTACAAATAACTCATGGTGGTTCATCAATACGATAGTTTTTGGTATGATATCCGAAAGAGTGGATTTTCCTTAGGAACCTTTAGGTTTTTGGGGTTTTGGTGTAGTTTCAATACTATTGGTTAGAGAACAATGTATTGATTGTTGCGCTGCTTGTTTTAGGAAGCGCGTTGTGTTGTTTGAGCGTGTATTGATGACGGAAGCTTGCCGAGGTAAGGGCTCCACTTTATTTCTGTCTTTAAATGGTTACGACATGCTTGGATTTACTGTGTGTTTTGCATGTCTGAATTATGTATTCTCGTGGATGAGAAGGTGTTTATATTCACATCTGTTTTGTTACCTACGCTATTAGGTTATGTGAATGTTTGCATGAGCATATATGATTGCGTACGTGTAACAACCCGTTTTTCAAAGGCCTGAAAAGGCAGTATATTTTTTTTTTTTTTATACACATCAGAGTTACGCCTAAAAGATTTTAAATGAGCTGGCATTCAAATATACAAAAGAACTCATTACCATAAGGTGCTTCGGCAAGCAAAGTGTATTCCAGAATAATTACAGTCCAAGTCTAAGTATTCAAATACTTACAACAAAACAAGTTAGAATCCTATGCCTAAACCCAAAAAGCACGGTGTACAACCCACACCGGCGCATAGTCTAACTGAGCTAAAGCTCCAACATCTCACTGGGGCCTGGAACAGCCACCGTCGTCACCACGACCTAACCCATCATCTGGGTGGGATGAGCCCGCAAATGAAAGAAAGGGTCACCACAAAATATATGTATATATATATATATATATATAACCGGTGCGAGAGAGTATACAAATACCAAACATTCAAATACCAACAGAGAAAGCTCTTTAAACATATAGCCATTCCCACCAACGGGCTCATATAAACCAATGCACACAAAGCCAATCAATGCAGACTCTACATGATCGTGACACCAATCACTGGCTGCCACATGCATGAATTCCGGAACTGTAGGTCCAACCCCTACTAAAACACCAACGAAATCACAAGGTTAAGGTGGATCCACTCCCGCAACCATGTATTGTACTCAACAAAATCACAAAGGATTAAGGTGGATCCACTCCCGCAATCACACCCCATGGTCCACTCCCGCAACCATGTATTGAACTCAATAAAACCCTATAAGAATCAGGTGGGTCCACTCCCGCAACCACACCTCGTAGTCCACTCTCGCCACTACGCACTAACAATGCATGAGCATACGATTCCCCATGTATACCAATGCAACAAATACATACCTCCCTACGATATGTAAACCATCCCAACAACATACATACATATCCAATCATATGTAACAAACCACAACAAACATACATACATTTCCAATCATATGTATTCACCCACATGTTCATACATACATCTCCAATCATATGTAAAACAACGCACGTATTGTAAACACTTTCTCATCACGAGAATACATAACACATAACACATACATGCCAAACACACAAACACGCATCACCGAAAATAACCAACAAACATGTTATAACTCAGTGAAAAGACAGAAATAAAGTGATGCCCTTACCTCAGCAAGCTTCCGTTAACTTTTCTCGCATAATTCTACAACTCGCGCTTCCTAAAATTAAGCAGCGTACAATCAATAAAATACTCCCAACGTATCCTATCGAAACGAAACTTGTTCTCTAAAAACTAGGGGGGCTTAAGGTACTTTCTCACACTCTCGGATAGTGATTACGAGTCCCCCTTATAGCGATTAAAAATTCCCAAAGTTAATTGCACTATTTCTCGCTACGCGAAAATATTTTCGTTTCAATACAAACTAAGAAACACTTTGATTCCTAACTCCAAGGCAATCAATTTTCACATACTAAAACCATTTGAAAACAAACCAAAAACTCTTTGAAAATTTTCACAAAAATAAAAGTTTACTTGCGCCACAAGTTACAAGTTTTTCCTTTCAAATAAAATGGCCATAACTGGTTCATTCTTTATCTGATCGAGACGAGCCATACACCGAAATCTTCGTCTCGAAAAGACGGATCAAATTGTTAACTTTCTAGGACACGAAAACAATTTTAAAATGACCAGAATACCCTTCTAAATTTCGACCAGAATGAAACCACCCCAAAAACATTGTTTTCTAAAACCAAACATAATTAAAATACTTAAACCATTACTAACTTCTTAAAATCAACTCAAAAGTGATCAAGCTCTTATACCAAAACCATTTCAAATAAAAGCATAACACTTTTCAAAACTTTACCAATTAACTTGTTTAATTAAAACACAAGTTACTAATTTCCATTTCCAAACAAAACCTCATTAGACATTCCTTTTAAACCATGATTCATTGCCTCCCAATAGGACTTAAAATTTTTGAAAAGAACATGGACACAAACACTATGTGCCACGGCCAAAACAAAGAAAACATACTATCACTCAAAATTTTTCATTTTTAAAAGCATAGTATCATCCAATAATATCCCAAAATCATTTATCATTTCAATCAAAGCATTTTGGAAACCAAATCAAAATTTCTAAGAATGTTCCTCAACTTCTCAAGAACACAAAAATATAATTTTTTCTTGTTTCTCAAAACAAAATCATTATTCCAATATCCATTTCTCTAAAAAGCTCAAAAACAACTTCATAAACAAAATCATCATACAAAAGTTCATGTCTATGATCAATTTAAGTTTTTCTTATCAAACTCTAACAAGAATTTTCATGAGATTCTCATCCAACCATGGAAATCAAAATAACTAAGCTTAAACATCCTAGATATTCACTCATGAACAACTTTCATAGAACAAAAATCAACTATAAACAAGTTCTAAGAAAAATCTCTCAAGAACATAAACCACCCAATCATAAACCCTAAGAGTTTGAACCAACAAAAGGAAGGGAATAGGTTTAGTTACCTTAAAGAAAGTGATCCTTGCAATACTATGATTCCAACAAGCTTGAAATCCTTAGCTTTGGTGAAGAAATGAGAAATTTATGGAATGGTGAAGGACAAAGGGTGGTTCACGGCAATGGAGAGAAGAATGAGAGTCTTGTGCAATTTTTCTAAGTCTCCAAAGTGATCCAAAAGTCTTACTATAAAGTGGTCTTGGTTCATGGCAACCATTGGATCAAAAGGCAAAGTTCAAAGATTAAATCCTAGCCATCCATCTCTTCACAAAATATCCAGATATTTTCTTCCTCGTGCCACCTCACGCCTCACAGCTCTCGCGCGCCGCGACGAACTAAACTTGCAAAAATAGAAATTCCACGGAATAAAAGTCCGTCGTAAACCATTTCCAAAACTTATTGCCAAATCTTTTTCATCGACTGTATTTTTCTTCCATACCTTAGAAAATTAATCTCAGGACATATCCTAACTCACGCAGATATAAGAAACTTCCATCCGAAACCTCACTTAAAACAGACGCAGTAAGATTTTCCATCAGCGGGTAAAATCCTACTCGTTTTTCCAAAAACAAGAATAATCCAAAACTCGTCATTCTGACTTCACAGAAATCTCCTCATACTTAAAAGAGGACCACGACCCGAAAGTCTGTGCCTTTCCAGCGCTCGAGCACAAAACAGGCTCCGTTTCAGCAAAAATCTCATTTATACGACGATACACACAAAACCGTTCTACTAAAAACCCTAAAACTTAGCCGACGCTAAAGTTCCTTAGGAAAACCGCACAGCAAAATCTTGGGTCTTACATTACTACCCTCCAAAAAGAAGTTTCGTCCTCGAAACTAAAAACAAGAGTAACAACCCAACTAATTATTACCATCACCAACACAACAAAATCCCTCAGGATTAGGTGTAGCCGCACCATAGTTAACACTAACACACAGTCATACCCGTGCCCTAACCGCAACCCTTAACGAGGTCGCCACCCTAAAAGAAACACAGCACTCTTTGTGCACCACCAAAGTTAGCAAAACTAGTCAATTCCAATCAACACGACTTACATAAAACAATCCCAACCTCCAGTTGGTGATTACACTCCCCATAGTCTTGACACTTGCCAAACTATACCATCTACTTCTCGGAGGCATTCTTTCTTTCCTACACATACCAATTCCTCTTGGTTAGATCCTTAACCAAATATTCTGAGTTTTCCAACAGAAATCTCGTTCAACGGTTACTAACTCAACCCGACACAGAACAAACACTAGAACTGTCACTACTCTAGCTATGTTCTAACCGACTCTGGACTAACGACTCAAGTATACACTTTCCCTTTGAAGATTTAAAGCCGTGCTCTGATACCAATTGTAACAACCCGTTTTTCAAAGGCCTGAAAAGGCAGTATATTTTTTTTTTTTTATACACATCAGAGTTATGCCTAAAAGATTTTAAATGAGCCGGCATTCAAATATACAAAAGAACTCATTACCATAAGGTGCTTCGACAAGCAAAGTGTATTCCAGAATAATTACAGTCCAAGTCTAAGTATTCAAATACTTACAACAAAACAAGTTAGAATCCTATGCCTAAACCCAAAAAGCACGGTGTACAACCCACACCGGCGCATAGTCTAACTGAGCTAAAGCTCCAACATCTCACTGGGGCCTGGAACAGCCACCGTCGTCACCACGACCTAACCCATCATCTGGGTGGGATGAGCCCGCAAATGAAAGAAAGGGTCACCACAAAATATATGTATATATATATATATATAACCGGTGCGAGAGAGTATACAAATACCAAACATACAAATACCAACAGAGAAAGCTCTTTAAACATATAGCCATTCCCACCAACGGGCTCATATAAACCAATGCACACAAAGCCTATCAATGCAGACTCTACATGATCGTGACACCAATCACTGGCTGCCACATGCATGAATTCCGGAACTGTAGGTCCAACCCCTACTAAAACACCAACGAAATCACAAGGTTAAGGTGGATCCACTCCTGCAATCACACCCCATGGTCCACTCCCGCAACCATGTATCGTACTCAACAAAATCACAAAGGATTAAGGTGGATCCACTCCCGCAATCACACCCCATGGTCCACTCCCGCAACCATGTATTGAACTCAATAAAACCCTATAAGAATCAGGTGGGTCCACTCCCGCAACCACACCTCGTAGTCCACTCCCGCCACTACTCACTAACAATGCATGAGCATACGATTCCCCATGTATACCAATGCAACAAATACATACCTCCCTAGCATATGTAAACCATCCCAACAACATACATACATATCCAATCATATGTAACAAACCACAACAAACATACATACATTTCCAATCATATGTATTCACCCACATGTTCATACATACATCTCCAATCATATGTAAAACAACGCACGTATTGTAAACACTTTCTCATCACGAGAATACATAACACATACATGCCAAACACACAAACACGCATCACCGAAAATAACCAACAAACATGTTATAACTCAGTGAAAAGACAGAAATAAAGTGATGCCCTTACCTCAGCAAGCTTCCGTTAACTTTTCTCGCATAATTCTACAACTCGCGCTTCCTAAAATTAAGCAGCATACAATCAATAAAATACTCCCAACGTATCCTATCGAAACGAAACTTGTTCTCTAAAAACTAGGGGGGCTTAAGGTACTTTCTCACACTCTCGGATAGTGATTACGAGTCCCCCTTATAGCGATTAAAAATTCCCAAAGTTAATTGCACTATTTCTCGCTACGCGAAAATATTTTCGTTTCAAAACAAACTAAGAAACACTTTGATTCCTAACTCCAAGGCAATCAATTTTCACATACTAAAACCATTTGAAAACAACCCAAAAACTCTTTGAAAATTTTCACAAAAATAAAAGTTTACTTGCGCCACAAGTTACAAGTTTTTCCTTTCAAATAAAATGGCCATAACTGGTTCATTCTTTATCTGATCGAGACGAGCCATACACCGAAATCTTCGTCTCGAAAAGACGGATCAAATTGTTAACTTTCTAGGACACGAAAACAATTTTAAAATGACCAGAATACCCTTCTAAATTTCGACCAGAATGAAACCACCCCAAAAACATTGTTTTCTAAAACCAAACATAATTAAAATACTTAAACCATTACTAACTTCTTAAAAACAACTCAAAAGTGATCAAGCTCTTATACCAAAACCATTTCAAATCAAAGCATAACACTTTTCAAAACTTTACCAATTAACTTGTTTAATTAAAACACAAGTTACTAATTTCCATTTCCAAACAAAACCTCATTAGACATTCCTTTTAAACCATGATTCATTGCCTCCCAATAGGACTTAAATTTTTTGAAAAGAACATGGACACAAACACTATGTACCACGGCCAAAACAAAGAAAACATACTATCACTCAAAAATTTTCATTTTTAAAAGCATAGTATCATCCTATAATATCCCAAAATCATTTATCATTTCAATCAAAGCATTTTGGAAACCAAATCAAAATTTCTAAGAATGTTCCTCAACTTCTCAAGAACACAAAAATATAATTTTTTCTTGTTTCTCAAAACAAAATCATTATTCCAATATCCATTTCTCTAAAAAGCTCAAAAACAACTTCATAAACAAAATCATCATACAAAAGTTCATGTCTATGATCAATTTAAGTTTTTCTTATCAAACTCTAACAAGAATTTTCATGAGATTCTCATCCAACCATGGAAATCAAAATAACTAAGCTTAAGCATCCTAGATATTCACTCATGAACAACTTTCATAGAACAAAAATCAACTATAAACAAGTTCTAAGAAAAATCTCTCAAGAACATAAACCACCCAATCATAAACCCTAAGAGTTTGAACCAACAAAAGGAAGGGAATAGGTTTAGTTACCTTAAAGAAAGTGATCCTTGCAATACTATGATTCCAACAAGCTTGAAATCCTTAGCTTTGGTGAAGAAATGAGAAATTTATGGAATGGTGAAGGACAAAGGGTGGTTCACGGCAATGGAGAGAAGAATGAGAGTCTTGTGCAATTTTTCTAAGTCTCCAAAGTGATCCAAAAGTCTTACTATAAAGTGGTCTTGGTTCATGGCAACCATTGGATCAAAAGGCAAAGTTCAAAGATTAAATCCTAGCCATCCATCTCTTCACAAAATATCCAGATATTTTCTTCCTCGTGCCACCTCACGCCTCACAGCTCTCGCGCGCCGCGACGAACTAAACTTGCAAAAATAGAAATTCCACGGAATAAAAGTCCGTCGTAAACCATTTCCAAAACTTATCGCCAAATCTTTTTCATCGACTGTATTTTTCTTCCATACCTTAGAAAATTAATCTCAGGACATATCCTAACTCACGCAGATATAAGAAACTTCCATCCGAAACCTCACTTAAAACAGACGCAGTAAGATTTTCCATCAGCGGGTAAAATCCTACTCGTTTTTCCAAAAACAAGAATAATCCAAAACTCGTCATTCTGACTTCACAGAAATCTCCTCATACTTAAAAGAGGACCACGACCCGAAAGTCTGTGCCTTTCCAGCGCTCGAGCACAAAACAGGCTCCGTTTCAGCAAAAATCTCATTTATACGACGATACACACAAAACCGTTCTACTAAAAACCCTAAAACTTAGCCGACGCTAAAGTTCCTTAGGAAAACCGCACAGCAAAATCTTGGGTCTTACATTACTACCCTCCAAAAAGAAGTTTCGTCCTCGAAACTAAAAACAAGAGTAACAACCCAACTAATTATTACCATCACCAACACAACAAAATCCCTCAGGATTAGGTGTAGCCGCACCATAGTTAACACTAACACACAGGCATACCCGTGCCCTAACCGCAACCCTTAACGAGGTCGCCACCCTAAAAGAAACACAGCACTCTTTGTGCACCACCAAAGTTAGCAAAACTAGTCAATTCCAATCAACACGACTTACATAAAACAATCCCAACCTCCAGTTGGTGATTACACTCCCCATAGTCTTGACACTTGCCAAACTATACCATCTACTTCTCGGAGGCATTCTTTCTTTCCTACACATACCAATTCCTCTTGGTTAGATCCTTAACCAAATATTCTGAGTTTTCCAACAGAAATCTCGTTCAACGGTTACTAACTCAACCCGACACAGAACAAACACTAGAACTGTCACTACTCTAGCTATGTTCTAACCGACTCTGGACTAACGACTCAAGTATACACTTTCCCTTTGAAGATTTAAAGCCGTGCTCTGATACCAATTGTAACAACCCGTTTTTCAAAGGCCTGAAAAGGCAGTATATTTTTTTTTTTTTTATACACATCAGAGTTATGCCTAAAAGATTTTAAATGAGCCGGCATTCAAATATACAAAAGAACTCATTACCATAAGGTGCTTCGACAAGCAAAGTGTATTCCAGAATAATTACAGTCCAAGTCTAAGTATTCAAATACTTACAACAAAACAAGTTAGAATCCTATGCCTAAACCCAAAAAGCACGGTGTACAACCCACACCGGCGCATAGTCTAACTGAGCTAAAGCTCCAACATCTCACTGGGGCCTGGAACAGCCACCGTCGTCACCACGACCTAACCCATCATCTGGGTGGGATGAGCCCGCAAATGAAAGAAAGGGTCACCACAAAATATATGTATATATATATATATATATATAACCGGTGCGAGAGAGTATACAAATACCAAACATACAAATACCAACAGAGAAAGCTCTTTAAACATATAGCCATTCCCACCAACGGGCTCATATAAACCAATGCACACAAAGCCTATCAATGCAGACTCTACATGATCGTGACACCAATCACTGGCTGCCACATGCATGAATTCCGGAACTGTAGGTCCAACCCCTACTAAAACACCAACGAAATCACAAGGTTAAGGTGGATCCACTCCTGCAATCACACCCCATGGTCCACTCCCGCAACCATGTATCGTACTCAACAAAATCACAAAGGATTAAGGTGGATCCACTCCCGCAATCACACCCCATGGTCCACTCCCGCAACCATGTATTGAACTCAATAAAACCCTATAAGAATCAGGTGGGTCCACTCCCGCAACCACACCTCGTAGTCCACTCCCGCCACTACTCACTAACAATGCATGAGCATACGATTCCCCATGTATACCAATGCAACAAATACATACCTCCCTAGCATATGTAAACCATCCCAACAACATACATACATATCCAATCATATGTAACAAACCACAACAAACATACATACATTTCCAATCATATGTATTCACCCACATGTTCATACATACATCTCCAATCATATGTAAAACAACGCACGTATTGTAAACACTTTCTCATCACGAGAATACATAACACATACATGCCAAACACACAAACACGCATCACCGAAAATAACCAACAAACATGTTATAACTCAGTGAAAAGACAGAAATAAAGTGATGCCCTTACCTCAGCAAGCTTCCGTTAACTTTTCTCGCATAATTCTACAACTCGCGCTTCCTAAAATTAAGCAGCATACAATCAATAAAATACTCCCAACGTATCCTATCGAAACGAAACTTGTTCTCTAAAAACTAGGGGGGCTTAAGGTACTTTCTCACACTCTCGGATAGTGATTACGAGTCCCCCTTATAGCGATTAAAAATTCCCAAAGTTAATTGCACTATTTCTCGCTACGCGAAAATATTTTCGTTTCAAAACAAACTAAGAAACACTTTGATTCCTAACTCCAAGGCAATCAATTTTCACATACTAAAACCATTTGAAAACAACCCAAAAACTCTTTGAAAATTTTCACAAAAATAAAAGTTTACTTGCGCCACAAGTTACAAGTTTTTCCTTTCAAATAAAATGGCCATAACTGGTTCATTCTTTATCTGATCGAGACGAGCCATACACCGAAATCTTCGTCTCGAAAAGACGGATCAAATTGTTAACTTTCTAGGACACGAAAACAATTTTAAAATGACCAGAATACCCTTCTAAATTTCGACCAGAATGAAACCACCCCAAAAACATTGTTTTCTAAAACCAAACATAATTAAAATACTTAAACCATTACTAACTTCTTAAAAACAACTCAAAAGTGATCAAGCTCTTATACCAAAACCATTTCAAATCAAAGCATAACACTTTTCAAAACTTTACCAATTAACTTGTTTAATTAAAACACAAGTTACTAATTTCCATTTCCAAACAAAACCTCATTAGACATTCCTTTTAAACCATGATTCATTGCCTCCCAATAGGACTTAAATTTTTTGAAAAGAACATGGACACAAACACTATGTACCACGGCCAAAACAAAGAAAACATACTATCACTCAAAAATTTTCATTTTTAAAAGCATAGTATCATCCTATAATATCCCAAAATCATTTATCATTTCAATCAAAGCATTTTGGAAACCAAATCAAAATTTCTAAGAATGTTCCTCAACTTCTCAAGAACACAAAAATATAATTTTTTCTTGTTTCTCAAAACAAAATCATTATTCCAATATCCATTTCTCTAAAAAGCTCAAAAACAACTTCATAAACAAAATCATCATACAAAAGTTCATGTCTATGATCAATTTAAGTTTTTCTTATCAAACTCTAACAAGAATTTTCATGAGATTCTCATCCAACCATGGAAATCAAAATAACTAAGCTTAAGCATCCTAGATATTCACTCATGAACAACTTTCATAGAACAAAAATCAACTATAAACAAGTTCTAAGAAAAATCTCTCAAGAACATAAACCACCCAATCATAAACCCTAAGAGTTTGAACCAACAAAAGGAAGGGAATAGGTTTAGTTACCTTAAAGAAAGTGATCCTTGCAATACTATGATTCCAACAAGCTTGAAATCCTTAGCTTTGGTGAAGAAATGAGAAATTTATGGAATGGTGAAGGACAAAGGGTGGTTCACGGCAATGGAGAGAAGAATGAGAGTCTTGTGCAATTTTTCTAAGTCTCCAAAGTGATCCAAAAGTCTTACTATAAAGTGGTCTTGGTTCATGGCAACCATTGGATCAAAAGGCAAAGTTCAAAGATTAAATCCTAGCCATCCATCTCTTCACAAAATATCCAGATATTTTCTTCCTCGTGCCACCTCACGCCTCACAGCTCTCGCGCGCCGCGACGAACTAAACTTGCAAAAATAGAAATTCCACGGAATAAAAGTCCGTCGTAAACCATTTCCAAAACTTATCGCCAAATCTTTTTCATCGACTGTATTTTTCTTCCATACCTTAGAAAATTAATCTCAGGACATATCCTAACTCACGCAGATATAAGAAACTTCCATCCGAAACCTCACTTAAAACAGACGCAGTAAGATTTTCCATCAGCGGGTAAAATCCTACTCGTTTTTCCAAAAACAAGAATAATCCAAAACTCGTCATTCTGACTTCACAGAAATCTCCTCATACTTAAAAGAGGACCACGACCCGAAAGTCTGTGCCTTTCCAGCGCTCGAGCACAAAACAGGCTCCGTTTCAGCAAAAATCTCATTTATACGACGATACACACAAAACCGTTCTACTAAAAACCCTAAAACTTAGCCGACGCTAAAGTTCCTTAGGAAAACCGCACAGCAAAATCTTGGGTCTTACAGTACGTCAGATGGAGACTACGCGGGGTTTGTCAGATGGGACTGCCCGGTATATGCCAAAAGAATATATGCCATGCATTTCATAGTTGCGTGCCTAGGTGTATGTCTGTGTGACTTTGTCTTCGTACCGGGCGTTTGTCTGTGCGACTTCGCCAAATCCTGCTGGATTTTATTGAGTTGGTGGTTGTCTTGTGTGACTCACCCGGTGTTATCCCACCATGATTGTTTTGGTATTGTTTTGTGTGACTCTACCTGGTGTTATCCCACCAATAGTAGGAGGTGTTATCCCACCAGAGACCTACGCCTTCTATAGAGAGGTTGAATTCCGGAATTAAATCATGCATGTGGCGAACCAGTGATCGGTTGTCACACCCATTGTAGAAGTCTGCATTAGGCTTGGTGATTTATTTATATAAACCCGTTGGTGGGAATTACTTTTGAGATTAAGAGCTTTCTCTTGTGTTTGTGGAATTATTGTTATGTGTACAATCTTTCGCACCGATTATATATATACATACTTTTATTTTGTGGTGACCCTTTCTTTCATTTGCGGGCTCATCCCACCCAGATGATGGGTTAGGTCGTGGTGACGACGGTGGCTGTTCCAGGCCCCAGTGAGAGGTTGGAGCTTTAGCTTAGTTAGACTATGCGCCGGTGTGGGTTGTACACCGTGCTTTTTGGGTTTAGGCATAGGATTCTAACTTGTTCTGTTGTAAGTATTCGAATACTTAGACTTGGATTGTAATTATTCAGGAATACACTTTGCTTGTCGAAGCACCTTATGGTAATGAGTTCTTTTGTATATTTGAATGCCGGCTCATTTAAAATCTTTTATGCGTAACTCTGATGTGTACAAAAAAAAATAAAAAATTAATGCCTTTTCTGGCCTTTGAAAAACGGGTTGTTACATTTTTATTTAAAGAATCTTTTATCCAACACATATAGTATTTTTATTTAAAGAATCCTTTGGATCCATTTGTGCAGGAATTCAATGGTATTTTATTTTTTTTCACCGAGTTTTGAAAAAATCCCAAATTTCATAGTCTATAAAACCCACGAAAATTATAAAAAAATCTATCGAAATGAATAAGTAGTTATTCGATCCCTTTGTTTTAAAGAATCTTCTATCCAACACATATAGTGTGTCTTTAGATACATTTAAGCGACAATTCATTGACTTTTTATTTTTTTCACCGAGTTTTGAAAAATATCCCAAAATTCGTAGTCCATAACCCACGAAAACTATAAAAAAAATCTATTGAAATGAATAAGTTGTTTTTCGATCCCTTTTTTTTAAACAATCTTCTATCCAACACTTGTAGTGTGTCTTTAGATGCATTTAGGTGACAATTCAAATATATTTTAATTTTTTTCACCGAGTTTTGAAAATATCCCAAAATTCGTAGTCCGTAACCCACGAAAACTCTAAAAAAATCTATCGAAATGAATAATTTGTTTTTCGATCCCTTTTTATTTAAAGAATCTTTTATCCAACACATATAGTATGTCTTTGGATCCATTTGTGTAGGAATTCAATGGCATTTTATTTTTTTCACCGAGTTTTGAAAAATTCCCAAAATTCATAGTCTATAACCCACGAAAACTATAAAAATATCAAACGAAATGAATAAGTTGTTTTTCGATCCCTTTTTTTAAAGGAATCTTATATCCAACACATATAGTGTTTCTTTAGATACATTTAAGCGACAATTCAATGACTTTTTATTTTTTTCACCGAGTTTTGAAAAATTCCCAAAATTCGTAGTCCATAACCCACGAAAATTTTAAAAAAAATCTATCGAAATAAATAAGTTGTTTTTCGATCCCTTTTTTTTAAAGAATCTTCTATCCAACACATATAGTGTGTCTTTAGATACATTTAGGCGACAACTCAATGACTTTTTATTTTTTTCACCGAGTTTTGAAAAATATCCCAAAATTCGTAGTCCATAACCCACGAAAACTATAAAAAAAATCTATTGAAATGAATAAGTTGTTTTTCGATCCCTTTTTTTTAAACAATCTTCTATACAACACTTGTAGTGTGTCTTTAGATGCATTTAGGTGACACTTCAAATACATTTTAATTTTTTTCACCGAGTTTTGAAAATATCCCTAAATTCGTAGTCCGTAACCCACGAAAACTCTAAAAAAATCTATCGAAATGAATAATTTGTTTTTCGATTCCTTTTTATTTAAAGAATCTTTATCCAACACATATAGTATGTCTTTGGATCCATTTGTCTAGGAATTCAATGGCATTTTATTTTTTTCACCGAGTTTTGAAAAATTCCCAAAATTCATAGTCTATAACCCACAAAAACTATAAAAAAATCTAAAGAAATGAATAAGTTGTTTTTCTATCCCTTTTTTTAATGGAATTTTCTATCCAACACATATAGTGTGTCTTTAGATACATTTAAGCGACAATTCAATGACTTTTTATTTTTTTCCCCGAGTTTTGAAAAATTCCCAAAATTCGTCGTGCATTACCCACGAAAATTATAAAAAAATCTATCGAAATGAATAAGTAGTTTTTCGATCCCTTTTTTTTAAAGAATCTTCTATCCAACACATATAGTGTGTCTTTAGATACATTTAGGCGACAACTCAATCACTTTTTATTTTTTTCACTGAGTTTTGAAAAATATCCCAAAATTCGTAGTCCATAACCCACGAAAACGATAAAAAAATCTATCGAAATGAATAAGTTGTTTTTCGATCCCTTTTTATTTAAAGAATCTTTTATCCAACACATATAGTATGTCTTTGGATCCATTTGTGTAAGAATTCAATGGCATTTTAGTTTTTTTCACCGAGTTTTGAAAAAATCCCAAATTTCATAGTCTATAAAACCCACGAAAATTATAAAAAAATCTATCGAAATGAATAAGTAGTTTTTCGATCCCTTTGTTTTAAAGAATCTTCTATCCAACACATATAGTGTGTCTTTAGATACATTTAAGCGATAATTCATTGACTTTTTATTTTTTTCACCGAGTTTTGAAAAATATCCCAAAATTCGTAGTCCATAACCCACGAAAACTATAAAAAAATCTATTGAAATGAATAAGTTGTTTTTCGATCCCTTTTTTTTAAACAATCTTCTATCCAACACTTGTAGTGTGTCTTTAGATGCATTTAGATGACACTTCAAATATATTTTTTTCACCGAGTTTTGAAAATATCCCAAAATTCGTAGTCCGTAACCCACGAAAACTCTTAAAAAATCTATCGAAATGAATAATTTGTTTTTTGATCCCTTTTTATTTAAAGAATCTTTTATCCAACACATATAGTATGTCTTTGGATCCATTTGTGTAGGAATTCAATGGCATTTTATTTTTTTCACCGAGTTTTGAAAAATTCCCAAAATTCATAGTCATAACCCACGAAAACTATAAAAATATCTAACGAAATGAATAACTTGTTTTTCGATCCCTTTTTTTAAAGGAATCTTATATACAACACATATAGTGTTTCTTTAGATACATTTAAGCGACAATTCAATGACTTTTTATTTTTTTCACCGAGTTTTGAAAAATTCCCAAAATTCGTAGTCTATAACCCACGAAAATTATAAAAAAAATTTATCTGTAACATCTCACTTTTATTATTAGAAGTAAAAATAAATAGTAATGTATCTAGAGTTACTAAGTGGAAGCTTGTAGTTAAAATAAACACTTATGGTGGGACCCATTTATTATAAAACTAAGCAAGTACATATGTTGGGTTCATTTTTCCTTCATTACCAATTATCTGCAACTTGATACAGAGCCTTTCTTCTCTCTCTCACGCTCATAATCACCAACACCATCCAAGTCCAAGACCAACCCCAAATCCTCTTGTTGAGCAAACCACTCATGCAATCCACTACCAAGATTCTTAAGACTTCTCTTGGGTAAGGTAAGAAATTCATTTTCTTAAGCTCTTCCTCCATTTCTGTTGAAATTCAAGTTTGCAAGAAGCTTTCCATTTAACCCATTGATCACAAAAGATGTTTCTAATCCTAACTTCCTTTTTCTTGGGTCTGGCCGAAATCCCCTTTTCTCTCAACCTATGGATTTCAGTGTTTCATAAACTGTGGAATTGGGCTTGCATGTATGTTCTTACATAAATTCAAGTTCTTGGGTGTTGAAGAATTAAGGTAAGAAACCCAATCTTCATGAACTCATGAATTTTCTTTTTTAACCAACCTCTCAATCTTAACCAATACATGAAATTCTCTACTGCATGTGTGTTTATTCTGTCGAAATACAAGTTTGGAGGAGCTTAGAAGGTATGGGTAACAAAGAGAAGTGTAAAATTGGAAGAATTGTGAAAACCCGTTTTCTAGGACAGGGTCTCACTAAAACGGTAATTACTCTCTCCTCGTAACTCCGTTCGAAACGATTCCTTTTTCTATGGATAGCTAACAAAATTCCCTTCGTTTTGAGTATAAACTTCGTAGGTTTTTCCTTAAAATTGAAGTCTGTAGAGCATTTTGAAGTTGGAGATCTGATGCTGAGTTGTGCTGAAATTCTGGTGTACTCGCTGTAGCGAGTAAGAGCTCGCCCGGCGAGTTTCTCAGGGCAGAAATGCTCTATAAGTGTGGAAATTTGATGCCAGGGTGTTGGAGGCACTATTGGGGACTCCTTGAAACAACCGGAATTGATCTCAAAGTCGTAGAGAACACACGGAGTCAGTATAAAGCTTCGTATCAGGTGGGTTCTTTAGGATAGTGTAGATAGTCTCCCAAAATTATGATTTGTTGCATGTTAACATAGGATTAGGAATAAATGTTGTGTGAGGAGAATTAAATCCCAAATTCACCTCTATTTTGTTTTATATTATGTAAATTATTGTTACTGCGCTGACTTAAATGAGGATTGTAGGTGTTTCTTTGAAAAACATGATTTCTGACAAAATAGGGTAATTTCTGCATGAACTCGCCGTAGCGAGTAGTCAGCGGGTATTCATGGCGAGCTGGGTTTTGGGCTGACGATACTCGCCGTAGCGAGCTTCTGCTCGCCACAGCGAGTTGAGTTAGGTCAGGACCTCTAATCTCACCATGGCGAGCTGGTGACTCGCCACAGCGAGCTTGTACAGAATCTGCCTACATTTTCTATTTTCTAACGAAATTCCACACACTCGTTTTATATCCTCATTAGAGCCAGATAGTTTGCAGTAATAAAATTAATATAATGTCGAACAGAATATTAATCACAGATAATTGTTAGGGCATAATTTAGACTATTATTAGGTTTGCATGCTCCCCGGGTTTTGGGAATTTATGGTAGTAATAACTAAATTTAGCATCAGTCAATTATGAGCGATCTGTGATGTCGCGCTATGGACTCCCAATGGGATAATCCATTAGGATAAGTTATTGTGAGCTGCATGCCGTGACCGAATCGGTTGACGGATATGGCAGGCCTCTGAGACATGCTCACCTCAGAGTGTCCTTGTGTTTAAAATGAATAAGAGTTTACTAATCTGTGATACACCCTTACTTTATGTTATTTATGTTATGAATATGAAAATGTTAGTATTGAAACGACTGTTTAGGTGCCCCGGTGTAGTCACCATTAGGAGGGTAGTAGGACTCACTGAGGCTTAGTAGTCTCACCCCACTCCAAACCAATTTTTTTTAGGTAGACAGGTTAACTGGAGCAAGGACCAGGAGGGAGCTGATGATTGGAGCTGAGCTTGGATCATCGCATTAGACGATTTAGTCTTCCCTTGTTTTTAGTTTATCTGTGTATCGAGGAATTCAATTCTAATGTCCGCTGTATTATTTACGCTCATCGACTGTTGTAATGAATTATTTGTAATTCATGTGTTTTATCTCATTAAATTTATTGTACTCAGATTCAATTATTTATGTCTTGACTAAATATTCTAGATATTTTAGTTGGGGCGTTATAATTGGTATCAGAGCAGGTCGATCCAGTATCTGACCTTGCCATGAGTCATATCAATTTTTCCCATGTAATACAGACCCTTTGGATCTGGACTGTTTACGCTGAAACCATCGCATGCTGAGCCTGATCAACTCAGTATTGTGTATGGTAGGCAGGGTATTATGGTTTAGAACTGAAGTGGACTCTGGAATCCCAGCGTTGAGAATCGTAGTGAAGATGCAATCGAGGAGAAATCGTTGAAGTAAATTCTTACAAGAGAATATTGGAACAGTGGCAAATGGTGCCACATGATTAAGTTGTGTATGCAAGCGAGGAATGCAAGTGTGTCCATATACTGAATAGTGTAGTACACAACAGTATTCAACTGACACTGTGTGTCAGGTAAAACTCTCTGAACCTATAAGTAACCTTATCCTAGCGAGAGCCTAAATTCAGCCAAGTTCGTGGACCAAACCAACACCCACATAACAATAGGCAGTAAACCAAAACTCATCCTAAATTCAAGTTAGTATATGACTGGGAGTTATGGGTGTTGTGTAGAATAGAAGTCTGGACGAACCACATAATTATTCTTTTATACTCTGTCTAACTCGCTTAGCGAGCAAGCACACGCTGCAGCGAGTTTAGCAGGCTGCTGCTACTGCTTGTTGCAACCTGGTTCTCTGTTCATTCATTTCTAGCCATGGTGAACAGTCTCAAGCCCTCATTCATGTTCTTACCATTTCATCTTTTAGAATTTCAGTGTAATTGATCCTAAGCCAACATGTACTTTTAGGGATTGTTGAGGAAACACATTTGGAGGTAACGTTAGAAGTTGAGTGCAAACTAGAAGTGGGAATGAGTAAACCCGTCCTAATAAAAAGCAATGATTAAACTGAGATCACTGGGACTTAGCCGTAATTAGTTTAACAAATTAGACTCCATATTGTCCGTGTCCATACCCGAGACAGCACCTTAAATTCAGACCACCCCGATGGTTCCAAGTTAGCAACCCAGCGTAGTGAACCTGACAGATATCATCATAATAGAGGTTCAAATCGAACCGTCCGTATTTAAGGAACCCAATTAGGATAAAGCACATTCCAATATCTCCACAAGTCACCTTATTAGGTTATCATTTAGAATGCCCTTAACTAAGCTACTCTTACCTTTAAACTCGTAAGAACATTTCTACCCCGCCAATGAGGATCCAATTACATTTAGTATAACCATTAGGAATTTCCTTTTCAACCACGACAGTCTTTAGCAGTATACCCAGCAAACCTTTAGAGACCAAACATTGGCTAGATTAACAAATAGGAATCACTTGTAACACCAAGAGTCACCTAAACTAGTTAATAGAACACTACCATCGAATGATTAGAAACCAATAATAGAACATTATTACATAAGTATAACCTTGACTCACATCAAAGCTGAATTCCTTCTTAGCGATATCGCCACCTAAATAGGTTTGTTAAAGACCGTTGAATTAAGTATCCATAAACTAGTAACCCGACACTTCTGACCAGTTAATAATCTCGATAAGGATAGTGGAATCTTAGCGTCTATACTTTAATATTCTCTCATTGCAAACCTATTAGGTTAACACCTGCGACAACTACTTTTAGATGTCAATAAAATAGGACAGTCTGTCACTTGACTGGTAATTACACCGAACCATCATAGGTTAAGCTTTGATTAGTAATAACGATTGAGAGTTACCTTTAGCACGATCAATCGCCAAAATCGAACCGTAGTTGCCTTGTTATTAGAAAGTTTAGCGGCCGAAAATTCAATTCCATACTAGTTTGACTACACACTACACGGATTCATGCATTAGAACCTGATAGCTATGACATTAGTAGAATCAGCTAACCGTACCCTGAGAGTTGTCAATCAGTTATCCTTAGGCTATTACTTCACTATTGTAGACCAACTAGACACCCAATCTGAAGATTAGATTCGAACCACCATATTTTAACACTATCTGGATGTCAACCAGCCTTATTACCGCTTAGGATATTAATACTAGAAGCCGACGACACAGAAACAACATTAGTGCCAGACAGTGGGAGACATGACTCAATTAGATTAGCAAGTAGAAGCCCCTGTTAGAAACATCAGCCACCCAGACCAATCTTTTAGTACACATGATTAGTTATCCAGACACAGGCAAACAAGTTAGTTTCAACCCAGGTTAGCCAACCGATACCTCCATACATTCAGATCTTTCAGCTAAGAGAATATTAGAATCAGTTAGACGGTCTACCGGTGAGGAATTGTCAGCGATAAATCATTTAGTGGAAAACAAATCTTCAATTGCCTATTTATCTCTAGAGATCCTAATTCAGCAGAGTCATTGAACCGAACAATGCTCAATTCAATATTCGCAAGTCTCGGAACACCATGAACGTGTGTATTCTCCAACCCGTCTAATCATGCCCCAGTTGGACAGATTCTTCTCGTGCCTTAATGGTCTGACAACTACGTGCAGTACCTAAATTCAACTAGGATACAAACTTTTCAAATTTCTTGAAGCCAATTAGTTACATCAAGGGTGATTGATGTCACACTTAAGTAACCGCATTAAGTGTTTTTCAGTTTTCCAGTTGTGTTATTATTAACAAAAAACCTATTTGCGGAATTCTAATTATTCTTGAGAAGGTCAAGAATAATTTCAGTTTCATTTCTTACTTGCTCGGTTGATCTGTCAATCAGCATACTTCAAACTACTCCGGTAAAAACTTACCTTGCTCAGTATCAGCAAATCAGCTAAACTTCGTGCACTCGAATCTAGCAATCTATTCTTCAATAAAGTTAGTTATCTATCTTTTGTAGCCATATCAGTCGAATTCGAAATTAAGTTTGGACCAGTTCCAAACTGAGTGGAATTAAGTTATACCCGTGCAAGATCAGTGTGTTAACCTTGAGTGTCCCTGACCGAACGTTTCAATCTTCCAATATTCAATTCCTGTAATCTCGTGAGAACAAGCGCCGAAGCCTGAACGCCTGAACCAGAACATTCCCAATCTACATCTAACTGTTAGAAATTAGTAGTATGAGTGTAAGAGTTAATCACTCGTTTGGAGTATTACACCAATATCATTTGGAAACCCTTCCTATTCTTAGTGGTCTGTTAAAGAAACTCAGCCAACCGTTCTACGCCAAACCATTCGATCCAGCCTTAGCATTAAAAATTCCACCTTATGCTTTCAGCTAGCCAAGTTTAGAATCTGATTGCTTTAGCCAAGTTCCATATGTTAGCTACCAGCGAAGGACTTCAAACAAGTTTGACCTGCAACCCCGAGAAATGATCTGAACCTAAGTGCATCCGCGTGTTAAATGTACAACTCGGTCATCGTGTCGTGTCGGGATAGATAGAGATTGTAGGTGGGATTTTATCGGATAACTATAAGTTCGTCTGCGAATGAGTTCCACTCGTTGGCAGAAGAACTAGTAGTGTCTAGACAATTTTCCACTCGTTTTATATTTCGATCGATTCCGGAGTAATTATACAACATGTGATATAGAGGTACATATAACATGTCAAGCATGGTGGTGTTCAGAAAGGAGAACGACAATTTGACTGAGAGAATTTGGATATGACAATATCAATACCAGGCCAGATACCGACCCTCTAAACCAGTTGGAATTGGAACTAATTCCATTGGGAATGGAAGAAGTGTAAGGGTAGTAAAAAGTTAAATCAGAGTGCGCAGCACTAGAACTTTGACATTGCGTGAACGACTCTTAGCCAGTAACCCTTAGAGAGGAAAGTTCTATTCCAAGGGATTGAATGCAACTAACCGAAGAATAGGAGAAGTATGGATATTGGATGCAGATTTGGACGATCTACCCTGTCAGGGATGGTAGAAGTTTCGAATTTCGAGGACGAAATTCCTTAAGGGGGGTAGATTGTAACATCTCACTTTTATTATTAGAAGTAAAAATAAATAGTAATGTATCTAGAGTTACTAAGTGGAAGCTTGTAGTTAAAATAAACACTTATGGTGGGACCCATTTATTATAAAACTAAGCAAGTACATATGTTGGGTTCATTTTTCCTTCATTACCAATTATCTGCAACTTGATACAGAGCCTTTCTTCTCTCTCTCACGCTCATAATCACCAACACCATCCAAGTCCAAGACCAACCCCAAATCCTCTTGTTGAGCAAACCACTCATGCAATCCACTACCAAGATTCTTAAGACTTCTCTTGGGTAAGGTAAGAAATTCATTTTCTTAAGCTCTTCCTCCATTTCTGTTGAAATTCAAGTTTGCAAGAAGCTTTCCATTTAACCCATTGATCACAAAAGATGTTTCTAATCCTAACTTCCTTTTTCTTGGGTCTGGCCGAAATCCCCTTTTCTCTCAACCTATGGATTTCAGTGTTTCATAAACTGTGGAATTGGGCTTGCATGTATGTTCTTACATAAATTCAAGCTCTTGGGTGTTGAAGAATTAAGGTAAGAAACCCAATCTTCATGAACTCATGAATTTTCTTTTTTAACCAACCTCTCAATCTTAACCAATACATGAAATTCTCTACTGCATGTGTGTTTATTCTGTCGAAATACAAGTTTGGAGGAGCTTAGAAGGTATGGGTAACAAAGAGAAGTGTAAAATTGGAAGAATTGTGAAAACCCGTTTTCTAGGACAGGGTCTCACTAAAACGGTAATTACTCTCTCCTCGTAACTCCGTTCGAAACGATTCCTTTTTCTATGGATAGCTAACAAAATTCCCTTCGTTTTGAGTACAAACTTCGTAGGTTTTGCCTTAAAATTGAAGTCTGTAGAGCATTTTGAAGTTGGAGATCTGATGCTGAGTTGTGCTGAAATTCTGGTGTACTCGCTGTAGCGAGTAAGAGCTCGCCCGGCGAGTTTCTCAGGGCAGAAATGCTCTATAAGTGTGGAAATTTGATGCCAGGGTGTTGGAGGCACTATTGGGGACTCCTTGAAACAACCGGAATTGATCTCAAAGTCGTAGAGAACACACGGAGTCAGTATAAAGCTTCGTATCAGGTGGGTTCTTTAGGATAGTGTAGATAGTCTCCCAAAATTATGATTTGTTGCATGTTAACATAGGATTAGGAATAAATGTTGTGTGAGGAGAATTAAATCCCAAATTCACCTCTATTTTGTTTTATATTATGTAAATTATTGTTACTGCGCTGACTTAAATGAGGATTGTAGGTGTTTCTTTGAAAAACATGATTTCTGACAAAATAGGGTAATTTCTGCATGAACTCGCCGTAGCGAGTAGTCAGCGGGTATTCATGGCGAGCTGGGTTTTGGGCTGACGATACTCGCCGTAGCGAGCTTCTGCTCGCCACAGCGAGTTGAGTTAGGTCAGGACCTCTAATCTCACCATGGCGAGCTGGTGACTCGCCACAGCGAGCTTGTACAGAATCTGCCTACATTTTCTATTTTCTAACGAAATTCCACACACTCGTTTTATATCCTCATTAGAGCCAGATAGTTTGCAGTAATAAAATTAATATAATGTCGAACAGAATATTAATCACAGATAATTGTTAGGGCATAATTTAGACTATTATTAGGTTTGCATGCTCCCCGGGTTTTGGGAATTTATGGTAGTAATAACTAAATTTAGCATCAGTCAATTATGAGCGATCTGTGATGTCGCGCTATGGACTCCCAATGGGATAATCCATTAGGATAAGTTATTGTGAGCTGCATGCCATGACCGAATCGGTTGACGGATATGGCAGGCCTCTGAGACATGCTCACCTCAGAGTGTCCTTGTGTTTAAAATGAATAAGAGTTTACTAATCTGTGATACACCCTTACTTTATGTTATTTATGTTATGAATATGAAAATGTTAGTATTGAAACGACTGTTTAGGTGCCCCGGTGTAGTCACCATTAGGAGGGTAGTAGGACTCACTGAGGCTTAGTAGTCTCACCCCACTCCAAACCAATTTTTTTTAGGTAGACAGGTTAACTGGAGCAAGGACCAGGAGGGAGCTGATGATTGGAGCTGAGCTTGGATCATCGCATTAGACGATTTAGTCTTCCCTTGTTTTTAGTTTATCTGTGTATCGAGGAATTCAATTCTAATGTCCGCTGTATTATTTACGCTCATCGACTGTTGTAATGAATTATTTGTAATTCATGTGTTTTATCTCATTAAATTTATTGTACTCAGATTCAATTATTTATGTCTTGACTAAATATTCTAGATATTTTAGTTGGGGCGTTATATTATCGAAATAAATAAGTTGTTTTTCGATCCCTTTTTTTTAAAGAATCTTCTATCCAACACATATAGTGTGTCTTTAGATACATTTAGGCGACAACTCAATGACTTTTTATTTTTTTCACCGAGTTTTGAAAAATATCCCAAAATTCGTAGTCCATAACCCACGAAAACTATAAAAAAAATCTATTGAAATGAATAAGTTGTTTTTCGATCCCTTTTTTTTAAGCAATCTTCTATACAACACTTGTAGTGTGTCTTTAGATGCATTTAGGTGACACTTCAAATACATTTTAATTTTTTTCACCGAGTTTTGAAAATATCCCAAAATTCGTAGTCCGTAACCCACGAAAACTCTAAAAAAATCTATCGAAATGAATAATTTGTTTTTCGATCCCTTTTTATTTAAAGAATCTTTATCCAACACATATAGTATGTCTTTGGATCCATTTGTGTAGGAATTCAATGGCATTTTATTTTTTTCACCGAGTTTTGAAAAATTCCCAAAATTCATAGTCCATAACCCACGAAAACTATAAAAAAATCTAACGAAATGAATAAGTTGTTTTTCTATCCCTTTTTTTAAAGGAATTTTCTATCCAACACATATAGTGTGTCTTTAGATACATTTAAGCGACAATTCAATGACTTTTTATTTTTTTCCCCGAGTTTTGAAAAATTCCCAAAATTCGTCGTGCATAACCCACGAAAATTATAAAAAAATCTATCGAAATGAATAAGTAGTTTTTCGATCCATTTTTTTTAAAGAATCTTCTATCCAACACATATAGTGTGTCTTTAGATACATTTAGGCGACAACTCAATCACTTTTTATTTTTTTCACTGAGTTTTGAAAAATATCCCAAAATTCGTAGTCCATAACCCACGAAAACGATAAAAAAATCTATCGAAATGAATAAGTTGTTTTTCGATCCCTTTTTATTTAAAGAATCTTTTATCCAACACATATAGTATGTCTTTGGATCCATTTGTGTAGGAATTCAATGGCATTTTATTTTTTTTCACCGAGTTTTGAAAAAATCCCAAATTTCATAGTCTATAAAACCCACGAAAATTATAAAAAAATCTATCGAAATGAATAAGTAGTTTTTCGAACCCTTTGTTTTAAAGAATCTTCTATCCAACACATATAGTGTGTCTTTAGATACATTTAAGCGATAATTCATTGACTTTTTATTTTTTTCACCGAGTTTTGAAAAATATCCCAAAATTCGTAGTCCATAACCCACGAAAACTATAAAAAAATCTATTGAAATGAATAAGTTGTTTTTCGATCCCTTTTTTTTAAACAATCTTCTATCCAACACTTGTAGTGTGTCTTTAGATGCATTTAGATGACACTTCAAATATATTTTAATTTTTTTCACCGAGTTTTGAAAATATCCCAAAATTCGTAGTCCGTAACCCACGAAAACTCTAAAAAAATCTATCGAAATGAATAATTTGTTTTTTGATCCCTTTTTATTTAAAGAATCTTTTATCCAACACATATAGTATGTCTTTGGATCCATTTGTGTAGGAATTCAATGGCATTTTATTTTTTTCACCGAGTTTTGAAAATTTCCCAAAATTCATAGTCTATAACCCACGAAAACTATAAAAAATATCTAACGAAATGAATAAGTTGTTTTTCTATCCCTTTTTTTAAAGGAATCTTCTATCCAACAAATATAGTGTGTCTTTAGATACATTTAAGCGACAATTCATTGACTTTTTATTTTTTTCACCGAGTTTTGAAAAATATCCCAAAATTCGTTGTCCATAACCCACGAAAACTATAAAAAAAATCTATTGAAATGAATAAGTTGTTTTTCGATCCCTTTTTTTTAAATAATCTTCTATCCAACACTTGTAGTGTGTCTTTAGATGCATTTAGGTGACACTTCAAATACATTTTAATTTTTTTCACCGAGTTTTGAAAATATCCCAAAATTCGTAGTCCGTAACCCACGAAAACTCTAAAAAAATCTAGCGAAATGAATAATTTGTTTTTCGATCCCTTTTTATTTAAAGAATCTTTTATCCAACACATATAGTATGTCTTTGGATCCATTTGTGTAGGAATTCAATTGCATTTTATTTTTTTCAACGAGTTTTGAAAAATTCCTAAAATTCTTAGTCCATAACCCACGAAAATTATAAAAAAATATATCGAAATAAATAAGTAGTTTTTCGATCCTTTTTTTTTAAAGAATCTTCTATCCAACACATATAGTGTGTCTTTAGATACATTTAGGCGACAATTCAATGACTTTTTATTTTTTTCACCGAGTTTTGGAAAATATCCCAAAATTCGTAGTCCATAACCCACGAAAACTATAAAAAAAATCTATTGAAATGAATAAGTTGTTTTTCGATCTTTTTTTTTAAAGAATCTTCTATCCAACACATATAGTGTGTCTTTACATACATTTAGGCGACAATTCAATGACTTTTTATTTTTTTCACTGTAACAGCCCGGGCCCCACCAACATAGGTGGTCCCGACTGCCACCTCAAGATCTTCTCCAACCCCCTTCACTATTGGAGTTTTTGCCTTCCGTGGGAATCGAACCCATGTACCAATTGGGGATAAGTACATATGTCCAGGTACTTATCCCCAATTGGTACATGGGTTCGATTCCCACGGAAGGCAAAAACTCCAATAGTGAAGTGGGTTGGAGAAGATCGTGAGGTGGCAGTCGGGACCACCTATGTTGGTGGGGCCCGGGCTGTTACATTCACCGAGTTTTAAAAAAAATCCCAAAATTCGTAGTCCATAACCCACGAAAACGATAAAAAAATCAATCGAAATGAATAAGTTGTTTTTCGATCCCTTTTTTTAAAGGAATCTTATATCCAACACATATAGTGTTTCTTTAGATACATTTAAGCGACAATTCAATGACTTTTTATTTTTTTCACCGAGTTTTGAAAAATTCCCAAAATTCGTAGTCCATAACCCATGAAAATTATAAAAAAAATCTATCGAAATAAATAAGTTGTTTTTCGATCCCTTTTTTTTAAAGAATCTTCTATCCAACACATATAGTGTGTCTTTAGATACATTTAGGCGACAACTCAATGACTTTTTATTTTTTTCACCGAGTTTTGAAAAATATCCCAAAATTCGTAGTCCATAACCCACGAAAACTATAAAAAAAATCTATTGAAATGAATAAGTTGTTTTTCGATCCCTTTTTTTTTAACAATCTTCTATCCAACACTTGTAGTGTGTCTTTAGATGCATATAGGTGACACTTCAAATACATTTTAATTTTTTTCACCGAGTTTTGAAAATATCCCAAAATTCGTAGTCCGTAACCCACGAAAACTCTAAAAAAATCTATCGAAATGAATAATTTGTTTTTCGATCCCTTTTTATTTAAAGAATCTTTATCCAACACATATAGTATGTCTTTGGATCCATTTGTGTAGGAATTCAATGGCATTTTATTTTTTTCACCGAGTTTTGAAAAATTCCCAAAATTCATAGTCTATAACCCACGAAAACTATAAAAAAATCTAACGAAATGAATAAGTTGTTTTTCTATCCCTTTTTTTAAAGGAATTTTCTATCCAACACATATAGTGTGTCTTTATATACATTTAAGCGACAATTCAATGACTTTTTATTTTTTTCCTCGAGTTTTGAAAAATTCCCAAAATTCGTCGTGCATAACCCACGAAAATTATAAAAAAATCTATCGAAATGAATAAGTAGTTTTTCGATCCCTTTTTGTAAGACCCAAGATTTCATTGCATAGTTGGTTTAAGGAATATTAGGGTTTCGATGTGTTCGTGTGATGAAACATCGTGTAATTATAGGATTTTGCTGTAATTGAGTTTGTTTTGTGCTCGTGCACTGTAATTGTACAGACTTTTGTCTTGTAATCCTCCTTTGTGAATAAGAAGGTTGATGTGGATTCGGAATAATGAGATTTGGATTATTCTTGTTTTTGGAAAAACGAGTAGGATTTTACCCGTCGTTGTAAAATTTTATTGCGTCTGTTTTAAGTGAGGTTTCGGATGGGAGTTTTATATATCTGCGTGAGTGAGGTTATGTCCTGAGATTAATTTTCCAAGGGGTGGAAGAAAATTACAGTCGCGGAAAAAGATTCGGCGATAAGTTTTGGAAATGTTAGACGTTAGACATTCTTTCCGTAGGTTTTACGTTTTTGTGATTTATGTTCGTCGCGACGCGCGAGAGCTGAACACGTGACTTATTATGGGAGAGTTGTTTAAATCTTGTGACTTATTCATAAAGTAAATTGATCCAATGGCTAGGGTTTAAGCTTGGACTTTTGACTTTGATCCAATGGTGGTTTGGCTATCAAGAGCTTTGTAATAGTAAGGAGGTTTATGACTATTGTGGACTTAGAAACATCACAAACTTCACTCCATTCTTTCTCTCTTTCACGTGAACTTCATTGCTCATTTCCAACCTTCACAAATTTTCCATTCTACACCATTTGTGTCCATTTCAAGCTTGGGAGCTTTGTGGAATTGTTGTAGAGAATCACTTTCTTAAGGTAACCACTCTTTTCCTTTTCATTTTGGTTGGTTAAAACTCTTGGAGTTATGAGTTTTAGATTATGTTCATAAGATGAAAATGTTAGGAATTGATTCTTGTTCCATGAATGTTGTTCATGAGGGTTAGTAAGCATGTGTAGACTTTGTTATGTTTGTTTTCCATGAGTTGGTGAAAAATCTCATGAGAAAAGTTAGGGTTTTGGTTTGGTTTATGTACTGATCAATAACATGTGGTTAGGTTGTAAGGTTTTGAAAAGAAAAGTTGTCTTTGAACCTTTGGGCAAAAGGGAAATGCGTTGTATGGTTTTGTTTTAGAAAATCCGACGAAAAATATTTTGGGGTTTAGGAAAATATTTCCTAAGTGTTTTGAGTAGTGTTTTTGGGGTCAAAGTGGTTTAAAACTCTTGTGACATGTGGTGTTGCTTTTTACTTTGAAAACATGTTTGAAAATGACTACCGGACGGTTAAGGCCCGTAATAAAACTTGTGCTTGGATTTAGTTTTGATTTTGGAAATGAAAAATCAAATAACTTGCACTCGAAGCAACCAACAAGCTTTCGAAAATGAATTGCTTGCTTATGAAAATGGTTTGCTTTTGTACCTTGAAAAGGTGTGGGGAACTAATAGAATCAAACTAGGTTTGGTTGGGGAAAAAGGTGGTGTGAGTTGCTGTTTTTGCTGTCATGACAGGTGCAACTCGCCGGGCGAGTGTTTACTCGCCAGGGCGAGTGTCACAGGCCATGACAACACGCCAGGGCGAGCTCCAGAGCGAGCTAGACCAGTCCTCACTGCCTTCACTCGCCACCAACTCGCCAGGGCGAGCTCTGGGACCTAAAATTTTGGATTCTGATTTCTAAACTTGGTTTTTAACTTCCTAATCCCTTTTTATTAATTTATGGAAGTGGTGGGGATTGGAAACGAGTTTTTCGGGTACTCGGAAAGTACGTAACTTATAACGCAAGAAAACGGCCATTTTGCATTTCAAATTATTTAAGACTTTTGACAATTGTTTTGGGTCCTAAAAATAGTATAAATAACTCATGGGTGTTGATCAATATGGTGGTTTTTGGTATGATATCCGAAAGAGGGTTTTTCCTTAGAAAAGCCTTTGGTTTTTGGGGTTTTAGAGTCCAATTCATTAAGGATTGATTGGATATGGTTTTGATTGAAAACTTTGCTTGTTTTAGGAAGCGAGTAAGTGTTGTGTGATCGTGTGATAGTTGAGTGCTTGACGAGGTAAGGGCTCCACTTTATTTCCGTCTTTAAAACGGTTACGACATGCTTGTTTTGCTGTGTATGCAATTGTGGTGTGCTTGGCATGTTGTTGTGATGTATTCTCGATATGAGATCGTGGTAAATACATGATTTGTTGTCTTACATATGTTTGGTGAAATATGTGTATGAGCAGGTGATTAAATACATATGACTAGATGTATATATATGTGTTGTTGTGGTGTGATTACATATGCGTGTACGATATGTATGTGTTGCATTAGCATATAAGGGGAATCGTATGCTCATGCATTCATAGTACGTGATTATCGCGAATGGATCCACCTTACTCCTACGGGAATTATTGAGTCCAATAAGCGGTTATCGGGAATGGACTGCAGGGTGCGATTATCGGGAATGGATCCATCCTAACCCTTTGTGGTTTTATTGATTATGATTACTGACTTCCGGAATTCATATGCATGTGGTAATGGGGAATCTACCACACTCATTGTAGAAGTCTGCATTAGGCTTGGTGTGCATTATATATATAAACCCGTTGGTGGGGATTTGCTTTGGTGGTAAAGAGTTTTCTCTTGTGTTTGTGGAATTATTGTTATGTGTACAATCTTTCGCACTGGTTATATATACATACTATATATTTTGTGGTGACCCTTTCTTTCATTTGCGGGCTCATCCCACCCAGATGATGGGTTAGGTCGTGGTGACGACGGTGGCTGTTCCAGGCCCTAGTGAGCGGTTGGAGCTTTAGCTTAGAGTGGTTAGACTATGCGCCGGTGTGTTTTGTGCACCGTGCTTTTTGGGTTAGGCATAGGATTCTAACTAGTTTTGTTGTAAGTATTCGAATACTTAGACTTGGATTGTAATTATTCAGGAATACACTTTGCTTGTCGAAGCACCTTTTGGTAATGAGTTCTTTTGTATATTTGAATGCCGGCTCATTTAAAATCTTTTTATGCGTAACTCTGATTGTGTACAAAAAAAAAAAAATATAGAGCCTTTTCTGGCCTTGGAAAAACGGGTTGTTACAATTGGTATCAGAGCACGGCTTTAAATCTTCAAAGGGAAAGTGTATACTTGAGTCGTTAGTTCAGAGTCGGTTAGAACGTAACTAGTGTTGAGTTAGTTCTAGTGTTTGTTCTGTGTCGGGTTATGGGTTAATAATCCATGGAGTGAGATTTTCTGTTGAGATTCAGAAATGTTTGGATAAGGAATCTAATCAGAATTGGTATTGTGCAGAGATAGAATGCCTCCAAGAAGGGCACCTACAGCACCTGTGGCAGACAATGCTGATATATATGAAATGGCTTATGCCATGAACACAATGGCAGCGGCTGTGACTGCTCAGAGCCATGCTAAGGCGCAGAGGGATCTGGAGAAGCGCGAAAGGGAAATACTTGCGGCTGGATCTAGACTTCTTTCGAATTTCAACCACCAGACTCCTCCAAAGTTTAATGGGGAGGGAGGTCCGAAAACTGCTGATTTGTGGCTCCAATCCGTGGAGAGGATATTCAGGGCAATTCATTGTCCAGAGGGAGAGAAGGTGGTCTTAGCTACCTATCAATTACTCGGGGGTTCTGAGTATTGGTGGAGGAACACCCGACTAATCATGGAGAATGTTCATGAAGAGTTAAGTTGGGAGAACTTCAAAAGGAGGTTCTTGGCCAAATACTTCCCTGAGACAGCTAGGGAAAGGTATGGGGAAGAGTTTCTGAGGCTAAGGCAAGCGGGCATGAATGTTGAATCATATGCCAAGAAATTTGAATCACTATCCCGTTTCTTCCGCTTCTTTAGGGATGGGATAGATGAGGTTTATATGTGTCAGCGATTTCAAGATGGACTGAGGTACGAGCTGCAGGATGCGGTTGTGCCGTTGGGTATCCGACAGTTCCAAGTGTTGGTGGAGAAATGTCAAGAGGTGGAAGATATGAAGAATAAGCGGGTGAACCGCCAAGGGAATTCTAGTGCTGGAGGACCAAGTCGTACCAATGATCGTGGTTCGACTCAGAATCGTGGGAAACAAGGTGGTAAGCCGTATGATCGTCCACAAAACAGTAAGGGACAAGGAAGGTCGGTGAATCAAGGGAACCAAAATAGGGTGAAACAAGGTTGTTTCAAGTGTGGCGAGGTGGGCCACTATGCCAATGAATGCCCGACCGCGGCGAATGTTTGTTATAATTGTAAGAAGCCGGGGCATGTGGCTAGAGAGTGCAGGGCCCCAAAGGCCGGGCCGTCGGCAAATGCGGCGCAAGGCTCACAAGGTACTAGACCGGCGGCAAAGGCACGTGCTTACTGTATGGGCACTGAGTTGAGTGGGCAGGCTAGCCACGCCATCCATGAGAGCTGTCACATCGCAGGTAATTCTTTAACTGCTTTGATTGACACGGGGGCAACCCACTCATTCATATCTTTGGCATGTGCAAATCGGTTGAGTTTGAATGTTTCTGTTCTTCCATTTGATTTGAATGTTTTGACTCCTGCTAAGGATTTGGTAGTGAATACTGCATGTTTGCATTGTTTGGTAGTAATCCAGAATAGGGATTTTCTGGTCAATTTGGTTTGTCTACCGCTTTTATCTCTTGAGATCATCCTCGGGATGGATTGGTTGTCTTATCATTATGTGATTCTAGACTGTGCTCGGAAATTGGTTTTCTTTCCCGAGCCAGGTGTGCGAAGGTACTTGTCCGCAAATCGGCTTTCTGTGGTTATGTGTAATGGAGAGCCGGAGATAGTTTCACTTGCTAGCTTAGGAGTGAAGTCGGAGATCCGAATTGAGGAAATTCGAGTGGTGCAGGATTTCCAAGATGTGTTTCCATCGGAGATTCCAGCTTTTCCTCCGTGTAGAGAGGTGGAATTCTTTATTGAGTTGCAACCGGGTACGGGTCCGATTTCGGAATCAGCTTATCGGGTGGCTCCAGCTGAGTTGGTAGAGTTGAAGAGTCAGATTGAGGACTTGTTAGTTAAAGGTTTCATAAGGCCTAGTGTGTCTCCTTGGGGAGCACCGGTCTTATTGGTTAAAAAGAAGGATGGTAAATCTCGTTTATGTGTGGATTATCGGAAGCTTAATAAGGTGACTATCAAGAACCGATATCCATTGCCACGGATTGATGATTTGATGGATCAGTTGAGGGGAGCCTCAGTGTTTTCAAAGATTGACTTGAAATCTGGTTATCACCAGATAAGAGTACGAGATGAGGATATTCAGAAAACGGCGTTTAGGACGCGGTATGGGCATTATGAGTACTTGGTAATGCCGTTTGGAGTGACGAATGCACCTGCGATCTTCATGGCCTACATGAATCGGATATTCCATTCGTTTTTGGACAAGTTCGTAGTAGTGTTTATTGATGACATTTTGGTGTACTCGAAGAGTGAAGAGGAGCATGAAGAGCATCTTCGCTTGGTTTTGCAAGTTTTGAGGGAGAAAAAGTTGTATGCTAATCCGTCAAAGTGTGACTTTTGGTTGGGAGAGGTGAATTTCCTTGGCCATGTTATATCAAAAGAGGGAATAGCCGTGGATCCAGCCAAGATTGATACGGTACTTTCATGGAAGCAACCTCAAACAGTGACTGATGTAAGGAGTTTTGTGGGTTTGGCCGGTTATTACCGGAGATTTATTGAAGGTTTCGCTAAGATTGTGGCGCCAATGACACAACTTACGCGAAAAGATCAACCTTTTGCTTGGACTGAGAAGTGTGAGTTGAGTTTTCAGTTGTTGAAAGAACGGTTGACGACTTCACCAGTTTTGATGTTACCACAGTCGGAGGAACCGTATGAGGTTTATTGTGATGCTTCTCATCAAGGGTTGGGTTGTGTGTTGATGCAACACAAGAGAGCAGTGGCTTATGCGTCAAGGCAACTGAAAGTGCATGAAAAGAATTATCCGACGCACGATTTAGAGCTTGCGGCCGTTGTTTTTGCATTGAAGATTTGGAGACATCATCTTTATGGTTGCACTTTTGTCGTGTTTAGTGACCATAAAAGTCTTAAGTATCTGTTTGATCAGAAAGAGCTAAATATGAGGCAACGGAGGTGGATGGAAACATTGAAAGATTTTGATTTTACCCTAGAATACCATCCTGGAAAGGCTAATGTGGTAGCCGATGCTTTGAGTAGGAAGAGTGTGTCGGTTTGTTCGGCACAAATGGCTAGTCAACAAGAGTTGTTGAGAGAGTTTCGTGACTTGCACCTAGAGGTAGAGTTTGCTTTAGGGAATATGAGACTGGGTATGATTACCATCTCGAACGGATTGTTGGAGGACATTGCAAATTGTCAAGATGACAAGTTTCTCATGGAGAAAAGGGCTTTGATTGTTCGAGGAACCAACCGAGATTTCAAGGTGGGATCGGACAACATCTTGAGGTGTCAAGGTAGGGTGTGTGTACCCGAAGCTATGGACTTGAGAAACACCATTCTGGGGGAGGCACACAAGAGTAAACTTAGTATACATCCCAGAGCAACAAAGATGTATCAAGACCTGAGGCATGATTTCTGGTGGCCGGGTATGAAGAGGGATGTGGCTGAGTATGTGGCGTCGTGTCTGACTTGTCAGAAGGCGAAGATTGAGCATCAGAGACCAGCAGGGATGCTGCAGTCATTAGATATCCCCGAGTGAAAGTGGGATAGCATTTCTATGGATTTCATCACTGGTTTACCTAAGACCAGGAGGAAGCATGATTCCATTTGGGTGATAGTGGATCGTTTGACTAAGTCCGCTCATTTTCTACCGGTAAGAACTACGGATACAGCGGCGAAGTTGACCGATATTTACATTGCTGAGATTGTGAGGTTACATGGAATTCCGTCAAGTATAGTGTCGGATCGAGACCCAAAGTTTACTTCACACTTTTGGAAGACTTTGCATGAGGCGTTAGGGACGAAACTGAGATTGAGTTCCGCCTACCATCTGTCATACCCTAATTTTGCCCCATTATATTTTTCACTTTTGCATTTTTTAGAAAATAAGTCAACAAAGTCAAAACTTTGACCCAAAAGTCAACAAAGTCAAAATATTGACTAAAAAGTCAATAAAATCCTTTTTGATTGAAAAAATCAATGTTGACATAAAAAATACATGGAATTATTTTTTTTTCTTGCATGATTTTTGCATAGCATGATTATAAATGACAAATTTTTACCATTTTGCCCTTGCATTATTTTTATTCCTTATTTGTTATTCACTTTTAACTAGTTACTTGCATTTCAAGAAACCTTTTAAAAATCAAATTTTAATTCTTTTTTTTTTTTCTCCCATCCTTGATCCATAAATACTTCACATAATCATGATTCCTTCATGCATATTTTATTTTTGCACATTTATTTTATTTTATGTATTATTTGTTTTGATTTTTATTTTATTCCCCAAAATGAAAAAATCCAAAAAAAAGAACAAACTCACCAATCTTTTGCTTCCACCTCACCATGAGGAATAGAATATTCCATTCTCACTAACACATCACCATTTAGTACAAACAAAAATCAAACCATAGTACACCAAAAAATCATCAAAGTTCAATCACTTTTTTACCCTTACCAACTCTCACAAATCACCATTTCTTTAACCTAATTCATTCCTATAAATAGATGCCTCAATTTCAGTGTCCTAGGGTGGAGAAACAGAGAAAACGGCGCAGGACCTGAGGCTTAAGCTCTCCATTTTTTTTCTTCTTCTTCCATTTTTCTTCCATTTTTGAAATTCCAAAACACACAATTCTCAATCAAACATCAAATTTCTTTATCAAAACATCATCACTAAGCTTCCAGGAAGAAGAATCTGTCGTTACTTGGTCCAGAAAGCGAAGGAATCGAGCTCTAGAATCAGTACGGTGGCAAAGAAAAGGGGTGGTTCAAATCGAGGTATTCAGAAGCCAAGCCAGGTAATTTTCAACCCCATTCAACTCCTCATCATGTTCTGAAACTTTCTGGTGTGTTATTTTGTTCCAATTTGTACTGTATAGCTCGTTTCGTTTTTGTGTTCACAACCTTGTTCGCTTCGTTTTTGTCTTTTAAGATCGTTTCAGTAAAAACTAATACCATATTTGAGATCTACATGAAAAAACGAAGCGAACCATGTATAATTTCTCGTGTTTCGTGTCGTTTTGGGGAACTCCGGTGGCCGGAGTTGTCGCCGGAATGTTCCTGTTGCGCCGGAGAAGAAGACCCACGTGTCTTCTGTCATCTCCGTCAAGTTTAAAACGCGTCCGTTGGATTGATCCAACGGCGCGTGTGATCCAGCGAACAGAACCGTCAGATCTCATTTAAATGAGATCTGACGGTGTTGATTCTTCCTGATACGGTGTACCCTAGTTTAGCGCCGCACTGGATCCGTTTTTGTTTGACCCTTTTTTTTGTTGTTGCTGACTTCTGCGTGGACTTGGGCTTCAGGCCCAGAAGCGCTATTTGCACCCCCCAGTTTTTACTGTTCTTCTTTATTTGCACCCCCCTGTTTGAGCTTATTTTATTTTCAGCTTATTTCCAAAAGCACTTTTGTGAACTTTAGCTTATTTAAGCTTATGGTTCACATATTTATGCTAAAATTATGTAAGTCACTGTTGACTTCATTTCAAACCTTTTTCGACTTATTTTCATAAGTCATTTTTAACTTAAGTGCTTTTTAGCTTATTTCAATAAGTGCTTATTTGAACCAAAAGCTCTTTAGCTTATTTGGATCAATTTTTTGCACTAGATTATTTAATTTTTCCAGATTCTTTAATCTAAATTTGTTGGCTTATTTTCATAAGTCATTTTTAACTTAAGTGCTTTTTAGCTTATTTCAATAAGTGCTTATTTGAACCAAAAGCTCTTTAGCTTATTTGGATCAATTTTTTGCACTAGATTATTTAATTTTCCAGATTCTTTAATCTAAATTTGTTGGCTTATTTTCATAAGTCATTTTCCAACTTAATAGCTTTTTAGCTTATTTAATCACTTTTTAGCTTATTTTCATAAGCACTTATTTGGTGCTTAAGCTTTTTAGCTTATTGGACCATTTGGTTATGCTTAAATCATGTGTGATTTCTGTTTGTCTCATTTGAGCACTTATTTTAGCTTTTTTAGCTTATTGTTTAAGCTTTTTTTAGCTTACTTAACTACTTTTTAGCTTATTGTCATAAGCACTTATTTGGTGCTTGAGCTTTTTAGCTTATGAGACCATTTTGCTTTGCTTATATCATGTTGATTCATGCATCCTCATTTGAATACTTGCATTCATTCACATTTAATTGTCGCATTGTTATTATATCGATTGTCATCGTTATTTAATTTTGCACACCATTTTACATCCTTGAACTTGACTTTCATAATCAAACATAATCAAACTCTTTGCAACAATCAAGGGATGAAAAAGGGAGAACCTGGCAGTTGCTTCGTTCTTCCCCGAGTTGTCTTGGTGACGGGACAGTTGACTAGTCACTCAAGCTACTCTCATTCTAAAACGATTTCTAAAATAAACCAACAATCGTTTTTTCTTTCGAACATTATTTCTTAATAATTAATCAAAGGCTTTTCATAAGAACTAAAGAATGAAAAGGAGAGAACCTGACAGTTGTTTCGTTCTTCTCTGAGTTGTCTTGGTGACGGGACAGTTGACTAGTCACTCAAGCTACTCTCATTCTAAAATAAGCTTCTAAAATAAACCAACCCCTGTATTTATTTCAAACACTATTTCTGAATAAACTTAATCCAAGGATTTCACAATAATGAATGAAAAAGGGAGAACCTGGCAGTTGCTTCGTTCTTCCCCGGGTTGTCTTGGTGGCGGGACAGTTGACTAGTCGCTCAAGCTGCTCTCATTCAAAAAAACAAGCGTTAAAACTTAACCCAACACACTCAAACTTTCTTTTCAGAAAAACACGGATATATGCTTTATCCATTCCTCTGACACATACACAGCTTAAGCCTCTGATTAGAGCATACAAGCATTGTTGTATCAGCGGAATGCGAAATAAGCAACATCCGTTATTCAACTCTTTTTTCAATGGGTACACGTTTTATCTACTCCTCTGACACACACACAGCTTAAGCCTCTGATTAGAGCATACAAGCGTCGTTGTGTCAGCGGAATACGAAATAAGCGTTATCCACTAAAATCAACCAACCACACAAACATTTTTTACCAGAACTACGTGAGTTTTGAGTTTCCCATTGCACCGGGGAATACGTAGGAGCGGGCTCCTACAACCGTCAAACTCAACTAATAAAAACCTTTTCTTTTAATTTATTTGGAAACGAAGTAGAGATTAAGTAAGAGATAAAAGGCAATTTATTTCAAACCTACGCAAACGAACCCCAAACCACCTAAACGGTTCCCATCGAGTACGATGGATGCGAGGGGTGCTAACACCTTCCTCTCGCATAACCAACTCCCGAACCAAAACCAAAGGTTTTCGTGATATTTTCCTTTCCCCCCACGGGATAAATAAACATCAATGGCGACTTCATTGAAATAAAATGGAAGTGATTTTCCAGCCTGCTACAGCTGGCGACTCCACTGGGGACTATAGAGAGTTAAGCCCAGTTTAGTTGGTTTGTTCGTTTGTTTGCTTTTTCAGGTTTGCAGTATCTTGCTTTATCTTTTATTTTTCTGTCAATTATATCTGCTTGGATTGGCTGTTTCTCTTCTTCTACTCCTTCTTTTATTTTTCTTTTTGCCCTTGTGGCGTGGATACTGTGAGAAGCTCTACACCCGAGCTTGAGAAAAGCTTAGGCTAAGCTAGGGGTCTTTATGTTGGGTCACCGGACAGTTGACTAGTGACTCCGGCATAATCACCTCGCCTAGAGTAGATTCTCTTGAGAATGTCAGGACACGGGACAGTTGACTAGTGTCTCTGATGTTTTCTTGGAGAGTCCGTGACTCTAGGGACCTTTATTACCCGGTCTAGAACCAAACCTTGTTACTAGGAACCTCTGTTTAGAACCCGTGTCAAGGTTGCTCAACGGCCTTACCTAGATGAGATTTCCTTTTGGGCACGTATGTCGTGAGCTTTGCAATAGCGACGTCATGTCCAAAGGGGTAATCCGTGATTTTAGGCACTTTGTCAAACCTAGAACAACATGTGAGAGGGATGGGTTGCAGGTAACTTTGAGCCTTTCAAACCCCAGAAATAATAATTAAACCTCTGCTTCACCGTGACAGAATCTGCTACAAAAGTGCATTCATGCATCCATGCACTCATGCATTCAGTCATAGAAAAATATTTTTGCATAACATTTGCATAAAAAATAAAATGATGAAGCATAAAAACTTTTGCATGCATTTGCATTCATACAAAATACCATTATCTCATCCTCACCTGTCCACCAAAACAGCTTCATCCCCGACAATGATACCTGACTTCAAGCATTTCAAGGAAACCATGGGAAACATGCAGAAGCAGATTGATGCCTTGAGAGGCGATGTGGACCAAGTGACCGACAAGTTGGACCGTGTTTTGGAATTGCTAGCTAGTCTTGGCTTGCCTTCACATCAAGCTATGAGAGTGGATGATTCAACCGAAGGGGCAAACCTTTCAATTGACCCCTCATTGTCAAAGGTGGTATGGCCTTCATGCGGCTCATCTTTCGGACACACTTTTGCAGCTGCTCAAGTCACCCGAGAGCCAATGGCCACCAACACTGAATTCACGGGTGACCAGCCAAGAACTCATCAAGTCCAACCCGGGTTTGCTATGCCTCGAAATCCCGAGGATCACATGAATGCTCATCAAGGTGGTAACTCTAAGGGAAAATCTGTTGTATCCCCGAGTGAAGAGACTCACCAAAGGTTCAAGGCAATAGAGGACAAGCTAAGGATGATGGAATCATTCTTGCCCAACAATGTCAGCCCACCACGCCCTCACTCTCACTCAATGGTGTTTGCTCGCACCCCACGCTTCAATCATCAGTATCCAACAGTTGTTCAACCTCAACAATTCCAAGAGTTTCCAAAGCAGGCAATACAGACGCCTTTAAATCATTCCCAGTCAAGACAGTTTGCACAGAACCCAAGACGGCAACTGAATCTGCCAAAGGCCACTCGGGAAAAGAAAGTTATTGATCCAATCCCAATGCCATGCAGTCAGCTCTTATCATATTTAGTGCACAATGGAATGATAACCCCAAGAGCTTTCAAGCCAATGTTTGCGCCATTCCCTAATTGGTATGATCCCAAAGCGAAATGTGAGTTTCATCTTGGGGCAGAAGGACATACTATTGATAACTGCAAGGCTTTCAAACGCAAGGTTCAAGAGCTCATTGATCAGAAGCGGTTGACTTTCAAGGGATAGGGTGAGCCCAATTGTGAAGGATAGCTTGTCGTCAGGCCATGCAGACCCATCTGTGGATGCTAGTTGAAGAGTTCAAGGATTGAATCAAGCCGCAAAAATTATCATTTAGGCTGTTTCCCTTTTGTATTTTCCTTTGTTTTGCTAAGTATCTACTTACCGTTAAACTTTGTTTGTTTGAAATGTTAATCTTAATGAAATATTAATGCATGTTTTGAATCCATTCTTTCATGTCCATTCAATTTTCTCCCTTCTGCTTCACAAAAGCAAAAAAAAAATATAAGTAAAAAATGTGTATGTTAATACTTCTCATTTCTTTCATTTCTTTATCATTTCTGTTTGAACAAAGATTGGAGAGAGGATGATGAAAAACAAAATAACCAAGTTGCTACGGTATGCTTTCAAATAAAACTTTGTTAATGATGTAAGGCATTGTTTCAAATTCCCAAACACCGGAGAAATAAGGAAGTTAATCCGTAGTCACCCCCTTTGAGCCTAGAAGTTGGTGTTTCTTTCTATCGAAAAAACCCGCAAATTTAACCCGGGGCAGGGTAGTGTTCAATTAACTCGACCATACGTTCGAGTTTCAAAAGAAAAGCAAAAAAAGTCAATAAGGTGTTCCTCATCACCCATTACAAAGGCAGTCACAATTCGCCAAACAAAAAAAAAGAGAAAAAAGAAAAACCCGCTAAGTCAAAACCTCAAAATGGCTTAGGCAAAAATATGGGTATCCCGCTAGACTAAAATGCAAAAGAACAGTCTAGGTAAAAGTTAGGGATTGAAAAAAAAAAATAATAAAAAAAAATGCAAAAAGCAAAGGTCACCAAGATTCATGACAAAACAAAATCATGTGACCAAAACAAAAGGCAATGTGACTGCCACAACAAAGGGGAAACACATCCTTGGTTCCCAAACCATCACAATCTTAAAAAACCTCTTAGGACTTAAACTTGTGAGTTGAGTTAATTGAACGTAGGGCTGAAGATCATCACGAAGAATGGGACGGGTTGAAATCAAAATTTTGAGCCTTATATCCTTTTATTCAGAAACCGTGAACCAGGCCACGTTATAACCCTCAAAAGACCTAATTGAAGCAAGGTTTATTTTGAAAGCATACGGTAGCAAGGTTGCGTTAACCTGACTCACAAAAATCTTTTGTTAATACCATACTCTCACACTTTCTTCCACCCTATACATCAAATATACATAAATGCCATCTCGACTTCAATTTCAAAACTTGCATTAAAATTGCATTAGAATTACTATTTCAAGCAAACAGGTTTATCTGCAAGTCAACACTTGACAATAAAGAAGTTCCAAACTCTGAGCTGTTACCGAGCAATCAAGAAGAGCCTTGGGCTAATCAAGGGGCAGTTATCTCAGGACTTCGCTTAATCATGGGGCACATCCCTTAGAAAGGTCATTTGGCAGGGACAGAGTGTCCTAAGGTCGCATCATGGAAAGCGGTATCAAAACCCAGTTTTCAAGGACCTAACAAATCAGATCAAGACACTCCTAATCAGGGGCAAATCATCTTGGGATTCAGCCAATCAAGAGCAAACTTTTATGACTATGGGTTAGATCATCTGGAGACCCTGCCGAGTCGGTCAAACATGTTTAGAATGGCTCAATCTAGGGGCATACCTCTCAGAGAGGGAGATTCAATATCAGTAAGTTGGCCAGAAATCAAGAAAAAGCCAAATACTTCAAATACCCAACAGACTGGGGCAAGACAATACACATGGGCAGGTTCTCCCTATATCTCCAAGCTATTCAAGCAAAGCCTGATGAACATCTGCAACCGTTGGGTCCGGAAATGGTGTCAGGGATCAACATCAAGCCATCGTTCCACAAAAAGCCTTGATACCCGAAACATTCACCATCCACCATAGGGGCACCAATCATTGTCATGCATTAGTCATGTCATTTCATTCATGCAAATAAGCGTCATGCATTAGTCATGTCATTTCATTCATATCAATCATTGTCATGCATTAGTCATGTCATTTCATTCATATCAATCATTGTCATGCATTAGTCACATCATTTCATTCATGTAAGTCATTAACATGCATTGATCACGTCATTTCATTCAAGCATCAGGTATGCCCCATACCACCAGACCAATGACTCAGAAAAAAGCCAAATAGTCAAATCAAACATCCACAATCAAGAACCTAACCTTGCATTGACAATCCTTCAAAGTCCAATCATTATTGGCACACCCTCAAAGTCCAATCATTATTGGCAAACCCACTCGAAGACCAATCATTATTGGCACACCATTCAAAGACCAATTGTTATTGGCCCCCACTCAAAATCCAATATTCAATGGAACCCAAATAAAACCCAGTGTTCATTAACACCCATGTTGAAAACCCGGCCTCCATTAACACACAGTCATTTCATGTCATCACATACATGCACTTCATTCTATGCATAAATAGTTATGATAAACATGCATACATAAAGCAGGTTCAAAGATTACTCCTTGCAGAATACAACTTTTGGTCACTTAATCACAAGAGGCATTGACTTTCTCCAACAAGTTGGTTGATGAATTACTCTCTCAGCAGATCAGGAAAGACCTCCTCCCCAGTGAATTGCAAACTCTGGAGGAGTTCTTCTACAAAATGATCACAACAGTTTGCCCGTCCCCAATAGGAGAGGCAATCATACAGAATCCTGAGAGAAGGATATTCAGTGGAATCCGTAGGCCCGAGGGTGGTGATTTCTCTTCAAGTGCAACACCGAGGTGTTACATTTATTTTTCTCAAGGACGTACAACTCCTGGTTTAGGCGTTAGTTCCTTCAGATACAGAATCCTGAGAGAAGGATATTCAGTGGAATCCGTAGGCCCGAGGGTGGTGATTTCTCTTGCAACACCGAGGTGTTACACTTATTTTTCTCAAGGACGTACAACTCCTGGTTTAGATTGATCTTCAGTGGAAGCGGCTGGATAAAATCTACTCAACTTCAGATTGATCTTCAGTGGAAGCGGCTGGATAAAATCTACTCAACTTTAGATTGATCTTCAGTGGAAGCGGCTGGATAAAATCTACTCAACTTCAGATTGATCTTCAGTGGAAGCGGCTGGATAAAATCTACTCAACTCAGATTGATCTTCAGTGGAAGCGGCTGGATAAAATCTACTCAACTCAGATTGATCTTCAGTGGAAGCGGCTGGATAAAATCTACTCAACTTTAGATTGATCTTCAGTGGAAGCGGCTGGATAAAATCTACTCAACTCAGATTGATCTTCAGTGGAAGCGGCTGGATAAAATCTACTCAACTCAGATTGATCTTCAGTGGAAGCGGCTGGATAAAATCTACTCAACTCAGATTGATCTTCAGTGGAAGCGGCTGGATAAAATCTACTCAACTTCAGATTGATCTTCAGTGGAAGCGGCTGGATAAAATCTACTCAACTCAGATTGATCTTCAGTGGAAGCGGCTGGATAAAATCTATTCAAAGTCAGATTGATCTTCAGTGGAAGCGGCTGGATAAAATCTACTCAACTCAGATTGATCTTCAGTGGAAGCGGCTGGATAAAATCTACTCAACTCAGATTGATCTTCAGTGGAAGCGGCTGGATAAAATCTACTCAACTCAGATTGATCTTCAGTGGAAGCGGCTGGATAAAATCTATTCAAAGTCAGATTGATATTCAGTGGAAGCGGCTGGATAAAATCTACCAAAGTCAGATTGATCTTCAGCGGAAGCGGCTGAATAAAATCTACTCAACTTCAGATTGATCTTCAGTGAAAGCGGCTGGATAAGATCTCCTCAACTTTACTAAGCTTTTCAGCATAGATGGCTGGTTAAGGTTAGTCTTACTTTAGGGTTTGCCCGATTCCGTAAAAGGAATAACAACAGGTATACTCGATCCACTTATCTTATCCCCATTCACTTTTGGGCAAAATTAGGGCATTCTGTATTTAATTATCTTCCACCAAAAGAATACGAATACCTGGACTATTCGCATTCTTATGGTTTAAGCTAATTAAATAGGGGCAGCTGTCATACCCTAATTTTGCCCCATTATATTTTTCACTTTTGCATTTTTTAGAAAATAAGTCAACAAAGTCAAAACTTTGACCCAAAAGTCAACAAAGTCAAAATATTGACTAAAAAGTCAATAAAATCCTTTTTGATTGAAAAAATCAATGTTGACATAAAAAATACATGGAATTATTTTTTTTTCTTGCATGATTTTTGCATAGCATGATTATAAATGACAAATTTTTACCATTTTGCCCTTGCATTATTTTTATTCCTTATTTGTTATTCACTTTTAACTAGTTACTTGCATTTCAAGAAACCTTTTAAAAATCAAATTTTAATTCTTTTTTTTTTTCTCCCATCCTTGATCCATAAATACTTCACATAATCATGATTCCTTCATGCATATTTTATTTTTGCACATTTATTTTATTTTATGTATTATTTGTTTTGATTTTTATTTTATTCCCCAAAATGAAAAAATCCAAAAAAAAGAACAAACTCACCAATCTTTTGCTTCCACCTCACCATGAGGAATAGAATATTCCATTCTCACTAACACATCACCATTTAGTACAAACAAAAATCAAACCATAGTACACCAAAAAATCATCAAAGTTCAATCACTTTTTTACCCTTACCAACTCTCACAAATCACCATTTCTTTAACCTAATTCATTCCTATAAATAGATGCCTCAATTTCAGTGTCCTAGGGTGGAGAAACAGAGAAAACGGCGCAGAACCTGAGGCTTAAGCTCTCCATTTTTTTTCTTCTTCTTCCATTTTTCTTCCATTTTTGAAATTCCAAAACACACAATTCTCAATCAAACATCAAATTTCTTTATCAAAACATCATCACTAAGCTTCCAGGAAGAAGAATCTGTCGTTACTTGGTCCAGAAAGCGAAGGAATCGAGCTCTAGAATCAGTACGGTGGCAAAGAAAAGGGGTGGTTCAAATCGAGGTATTCAGAAGCCAAGCCAGGTAATTTTCAACCCCATTCAACTCCTCATCATGTTCTGAAACTTTCTGGTGTGTTATTTTGTTCCAATTTGTACTGTATAGCTCGTTTCGTTTTTGTGTTCACAACCTTGTTCGCTTCGTTTTTGTCTTTTAAGATCGTTTCAGTAAAAACTAATACCATATTTGAGATCTACATGAAAAAACGAAGCGAACCATGTATAATTTCGCGTGTTTCGTGTCGTTTTGGGGAACTCCGGTGGCCGGAGTTGTCGCCGGAATGTTCCTGTTGCGCCGGAGAAGAAGACCCACGTGTCTTCTGTCATCTCCGTCAAGTTTAAAACGCGTCCGTTGGATTGATCCAACGGCGCGTGTGATCCAGCGAACAGAACCGTCAGATCTCATTTAAATGAGATCTGACGGTGTTGATTCTTCCTGATACGGTGTACCCTAGTTTAGCGCCGCACTGGATCCGTTTTTGTTTGACCCTTTTTTTTGTTGTTGCTGACTTCTGCGTGGACTTGGGCTTCAGGCCCAGAAGCGCTATTTGCACCCCCCAGTTTTTACTGTTCTTCTTTATTTGCACCCCCCTGTTTGAGCTTATTTTATTTTCAGCTTATTTCCAAAAGCACTTTTGTGAACTTTAGCTTATTTAAGCTTATGGTTCACATATTTATGCTAAAATTATGTAAGTCACTGTTGACTTCATTTCAAACCTTTTTCGACTTATTTTCATAAGTCATTTTTAACTTAAGTGCTTTTTAGCTTATTTCAATAAGTGCTTATTTGAACCAAAAGCTCTTTAGCTTATTTGGATCAATTTTTTGCACTAGATTATTTAATTTTTCCAGATTCTTTAATCTAAATTTGTTGGCTTATTTTCATAAGTCATTTTTAACTTAAGTGCTTTTTAGCTTATTTCAATAAGTGCTTATTTGAACCAAAAGCTCTTTAGCTTATTTGGATCAATTTTTTGCACTAGATTATTTAATTTTCCAGATTCTTTAATCTAAATTTGTTGGCTTATTTTCATAAGTCATTTTCCAACTTAATAGCTTTTTAGCTTATTTAATCACTTTTTAGCTTATTTTCATAAGCACTTATTTGGTGCTTAAGCTTTTTAGCTTATTGGACCATTTGGTTATGCTTAAATCATGTGTGATTTCTGTTTGTCTCATTTGAGCACTTATTTTAGCTTTTTTAGCTTATTGTTTAAGCTTTTTTTAGCTTACTTAACTACTTTTTAGCTTATTGTCATAAGCACTTATTTGGTGCTTGAGCTTTTTAGCTTATGAGACCATTTTGCTTTGCTTATATCATGTTGATTCATGCATCCTCATTTGAATACTTGCATTCATTCACATTTAATTGTCGCATTGTTATTATATCGATTGTCATCGTTATTTAATTTTGCACACCATTTTACATCCTTGAACTTGACTTTCATAATCAAACATAATCAAACTCTTTGCAACAATCAAGGGATGAAAAAGGGAGAACCTGGCAGTTGCTTCGTTCTTCCCCGAGTTGTCTTGGTGACGGGACAGTTGACTAGTCACTCAAGCTACTCTCATTCTAAAACGATTTCTAAAATAAACCAACAATCGTTTTTTCTTTCGAACATTATTTCTTAATAATTAATCAAAGGCTTTTCATAAGAACTAAAGAATGAAAAGGAGAGAACCTGACAGTTGTTTCGTTCTTCTCTGAGTTGTCTTGGTGACGGGACAGTTGACTAGTCACTCAAGCTACTCTCATTCTAAAATAAGCTTCTAAAATAAACCAACCCCTGTATTTATTTCAAACACTATTTCTGAATAAACTTAATCCAAGGATTTCACAATAATGAATGAAAAAGGGAGAACCTGGCAGTTGCTTCGTTCTTCCCCGGGTTGTCTTGGTGGCGGGACAGTTGACTAGTCGCTCAAGCTGCTCTCATTCAAAAAAACAAGCGTTAAAACTTAACCCAACACACTCAAACTTTCTTTTCAGAAAAACACGGATATATGCTTTATCCATTCCTCTGACACAGCTTAAGCCTCTGATTAGAGCATACAAGCATTGTTGTATCAGCGGAATGCGAAATAAGCAACATCCGTTATTCAACTCTTTTTTCAATGGGTACACGTTTTATCTACTCCTCTGACACACACACAGCTTAAGCCTCTGATTAGAGCATACAAGCGTCGTTGTGTCAGCGGAATACGAAATAAGCGTTATCCACTAAAATCAACCAACCACACAAACATTTTTTACCAGAACTACGAGAGTTTTGAGTTTCCCATTGCACCGGGGAATACGTAGGAGCGGGCTCCTACAACCGTCAAACTCAACTAATAAAAACCTTTTCTTTTAATTTATTTGGAAACGAAGTAGAGATTAAGTAAGAGATAAAAGGCAATTTATTTCAAACCTACGCAAACGAACCCCAAACCACCTAAACGGTTCCCATCGAGTACGATGGATGCGAGGGGTGCTAACACCTTCCTCTCGCATAACCAACTCCCGAACCAAAACCAAAGGTTTTCGTGATATTTTCCTTTCCCCCCACGGGATAAATAAACATCAATGGCGACTTCATTGAAATAAAATGGAAGTGATTTTCCAGCCTGCTACACCATCCTCAGACAGATGGACAGACCGAGAGAACAAATCAATCTTTGGAAGATTTGTTGAGATCTTGTGTATTGGACGATCGTGGAAGTTGGGATGATGTGTTACCTTTGATAGAATTCACATACAACAACAGTTTCCACGCGAGTATTGGAATGGCACCATACGAGGCTTTGTATGGGAGGAGATGTCAGACTCCTCTGTGTTGGTACCAAGATGGGGAAAGTATGATAGTAGGACCGGAAATGGTACAACAGACGACGGACAAGGTCCGAAAGATAAGGGTAATGATGAAGGTTGCTCAAGATCGACAAAAGAGTTATGCGGATAGGCGTCGGAGGCCTTTAGAGTTTGAGGAGGGAGACCATGTATTTCTCCGTGTTACCCCAACAACTGGTGTTGGAAGGGCTTTGAAAGCAAAGAAGTTGACTCCGAAGTTTATAGGGCCTTATCAGATTTTGGAACGGGTTGGGAAGGTAGCATATCGGATCGCGTTGCCACCGGTACTATCTTTGATTCATGATGTGTTCCATGTGTCGCAATTGCGGAAATATACACCGGATCCATCACATGTGATCACACCAGATGACATCCAGTTGAGGGATAACTTGTCATTTGAAGTTTCGCCGATCAAGATTGCGGATAGGAAGATGAAGCGTTTGAGAACGAAAGAGATACCTTTGGTGAAGGTAATATGGAACGAAGCTACAGGAGATACCACCTGGGAGCTCGAGAGTAAGATGAAAGAATTATACCCCAGTTTGTTCGACGATATCTAAGTTTCGAGGACGAAACTTCTTTTAGGGGGGTAGTATTGTAAGACCCAAGATTTCATTGCATAGTTGGTTTAAGGAATATTAGGGTTTCGATGTGTTCGTGTGATGAAACATCGTGTAATTATAGGATTTTGCTGTAATTGAGTTTGTTTTGTGCTCGTGCACTATAATTGTACAGACTTTTGTCTTGTAATCCTCCTTTGTGAATAAGAAGGTTGATGTGGATTCGGAATAATGAGATTTGGATTATTCTTGTTTTTGGAAAAACGAGTAGGATTTTACCCGTCGTTGTAAAATTTTATTGCGTCTGTTTTAAGTGAGGTTTCGGATGGGAGTTTTATATATCTGCGTGAGTGAGGTTATGTCCTGAGATTAATTTTCCAAGGGGTGGAAGAAAATTACAGTCGCGGAAAAAGATTCGGCGATAAGTTTTGGAAATGTTAGACGTTAGACATTCTTTCCGTAGGTTTTACGTTTTTGTGATTTACGTTCGTCGCGACGCGCGAAAGCTGAACACGTGACTTATTATGGGAGAGTTGTTTAAATCTTGTGACTTATTCATAAAGTAAATTGATCCAATGGCTAGGGTTTAAGCTTGGACTTTTGACTTTGATCCAATGGTGGTTTGGCTATCAAGAGCTTTGTAATAGTAAGGAGGTTTATGACTATTGTGGACTTAGAAACATCACAAACTTCACTCCATTCTTTCTCTCTTTCACGTGAACTTCATTGCTCATTTCCAACCTTCACAAATTTTCCATTCTACACCATTTGTGTCCATTTCAAGCTTGGGAGCTTTGTGGAATTGTTGTAGAGAATCACTTTCTTAAGGTAACCACTCTTTTCCTTTTCATTTTGGTTGGTTAAAACTCTTGGAGTTATGAGTTTTAGATTATGTTCATAAGATGAAAATGTTAGGAATTGATTCTTGTTCCATGAATGTTGTTCATGAGGGTTAGTAAGCATGTGTAGGCTTTGTTATGTTTGTTTTCCATGAGTTGGTGAAAAATCTCATGAGAAAAGTTAGGGTTTTGGTTTGGTTTATGTACTGATCAATAACATGTGGTTAGGTTGTAAGGTTTTGAAAAGAAAAGTTGTCTTTGAACCTTTGGGCAAAAGGGAAATGCGTTGTATGGTTTTGTTTTAGAAAATCCGACGAAAAATATTTTGGGGTTTAGGAAAATATTTCCAAAGTGTTTTGAGTAGTGTTTTTAGGGTCAAAGTGGTTTAAAACTCTTGTGACATGTGGTGTTGCTTTTTACTTTGAAAACATGTTTGAAAATGACTACCGGACGGTTAAGGCCCGTAATAAAACTTGTGCTTGGATTTAGTTTTGATTTTGGAAATGAAAAATCAAATAACTTGCACTCGAAGCAACCAACAAGCTTTCGGAAATGAATTGCTTGCTTATGAAAATGGTTTGCTTTTGTACCTTGAAAAGGTGTGGGGAACTAATAGAATCAAACTAGGTTTGGTTGGGGAAAAAGGTGGTGTGAGTTGCTGTTTTTGCTGTCATGACAGGTGCAACTCGCCGGGCGAGTGTCTACTCGCCAGGGCGAGTGTCACAGGCCATGACAACACGCCAGGGCGAGCTCCAGAGCGAGCTAGACCAGTCCTCACTGCCTTCACTCACCACCAACTCGCCAGGGCGAGCTCTGGGACCTAAAATTTTGGATTCTGATTTCTAAACTTGGTTTTTAACTTCCTAATCCCTTTTTATTAATTTATGGAAGTGGTGGGGATTGGAAACGAGTTTTTCGGGTACTCGGAAAGTACGTAACTTATAACGCAAGAAAACGGCCATTTTGCATTTCAAATTATTTAAGACTTTTGACAATTGTTTTGGGTCCTAAAAATAGTATAAATAACTCATGGGTGTTGATCAATATGGTGGTTTTTGGTATGATATCCGAAAGAGGGTTTTTCCTTAGAAAAGCCTTTGGTTTTTGGGGTTTTAGAGTCCAATTCATTAAGGATTGATTGGATATGGTTTTGATTGAAAACTTTGCTTGTTTTAGGAAGCGAGTAAGTGTTGTGTGATCATGTGATAGTTGAGTGCTTGACGAGGTAAGGGCTCCACTTTATTTCCGTCTTTAAAACGGTTACGACATGCTTGTTTTGCTGTGTATGCAATTGTGGTGTGCTTGGCATGTTGTTGTGATGTATTCTCGATATGAGATCGTGGTAAATACATGATTTGTTGTCTTACATATGTTTGGTGAAATATGTGTATGAGCAGGTGATTAAATACATATGACTAGATGTATATGTATGTGTTGTTGTGGTGTGATTACATATGCGTGTACGATATGTATGTGTTGCATTAGCATATAAGGGGAATCGTATGCTCATGCATTCATAGTACATGATTATCGGGAATGGATCACGGGGTGCGATTATCGGGAATGGATCCACCTTACTCCTACGGGAATTATTGAGTCCAATAAGCGGTTATCGGGAATGGACTGCAAGGTGCGATTATCGGGAATGGATCCATCCTAACCCTTTGTGGTTTTATTGATTATGATTACTGACTTCCGGAATTCATATGCATGTGGTAATGGGGAATCTACCACACTCATTGTAGAAGTCTGCATTAGGCTTGGTGTGCATTATATATATAAACCCGTTGGTGGGGATTTGCTTTGGTGGTTAAGAGTTTTCTCTTGTGTTTGTGGAATTATTGTTATGTGTACAATCTTTCGCACTGGTTATATATACATACTATATATTTTGTGGTGACCCTTTCTTTCATTTGCGGGCTCATCCCACCCAGATGATGGGTTAGGTCGTGGTGACGACGGTGGCTGTTCCAGGCCCTAGTGAGCGATTGGAGCTTTAGCTTAGAGTGGTTAGACTATGCGCCGGTGTGTTTTGTGCACCGTGCTTTTTGGGTTAGGCATAGGATTCTAACTAGTTTTGTTGTAAGTATTCGAATACTTAGACTTGGATTGTAATTATTCAGGAATACACTTTGCTTTTCGAAGCACCTTTTGGTAATGAGTTCTTTTGTATATTTGAATGCCGGCTCATTTAAAATCTTTTTATGCGTAACTCTGATTGTGTACAAAAAAAAAATATAGAGCCTTTTCTGACCTTGGAAAAACGGGTTGTTACACTTTTTTTTAAAGAATCTTCTATCCAACACATATAGTGTGTCTTTAGATACATTTAGGCGACAACTCAATCACTTTTTATTTTTTTCACTGAGTTTTGAAAAATATCCCAAAATTCGTAGTCCATAACCCACGAAAACGATAAAAAAATCTATCGAAATGAATAAGTTGTTTTTCGATCCCTTTTTATTTAAAGAATCTTTTATCCAACACATATAGTATGTCTTTGGATCCATTTGTGTAGGAATTCAATGGCATTTTATTTTTTTTCACCGAGTTTTGAAAAAATCCCAAATTTCATAGTCTATAAAACCCACGAAAATTATAAAAAAATCTATCGAAATGAATAAGTAGTTTTTCGATCCCTTTGTTTTAAAGAATCTTCTATCCAACACATATAGTGTATCTTTAGATACATTTAAGCGATAATTCATTGACTTTTTATTTTTTTCACCGAGTTTTGAAAAATATCCCAAAATTCGTAGTCCATAACCCACGAAAACTATAAAAAAATCTATTGAAATGAATAAGTTGTTTTTCGATCCCTTTTATTTAAACAATCTTCTATCCAACACTTGTAGTGTGTCTTTAGATGCATTTAGATGACACTTCAAATATATTTTAATTTTTTTCACCGAGTTTTGAAAATATCCCAAAATTCGTAGTCCGTAACCCACGAAAACTCTAAAAGAATCTATCGAAATGAATAATTTGTTTTTTGATCCCTTTTTATTTAAAGAATCTTTTATCCAACACATATAGTATGTCTTTGGATCCATTTGTGTAGGAATTCAATGGCATTTTATTTTTTTCACCGAGTTTTGAAAATTTCCCAAAATTCATAGTCTATAACCCACGAAAACTATAAAAAATATCTAACGAAATGAATAAGTTGTTTTTCTATCCCTTTTTTTAAAGGAATCTTCTATCCAACACATATAGTGTGTCTTTAGATACATTTAAGCGACAATTCATTGACTTTTTATTTTTTTCACCGAGTTTTGAAAAATATCCCAAAATTCGTTGTCCATAACCCACGAAAACTATAAAAAAAATCTATTGAAATGAATAAGTTGTTTTTCGATCCCTTTTTTTTAAACAATCTTCTATCCAACACTTGTAGTGTGTCTTTAGATGCATTTAGGTGACACTTCAAATACATTTTAATTTTTTTCACCGAGTTTTGAAAATATCCCAGAATTCGTAGTCCGTAACCCACGAAAACTCTAAAAAAATATATCGAAATGAATAATTTGTTTTTCGATCCCTTTTTATTTAAAGAATCTTTTATCCAACACATATAGTATGTATTTGGATCCATTTGTGTAGGAATTCAATTGCATTTTATTTTTTTCAACGAGTTTTGAAAAATTCCTAAAATTCTTTGTAACAACCCGTTTTTCAAAGGCCAAAAGGCCATATTTTTTTTTTTTTTTTTTCAACTAACACTCAGAGTGCGCATAGAATATTTTTCAATGAGCCGGCATTCAAATATACAAAAGAACTCATTACCATAAGGTGCTTCGACAAGCAAAGTGTATTCCTGAATAATTACAATCCAAGTCTAAGTATTCAAATACTTACAACAAAACAAGTTAGAAAACCCTATGCTAACCCAAAAGCACGGTGTACAAAACACACCAGCGCATAGTCTAACTACTCTAAGCTAAAGCTCCAACCGCTCACTGGGGCCTGGAACAGCCACCGTCGTCACCACGACCTAACCCCTCATCTGGGTGGGATGAGCCCGCAAATGAAAGAAAGGGTCACCACAAAATAAAAGTATGTATATATATAATCGGTGCGAAAGATGTACACATAGCAAATTTCCACATACACAAGAGAAAGCTCTTAATCTCAAAAGTAGTTCCCACCAACGGGCTTATATAAATAAATGCACACCAAGCCTAATGCAGACTTCTACAATGGGTGTGGTACTATCCAAGCTACCACATGCATGATTTTCCGGAAAATTAACCTCTCCTCGAAGAGTCGTGGGGTAGGCAAAGCCACACAGAAATATACGTACCCGCACTAAAAATGCCACACAAGGCAGGTGAAGTCACACAGACAAACACCAGGTGAAGTCACACAGACAAACACCAACTCAATATAAATCCAGAAGGATTTGGCGAAGCCACACAGTCAAACGCCCGGTACGTAGGCAAAGTCACACAGACATACACCTAGGCACGCAACTATGAAATGCATGGCATATATTCTCTTTGGCATATACAGGATAGTCACACAGACAAAATCCCCGCGTAGTCCTATCCGACGCACGCATTCATATATGCTCATGCAAACAATCACATAGCCTAAAGCCTATGCACAAGCCATCACAACCTACATACATTTTCCTAATCATATGTAAATTGCACATGTAATTATAACCACGTTCTCATCAATGAGAATACATAAGAACAAACATGCCAAGCACACAGCAAATGCATAAACAGCAAAACAAAGCATGTCGTAACCATTTTGAAAGACGGAAATAAAGTGGAGCCCTTACCTCGTCAAGCACTCAACTATCACACGATCACACAACACTTACTCGCTTCCTAAAACAAGCAAAGTATACAATCAAAACCATATCCAATCAATCCTTAATGAATTGGACTCTAAAACCCCAAAAACCAAAGGCTTTTCTAAGGTAAAACTACTCTTTCGGATACTATACCAAAAACTACCGTATTGATCAACCCCCATGAGTTATTTGTACTATTTTTAGGACCCAAAACAATTGTCAAAAGTCTTAAATAATTTGAAATGCAAAATGGCCGTTTTCTTGCGTTATAAGCTACGTACTTTCCGAGTACCGGAAAAACTCGTTTCCAATTCCCACCACTTCCATAAATTAATAAAAAGGGATTGGAAAGTTAAAAACCAAGTTTAGAAATCAGAATCCAAAATTTTAGGTCCCAGAGCTCGCCCTGGCGAGTTGGTGGCGAGTGAAGGCAGTGAGGACTGGTCTTACTCGCTCTGGAGCTCGCCCTGGCGAGTTGTCATGACCTGTGACACTCGCCCTGGCGAGTAAACACTCGCTCAGCGAGTTGCACCTGTCATGACAGCAAAAACAGCAACTCACACCACCTTTTTCCCCAACCAAGCCTAGTTTGATTCTATTAGTTCCCAACACCTTTTCAAGGCACAAAAGCAAACCATTTTCAAAAACACGCAATACATCTCCGAACGCATGTTGGTTGCTTCGAGTGCAAGTTATTTGATTTTCATTTCCAAAATCAAAACCAAACCCAAGCACAAGTTTTATTACGGGCCTCAACCGACCGGTAATCATTTTCAAACATGTTTTCAAAGTAAAAAGCAACACCACATGTCACAAGAGTTTTAAACCACTTTGACCCCAAAAACACTACCCAAAACACTTAGGAAATATTTTCATAAACCACAAAATATTTTTCATCGGATTTTCTAAAACAAAACCATACAACGCATTTCCCTTTGGCCCAAAGGTTCAAAGACAACTTTTCTTTTCAAAACCTTACAACTTAACCACATGTTATTGATCAATACATAAACCAACCAAAACCCTAACTTTTCTCATGAGATTTTTCACCAACTCATGGAAAACAAAAATAACAAAGCCTACACATGCTTCTCTAAACCTCATGAACAACATTCATGAAACAAGAATCAATTCTAACATTTTCATCTCATGAACATAATCTACCACTCAAAACCCCAAGAGTTTTAACCAACCAAAAAGGGAAGGAAAAGAGTGGTTACCTTAAGAAAGTGATTCTCTATAACAATTCCACAAAGCTCCCAAGCTTGAAATGGACACAAATGGTGTAGAATGGAAAATTTGGTGAAGGTTAGAAAGTAATGGAGTTCTCATGTGAAAGAGAGAAAGAATGGAGTGAATATGTGATGTTTTCTAAGTCCACAAGTCATGAACCTCCTTACTATTACATAGCCTCTTGATAGCCAATCCACCCTTGGATCAAAGTCAAAAGTCCAAGCTTAAACCCTAGCCATTGGATCAATTCACTTTATGAGAAATCACAAGATATCATCAACTCATCCATAACAAGTCTCGTACTCAGCTCTCGCGCGACGCGACGAACGTAAACCACAAAAACATAAAACCTACGGAAAGAACGTCTAACGTTTAACATTTCCAAAACTTATCGCCGAATCTTTTTCCGCGACTGTAATTTTCTTCCATACCTTAGAAAATTAATCTCAGAATATATCTTAACTCACGCAGATATATAAAACTCCCATCCGAAACCTCACTCAAAACAGACGCAGTAAGATTTTCCATCCGCGGGTAAAATCCTACTCGTTTTTCCAAAAACAAGAATAAACCAAAACTTGTTATTCTAAAACCACAGATAACTTCTTATACAAGCAACAGGATCACAAGACAAAAGTCTGTACAATTACAGTGCACGAGCACAAAACAGACTCGATTACAGCAAAACCTAAATTACACGATGTTTCACCACACGAACACATCGAAACCCTAATATTCCTTAAACCAACTATACAATGAAATCTAGGGTCTTACAATACTACCCCCCTAAAAGAAGTTTCGTCCTCGAAACTTAGACATCGTCAAACAAACTGGGGTATAATTCTTTCATCATTGCCCTTATCTTTCGGACCTTGTCCGTCGTCTGTTGTACCATTTCCGGCCCTACTATCATACTCTCCCCATCTTGGTACCAACACAAAGGAGTCTGACATCTTCTCCCATACAAAGCCTCGTATGGTGCCATTCCAATACTCGCGTGGAAACTGTTGTTGTATGTGAATTCTATCAAAGGTAACACATCATCCCAACTTCCACGATCATCCAATACACAAGCTCTCAACAAATCTTCCAAAGATTGATTTGTTCTCTCGGTCTGTCCATCTGTCTGAGGATGGTAGGCGGAACTCAATCTCAGTTTCGTCCCCAACGCCTCATGCAAAGTCCTCTAAAAGTGTGAAGTAAACTTTGGGTCTCGATCCGACACTATACTTGACGGAATCCCATGTAACCTCACAATCTCATCAATGTAAATATCGGTCAACTTTGCCGCAGTATCCGTAGTCCTTACCGGTAGAAAATGAGCGGACTTTGTCAAACGATCCACTATCACCCAAATGGAATCATGCTTCCTCCTGGTCTTAGGTAAACCAGTGATGAAATCCATAGAAATGCTATCCCACTTCCACTCGGGGATATCTAATGACTGCAGCATCCCTGCTGGTCTCTGATGCTCAATCTTCGCCTTCTGACAAGTCAGACACGACGCCACATACTCAGCCACATCCTTTTTCATACCCGGCCACCAGAAATCATGCCTCAGGTCTTGATACATCTTTGTTGCTTCGGGATGTATACTAAGTTTACTCTTGTGTGCCTCCCCTAGAATGGTGTTTCTCAAGTCCATAGCATCGGGTACACACACTCTACCTTGACACCTCAAGATATTGTCCGATCCCACCTTGAAATCTCGGTTGGTTCCTCGAACAATCAAAGCTCTTTTCTCCATGAGAAACTTGTCATCTTGACAATTTGCAATATCCTCCAATAACCCGCTTGAGATGGTAATCATACCCAGCCTCATATTCCCTAAAGCAAACTCTACCTCTAGGTGCAAGTCACGAAACTCTCTCAACAACTCTTGTTGACTAGCCATTTGTGCCGAACAAACCGACACACTCTTCCTACTCAAAGCATCGGCTACCACATTAGCCTTTCCAGGATGGTATTCCAAGGTGAAATCAAAATCCTTCAATGTTTCCATCCATCTCCTCTGCCTCATATTAAGCTCTTTCTGATCGAACAGATACTTAAGACTTTTATGGTCACTAAACACGACAAAAGTGCAACCATAAAGATGATGTCTCCAAATCTTCAATGCAAAAACAACGGCCGCAAGCTCTAAATCGTGTGTAGGATAATTCTTTTCATGCACTTTCAGTTGCCTTGACGCATAAGCCACTGCTCTCTTGTGTTGCATCAACACACAACCCAACTCTTGATGAGAAGCATCACAATAAACCTCATACGGTTCCTCCGACTGTGGTAACATCAAAACTGGTGAAGTCGTTAATCGCTCCTTCAACAACTGAAAACTCAATTCACACTTCTCAGTCCAAGCAAAAGGTTGATCTTTTCGCGTAAGTTGTGTCATCGGTGCCACAATCTTAGCAAATCCTTCTATAAACCTTCGGTAATAACCGGCCAAACCAACAAAACTTCTCACATCCGTCACTGTTTGAGGTTGCTTCCATGCAAGTACCGCATCAATCTTGGTTGGATCCACGGCTATTCCCTCTTTTGATATAACATGGCCAAGGAAATTCACCTCTTCCAACCAAAAATCACACTTTGACGGATTAGCATACAACTTTTTCTCCCTCAAAACTTGCAAAACCAAGCGAAGATGCTCTTCATGCTCCTCTTCACTCTTCGAATACACCAAGATGTCATCAATAAACACTACTACGAACTTGTCCAAAAATGAATGGAATATCCGATTCATGTAGGCCATAAAGATAGCAGGCGCATTCGTCACTCCAAACGGCATCACCAAGAACTCATAATGCCCATACCGCGTCCTAAACGCCGTTTTCTGAATATCCTCATCTCGTACTCTTATCTGGTGATAACCAGATTTCAAGTCAATCTTTGAAAACACTGAGGCTCCCATCAACTGATCCATCAGATCATCAATTCGTGGCAATGGATATCGGTTCTTGATAGTCACCTTATTAAGCTTCCGATAATCCACACACAAACGAGACTTACCATCCTTCTTTTTAACCAATAAGACCGGTGCTCCCCAAGGCGACACACTAGGCCTTATGAAACCTTTAACCAACAAGTCTTCAATCTGACTTTTCAACTCTACCAACTCGGCTGGAGCCATCCGATAAGCTGATTCCGAAATCGGACTCGTACCCGGTTGCAGATCAATAAAGAATTCCACCTCTCTACACGGAGGAAAAGCTGGAATCTCCGATGGAAACACATCTTAGAAATCCTGAACCACACGAATTTCCTCAATTCGGATCTCCGACGTCACTCCTAAGCTAGCAAGTGAAACTATCTCTGGTTCCCCATTACACATAACCACAGAAAGCCGATTTGCAGACAAGTACCTTCGCACACCTGGCTCGGAAAAGAAAACCAATTTCCGAGCACAGTCTAGAATAACATAATGATAAGACAACCAATCCATCCCGAGGATGATCTCGAGAGATAACAGCGGTAGACAAACCAAATTGACCAGAAAATCCCTATTCTGGATTACTACCAAACAATGCAAACATGCAGTATTCACTACCAAATCCTTAGCAGGAGTCAAAACATTCAGATCAAACGGAAGCACAGAAACATTCAAACTCAAACGATTTGCACAAGCCAAAGATATGAATGAGTGGGTCGCCCCCGTGTCAATCAAAGCAGTTAAAGAATTACCTGCGATGTGACAGCTCTCGTGGATGGCATTGCTAGCCTGCCCACTCAACTCAGTGCCCATACAGTAAGCACGTGCCTTTGTCGCAGGTCTGGCACCCTGTGAGCCTTGTGCCACATTTGCCGACGGCCCAGTCTTCGGGGCTCTGCAATCTCTAGCAAAGTGTCCCGGCTTCTTGCAATTGTAGCAGATGTTTCCCCCCTTCGGTTGCGTGCACTCATTAGCAAAATGCCCCGCTTCTCCACAATTGTAGCAAGTCCCCTTACTACCCTCAGATTTTCCCCGGTTCCCTTGAATCACCGATCGGCCCGGTCCCTTACTATTCTGAGGACGGTTATACGGCTTACTCCCTTGTTTCCCACGATTCTGACTTTGACTCGGACCACTTGAACGACTTGGTCCCCCAGCACTAAAATTCCCTTGGCGGTTCACCCGCTTATTCTTCATGTCTTCCACCTCTTGGCATTTTTCAACCAAGACCTGGAATTGTCGAATACCCAACGGCACAACCGCATCCTGCAGCTCGTACCTCAGTCCATCTTGGAATCTACGGCACATATAATCCTCATCTATCCCATCCCTAAAGAAGCGGAAGAAACGGGATAGTGATTCAAACTTCTTGGCATATGCTTCAACATTCATGCCCGCTTGCCTTAACCTCAGAAACTCTTCTCCATACCTTTCCCTAGCTGTCTCAGGGAAGTATTTGGCCAAGAACCTCCTTTTGAAGTTCTCCCAACTTAACTCTTCATAAACATTCTCCATGATCAGTCGAGTGTTCCTCCACCAATACTCTGAACCCCCCAGTAACTGATAGGTAGCTAAGACCACCTTCTCTCCTTATATCGAAATAAATAAGTAGTTTTTCGATCCTTTTTTTTTAAAGAATCTTCTATCCAACACATATAGTGTGTCTTTAGATACATTTAGGCGACAATTCAATGACTTTTTATTTTTTTCACCGAGTTTTGGAAAATATCCCAAAATTCGTAGTCCATAACCCACGAAAACAATAAAAAAAATCTATTGAAATGAATAAGTTGTTTTTCGATCCTTTTTTTTTAAAGAATCTTCTATCCAACACATATAGTGTGTCTTTACATACATTTAGGCGACAATTCAATGACTTTTTATTTTTTTCACCGAGTTTTAAAACAAAATCCCAAAATTCGTAGTCCATAACCCACGAAAACGATAAAAAAATCTATCGAAATGAATAAGTTGTTTTTCGATCCCTTTTTTTAAAGGAATCTTATATCCAACACATATAGTGTTTCTTTAGATACATTTAAGCGACAATTCAATGACTTTTTATTTTTTTCACCGAGTTTTGAAAAATTCCCAAAATTCGTAGTCCATAACCCACGAAAATTATAAAAAAAATCTATCGAAATAAATAAGTTGTTTTTCGATCCCTTTTTTTTAAAGAATCTTCTATCCAACACATATAGTGTGTCTTTAGATACATTTAGGCGACAACTCATTGACTTTTTATTTTTTTCACCGAGTTTTGAAAAATATCCCAAAATTCGTATTCCATAACCCACTAAAACTATAAAAAAAATCTATTGAAATGAATAAGTTGTTTTTCGATCCCTTTTTTTTAAACAATCTTCTATCCAACACTTGTAGTGTGTCTTTAGATGCATTTAGGTGACAATTCAAATACATTTTAATTTTTTTCACCGAGTTTTGAAAATATCCCAAAATTCGTAGTCCGTAACCCACGAAAACTCTAAAAAAATCTATCGAAATGAATAATTTGTTTTTCGATCCCTTTTTATTTAAAGAATCTTTATCCAACACATATAGTATGTCTTTGGATCCATTTGTGTAGGAATTCAATGGCATTTTATTTTTTTCACCGAGTTTTGAAAAATTCCCAAAATTCATAGTCTATAACCCACGAAAACTATAAAAAAATCTAACGAAATGAATAAGTTGTTTTTCTATCCCTTTTTTTAAAGGAATTTTCTATCCAACACATATAGTGTGTCTTTATATACATTTAAGCGACAATTCAATGACTTTTTATTTTTTTCCCCGAGTTTTGAAAAATTCCCAAAATTCGTCGTGCATAACCCACGAAAATTATAAAAAAAATCTATCGAAATGAATAAGTAGTTTTTCGATCCCTTTTTTTTAAAGAATCTTCTATCCAACACATATAGTGTGTCTTTAGATACATTTAGGCGACAACTCAATCACTTTTTATTTTTTTCACTGAGTTTTGAAAAATATCCCAAAATTCGTAGTCCATAACCCACGAAAACGATAAAAAAATCTATCGAAATGAATAAGTTGTTTTTCGATCCCTTTTTATTTAAAGAATCTTTTATCCAACACATATAGTATGTCTTTGGATCCATTTGTGTAGGAATTCAATGGCATTTTATTTTTTTTCACCGAGTTTTGAAAAAATCCCAAATTTCATAGTCTATAAAACCCACGAAAATTATAAAAAAATCTATCGAAATGAATAAGTAGTTTTTCGATCCCTTTGTTTTAAAGAATCTTCTATCCAACACATATAGTGTGTCTTTAGATACATTTAAGCGATAATTCAATGACTTTTTATTTTTTTCACCGAGTTTTGAAAAATTCCCAAAATTCGTAGTCCATAACCCACGAAAATTATAAAAAAAATCTATCGAAATAAATAAGTTGTTTTTCGATCCCTTTTTTTTAAAGAATCTTCTATCCAACACATATAGTGTGTCTTTAGATACATTTAGGCGACAACTCAATGACTTTTTAATTTTTTTCACCGAGTTTTGAAAATATCCCAAAATTCGTAGTCCGTAACCCACGAAAACTCTAAAAAAATCTATCGAAATGAATAATTTGTTTTTCGATCCCTTTTTATGTAAAGAATCTTTTATCCCACACATATAGTATGTCTTTGGATCCATTTGTGTAGGAATTCAATGGCATTTTATTTTTTTCACCGAGTTTTGAAAATTTCCCAAAATTCATAGTCTATATAACCCACGAAAACTATAAAAAATATCTAACGAAATGAATAAGTTGTTTTTCTATCCCTTTTTTTAAAGGAATCTTCTATCCAACACATATAGTGTGTCTTTAGATACATTTAAGCGTCAATTCATTGACTTTTTATTTTTTTCACCGAGTTTTGAAAAATATCCCAAAATTCGTTGTCCATAACCCACGAAAACTATAAAAAAAATCTATTGAAATGAATAAGTTGTTTTTCGATCAATTTTTTTTAAATAATCTTCTATCCAACACTTGTAGTGTGTCTTTAGATGCATTTAGGTGACACTTCAAATACATTTTAATTTTTTTCACCGAGTTTTGAAAATATCCCAAAATTCATAGTCCGTAACCCACGAAAACTCTAAAAAAATCTATCGAAATGAATAATTGGTTTTTCGATCCCTTTTTATTTAAAGAATCTTTTATCCAACACATATAGTATGTCTTTGGATCCATTTGTGTAGGAATTCAATTGCATTTTATTTTTTTCAACGAGTTTTGAAAAATTCCTAAAATTCTTAGTCCATAACCCACGAAAATTATAAAAAAATATATCGAAATAAATAAGTAGTTTTTCGATCATTTTTTTTTAAAGAATCTTCTATCCAACACATATAGTGTGTCTTTAGATACATTTAGGCGACAATTCAACGACTTTTTATTTTTTTCACCGAGTTTTGGAAAATATCCCAAAATTCGTAGTCCATAACCCACGAAAACTATAAAAAAAATCTATTGAAATGAATAAGTTGTTTTTCGATCCTTTTTTTTTAAAGAATCTTCTATCCAACACATATAGTGTGTCTTTACATACATTTAGGCGACAATTCAATGACTTTTTATTTTTTTCACCGAGTTTTAAAAAAAATCCCAAAATTCGTAGTCCATAACCCACGAAAACGATAAAAAAATCTATCGAAATGAATAAGTTGTTTTTCGATCCCTTTTTTTAAAGGAATCTTATATCCAACACATATAGTGTTTCTTTAGATACATTTAAGAGACAATTCAATGACTTTTTATTTTTTTCACCGAGTTTTGAAAAATTCCCAAAATTCGTAGTCCATAACCCACGAAAATTATAAAAAAAATCTATCGAAATAAATAAGTTGTTTTTCGATCCCTTTTTTTTAAAGAATCTTCTATCCAACACATATAGTGTGTCTTTAGATACATTTAGGCGACAACTCAATGACTTTTTATTTTTTTCACCGAGTTTTGAAAAATATCCCAAAATTCGTAGTCCATAACCCACGAAAACTATAAAAAAAATCTATTGAAATGAATAAGTTGTTTTTCGATCCCTTTTTTTTAAACAATCTTCTATCCAACACTTGTAGTGTGTCTTTAGATGCATTTAGGTGACACTTCAAATACATTTTAATTTTTTTCACCGAGTTTTGAAAATATCCCAAAATTCGTAGTCCGTAACCCACGAAAACTCTAAAAAAATCTATCGAAATGAATAATTTGTTTTTCGATCCCTTTTTGTTTAAAGAATCTTTATCCAACACATATAGTATGTCTTTGGATCCATTTGTGTAGGAATTCAATGGCATTTTATTTTTTTCACCGAGTTTTGAAAAATTCCCAAAATTCATAGTCTATAACCCACGAAAACTATAAAAAAATCTAACGAAATGAATAAGTTGTTTTTCTATCCCTTTTTTTAAAGGAATTTTCTATCCAACACATATAGTGTGTCTTTATATACATTTAAGCGACAATTCAATGACTTTTTATTTTTTTCCCCGAGTTTTGAAAAATTCCCAAAATTCGTAGTGCATAACCCACGAAAATTATAAAAAAAATCTATCGAAATGAATAAGTAGTTTTTCGATCCCTTTTTTTTAAAGAATCTTCTATCCAACACATATAGTGTGTCTTTAGATACATTTAGGCGACAACTCAATCACTTTTTATTTTTTTCACTGAGTTTTGAAAAATATCCTGTAACAACCCATTTTTTCAAAGGCCTGAAAAGGCAGTATATTTTTTTTTCTTTTTCAACTAACACTCAGAGTGCGCATAGAATATTTTTCAATGAGCCGGCATTCAAATATACAAAAGAACTCATTACCATAAGGTGCTTCGACAAGCAAAGTGTATTCCTGAATAATTACAATCCAAGTCTAAGTATTCAAATACTTACAACAAACTAAGTTAGAATCCTATGCCTAAACCCAAAAAGCACGGTGTACAACCCACACCGGCGCATAGTCTAACTAAGCTAAAACTCCAACCTCTCACTGGGGCCTGGAACAGCCACCGTCGTCACCACGACCTAACCCATCATCTGGGTGGGATGAGCCCGCAAATGAAAGAAAGGGTCACCACAAAATAAAAGTATGTATATATATAACCGGTGCGAAAGATTGTACACATAACAATAATTCCACAAACACAAGAGAAAGCTCTTAACCACCAAAGCAATTCCCACCAACGGGTTTATATATATAATGCATACCAAGCCTAATGCAGACTTCTACAATGCGTGGTACTAACCCTAGCTACCACAATGCATGAGTTTCTCATCCACTCATGGAACCCAAAACTACCAAGCCTAAACATGCTTACAAAACCCTCATGAACAACTTTCATGAAATAAAAGCTAGCAAAAACAACATATCTCACCAAACCCTCATATGAACATAAACCCAAAATCCTACAAACTCTACAAGTTTGAATACATACAAGATAGGAATAGAGGGGTTACCTTAAGAAAGAGATTCTCTACAACTTTCCACAAAGCTACCAAGCTTGAAATCAACTAGAATGGTGAGAAATGGAAGATTTTGTGAAGTTTAGGGTGAAGAAAGTGAAGGCACGGTGGAGAAGAAGAGAAAGAAAGTCTTGGGCAAATTTCTAAGTCCACCACACACAAACCTCCTTACTATGCCATTGCTCTTGCTAACTCATGGCCATTGGATCAAAAGATAAAATGCCAAGACAAAATCCTAGCCATTGGATCAAACAAATCCAAACCCACTTGAGATAAAACTCAACACCTCTTAGAAAAACTCACACGTTCAGCTCTCGCGCACCGCGACGAACGAAACTCACCAAAACAGAAAACTATAGAAAGAATGTCTACCGTTTAACAATTCCAAAACTTATCGCCGAATCTTTTTCCGCGACTGTAATTTTCTTCCACACCTTGGAAAATTAATCTCAGAACATAACCTCACTCACGCAGATATATAAAACTCCCATCCGAAATCTCACTTAAAACAGACGCAGTAAAATTTTCCATCAGCGGGTAAAATCCTACTCGTTTTTCCAAAGACGAGAATAACCCAAAACTCGGATTTCTGGCTTCACAGAAATCTCCTCATACTTAAAAGAGGATCACGACCCGAAAGTCTGTGCCTTTCCAGCGCACGAGCACAAAACAGGCTCCTTTTCAGCAAAAAAATCCATTAATGCGACGATACTCACAAAACCGCTTCACCAAAAACCCTAAAACTCGTAGCCGACACTAGAGTTCCTTAGAAAAACTGTACAGTGGAATCTTGGGTCTTACATTACTACCCTCCAAAAAGAAGTTTCGTCCTCGAAACTAAAGTTAAGGATAACGACTCAACCAGTCATTACCATCACCAACACAACAAAATACCACAGGATTAGGTGCAACCACACAGATGCTAACACCGGGTGAAGTCACACAGATACTCTCACCAGCACACTGGCACAACCGTGCACCAACCGCAACTCTCAACGAGTTCACCACTCAAAAATTAACCTCACAACAGAGGTTCACAACTTCGAGTTCCTCAAATTTCCTAGGGCCCACACACAAAATTTCCAAAGTCACTTCTTTTGCCTTCGCGACATAGCCTAAACCACTAGGTTCACGCGCAGCAGTGACTGGCTACCCTCCAAAAAGAAACACCGAAACTTTCTGCGCACCACCCAAGCTAGCAAAACTAGTCAATTCCAGTCAACATGACTCCGTCTATTATCAACAAGAGACTAAGGATGATCAGTTCCTCAATTTGTCAATAAATAGTCGACAATCATGATGGTGGTTTAGACCATCTTTACCCAACTTAAACGATGCTTCATTCCGCTTATGCTCAAGGTCCTCCGAGGCACAATGGTCCAACACTTCCTTCGAGGTTTTCCCACACGTTTCCCTCGATCTCTTACGAATACAAGATCAAAGTCGTAAGACACGACGCTCAACACACGTCGCATAAGCTCTCATGCTTCCACTCTTGAAGCATCCGTGGAGTATCATCCAATAGTAGTACAGTGCCACTACGGCAGTACCACCCAAAACCATTACATTCCGAACAAGTTGTCTTCTCTATAGAAGAATTTTCCACTCTACCAATATCCATAAGTCCGCAACTCAGTGAATACGCCGAACCGTCTACTCACATACGAATCTCTTTCCAAACACGACTTAAATAATACCATCCCAACCTCCGGTTGGTGATTACAACTCCTCATAGTCTTGTCACTTGCCAACTATACCATCTATTTCTCTTGTACTCCCTTTATCCAAATCCCCAATTCCCCAGAATCGGTCCCTTATATGTTCACATTACTTCCAAAACGACACTTAGATGAATCTCGCGTGCCTTAAACAAACGTTTATCCTCGTCGATGGCCATCGTCGGTGCACATCCTCTTTACAACGTATTCTCATTCTATACCTGAACTCTCCTGAGTTCCTTTTTCTCTTACAATTAAATCCTCTCTTACTCAAAAGAGCTTGTCACCCTGACCACTCTTAATTGCTTCGACATCACCACTCTCGTCGAGGTACCTACCTTCAAAATAACTCTTAGGGTATTCCTCACATTACTATTGTCCAACCATCCTTGTTGACAACATCCGAATCCCTTATACTTACTCAATACCGATTTCCATCATACCACGTCTCTCTTCATTGTAACCACTACAATGAATCACAACTCTACTAACTTCCATCAACTTGCCATTAGACAATTTCTTATCCTTCTTATATCCACATACAACACACGCACCGTCATGACATCCATTCAGGTGGTGCTTTTGAATCCGTACTATATCCGCACAACCATGATTTCCCAAATAGGTGTGAGGCAATTCTTTCCGCAAATCCTCCATTAACATAAGCCACATCAACATGGGCTTTTCTCTTACTCATTCTCAACGACTCTTTCCCAACGACTAACATTCCTTCGCGGCTAACTCATAACCCGACACAGAACAAACACTAGAACTGACACGATACTAGCTATGTTCTAACCGACTCTGGATTAACGACTCAAGTATACACTTTCCCTTTGAAGATTTAAAGTCGTGCTCTGATACCAATTGTAACAACCCATTTTTTCAAAGGCCTGAAAAGGCAGTATATTTTTTTTTTCTTTTTCAACTAACACTCAGAGTGCGCATAGAATATTTTTCAATGAGCCGACATTCAAATATACAAAAGAACTCATTACCATAAGGTGCTTCGACAAGCAAAGTGTATTCCTGAATAATTACAATCCAAGTCTAAGTATTCAAATACTTACAACAAACTAAGTTAGAATCCTATGCCTAAACCCAAAAAGCACGGTGTACAACCCACACCGGCGCATAGTCTAACTAAGCTAAAACTCCAACCTCTCACTGGGGCCTGGAACAGCCACCGTCGTCACCACGACCTAACCCATCATCTGGGTGGGATGAGCCCGCAAATGAAAGAAAGGGTCACCACAAAATAAAAGTATGTATATATATAACCGGTGCGAAAGATTGTACACATAACAATAATTCCACAAACACAAGAGAAAGCTCTTAACCACCAAAGCAATTCCCACCAACGGGTTTATATATATAATGCACACCAAGCCTAATGCAGACTTCTACAATGCGTGGTACTAACCCTAGCTACCACAATGCATGAGTTTCTCATCCACTCATGGAACCCAAAACTACCAAGCCTAAACATGCTTACAAAACCCTCATGAACAACTTTCATGAAATAAAAGCTAGCAAAAACAACATTTCTCACCAAACCCTCATATGAACATAAACCCAAAATCCTACAAACTCTACAAGTTTGAATACATACAAGATAGGAATAGAGGGGTTACCTTAAGAAAGAGATTCTCTACAACTTTCCACAAAGCTACCAAGCTTGAAATCAACTAGAATGGTGAGAAATGGAAGATTTTGTGAAGTTTAGGGTGAAGAAAGTGAAGGCACGGTGGAGAAGAAGAGAAAGAAAGTCTTGGGCAAATTTCTAAGTCCACCACACATAAACCTCCTTACTATGCCATTGCTCTTGCTAACTCATGGCCATTGGATCAAAAGATAAAATGCCAAGACAAAATCCTAGCCATTGGATCAAACAAATCCAAACCCACTTGAGATAAAACTCAACACCTCTTAGAAAAACTCACACGTTCAGCTCTCGCGCACTGCGATGAACGAAACTCACCAAAACAGAAAACTATAGAAAGAATGTCTACCGTTTAACAATTCCAAAACTTATCGCCGAATCTTTTTCCGCGACTGTAATTTTCTTCCACACCTTGGAAAATTAATCTCAGAACATAACCTCACTCACGCAGATATATAAAACTCCCATCCGAAATCTCACTTAAAACAGACGCAGTAAAATTTTCCATCAGCGGGTAAAATCCTACTCGTTTTTCCAAAGACGAGAATAACCCAAAACTCGGATTTCTGGCTTCACAGAAATCTCCTCATACTTAAAAGAGGATCACGACCCGAAAGTCTGTGCCTTTCCAGCGCACGAGCACAAAACAGGCTCCTTTTCAGCAAAAAAATCCATTAATGCGACGATACTCACAAAACCGCTTCACTAAAAACCCTAAAACTCGTAGCCGACACTAGAGTTCCTTAGAAAAACTGTACAGTGGAATCTTGGGTCTTACATTACTACCCTCCAAGGAACTGTACAGTTTTTCTAAGGAACTCTAGTAATGGCTACGAGTTTTAGGGTTTTTGGTGAAGTGTTTTTGTGAGTACTGTCGCGGTAATAGAATTTTGCTGAAATTGAGCCTGTTTTGTGCTCGTGCGCTGGAAAGGCACAAACTTTTGGGTCGTAGTCCTCTTTTAAGTACGAGGAGATTTCCGTGAAGTCAGAATGACGAGTTTTGGATTATCCTTGTTTTTGGAAAAACGAGTAGGATATTGCCCGCTGATGGAAAATCTTACTGCGTCTGTTTTAAGTGAGGTTTCGGATGGAAGTTTCATATATCTGCGTGAGTTAGGATATGTCCTGAGATTAATTTTCTAAGGTATGGAAGAAAATTACAGTCGCGGAAAAAGATTCGGCGATAAGTTTTGGAATGGAAAAACGATAGACGTTCTTTCTGTAGGTTTTCTGTTTTTGCGAGTTTCGTTCGTCGCGATGCGCGAGAACTGAGCGTGCGTTTCGTTGTAAGAGGTTGTGGGAAATATCTTGTGAGGATAGACTTGGATTGATCCAATGGCTAGGATTTTGTCTTGAATCTTTATACTATTTGATCCAATGACCATGATTCATCAAGACTTAAGTCATAAGGGAGACTTTTAGTCACTTTGTAGTCTTAAGAAAAATCACAAACTTCACTCTCATTCTTTCTCTCTTGGCCGTGGACCTCCATTCCATTTTCCTTCCATGACAAAATTTCAATCCTTCACCATAATCATCCATTAGAAGCTTGGTTGAAAGCTTGAAGTTGTGAGATTCTTCTTCCTAAGGTAACTAACCTCTTCCTTTCTATTGTTTGGCTAAGACTCATGGAGTTTAGTAAGATTTTAGAGGTTATGTTCTTGAGAGGGTTTTACTAGAAAATGTTTATGATTGATTCTTAGTGCTTAGAAGTTGTTTATAAGGGATTATGTAACATGTTTAGGCTTAGTAGTGATGCTTTCCATGGTTAGATGAGATTCTCATGAGATTTTTGGGCTAAGCTTTTGATAAAAATTTCTATTGATCAAGAACATGAGTAGTTGTTTAGTGATTGTGAAATTGATGTTGTTTTTGAACCTTTTAGAGAAATGGATATATGAAAAATGGTTTTGTTTTGAAAAACATGGAAATATATTTGTTGGTGTTCATGAGATTGTTTTTGAGAAAACTCATGTGATTTGTGGATTATGTTTGGAAATGTTTTGTTTGATCAATTAAATAATTTTCGGAGCTAATTGATTTAGACTATGGATTTGAAAAGGAAAATTTTGGGAGTTAGCTTGTTATTTTGGTTCTGGCCGAAAACTTAAAGGGTATTCTGGTCATTTTAAATTTGTTTATGTGACCTAGAAACTTAACCATTTGATTCGTCTTTTCGAGACGAAGATTTCGGCGTATGGCTCGTCTCGATTGGATAAAGAATGAGCGAGTTATGGCCATTTTATTTGAAAGGAAAAACTTGTAACTTGTGGCGCAAGTAAACTTTTATTTTTGTGAAAATTTTCAAAGAGTTTTTGGGTTGTTTTCAAATGGTTTTAGTATGTGAAAATTGATTGCCTTGGAGTTAGGAATCAAAGTGTTTCTTAGTTTGTTTTGAAACAAAAATATTTTCGCGTAGCGAGAAATAGTGCAATTAACTTTGGGAATTTTTAATCGCTATAAGGGGGACTCGTAATCACTATCCGAGAGTGTGAGAAAGTACCTTAAACCCCCCTAGTTTTTAGAGAACAAGTTTCGTTTCGATAGGATACGTTGGGAGTATTTTATTGATTGTACGCTGCTTAATTTTAGGAAGCGCGAGTTGTAGAATTATGCGAGAAAAGTTAACGGAAGCTTGCTAAGGTAAGGGCTCCACTTTATTTCCGTCTTTTCAACTGGTTATGACATGCTTGGATTTCTGCTGTAATGCTTTGTTGTGTGTTTGGCATGTCTGGTTGATGTATTCTCGTGATGAGAACGTGTTTAAAATACTTGCGCTGTTTACATATGATTATGAGAATATATGTATGAACAGGTTGTTGGAATACATATGATTGGAAATGTATGTATGTCGTTGTGTTTGGTTTACATATATCTGTGTGATATGTAATTGTTGCATGAGCATGTATGGAACGTGTAAGTCAGCTGGGACTACACGGGTGGATGTGTCTGGGTTGTACACCGTGCTTTTTGGGTTAGGCATAGGATTCTAACTTGTTTGTTGTAAGTATTTGAATACTTAGACTTGGATTGTAATTATTCAGGAATACATTTTGCTTGTCGAAGCACCTTTTGGTAATGAGTTCTTTTGTATATTTGAATGCCGGCTCATTGAAAAATATTCTATGCGCACTCTGAGTGTTAGTTGAAAAAGAAAAAAAAAATAATATTGCCTTTTTGGCCTTTGAAAAACGGGTTGTTACAATTGGTATCAGAGCACGACTTTAAATCTTCAAAGGACTTGAGTCGTTAGTCCAGAGTCGGTTAGAACATAGCTAGAGTAGTGGCAGTTCTAGTGTTTGTTCTGTATCGGGTTATGGGTTAGTAACCGTTGAGCGAGATTTCTGTTGGAAAATCATGGTTGTGCGGGTATAGTAAGGATTCAAAAGCACCACCTGAATGGATGTCATGACGGTGCGTATGTTGTTTATGGAAAATATGTGGAGGCATAAAGATATTGATTTTTGGAATTGGGGATTTGGATAAAAGGAGTCCAAGAGAAGTAGATGGTATAGTTTGGCAAGTGTCAAGACTATGAGGAGTGTAATCACCAACTGGAGGTTGGGATTGTTTTATTTAAGTCGTGTTTGGAAAGAGATTCGTATGTGAGTAGACGGTTCGGCGTATTCACTGAGTTGCGGACTTATGGATATCGGTAGAGCGGAAAATTCTTCTATAGAGAAGACAACTTGTTCGGAATGTAATGGTTTTGGTGGTACCTGCCGTGGTGGCATTGTATTACTGTTGAATGATGTTCAACGGATGTTTCATAAGTGGAATCATGAGAGCTTGAGCGACGTGTTTTGAGTGTTGTGTCTTACGACTTCGACCTTGTATTCGTAAGAGATCTGTAACAGCCCGTTTTTCAAAGGCCTGAAAAGGCAGTATATTTTTTTTTTTCTTTTTCAACTAACACTCAGAGTGCGCATAGAATATTTTTCAATGAGCCGGCATTCAAATATGCAAAAGAACTCATTACCAAAAGGTGCTTCGACAAGCAAAGTGTATTCCTGAATAATTACAGTCCAAGTCTAAGTACTCAAATACTTACAACGAAACAAGTTAGAAAACCCTATGCTAACCAAAAAGCACGGTGCACAAAACACACCGGCGCATAGTCTAACTATACTAAGCTTCTCCACGTGCTCACTATGGCCTAGAACTGCCACCGTCGTCACCACGACCTAACCCATCATCTGGGTGGGATGAGCCCCCAAATGAAAGAAAGGGTCACCACAAAATAAAAGGTATATATATATATAACCGGTGCGAGAGAGTATACAAATACCAAACATACAAATACCAACAGAGAAATCTCTTTAAACATATAGTCATTCCCACCAACGGGTTCATATAAGCAATGCACACATAGCCTATAATGCAACCTCTACAATGCGTGGTACTAACCCTAGCTACCACAATGCATGAGTTCCAGAACTGTAGGTCCAACCCCTACTAAAACACCAACGAAATCACAAGGTTAAGGTGGATCCACTCCCGCAATCACACCCCATGGTCCACTCCCGCAACCATGTATCGAACTCAACAAAATCACAAGGGATTAAGGTGGATCCACTCCCGCAATCACACCTCATGGTCCACTCCCGCAACCATGTATTGAACTCAATAAAACCCTATAAGAATCAGGTGGGTCCACTCCCGCAACCACACCTCGTAGTCCACTCCCGCAACTACGCACTAACAATGCATGAGCATACGATTCCCCATGTATACTAATGCAACAAATACATACCTCCCTAGCATATGTAAACCATCACAACAACATACATACATATCCAATCATATGTAACAAACCACAACAAACATACATACATTTCCAATCATATGTATTCACCCACATGTTCATACATACATCTCCAATCATATGTAAAACAACGCACGTATTGTAAACACTTTCTCATCACGAGAATACATAACACATACATGCCAAACACACAAACACGCATCACCGAAAATAACCAACAAACATGTTATAACTCAGTGAAAAGACAGAAATAAAGTGATGCCCTTACCTCGGCAAGCTTCCACAATTAAAACTCGCTCAACTCCACAATTCTACAATTCGCGCTTCCTAAAATATAAGCAGCGTACAATCAATAAAATATTCCTCGATTATCCTATCGAAACGAAACTTGCTCTCAAAGCTCCAGAGGGGTCTAAAGTACTTCCTAAAGCTATCCCTCAATGATTTCAGGTTATTCTCATAGTGTTTAAAAATTCACAAAGTTAATTGTTTTATTTTTATAACACGAAAATCATTTTGTTTTCAAATCATAAACTAAAACCATTTTGGATTTTCCACTTCAAGGACTTGTTTCACACACAACAAAACCATTTGATACACAACTAAAAACTTTTCAAAAATATCTTTATGGAAAAAATCGAAGTTTTCTTGCGTTACAAGTTACACATTTTTTTCTTCCTAACAACCTTTCCTATACTCATTTTTCTTCCAAAACTAAGATCATCCAACACATACACAATTTTCACACAATTGTGGACTTAGAAAAAATTTTGGAATTTCTCCCACACCACTAAAAAGGCCACGGCCATTTTTTGAAAAAGAACCCCTCCACACAAAATTTTTCACTTCTAAATGCATGGTAATATCCCATAATACCTAACTAGCACTTATCAAAACGATTTAGAAATTATAGAGTCGAATCGCAAATTTTCGAGAAATCTCAAATAAGGCTTTTCTTAAGGCAAGTGATCATTTTTCTTTTCAAAACATCCCATAACCCAGCAAACAATTAAACAATGATCATGGGAAGCTATTTGCCTCTAAACAATTTTCGAAATTCGATTCCTCGAACCCTATATGGGTGCCACGGCCAAATGAGGCAAAAGGCAACCCTACACATTTTTTTTTCATTTGAAACCCTTGCCCACATTCATTAGTTCGTAATGATATTCGATCGTGTATCCGACTCCTTTTGAAACTCGAAATAAATTTTTTCTAAATTGTGTTCTTCGAGTCGCTCAAGAACACGAGGATAATTTTTTTCTCATTTTTCGAAACTAATTTCATATTCACCAATCCATTTTGTCACAAAGCTTGAAACTAACTTCAAAAACCAAAATCATACAACACACTCAAAGATATGATCATCTTAAGGAATTTTCTTCAAAACCTTACCAACAAAATTGTGAAATTTGAAATCACCATGAGAATCACTTACATGCTTCACTAAAGTGTCCTACCTAACACTCTTAAACACTACTATGGAATCAAAACTAATTAAAACTAAATTCTAAAATTTTTCTTCTCAAGAACACAAGAAAAATTGTCTTAGAATCTAAGAGTTTTCATGAGAAATAAGGAAGAGAAGAGGTTAGTTACCTTAAGAAGATGATGATTCTAGAAACTCAAAGATCCTAGCAAGCCAAAACTCAAAGCTTTGTGAAGAGGATGAAATTTTTGAATGGATGAAGAGAAAGAGAGAGTGTTTGCCGTGAGAGAGAAGGAGGGGGAGTATTTGTGATCTTTTTTTCCTTCCAAGTCAACAAAGCTTAAACCTCCTTACTATGCAAAATCTCTTGGTAACTCACCACCCTTGGATCAAAAATAAAGTCCAACTTAAAACCCTAGCCATTGGATCAAATTGCTTTATGGATAAACACAAGATTAAATCCAATCTTCCAAAACAAGACACGTACTCAGCTCTCGCGCGTCGCGACGAACGTAAATCTCAAAAACGTAAAAACTACGGAAAGAACGTCCAACGTTAAACATTTCCAAAACTTATCGCCGAATCTTTTTCCGCGACTGTAATTTTCCTCCATGCCTTAGAAAATTAATCTCAGGACATATCCTAACTCACACAAATATATGAAACTTCCATCCGAAACCTCACTTAAAACAGACGCAGTAAGATTTTCCATCAGCGGGTAAAATCCTACTCGTTTTTCCAAAAATAAGAATAATCCAAATCTCGTCATTCTGACTTCACAGAAATCTCCTCATACTTGAAAGAGGACCACGACCCGAAAGTCTGTGCCTTTCCAGCGCACGAGCACAAAACAGGCTCCGTTTCAGCAAAAATCTCATTAATGCGACGATACTCACAAAAACAGCTTCACCAAAAACCCTAAAACTCGTAGCCGACACTAGAGTTCCTTAGAAAAACTGTACAGTGGAATCTTGGGTCTTACAAGATCGAGGGAAACATTAAGGAAAACCTCGAAGGCATTGTTGGACCATTGTGCCTCGGGGGACCATGAGCACAAGTGGAATGAAGCATCGTTTAAGTTGGGTAAAGATGGTCTAAACCACCATCATGATTGTCGACTATTTATTGACAAATTGAGGAACTGATCATCCTTAATCTCTTGTTGATAGTAGACAGAGTCGTGTTGACTGGAATTGACTAGTTTTTGCTAGCTTTGGAGATGCACAGAGAACTTCAGTGTTTCTTTTTGGAGAGTAGCCGGTCACTGCTTCGCGTGAACCTAGTGGATTAGACTATGTCACGGAGGCGGAAGAGGTGAATTTGTAAATTTTTGGTGTGGACCTTAGGAACTTTGGGAACTAGAGGTTGTGAACCTCTGTTGTGAGGTTAATTTTTGAGTGGTGAACTCGTTGAGAGTTGCGGTTGGTGCACGGTTGTGCCAGTGTGTTGGTGAGAGTATCTGTGTGACTTCACCCGGTGTTAGCTATGGTGCGGCTGCACCTAATCCCGTGGGATTTTATTGTGTTGGTGTTAGTAATGAGTCGTTGAGTTGTTACTCTTATTTTTAGTTTCGAGGACGAAACTTCTTTTTGGAGGGTAGTAATGTAAGACCCAAGATTCCACTGTACAGTTTTTCTAAGGAACTCTAGTAATGGCTACGAGTTTTAGGGTTTTTGGTGAAGTGTTTTTGTGAGTACTGTCGCGGTAATAGAATTTTGCTGAAATTGAGCCTGTTTTGTGCTCGTGCGCTGGAAAGGCACATACTTTTGGGTCGTAGTCCTCTTTTAAGTATGAGGAGATTTCCGTGAAGTCAGAATGAAGAGTTTTGGATTATCCTTGTTTTTGGAAAAACGAGTAGGATATTGCCCGCTGATGGAAAATCTTACTGCGTCTGTTTTAAGTGAGGTTTCGGATGGAAGTTTCATATATCTGTGTGAGTTAGGATATGTTCTGAGATTAATTTTCTAAGGTATGGAAGAAAATTACAGTCGCGGAAAAAGATTCGGCGATAAGTTTTGGAATGGAAAAACGATAGACGTTCTTTCTGTAGGTTTTCTGTTTTTGCGAGTTTCGTTCGTCGCGATGCGCGAGAACTGAGCGTGCGTTTCGTTGTAAGAGGTTGTGGGAAATATCTTGTGAGGATAGACTTGGATTGATCCAATGGCTAGGATTTTGTCTTGAATCTTTATACTATTTGATCCAATGACCATTCCAATGACCATGATTCATCAAGACTTAAGTCATAAGGGAGACTTTTAGTCACTTTGTGTAAGACCCAAGATTCCACTGTACAATTTTCCTAAGGAACTTTAGTGTCGGCTAAGTTTTTAGGGTTTTTGGCGAAGCGTTTTCATGAGTATTGTCGCGATTATAGGATTTTGTTGTAATTGAGCCTGTTTTGTGCTCGTGCGCTGTAAAGGCACAGACTTTTGTCTTGTAATCCTCTTTTAAGTATGAGGAGATTTCTGTGGTCTTAGAATAACGAGTTTTGGATTATTCTTGTTTTTGGAAAAACGAGTAGGATTTTACCCATCGTTGTAAAATTTTATGGCGTCTGAATTCAGTGAGTTTTCGGATGGAGGTTTTATATATCTGCGTGAGTTAGGATATGTCCTGAGATTAATTTTCTAAGGTGTAGAAGAAAATTACAGTCGCGGAAAAAGATTCGGCGATAAGTTTTGGAATTGTTAAACGTTAGACGTTCTTTCCGTAGGTTTTATGTTTTTGTGATTTACGTTCGTCGCGTCGCGCGAGAGCTGAATACGAGACTTGTGGTGGATGAGTTGATGATATCTTGTGACTAAATCATAAAGCAAATTGATCCAATGGCTAGGGTTTAAGCTTGGACTTTTGACTTTGATCCATTGGTGGATTGGCTATCAAGAGCTTTGTAAATAGTAAGGAGGTTCATGACTTGTGGACTTAGGAAAATCACAAACTTCACTCTCATTCTTTCTCTCTTCCACGTGAAACTCCATTACTTTCTCAACTTCACAAATTTTCCATTCCTCACCAATTGTGTCCATTTCAAGCTTGGGAGCTTTGTGGAATTGTTATAGAGAATCACTTGCCTAAGGTAACCACCCTTTTCCTTTTCATTTTGGTTGGTTAAAACTCTTGGAGTTATGAGTTTTAGTTTATGTTCATGAGATGAAAATGTTAGGAATTGATTCTTGTTTCATGAAAGTTGTTCATGAGAGTTTAGGAAGCATGCTAGGCTTTGTTATTTCAATTTTCCATGAGTTGGTGAAGAATCTCATGAGAAAAGTTAGGGTTTTGGTTTGGTTATGTATTGATCAATAACATGTGGTTAAGTTGTAAGGTTTTGAAAAGAAAAGTTGTCTTTGAACCTTTGGGCAAAAGGGAAATGCGTTGTATGTTGTATGGTTTTGTTTTAGAAAATCCGATGAAAAATATTTTGGGGTTTATGAAAATATTTCCTAAGTGTTTTGGGTAGTGTTTTTGGGGTCAAAGTGGTTTAAAACTCTTGTGACATGTGGTGTTGCTTGTCGCTTTGAAAACATGTTTGAAAATGATTACCGGTCGGTTGAGGCCGTGATGAAACTTGTGCTTGAGTTTGGTTTTGATTTTGGAAATGAAAACCAAATAACTTGCACTCGAAGCAACCAACATACTTTCGGAAATGTAATGCTTTGTTGTGAAAACGGTTGTTGGGAACCAATACTATGCGTATGTGGTGTGTTGCGTGAAAAGTTGTTTTGGGTGAAAATTGAGAAAAACAAGTTTTGTTGCTTATGTCATGAAGAAAACCAATCCTATCCTGGTGTGGTAGCTTAGCGACCAGATGGTGGCTTAGCGACCGTTGGTCGCCAGAATTCGCCCTGGGCGTGGAAGTTCTGACTTGCCATCGCCAGGTGGTCGCCCAGCGACCTCTAGCGACCCCTGGGACCCAAAATTTTGTATTCTGATGTCCTAACTTGGTTTTTAACTTTCTAATCCCTTTCTATTAATTTATGGAAGTGGTTGGGATTGGAAACGGGGTTTTTGGGTACCCGGAAGGTACGTAGCTTATAACGCAAGAAAACGGCCATTTTGCATTTCAAATTATTTAAGACTTTGGCCTATTGTTTTGAGTCCTAAAAATAGTACCAATAACTCATGGGGGTTGATCAATACGATAGTTTTTGGTATGGTATCCGAAAGAGGGATTTTTCCTTAGGAACCTTTAGGTTTTTGGGGTTTTGGTGTAGTTTCAATACGATTGGTTAGAGAACAATGTATTGATTGTTGCGCTGCTTGTTTTTAGGAAGCGCGTTGTGTTGTTTGAGCGTGTGTTGTTGACGGAAGCTTGCCGAGGTAAGGGCTCCACTTTATTTCTGTCTTTTCACTGAGTTATAACATGTTTGTTGGTTATTTTCGGTGATGCGTGTTTGTGTGTTTGGCATGTATGTGTTATGTATTCTCGTGATGAGAAAGTGTTTACATTACGGGCGTTGTTTTACATATGATTGGAGATGTATGTATGAACATGTGGGTGAATACATATGATTGGAAATGTATGTATGTTTGTTGTGGTTTGTTACATATGATTGGATATGTATGTATGTTGTTGGGATTGTTTACATATGCTAGGGAGGTATGTATTTGTTGCATTAGTATACATGGGGAATCGTATGCTCATGCATTGTTAGTGCGTAGTGGCGGGAGTGGACTACGAGGTGTGGTTGCAGGAGTGGACCCACCTGATTCTTATAGGGTTTTATTGAGTTCAACACATGGTTGCGGGAGTGGACCATGGGGTGTGATTGCGGGAGTGGATCCACCTAAATCTTTTGTGATTTAGTTGAGTTCGATACATGGTTGCGGGAGTGGACCATGGGGTGTGATTGCGGGAGTGGATCCACCTTAACCTTGTGTTTTTGTTGAGTTTGATACATGGTTGCGGGAGTGGATCCACCTTAACCTTGTGTTTTTGTTGAGTTTGATACATGGTTGCGGGAGTGGACCATGGGGTGTGATTGCGGGAGTGGATCCACCTTAACCTTGTGTTTTTGTTGAGTTTAATACATGGTTGCGGGAGTGGACCATGGGGTGTGATTGCGGGAGTGGATCCACCTTAACCTTGTGTTTTTGTTGAGTTTGATACATGGTTGCGGGAGTGGACCATGGGGTGTGATTGCGGGAGGGGATCCACCTTAACCTTGTGATTTTGTTGAGTTCGATACATGGTTGCGGGAGTGGACCATGGGGTGTGATTGCGGGAGTGGATCCACCTTAACCTTGTGATTTCGTTGGTGTTTTAGTAGGGGATGGACCTACGATTCCGGAATTAAACTCATGCATTGTGGTAGCTAGGGTTAGTACCACGCATTGTAGAGGTTGCATTATAGGCTATGTGTGCATTGCTTATATGAACCCATTGGTGGGAATGGCTATGTGTTTAAAGAGCTTTCTCTGTTGGTATTTGTATGTTTGGTATTTGTATACTCTCTCGCACCGGTTATATATATACATACCTATATTTTGTGGTGACCCTTTCTTTCATTTGCGGGCTCATCCCACCCAGATGATGGGTTAGGTCGTGGTGACGACGGTGGCAGTTCTAGGCTATAGTGAGCACGTGGTGAAGCTTAGTATAGTTAGACTATGCGCCGGTGTGTTTTGTGCACCGTGCTTTTTGGTTAGCATATGGTTGTCTAACTTGTTTTGGTTGTAAGTATTTGAATACTTAGACTTGGATTGTAATTATTCAGGAATACACTTTGCTTGTCGAAGCACCTTATGGTAATGAGTTCTTTTGTATATTTGAATGCCGGCTCATTGAAAAATATTCTATGCGCACTCTGAGTGTTAGTTGGAAAAAAAAAATATTGCCTTTTCTGGCCCTGGAAAAACGGGCTGTTACACTTTGTAGTCTTAAGAAAAATCACAAACTTCACTCTCATTCTTTCTCTCTTGGCCGTGGACCTCCATTCCATTTTCCTTCCATGACAAAATTTCAATCCTTCACCATAATCATCCATTAGAAGCTTGGTTGAAAGCTTGAAGTTGTGAGATTCTTCTTCCTAAGGTAACTAACCTCTTCCTTTCTATTGTTTGGCTAAGACTCATGGAGTTTAGTAAGATTTTAGAGGTTATGTTCTTGAGAGGGTTTTACTAGAAAATGTTTATGATTGATTCTTAGTGCTTAGAAGTTGTTTATAAGGGATTATGTAACATGTTTAGGCTTAGTAGTGATGCTTTCCATGGTTAGATGAGATTCTCGTGAGATTTTCGGGCTAAGGTTTTGATAAAAATTTCTATTGATCAAGAACATGAGTAGTTGTTTAGTGATTGTGAAATTGATGTTGTTTTTGAACCTTTTAGAGAAATGGATATATGAAAAATGGTTTTGTTTTGAAAAACATGGAAATATATTTGTTGGTGTTCATGAGATTGTTTTTGAGAAAACTCATGTGATTTGTGGATTATGTTTGGAAATGTTTTGTTTGACCAATTAAATGATTTTGGGAGCTAATTGATTTAGACTATGGATTTGAAAAGGAAAATTTTGGGAGTTAGCTTGTTATTTTGGTTCTGGCCGAAAACTTAAAGGGTATTCTGGTCATTTTAAATTTGTTTTTGTGACCTAGAAACTTAACCATTTGATTCGTCTTTTCGAGACGAAGATTTCGGCGTATGGCTCGTCTCGATTGGATAAAGAATGAGCGAGTTATGGCCATTTTATTTGAAAGGAACAACTTGTAACTTGTGGCGCAAGTAAACTTTTATTTTTGTGAAAATTTTCAAAGAGTTTTTGGGTTGTTTTCAAATGGTTTTAGTATGTGAAAATTGATTGCCTTGGAGTTAGGAATCAAAGTGTTTCTTAGTTTGTTTTGAAACAAAAATATTTTCGCGTAGCGAGAAATAGTGCAATTAACTTTGGGAATTTTTAATCGCTATAAGGGGGACTCGTAATCACTATCCGAGAGTGTGAGAAAGTACCTTAAACCCCCCTAGTTTTTAGAGAACAAGTTTCGTTTCGATAGGATACATTGGGAGTATTTTATTGATTGTACGCTGCTTAATTTTAGGAAGCGCGAGTTGTAGAATTATGCGAGAAAAGTTAACGGAAGCTTGCTAAGGTAAGGGCTCCACTTTATTTCCGTCTTTTCAACTGGTTATGACATGCTTGGATTTCTGCTATAATGCTTTGCTGTGTGTTTGGCATGTCTGGTTGATGTATTCTCGTGATGAGAACGTGTTTAAAATACTTGCGCTGTTTACATATGATTATGAGAATATATGTATGAACAGGTTGTTGGAATACATATGATTGGAAATGTATGTATGTCGTTGTGTTTGGTTTACATATATCTGTGTGATATGTAATTGTTGCATGAGCATGTATGGAACGTGTAAGTCAGCTGGGACTACACGGGTGGATGTGTCTGTGTGACTCCGTCGGGGCTGTGTCTGTGTGACTGCCCTATATATGCTTAATTAGAAAGTATGCTCATGCATTTCATAGTTGGCGACAGCATCTGTGTGGCTGGTAGTATCTGTGTGGCTATTTTCGCCTGGTGACAGCATCTGTGTGGCTGACAGCATCTGTGTGGCTGGTAGCATCTGTGTGGCTATTTTCACCTGGTGATAGCGTCTGTGTGGCATCACCTGCCCTTGTGGCTTTAGTGGGTTGGACCTACGATTCCGGAATTCATGCATGTGGTAGCTTGGATAGTACCACACCCATTGTAGAAGTCTGCATTAGGCTTGGTGTGCATTATATTTATAAACCCGTTTGTGGGAATTGCTTGGGTGGTTAAGAGCTTTCTCTTGTGTTTGTGGAATTATTGTTATGTGTACAATCTTTCGCACCGGTTATATATATATACATACTTTTATTTTGTGGTGACCCTTTCTTTCATTTGCGGGCTCATCCCACCCAGATGAGGGGTTAGGTCGTGGTGACGACGGTGGCTGTTCCAGGCCCCAGTGAGCGGTTGGAGCTTTAGCTTAGTTAGACTATGCGCCGGTGTGGGTTGTACACCGTGCTTTTGGGGTTAGGCATAGGATTCTAACTTGTTTGTTGTAAGTATTTGAATACTTAGACTTGGATTGTAATTATTCAGGAATACACTTTGCTTGTCGAAGCACCTTTTGGTAATGAGTTCTTTTGTATATTTGAATGCCGGCTCATTGAAAAATATTCTATGCGCACTCTGAGTGTTAGTTGAAAAAGAAAAAAAAAATAATATTGCCTTTTTGGCCTTTGAAAAACGGGTTGTTACATCTTTAGATACATTTAAGCGACAATTCAATGACTTTTTATTTTTTTCCCCGAGTTTTGAAAAATTCCCAAAATTCGTAGTGCATAACCCACGAAAATTATAAAAAAAATCTATCGAAATGAATAAGTAGTTTTTCGATCCCTTTTTTTTAAAGAATCTTCTATCCAACACATATAGTGTGTCTTTAGATACATTTAGGCGACAACTCAATCACTTTTTATTTTTTTCAGTGAGTTTTGAAAAATATCCCAAAATTCGTAGTCCATAACCCACGAAAACGATAAAAAATCTATCGAAATGAATAAGTTGTTTTTCGATCCCTTTTTATTTAAAGAATCTTTTATCCAACACATATAGTATGTCTTTGGATCCATTTGTGTAGGAATTCAATGGCATTTTATTTTTTTTCACCGAGTTTTGAAAAAATCCCAAATTTCATAGTCTATAAAACCCACGAAAATTATAAAAAAATCTATCGAAATGAATAAGTAGTTTTTCGATCCCTTTGTTTTAAAGAATCTTCTATCCAACACATATAGTGTGTCTTTAGATACATTTAAGCGATAATTCAATGACTTTTTATTTTTTTCACCGAGTTTTGAAAAATTCCCAAAATTCGTAGTCCATAACCCACGAAAATTATAAAAAAAATCTATCGAAATAAATAAGTTGTTTTTCGATCCCTTTTTTTTAAAGAATCTTCTATCCAACACATATAGTGTGTCTTTAGATACATTTAGGCGACAACTCAATGACTTTTTAATTTTTTTCACCGAGTTTTGAAAATATCCCAAAATTCGTAGTCCGTAACCCACGAAAACTCTAAAAAAATCTATCGAAATGAATAATTTGTTTTTCGATCCCTTTTTATGTAAAGAATATTTTATCCAACACATATAGTATATCTTTGGATCCATTTGTGTAGGAATTCAATGGCATTTTATTTTTTTCACCGAGTTTTGAAAAATTCCCAAAATTCATAGTCTATAACCCACGAAAACTATAAAAAATATCTAACGAAATGAATAAGTTGTTTTTCTATCCCTTTTTTTAAAGGAATCTTCTATCCAACACATATAGTGTGTCTATAGATACATTTAAGCGACAATTCATTGACTTTTTATTTTTTTCACCGAGTTTTGAAAAATATCCCAAAATCCGTTGTCCATAACCCACGAAAACTATAAAAAAAATCTATTGAAATGAATAAGTTGTTTTTCGATCCCTTTTTTTTAAATAATCTTCTATCCAACACTTGTAGTGTGTCTTTAGATGCATTTAGGTGACACTTCAAATACATTTTAATTTTTTTCACAGAGTTTTGAAAATATCCCAAAATTCGTAGTCCGTAACCCACGAAAACTCTAAAAAAATCTATCGAAATGAATAATTTGTTTTTCGATCCCTTTTTATTTAAAGAATCTTTTATCCAACACATATAGTATGTCTTTGGATCTATTTGTGTAGGAATTCAATTGCATTTTATTTTTTTCAACGAGTTTTGAAAAATTCCTAAAATTCTTAGTCCATAACCCACGAAAATTATAAAAAAATATATCGAAATAAAAAAGTAGTTTTTCGATCCTTTTTTTTAAAGAATCTTCTATCCAACACATATAGTGTGTCTTTAGATACATTTAGGCGACAATTCAATGACTTTTTATTTTTTTCACCGAGTTTTGGAAAATATCCCAAAATTCGTAGTCCATAACCCACGAAAACTATACAAAAAATCTATTGAAATGAATAAGTTGTGTTTCGATCCTTTTTTTTTAAAGAATCTTCTATCCAACACATATAGTGTGTCTTTACATACATTTAGGCGACAATTCAATGACTTTTTATTTTTTTCACCGAGTTTTAAAAAAAATCCCAAAATTCGTAGTCCATAACCCACGAAAACGATAAAAAAATCTATCGAAATGAATAAGATGTTTTTCGATCCCTTTTTATTTAAAGAATCTTTTATCCAACACATATAGTATGTCATTGGATCCATTTGTGTAGGAATTCAATGGCATTTTATTTTTTTTCACCGAGTTTTGAAAAAATACCAAATTTCATAGTCTATAAAACCCACGAAAATTATAAAAAAAATCTATCGAAATGAATAAGTAGTTTTTCGATCCCTTTGTTTTAAAGAATCAGCTATCCAACATATATAGTGTGTCTTTAGATACATTTAAGCGACAATTCATTGACTTTTTATTTTTTTCACCGAGTTTAGAAAAATATCCCAAAATTCGTAGTCCATAACCCACGAAAACAATAAAAAAAATCTATTGAAATGAATAAGTTGTTTTTCGATCCCTTTTTTTTAAACAATCTTCTATCCAACACATATAGTGTGTCTTTAGATACATTTAGGTGACAACTCAATCACTTTTTATTTTTTTCACTGAGTTTTGAAAAATATCCCAAAATTCGTAGTCCATAACCCACGAAAACTATAAAAAAAAATCTATTGAAATGAATAAGTTGTTTTTCGATCCTTTTTTTTAAAGAATCTTCTATCCAACACATATAGTGTGTCTTTCGATACATTTACGCGACAATTCAATGACTTTTTATTTTTTTCACTGTAAGACCCAAGATTTCATTGTATAGTTGGTTTAAGGAATATTAGGGTTCCGATGTGTTCGTGTTGTGAAACATCGTGTAATTATTAGGTTTTGCTGAAAGTTAGTCTGTTTTGTGCTCGTGCACTGTAATTGCACAGACTTTTGTCTTGTAATCCTCTTTTGTGAATAAGAAGTTTTATGTGAATTCAGAATAGCGAGTTTTGGATTATTCTTGTTTTTGGAAAAACGAGTAGGATTTTACCCGCTGATGGAAAATCTTACTGCGTCTGTTTTAAGGGAGGTTTCGGATGAGAGTTTTATATATCTGCGTGAGTGAGGTTATGTTCTGAGATTAATTTTCCAAGGTATGGAAGAAAATTACAGTCGCGGAAAAAGATTCGACGATAAGTTTTGGAAATGTTTAACGTTGGACGTTCTTTCCGTAGGTTTTATGTTTTTGTAATTATTCAGGAAAACACTTTGCTTGTCGAAGCACCTTATGGTAATGAGTTCTTTTGTATATTTGAATGCCGGCTCATTTAAAATCTTTTATGCGTAACTCTTGTAACACCCCAAATTAATTAATAGGAATATATTAATTAAAAAGGGGCATTATTGAAATTTAATTGGAGACATTCCTATTGTTTATAAAATAGAGGACTATGAAGAAATGAGTTAATTTTGTTAGTAAGTGAAGGGGCAAAAGAGAAATTATACATAGAAAGAAGCTTATAAGTGGACCAAACCTACACCCAATTCATTTTCATTTTCACTTCATGGAACCTAAGTATCAGAGAACAAAACTTTCTCTCCACCTTCTCTTCCACGCCTTGCTTTCTCAACCAACACCCAACATCATCAAGTGTAGCACAACCTCACATGCAAAATCAGCAGCTATCTCTTTTCCTTTCCTTGTTCCACGAATTTGAGCTTCATCAACACCATCATCTTCAACCTCTTTCAATTTCTCAAATTCTAAGACTATGCATGTGTAGAGCAACCCGTGATCCAAGCTCTGAGATGCTAGAAGATTAAGGAACTACGAATTCATGGGAGGACTATGGATTCAGAATCTAGGTAAGAAACTCAACCTTCATAAACTTGTGGAAGTTTCCCCTTTTCGAATTATCACCCAAATTTGATATATGCTTGGAATTAATGGTTGCATGTGCATGTATAATCCAAAATACAACTCTTGGGAACTCCTGGGAAGCCATGGGTACCTTTGGAAGTGTGAAAATCGAAAGAAATCTGCAAAATCGTGCTTTTCTGTGCTGGTGCACTCGCTCAGCGAGCTGGTGCTCGCCAGGGCGAGATCCTGCGGGAGCCTGCGGGAGCCTGCGAGAACTTGCGGAGCCCTGCTGCCTGCTTGCTGCAAGGTGCTGCCTGCTTGCTGCAAGGTGCTGCCTGCTTGCAGCAAGGTGCTGCCTGCCTGCTGCTTGGTGCTGTCCCTTCCTCGTGTAATCCTTTTCAAACATGGTGAGTTATTCCTAAACCCTAATTGTTCCTCTTTCAAGTTGTGTGGTGATGATTCCATGATCTTAACCTAATCAAGCCTTAGATTTCTCATGATTCCTTTCCTTTTGTTGTTGGTCAAGCAAATCAATTGGGGTTACAAGTGAGTTGGTGCAGAGAAGATGTGGACGTAGCTGAGCTCTATGTCAGTTAAAGCTTCTTATCAGGTGGGTTCCTTAGGATAGTGTAGCTAGTCCCCTTGAAATATTAATTATGCATGATAACACTAGGAATTTAGGAAAATGTTGTGCGAGAGGGATTAGAACCCAAATTCCTCTCCGTTTTATTTTATATTATGTTAATTATCTGTTAATGCACTGTCTAAAATGAGGGTTGTAGGTGTTAGTTTGAAATATCATGATTTCTGCAAAACAGGGCAATTCTGCATGAACTCGCTCCAGCGAGTAGTTGGCGAGCGTTCATGGCGAGCTGGGTTCTGGGCTGATGAAACTCGCCATGGCGAGCTACTGCTCACCACAGCGAGTTGATTTAGGTCAGGACCTATAATCTCGCCATAGCGAGCTGGTGACTCGCCAGAGCGAGCTTGTACAGAATAGTCCACATTTTACAATTATTCTTGAAACTTCAAACACTCGTTTTATACCCTCATTAGAGTCAGATAATTTGCATTAACGTAAATGACATAATGTCGAATAACCTGTTAGGCACAGATCATCTTTAGGGTATAACTTAGTAATTAATTAGGTTTGTATGCTCCCCGGGTTTTGGGTATTTATGGTAGTAATAACTAAAAATTAGTATCAGTCATTTAGGAGCGATTTGTGATGTCGCGCTATGGACTCCCAATGGGATAATCCATCAGGATAAGTTATTGTGAGGTGCATGCCGTGACCGAATCGGTTGACGGATATGGCAGGCCTCTGAGATCTGCTCACCTCAGAGTGTCCTAGTGTTTAAAATGAATAAGAGTTTATTAATCTGTGATACACCTTTATATTATGCTATTATATTATGTTAGTTAAGTTAGTATGTTACGACTGATTTTAGGATTCCCCGGTGTAGTCACCTCTAGGAGGGTAGTAGGACTCACTGAGGCTTAGTAGTCTCACCCCACTCCAAACAATTTTTTTTTAGGTAAACAGGATATTTGGAGCAAGGACCAGGTAGGAGGCCGACAGTTGGGGCTGAGCTTGGATTGCCTGCCTTGAAGACTTTATTTCTTCGTCTTGCTTTTAGTTTATTATCGTGTTTACTCAGAATACTAGCTTTTTCCGCTGTATTTTATTCGTTTAAATACTTTGTATCTGAAACAAGTTGTATCTCGTTTATTTAATCCAGAAATTTATTTGTACTCAGATCCATTATGTATGTCTCGACTAAATATTCTAGGTATTTTAGTTGGGGCGTTATAACTCTGATGTGTACAAAAAAAAAAATTAAATGCCTTTTCTGGCCTTTGAAAAACGGGTTGTTACAATTGGTATCAGAGCACGGCTTTAAATCTTCAAAGGGAAAGTGTATACTTGAGTCGTTAGTCCAGAGTCGGTTAGAACATAGCTAGAGTAGTGAAAGTTCTAGTGTCTGTTCTGTGTCGGGTTATGAGTTAGTAACCGTTGGATGAGCTTTTCTGTTGAGACTCAGAAATGTTTGGATAAGGAATCTAATCAGAATTGGTTGTCCTATCATTATGTTATTCTAGACTGTGCTCGGAAATTGGTTTTCTTTCCCGAGCCAGGTGTGCGAAGGTACTTGTCTGCAAATCGGCTTTCTGTGGTTATGTGTAATGGAGAACCTGAGATAGTTTCACTTGCTAGTTTAGGAGTGACGTCGGAGATCCGAATTGGGGAATTTCGAGTGGTTCAAGATTTCCAAGATGTATTTCCATCGGAGATTCCAGCTTTTCCTCCGTGTAGAGAGGTGGAGTTCTTTATAGACCTACAACCGGGTACGGGTCCGATTTCTGAATCAGCTTATCGGATGGCTCCAGCTGAGTTGGTAGAGTTAAAAAGTCAGATCGAGAGTAAGATGAAAGAATTGTACCCCAGATTGTTTGACGACGTCTAAGTTTCGAGGACGAAACTTCTTTTTGGAGGGTAGTAATATAAGACCCAAGATTTCATTGTATAGTTGGTTTAAGGAATATTAGGGTTCCGATGTGTTCGTGTTGTGAAACATCGTGTAATTATTAGGTTTTGCTGAAAGTTAGTCTGTTTTGTGCTCGTGCACTGTAATTGCACAGACTTTTGTCTTGTAATCCTCTTTTGTGAATAAGAAGTTTTATGTGAATTCAGAATAGCGAGTTTTGGATTATTCTTGTTTTTGGAAAAACGAGTAGGATTTTACCCGCGGATGGAAAATCTTACTGCGTCTGTTTTAAGTGAGGTTTCGGATGAGAGTTTTATATATCTGCGTGAGTGAGGTTATGTTCTGAGATTAATTTTCCAAGGTATGGAAGAAAATTACAGTCGCGGAAAAAGATTCGACGGTAAGTTTTGGAAATGTTTAACGTTGGACGTTCTTTCCGTAGGTTTTATGTTTTTGTAATTATTCAGGAAAACACTTTGCTTGTCGAAGCACCTTATGGTAATGAGTTCTTTTGTATATTTGAATGCCGGCTCATTTAAAATCTTTTATGCGTAACTCTGATGTGTACAAAAAAAAAATTAAATGCCTTTTCTGGCCTTTGAAAAACGGGTTGTTACATTCACCGAGTTTTAAAAAAAATCCCAAAATTCGTAGTCTATAACCCACGAAAACGATAAAAAAATCTATCGAAATGAATAAGTTGTTTTTCGATCCCTTTTTATTTAAAGAATCTTTTATCCAACACATATAGTATGTCTTTGGATCCATTTGTGTAGGAATTCAATGGCATTTTATTTTTTTTCACCGAGTTTTGAAAAAATCCCAAATTTCATAGTCTATAAAACCCACGAAAATTATAAAAAAATCTATCGAAATGAATAAGTAGTTTTTCGATCCCTTTGTTTTAAAGAATCTTCTATCCAACACATATAGTGTGTCTTTAGATACATTTAAGCGACAATTCATTGACTTTTTATTTTTTTCACCGAGTTTTGAAAGATATCCCAAAATTCGTAGTCCATAACCCATGAAAACTATAAAAAAATCTATTGAAATGAATAAGTTGTTTTTCGATCCTTTTTTTTTAAACAATCTTCTATCCGACACTAGTAGTGTGTCTTTAGATGCATTTAGATGACACTTCAAATATATTTTAAGTTTTTTCACCGAGTTTTGAAAATATCCCAAAATTCGTAGTCCGTAACCCACGAAAACTCTAAAAAAATCTATCGAAATGAATAATTTGTTTTTTGATCCCTTTTTATTTAAAGAATCCTTTATCCAACACATATAGTATGTCTTTGGATCCATTTGTGTAGGAATTCAATGGCATTTTATTTTTTTCACCGAGTTTTGAAAAATTCCCAAAATTCATAGTCTATAACCCACGAAAACTATAAAAAATATCTAACGAAATGAATAAGTTGTTTTTCTATCCCTTTTTTTAAAGGAATCTTCTATCCAACACATATAGTGTGTCTTTAGATACATTTAAGCGACAATTCATTGACTTTTTATTTTTTCCACCGAGTTTTGAAAAATATCCCAAAATTCGTAGTCCATAACCCACGAAAACTATAAAACAAATCTATTGAAATGAATAAGTTGTTTTTCGATCCCATTTTTTTAAATAATCTTCTATCCAACACTTGTAGTGTGTCTTTAGATGCATTTAGGTGACACTTGAAATACATTTTAATTTTTTTCACCGAGTTTTGAAAATATCCCAAAATTCGTAGTCCGTAACCCACGAAAACTCTAAAAAAATCTATCGAAATGAATAATTTGTTTTTCGATCCCTTTTTATTTAAAGAATCTTTTATCCAACACATATAAGTATGTCTTTGGATCCATTTGTGTAGGAATTCAATTGCATTTTATTTTTTTCAACGAGTTTTGAAAAATTCCTAAAATTCTTAGTCCATAACCCACGAAAATTATAAAAAAATATATCGAAATAAATAAGTAGTTTTTCGATCCTTTTTTTTTAAAGAATGTAACAACCCGTTTTTCAAAGGCCCGAAAAGGCACTATATTTTTTTTTTTTTTTTTAACTAACACTCAGAGTGCGCATAGAATATTTTTCAATGAGCCGGCATTCAAATATACAAAAGAACTCATTACCATAAGGTGCTTCGACAAGCAAAGTGTACTCCTGAATAATTACAATCCAAGTCTAAGTATTCAAATACTTACAACCAAAATAAGTTAGAATCCTATGCCTAAACCCAAAAGGCACGGTGCACAACCCACACCGGCGCATAGTCTAACTAAGCTAAAGCTCCATCACGAGCTCACTGGGGCCTGGAACGGCCACCGTCGTCACCACGACCTAACCCATCATCTGGGTGGGATGAGCCCGCAAATGAAAGAAAGGGTCACCACAAAATAAAAGGTATGTATATATATAACCGGTGCGAAAGATTGTACACATAACAATAATTCCACAAACACAAGAGAAAGCTCTTAACCACCAAAGCAATTCCCACCAACGGGTTTATATATATAATGCACACCAAGCCTAATGCAGACTTCTACAATGCGTGGTACTAACCCTAGCTACCACAATGCATGAGTTCCGGAACTGTAGGTCCAACCCCTACTAAAACACCAACGAAATCACAAGGTTAAGGTGGATCCACTCCCGCAATCACACCCCATGGTCCACTCCCGCAACCATGTATCGAACTCAACAAAATCACAAAGGATTAAGGTGGATCCACTCCCGCAATCACACCCCATGGTCCACTCCCGCAACCATGTATTGAACTCAATAAAACCCTATAAGAATCAGGTGGGTCCACTCCCGCAACCACACCTCGTAGTCCACTCCCGCCACTACGCACTAACAATGCATGAGCATACGATTCCCCGTGTATACTAATGCAACAAATACAAACCTCCCTAGCATATGTAAACCATCCCAACAACATACATACATATCCAATCATATGTAACAAACCACAACAAACATACATACATTTCCAATCATATGTATTCACCCACATGTTCATACATACATCTCCAATCATATGTAAAACAACGCACGTATTGTAAACACTTTCTCATCACGAGAATACATAACACATACATGCCAAACACACAAACACGCATCACCGGAAATAACCAACAAACATGTTATAACTCAATGAAAAGACAGAAATAAAGTGATGCCCTTACCTCAGCAAGCTTCTGTTAACTTTTCTCGCATAATTCTACAACTCGCGCTTACTAAAAGTTAAGCAGCGTACAATCAATAAGATATTCCTCGTTTATCCTATCGAAACGAAACTTGTTCTCAAAGCTCTAGAGGGGTCTAAGGTACTTTCTAAAACTATCCCATAGTGATTTCGAGTTCTTCTCATAGTGATTAAAAATTCCCAACGTTAATTGCACTATTTCTCGCTACGCGAAAATATTTTCGTTTCAAAACAAACTAAGAAACACTTTGATTCCTAACTCCAAGGCAATCAATTTTCACATACTAAAACCATTTGAAAACAACCCAAAAACTCTTTGAAAATTTTCACAAAAATAAAAGTTTACTTGCGCCACAAGTTACAAGTTTTTCCTTTCAAATAAAATGGTCATAACTCATTCAATCTTTATCCAATCGAGACGAGCCATACGCCGAAATCTTCGTCTCGAAAAGACGGATCAAATAGTTAAGTTTTCAGGTCACAAAAACAATTTTAAAAGGACGAAAATACCCCTGTCCATTTCGGCCAGAATCCAAAAACAAAGGTAGTTCAAACATTTTTCATTGCACAACCATGGCATTGATCACTTAGTTCCCAAATTCATTTATTTGAACAACAAATACTTTTCAAAACACAAACTAAAATTCATAAAAGTTTTCTCTTGAACTCTCAAGAACAAATTTCTTGTTTTTCAAAACAAAACTATTTTTCACACATCCATTTCTCTAAAAGTCTTGAAACAATTCATTAAACACAAAAGCTAAAACAATTTTCCATGTTCTTGATGAATTAGAATATTTCTCCAAAACCCTAATCCAAAAATCTCATCTAGCCATGGAAATCAAAACATCTAAGCCTTAACATGCTAATCTAACACTCATGAATAACTTCTATGGGACAAAAGCATTTATGAATCATTTTCTAACATTTTCATCTCAAGAACATAAACCACCCAATCATAAACCCTAAGAGTTTGAACCAACAAAAGGAAGGGAATAGGTTTAGTTACCTTAAAGAAAGTGATCCTTGCAATACTATGATTCCAACAAGCTTGAAATCCTTAGCTTTGGTGAAGAAATGCTAAACTTCACAAGTTGGGAAGGTTGAAAAGAAGCTCACGGCCAAGAAAAAGGAATGGAAGGAAATCTCATGAGTTGTGCACTTAAAGATCTCTCCATTAAATCCTAACCATTGGATCAAATAGGATAAAGTTCTAAGATCACATCCTAGCCATTGGATCAAATCCAAGTCTATCCTCACAAGATATTTCCCACAACCTCTTATAACGAAACGCACGCTCAGTTCTCGCGCATCGCGACGAACGTAAAACACAAAAACAGAAAACCTACGGAAAGAACGTCTATCGTTAAACATTTCCAAAACTTATCGTCGAATCTTTTTCCGCGATTGTAATTTTCTTCCATACCTTAGAAAATTAATCTCAGGACATATTCTAACTCATGCAGATATATGAAACTTCCATCCGAAACCTCACTTAAAACAGACGCAGTAAGATTTTCCATCAGCGGGTAAAAATCCTACTCGTTTTTCCAAAAACAAGACTAATCCAAATCTCGTTATTCTGAATCCACATCAACCTTCTTATTCACAAAAGAGGATTACAAGACAAAAGTCTGTGCCTTTACAGCGCTCGAGCACAAAACAGGCTCCGTTTCAGCAAAAATCTCATTTATACGACGATACACACAAAACCGTTCTACTAAAAACCCTAAAACTTAGCCGACGCTAAAGTTCCTTAGGAAAATTGTACAGTGGAATCTTGGGTCTTACATTACTACCCTCCAAAAAGAAGTTTCGTCCTCGAAACTAAAGTTAAGGATAACGACTCAACCAGTCATTACCATCACCAACACAACACGAAACCGATCGCTAGAACTAACACAACTCTAGCTATGTTCTAACCGACTCTGGACTAACGACTCAAGTATACACTTTCCCTTTGAAGATTTAAAGCCGTGCTCTGATACCAATTGTAACAACCCGTTTTTCAAAGGCCCGAAAAGGCACTATATTTTTTTTTTACACATCAGAGTTACGCCTAAAAGATTTTAAATGAGCCGGCATTCAAATATACAAAAGAACTCATTACCATAAGGTGCTTCGACAAGCAAAGTGTACTCCTGAATAATTACAATCCAAGTCTAAGTATTCAAATACTTACAACCAAAATAAGTTAGAATCCTATGCCTAAACCCAAAAGGCACGGTGCACAACCCACACCGGCGCATAGTCTAACTAAGCTAAAGCTCCAACACGAGCTCACTGGGCCTGGAACGGCCACCGTCGTCACCACGACCTAACCCATCATCTGGGTGGGATGAGCCCGCAAATGAAAGAAAGGGTCACCACAAAATAAAAGGTATGTATATATATAACCGGTGCGAAAGATTGTACACATAACAATAATTCCACAAACACAAGAGAAAGCTCTTAACCACCAAAGCAATTCCCACCAACGGGTTTATATATATAATGCACACCAAGCCTAATGCAGACTTCTACAATGCGTGGTACTAACCCTAGCTACCACAATGCATGAGTTCCGGAACTGTAGGTCCAACCCCTACTAAAACACCAACGAAATCACAAGGTTAAGGTGGATCCACTCCCGCAATCACACCCCATGGTCCACTCCCGCAACTATGTATCGAACTCAACAAAATCACAAAGGATTAAGGTGGATCCACTCCCGCAATCACACCCCATGGTCCACTCCCGCAACCATGTATTGAACTCAATAAAACCCTATAAGAATCAGGTGGGTCCACTCCCGCAACCACACCTCGTAGTCCACTCCCGCCACTACGCACTAACAATGCATGAGCATACGATTCCCCGTGTATACTAATGCAACAAATACATACCTCCCTAGCATATGTAAACCATCCCAACAACATACATACATATCCAATCATATGTAACAAACCACAACAAACATACATACATTTCCAATCATATGTATTCACCCACATGTTCATACATACATCTCCGATCATATGTAAAACAACGCACGTATTGTAAACACTTTCTCATCACGAGAATACATAACACATACATGCCAAACACACAAACACGCATCACCGAAAATAACCAACAAACATGTTATAACTCAATGAAAAGACAGAAATAAAGTGATGCCCTTACCTCAGCAAGCTTCTGTTAACTTTTCTCGCATAATTCTACAACTCGCGCTTCCTAAAAGTTAAGCAGCGTACAATCAATAAGATATTCCTCGTTTATCCTATCGAAACGAAACTTGTTCTCAAAGCTCTAGAGGGGTCTAAGGTACTTTCTAAAACTATCCCATAGTGATTTCGAGTTCTTCTCATAGTGATTAAAAATTCCCAACGTTAATTGCACTATTTCTCGCTACGCGAAAATATTTTCGTTTCAAAACAAACTAAGAAACACTTTGATTCCTAACTCCAAGGCAATCAATTTTCACATACTAAAACCATTTGAAAACAACCCAAAAACTCTTTGAAAATTTTCACAAAAATAAAAGTTTACTTGCGCCACAAGTTACAAGTTTTTCCTTTCAAATAAAATGGTCATAACTCATTCAATCTTTATCCAATCGAGACGAGCCATACGCCGAAATCTTCGTCTCGAAAAGACGGATCAAATAGTTAAGTTTTCAGGTCACAAAAACAATTTTAAAAGGACGAAAATACCCCTGTCCATTTCGGCCAGAATCCAAAAACAAAGGTAGTTCAAACATTTTTCATTGCACAACCATGGCATTGATCACTTAGTTCCCAAATTCATTTATTTGAACAACAAATACTTTTCAAAACACAAACTAAAATTCATAAAAGTTTTCTCTTGAACTCTCAAGAACAAATTTCTTGTTTTTCAAAACAAAACTATTTTTCACACATCCATTTCTCTAAAAGTCTTGAAACAATTCATTAAACACAAAAGCTAAAACAATTTTCCATGTTCTTGATCAATTAGAATTTTTCTCCAAAACCCTAATCCAAAAATCTCATCTAGCCATGGAAATCAAAACATCTAAGCCTTAACATGCTAATCTAACACTCATGAATAACTTCTATGGGACAAAAGCATTTATGAATCATTTTCTAACATTTTCATCTCAAGAACATAAACCACCCAATCATAAACCCTAAGAGTTTGAACCAACAAAAGGAAGGGAATAGGTTTAGTTACCTTAAAGAAAGTGATCCTTGCAATACTATGATTCCAACAAGCTTGAAATCCTTAGCTTTGGTGAAGAAATGCAAAACTTCACAAGTTGGGAAGGTGGAAAAGAAGCTCACGGCCAAGAGAAAGGAATGGAAGGAAATCTCATGACTTGTGCACTTAAAGATCTCTCCATTAAATCCTAACCATTGGATCAAATAGGATAAAGTTCTAAGATCACATCCTAGCCATTGGATCAAATCCAAGTCTATCCTCACAAGATATTTCCCACAACCTCTTATAACGAAACGCACGCTCAGTTCTCGCGCATCGCGACGAACGTAAAACACAAAAACAGAAAACCTACGGAAAGAACGTCTATCGTTAAACATTTCCAAAACTTATCGTCGAATCTTTTTCCGCGATTGTAATTTTCTTCCATACCTTAGAAAATTAATCTCAGGACATATTCTAACTCACGCAGATATATGAAACTTCCATCCGAAACCTCACTTAAAACAGACGCAGTAAGATTTTCCATCAGCGGGTAAAAATCCTACTCGTTTTTCCAAAAACAAGACTAATCCAAATCTCGTTATTCTGAATCCACATCAACCTTCTTATTCACAAAAGAGGATTACAAGACAAAAGTCTGTGCCTTTACAGCGCTCGAGCACAAAACAGGCTCCGTTTCAGCAAAAATCTCATTTATACGACGATACACACAAAACCGTTCTACTAAAAACCCTAAAACTTAGCCGACGCTAAAGTTCCTTAGGAAAATTGTACAGTGGAATCTTGGGTCTTACAAAGAATCTTCTATCCAACACATATAGTGTGTCTTTAGATACATTTAGGCGACAATTCAATGACTTTTTATTTTGTTCACCGAGTTTTGGAAAATATCCCAAAATTCGTAGTCCATAACCCACGAAAACTATAAAAAAAATCAATTGAAATGAATAAGTTGTTTTTCGATCCTTTTTTTTAAAGAATCTTCTATCCAACACATATAGTGTGTCTTTACATACATTTAGGCGACAATTCAATGTCTTTTTATTTTTTTCACCGAGTTTTAAAAAAAATCCCAAAATTCGTAGTCCATAACCCACGAAAACGATAAAAAAATCTATCGAAATGAATAAGTTGTTTTTCGATCCCTTTTTATTTAAAGAATCTTTTATCCAACACATATAGTATGTCTTTGGATCCATTTGTGTAGGAATTCAATGGCATTTTATTTTTTTTCACCGAGTTTTGAAAAAATCCCAAATTTCATAGTCTATAAAACCCACGAAAATTATAAAAAAAATCTATCGAAATGAATAAGTAGTTTTTCGATCCCTTTGTTTTAAAGAATCTTCTATCCAACATATATAGTATGTCTTTAGATACATTTAAGCGACAATTCATTGACTTTTTATTTTTTTCACCGAGTTTTGAAAAATATCCCAAAATTCGTAGTCCATAACCCACGAAAACTATAAAAAAAATCTATTGAAATGAATAAGTTGTTTTTCGATCCCTTTTTTTTAAACAATCTTCTATCCAACACTTTTAGTGTGTCTTTAGATCCATTTAGGTGACACTTCAAATACATTTTAATTTTTTTCACCGAGTTTTGAAAATATCCCAAAATTTCTTTTTCAACTAACACTCAGAGTGCGCATAGAATATTTTTCAATGAGCCGGCATTCAAATATACAAAAGAACTCATTACCAAAAGGTGCTTCGACAAGCAAAGTGTACTCCTGAATAAATACAATCCAAGTCTAAGTATTCAAATACTTACAACAAAACAAGTTAGAATCCTATGCCTAAACCCAAAAAACACGGTGTACAACCCACACCGGCGCATAGTTTAACTAAGCTAAACCTCCAACATCTCACTGGGGCCTGGAACAGCCACCGTCGTCACCACGACCTAACCCATCATCTGGGTGGGATGAGCCCGCAAATGAAAGAAAGGGTCACCACAAAATAAAAGTATGTATATATATAACCGGTGCGAAAGATTGTACACATAACAGTAATTCCACAAACACAAGAGAAAGCTCTTAACCACCAAAGCAATTCCCACCAACGGGTTTATATATATAATGAACACCAAGCCTAATGCAGACTTCTACAATGCGTGGTACTAACCCTAGCTACCACCATGCATGAGTTCCGGAACTGTAGGTCCAACCCCTACTAAAACACCAACGAAATCACAAGGTTAAGGTGGATCCACTCCCGCAATCACGCCCCATGGTCCACTCCCGCAACCATGTATCGAACTCAACAAAATCACAAAGGATTAAGGTAGATCCACTCCCGCAATCACACCCCATGGTCCACTCCCGCAACCATGTATTGAACTCAATAAAACCCTATAAGAATCAGGTGGGTCCACTCCTGCAACCACACCTCGTAGTCCACTCCTGCAACCACACCTCGTAGTCCACTCCCGCCACTACGCACTAACAATGCATGAGCATACGATTCCCCATGTATACTAATGCAACAAATACATACCTCCCTAGCATATGTAAACAATCCCAACAACATACATACATATCCAATCATATGTAACAAACCACAACAAACATACATACATTTCCAATCATATGTATTCACCCACATGTTCATACATACATCTCCAATCATATGTAAAACAACGCACGTATTGTAAACACTTTCTCATCACGAGAATACATAACACATACATGCCAAACACACAAACACGCATCACCGAAAATAACCAACAAACATGTTAAAACTCAGTGAAAAGACAGAAATAAAGTGATGCCCTTACCTCGGCAAGCTTCCGTCAACAATACACGCTCAAACAACACAACGCGCTTCCTAAAACAAGCAGCGCAACAATCAATACATTGTTCTCTAACCAATAGTATTGAAACTACACCAAAACCCCAAAAACCTAAAGGTTCCTAAGGAAAAACCACTCTTTCGGATACCATACCAAATTCCACCATATTGATTAACCACCATGAGTTATTTGTACTATTTTTAGGACCCAAAACAATAGGCCAAAGTCTTAAATAATTTGAAATGCAAAATGGCCGTTTTCTTGCGTTACAAGTTACGTACTTTCCGAGTACCCGAAAAACTCGTTTCCAATCCCCGCCACTTCCATAAATTAATAAAAAGGGATTAGAAAGTTAAAAACCAAGTTTAGAAATCAGAATCCCAAATTTTAGGTCTCAAAGCTCGCCCTGGCGGGTTGGCAGCGAGTGAAGGCAGTGAAGACAGGTCTCACTCACTGTGGAGCTCGCCCTGGCGAGTTCATGGCCTGTGAAGCTCGCCCCAGCGAGTTACCACTCGCCCGGCGAGTTGCACCTATCATGACAGCAAAAGACAGCAACTCACTCAACCTTTTTCCCAAACCAAGCCTAGTTTGATTCTATTAGTTCCCAACACCTTTTCAAGGCACAAAAGCAAACCATTTTCATAAGCAAGCAATACTTTTCCGAAAGCATGTTGGTTGCTTCGAGTGCAAGTTATTTGATTTTCATTTCCAAAATCAAAACCAAACCCAAGCACAAGTTTTATTACGGGCCTTAATCGACCGGTAATCATTTTCAAACATGTTTTCAAAGCGAAAAGCAACACCACATGTCACAAGAGTTTTAACCACTTGGACCCCAAAAACACCACACAAAACACTTAGGAAATATTTTCATAAACCCCAAAATATTTTTCATCGGATTTTCTAAAACAAAACCATACAACACATTTCCCTTTTGCCCAAAGGCTCAAAAACAACCTTGTTTTCCAAAACCAAACAACATAAGCTCATGTAATTGATCAATACACTAAACTTTCAAAACCCTAACTTTTCTCATGAGATTCTCACAAACTCATGGAAAATTGAAATAACAAAGCCTACACATGCTTCTCTAAACCTCATGAACAACTTTCATGAAACAAGAACAATTTATGAGCAACCTCTCACAAATTTCTCTCAAGAATCATAATCATAAAACCCTAACATAAGATGTTTTAAACCAACAAAGAAAGGAGAAGGTTTACTACCTCAGGTGGAGATGAATTCCTTTCAATCTCTATGATCCAACAAGCTTTTAATCAAGAGAAATGGTTACAAAATGACAATTTTGTGATGGTGGAAAGACAAAGGGTGGACTCACGGCCAAAGAGAAGAAGAATGGAAGGAAATCTCATGACTTTGCTACTTGTAGATATCTCATTTAATTCCTAGCCATTAGATCAAATAGGATAAAGTTCTAAGATTCAAATCTAGCCATTGGATCAATCCAAGTCTATCCTCACAAGATATTTCCCACAACCTCTTACAACGAAACGCACGCTCAGTTCTCGCGCATCGCGACGAACGAAACTCGCAAAAACAGAAAACCTACAGAAAGAACGTCTATCGTTTTTCCATTCCAAAACTTATCGCTGAATCTTTTTCCGCGACTGTAATTTTCTTCCATACCTTGGAAAATTAATCTCATAACATATCCTAACTCGCGCAGATATATAAAACTTCCAACCGAAATCCTACTGAATTCAGAACCAGTAAAATTTCACAACAGCGGGTAAAATCTTACTCGTTTTTCCAAAAACAAGGATAATCCAAATCTCGCTATTCTGGATCCACAGAAATCTCCTCATACTTAAAAGAGGATCACGACCCGAAAGTCTGTGCCTTTCCAGCGCACGAGCACAAAACAGGCTCAATTACAGCAAAAATTCCATTAATGCGACGATACTCACAAAACCGCTTCACCAAAAACCCTAAAACTTAGCCGACGCTAAAGTTCCTTAGAAAAACCGCACAGTAAAATCTTGGGTCTTACACTATCGAAATGAATAAGTAGTTTTTCGATCCCTTTTTTTTAAAGAATCTTCTATCCAACACATATAGTGTGTCTTTAGATACATTTAGGCGACAACTCAATGACTTTTTATTTTTTTCACCGAGTTTTGAAAAATATCCCAAAATTCGTAGTCCATAACCCACGAAAACTATAAAAAAAATTTATTGAAACGAATAAGTTGTTTTTCGATCCCTTTTTTTTAAACAATCTTCTATCCAACACTTGTAGTGTGTCTTTAGATGCATTTAGGTGACACTTCAAATACATTTTAATTTTTTTCACCGAGTTTTGAAAATATCCCAAAATTCGTAGTCCGTAACCCACGAAAACTCTAAAAAAATCTATCGAAATGAATAATTTGTATTTCGATCCCTTTTTATTTAAAGAATCTTTTATCCAACACATATAGTATGTCTTTGGATCCATTTGTGTAGGAATTCAATGGCATTTTATTTTTTTCACCGAGTTTTGAAAAATTCCCAAAATTCATAGTCTATAACCCACGAAAACTATAAAAAAATCTAACGAAATGAGTAAGTTGTTTTTCTATCCCTTTTCTTAAAGGAATCTTCAATCCAACACATATAGTGTGTCTTTAGATACATTTAAGCGACAATTCAATGACTTTTTATTTTTTTCACCGAGTTTTGAAAAATTCCCAAAATTCGTAGTCCATAACCCACGAAAATTATAAAAAAAATCTATCGAAATGAATAAGTAGTTTTTCGATCCTTTTTTTTTAAAGAATCTTCTATCCAACACATATAGTGTGTCTTTATATACATTTAGGCGACAATTCAATGACTTTTTATTTTTTTCACCGAGTTTTGAAAAATATCCCAAAATTCGTAGTCCATAACCCACGAAAACTATAAAAAAAAATCTATTGAAATGAATAAGTTGTTTTTCGATCCCTTTTTTTTAAACAATCTTCTATCCAACACTTGTAGTGTCTCTTTAGATGCATTTAGGTGACACTTCAAATACATTTTAATTTTTTTCACCGAGTTTTGAAAATATCCCAAAATTCGTAGTCCGTAACCCACGAAAACTCTAAAAAAATCTATCGAAATGAATAATTTGTTTTTCGATCCCTTTTTATTTAAAGAATCTTTTATCCAACACATATAGTATGTCTTTGGATCCATTTGTGTAGGAATTCAATGGCATTTTATTTTTTTCACCGAGTTTTGAAAAATTCCCAAAATTCATAGTCTATAACCCACGAAAACTATAAAAAAATCTAACGAAATGAATAAGTTGTTTTTCTATCCCTTTTCTTAAAGGAATCTTCTATCCAACACATATAGTGTGTCTTTAGATACATTTAAGCGACAATTCAATGACTTTTTATTTTTTTCACCGGGTTTTGAAAAATTCCCAAAATTCGTAGTCCATAACCCACGAAAATTATAAAAAAAATCAATCGAAATGAATAAGTAGTTTTTCGATCCTTTTTTTTTAAAGAATCTTCTATCCAACACATATAGTGTGTCTTTAGATACATTTAGGCGACAATTCAATGACTTTTTATTTTTTTCACCGAGTTTTGAAAAATATCCCAAAATTCGTAGTCCATAACCCACGAAAACTATAAAAAAAATCTATTGAAATGAATAAGTTGTTTTTCGATCCCTTTTTTTTAAACAATCTTCTATCCAACACTTGTAGTGTGTCTTTAGATGCATTTAGGTGACACTTCAAATACATTTTAATTTTTTTCACCGAGTTTTGAAAATATCCCAAAATTCGTAGTCCGTAACCCACGAAAACTCTAAAAAAATCTATCGAAATGAATAATTTGTTTTTCGATCCCTTTTTATTTAAAGAATCTTTTATCCAACACATATAGTATGTCTTTGGATCCATTTGTGTAGGAATTCAATGGCTTTTTTTTTTTCACCGAGTTTTGAAAAATTCCCAAAATTCATAGTCTATAACCCACGAAAACTATAGAAAAATCTAACGAAATGAATAAGTTGTTTTTCTATCCCTTTTTTTAAAGGAATCTTCTATCCAACACATATAGTGTGTCTTTAGATACATTTAAGCGACAATTCAATGACTTTTTATTTTTTTCACCGAGTTTTCAAAAATTTCCAAAATTCGTAGTCCATAACCCACGAAAATTATTAAAAAAATCTATTGAAATGAATAAGTAGTTTTTCGATCCCTTTTTTTTTAAAGAATCTTCTATCCAACACATATAGTGTGTCTTTAGATACATTTAGGCGACAACTCAATGACTTTTTATTTTTTTCACCGAGTTTTGAAAAATATCCCAAAATTCGTAGTCGATAACCCACGAAAACTATAAAAAAAATCTATTGAAATGAATAAGTTGTTTTTCGATCCCTTTTTTTTAAATAATCTTCTATCCAACACTTGTAGTGTGTCTTTAGATGCATTTAGGTAACACTTCAAATACATTTTAATTTTTTTCACCGAGTTTTGAAAATATCCCAAAATTCGTAGTCCGTAACCCACGAAAATTCTAAAAAAAACTATCGAAATGAATAATTTGTATTTCGATCCCTTTTTATTTAAAGAATCTTTTATCCAACACATATAGTATGTCTTTGGATCCATTTGTGTAGGAATTCAATTGCATTTTATTTTTTTCAACGAGTTTTGAAAAATTCCTAAAATTCTTAGTCCATAACCCACGAAAATTATAAAAAAATATATCGAAATAAATAAGTAGTTTTTCGATCCTTTTTTTTTAAAGAATCTTCTATCCAACACATATAGTGTGTCTTTAGATACATTTAGGCGACAATTCAATGACTTTTTATTTTTTTCACCGAGTTTTGGAAAATATCCCAAAATTCGTAGTCCATAACCCACGAAAACTATAAAAAAAATCTATTGAAATGAATAAGTTGTTTTTCGATCCTTTTTTTTAAAGAATCTTCTATCCAACACATATAGTGTGTCTTTACATACATTTAGGCGACAATTCAATGACTTTTTATTTTTTTCACCGAGTTTTAAAAAAAATCCCAAAATTCGTAGTCCATAACCCACGAAAACGATAAAAAAATCTGTCGAAATGAATAAGTTGTTTTTCGATCCCTTTTTATTTAAAGAATCTTTTATCCAACACATATAGTATGTCTTTGGATCCATTTGTGTAGGAATTCAATGGCATTTTATTTTTTTTCACCGAGTTTTGAAAAAATCCCAAATTTCATAGTCTATAAAACCCACGAAAATTATAAAAAAAATCTATCGAAATGAATAAGTAGTTTTTCGATCCCTTTGTTTTAAAGAATCTTCTATCCAACATATATAGTGTGTCTTTAGATACATTTAAGCGACAATTAATTGACTTTTTATTTTTTTCACCGAGTTTTGAAAAATATCCCAAAATTCGTAGTCCATAACCCACGAAAACTATAAAACAAATCTATTGAAATGAATAAGTTGTTTTCCGATCCCTTTTTTTTAAACAATCTTCTATCCAACACTTGTAGTGTGTCTTTAGATGCATTTAGGTGACACTTCAAATACATTTTAATTTTTTTCACCGAGTTTTGAAAATATCCCAAAATTCGTAGTTCGTAACCCACGAAAACTCTAAAAAAATCTATCGAAATGAATAATTTGTTTTTCGATCCCTTTTTATTTAAAGAATCTTTTATCCAACACATATAGTATGTCTTTGGATCCATTTGTGTAGGAATTCAATGGTTTTTTTTTTTTCACCGAGTTTTGAAAAATTCCCAAAATTCATAGTCTATAACCCACGAAAACTATAGAAAAATCTAACGAAATGAATAAGTTGTTTTTCTATCCCTTTTTATAAAGGAATCTTCTATCCAACACATATAGTGTGTCTTTAGATACATTTAAGCGACAATTCAATGACTTTTTATTTTTTTCACCGAGTTTTGAAAAATATCCCAAAATTCGTAGTCCATAACCCACGAAAACTATAAAAAAAATCTATTGAAATGAATAAGTTGTTTTTCGATCCCTTTTTTTTAAATAATCTTCTATCCAACACTTGTAGTGTGTCTTTAGATGCATTTAGGTAACACTTCAAATACATTTTAATTTTTTTCACCGAGTTTTGAAAATGTCCCAAAATTCGTAGTCCGTAACCCACGAAAATTCTAAAAAATTCTATCGAAATGAATAATTTGTTTTTCGATCCCTTTTTATTTAAAGAATCTTTTATCCAACACATATAGTATGTCTTTGGATCCATTTGTGTAGGAATTCAATTGCATTTTATTTTTTTCAACGAGTTTTGAAAAATTCCTAAAATTCTTAGTCCATAACCCACGAAAATTATAAAAAAATATATCGAAATAAATAAGTAGTTTTTCGATCCTTTTTTTTTAAAGAATCTTCTATCCAACACATATAATGTGTCTTTAGATACATTTAGGCGACAATTCAATGACTTTTTATTTTTTTCACCGAGTTTTGGAAAATATCCCAAAATTCGTAGTCCATAACCCACGAAAACTATAAAAAAAATCTATTGAAATGAATAAGTTGTTTTTCGATCCTTTTTTTTAAAGAATATTCTATCCAACACATACAGTGTGTCTTTACATACATTTAGGCGACAATTCACTGACTTTTTATTTTTTTCACCGAGTTTTAAAAAAAATCCCAAAATTCGTAGTCCATAACCCACGAAAACGATAAAAAAATCTATCGAAATGAATAAGTTGTTTTTCGATCCCTTTTTATTTAAAGAATCTTTTATCCAACACATATAGTATGTCTTTGGATCCATTTGTGTAGGAATTCAATGGCATTTTATTTTTTTTCACCGAGTTTTGAAAAAATCCCAAATTTCATAGTCTATAAAACCCACGAAAATTATAAAAAAAATCTATCGAAATGAATAAGTAGTTTTTCGATCCCTTTGTTTTAAAGAATCTTCTATCCAACATATATAGTGTGTCTTTAGAGACATTTAAGCGACAATTCATTGACTTTTTATTTTTTTCACCGAGTTTTGAAAAATATCCCAAAATTCGTAGTCCATAACCCACGAAAACTATAAAACAAATCTATTGAAATGAATAAGTTGTTTTTCGATCCCTTTTTTTTAAACAATCTTCTATCCAACACTTGTAGTGTGTCTTTAGATGCATTTCGGTGACACTTCAAATACATTTTAATTTTTTTCACCGAGTTTTGAAAATATCCCAAAATTCGTAGTCCGCAACCCACGAAAACTCTAAAAAAATCTATCGAAATGAATCATTTGTTTTTCGATCCCTTTTTATTTAAAGAATCTTTTATCCAACACATATAGTATGTCTTTGGATCCATTTGTGTAGGAATTCAATTGCATTTTATTTTTTTCAACGAGATTTAAAAAATTCCTAAAATTCTTAGTCCATAACCCACGAAAATTATAAAAAAATATATCGAAATAAATAAGTAGTTTTTCGATCCTTTTTTTTTAAAGAATCTTCTATCCAACATGTACATATAGTGTGTCTTTAGATACATTTAGGCGACAATTCAATGACTTTTCATTTTTTTCACCGAGTTATGGAAAATATCCCAAAATTCGTAGTCCATAACCCACGAAAACTATAAAAAAAATCTATTGAAATGAATAAGTTGTTTTTCGATCGTTTTTTTTAAAGAATCTTCTATCCAACACATATAGTGTGTCTTTACATACATTTAGGCGACAATTCAATGACTTTTTAATTTTTTTCACCAAGTTTTAAAAAAAATCCCAAAATTCGTAGTCCATAACCCACGAAAACGATAAAAAAATCTGTCGAAATGAATAAGTTGTTTTTCGATCCCTTTTTATTTAAAGAATCTTTTATCCAACACATATAGTATGTCTTTGGATCCATTTGTGTTGGAATTCAATGGCATTTTATTTTTTTTCACCGAGTTTTGAAAAAATCCCAAATTTCATAGTCTATAAAACCCACGAAAATTATAAAAAAAATCTATCGAAATGAATAAGTAGTTTTTCGATCCCTTTGTTTTAAAGAATCTTCTATCCAACATATATAGTGTGTCTTTAGATACATTTAAGCGACAATTCATTGACTTTTTATTTTTTTCACCGAGTTTTGAAAAATATCCCAAAATTCGTAGTCCATAACCCACGAAAACTATAAAACAAATCTATTGAAATGAATAAGTTGTTTTTCGATCCCTTTTTTTTAAACAATCTTCTATCCAACACTTGTAGTGTGTCTTTAGATGCATTTCGGTGACACTTCAAATACATTTTAATTTTTTTCACCGAGTTTTGAAAATATCCCAAAATTCGTAGTCCGTAACCCACGAAAACTCTAAAAAAATCTATCGAAATGAATCATTTGTTTTTCGATCCCTTTTTATTTAAAGAATCTTTTATCCAACACATATAGTATGTCTTTGGATCCATTTGTGTAGGAATTCAATTGCATTTTATTTTTTTCAACGAGATTTAAAAAATTCCTAAAATTCTTAGTCCATAACCCACGAAAATTATAAAAAAATATATCGAAATAAATAAGTAGTTTTTCGATCCTTTTTTTTTAAAGAATCTTCTATCCAACATGTACATATAGTGTGTCTTTAGATACATTTAGGCGACAATTCAATGACTTTTCATTTTTTTCACCGAGTTATGGAAAATATCCCAAAATTCGTAGTCCATAACCCACGAAAACTATAAAAAAAATCTATTGAAATGAATAAGTTGTTTTTCGATCGTTTTTTTTAAAGAATCTTCTATCCAACACATATAGTGTGTCTTTACATACATTTAGGCGACAATTCAATGACTTTTTAATTTTTTTCACCAAGTTTTAAAAAAAATCCCAAAATTCGTAGTCCATAACCCACGAAAACGATAAAAAAATCTGTCGAAATGAATAAGTTGTTTTTCGATCCCTTTTTATTTAAAGAATCTTTTATCCAACACATATAGTATGTCTTTGGATCCATTTGTGTAGGAATTCAATGGCATTTTATTTTTTTTCACCGAGTTTTGAAAAAATCCCAAATTTCATAGTCTATAAAACCCACGAAAATTATTAAAAAAATCTATCGAAATGAATAAGTAGTTTTTCGATCCCTTTGTTTTAAAGAATCTTCTATCCAACATATATAGTGTGTCTTTAGATACATTTAAGCGACAATTAATTGACTTTTTATTTTTTTCACCGAGTTTTGAAAAATATCCCAAAATTCGTAGTCCATAACCCACGAAAACTATAAAACAAATCTATTGAAATGAATAAGTTGTTTTCCGATCCCTTTTTTTTAAACAATCTTCTATCCAACACTTGTAGTGTGTCTTTAGATGCATTTAGGTGACACTTCAAATACATTTTAATTTTTTTCACCGAGTTTTGAAAATATCCCAAAATTCGTAGTTCGTAACCCACGAAAACTCAAAAAAAATCTATCGAAATGAATAATTTGTTTTTCGATCCCTTTTTATTTAAAGAATCTTTTATCCAACACATATAGTATGTCTTTGGATCCATTTGTGTAGGAATTCAATGGTTTTTTTTTTTTCACCGAGTTTTGAAAAATTCCCAAAATTCATAGTCTATAACCCACGAAAACTATAGAAAAATCTAACGAAATGAATAAGTTGTTTTTCTATCCCTTTTTATAAAGGAATCTTCTATCCAACACATATAGTGTGTCTTTAGATACATTTAAGCGACAATTCAATGACTTTTTATTTTTTTCACCGAGTTTTGAAAAATATCCCAAAATTCGTAGTCCATAACCCACGAAAACTATAAAAAAAATCTATTGAAATGAATAAGTTGTTTTTCGATCCCTTTTTTTTAAATAATCTTCTATCCAACACTTGTAGTGTGTCTTTAGATGCATTTAGGTAACACTTCAAATACATTTTAATTTTTTTCACCGAGTTTTGAAAATGTCCCAAAATTCGTAGTCCGTAACCCACGAAAATTCTAAAAAATTCTATCGAAATGAATAATTTGTTTTTCGATCCCTTTTTATTTAAAGAATCTTTTATCCAACACATATAGTATGTCTTTGGATCCATTTGTGTAGGAATTCAATTGCATTTTATTTTTTTCAACGAGTTTTGAAAAATTCCTAAAATTCTTAGTCCATAACCCACGAAAATTATAAAAAAATATATCGAAATAAATAAGTAGTTTTTCGATCCTTTTTTTTTAAAGAATCTTCTATCCAACACATATAATGTGTCTTTAGATACATTTAGGCGACAATTCAATGACTTTTTATTTTTTTCACCGAGTTTTGGAAAATATCCCAAAATTCGTAGTCCATAACCCACGAAAACTATAAAAAAAATCTATTGAAATGAATAAGTTGTTTTTCGATCCTTTTTTTTAAAGAATATTCTATCCAACACATACAGTGTGTCTTTACATACATTTAGGCGACAATTCACTGACTTTTTATTTTTTTCACCGAGTTTTAAAAAAAATCCCAAAATTCGTAGTCCATAACCCACGAAAACGATAAAAAAATCTATCGAAATGAATAAGTTGTTTTTCGATCCCTTTTTATTTAAAGAATCTTTTATCCAACACATATAGTATGTCTTTGGATCCATTTGTGTAGGAATTCAATGGCATTTTATTTTTTTTCACCGAGTTTTGAAAAAATCCCAAATTTCATAGTCTATAAAACCCACGAAAATTATAAAAAAAATCTATCGAAATGAATAAGTAGTTTTTCGATCCCTTTGTTTTAAAGAATCTTCTATCCAACATATATAGTGTGTCTTTAGAGACATTTAAGCGACAATTCATTGACTTTTTATTTTTTTCACCGAGTTTTGAAAAATATCCCAAAATTCGTAGTCCATAACCCACGAAAACTATAAAACAAATCTATTGAAATGAATAAGTTGTTTTTCGATCCCTTTTTTTTAAACAATCTTCTATCCAACACTTGTAGTGTGTCTTTAGATGCATTTCGGTGACACTTCAAATACATTTTAATTTTTTTCACCGAGTTTTGAAAATATCCCAAAATTCGTAGTCCGCAACCCACGAAAACTCTAAAAAAATCTATCGAAATGAATCATTTGTTTTTCGATCCCTTTTTATTTAAAGAATCTTTTATCCAACACATATAGTATGTCTTTGGATCCATTTGTGTAGGAATTCAATTGCATTTTATTTTTTTCAACGAGATTTAAAAAATTCCTAAAATTCTTAGTCCATAACCCACGAAAATTATAAAAAAATATATCGAAATAAATAAGTAGTTTTTCGATCCTTTTTTTTTAAAGAATCTTCTATCCAACATGTACATATAGTGTGTCTTTAGATACATTTAGGCGACAATTCAATGACTTTTCATTTTTTTCACCGAGTTATGGAAAATATCCCAAAATTCGTAGTCCATAACCCACGAAAACTATAAAAAAAATCTATTGAAATGAATAAGTTGTTTTTCGATCGTTTTTTTTAAAGAATCTTCTATCCAACACATATAGTGTGTCTTTACATACATTTAGGCGACAATTCAATGACTTTTTAATTTTTTTCACCAAGTTTTAAAAAAAATCCCAAAATTCGTAGTCCATAACCCACGAAAACGATAAAAAAATCTGTCGAAATGAATAAGTTGTTTTTCGATCCCTTTTTATTTAAAGAATCTTTTATCCAACACATATAGTATGTCTTTGGATCCATTTGTGTAGGAATTCAATGGCATTTTATTTTTTTTCACCGAGTTTTGAAAAAATCCCAAATTTCATAGTCTATAAAACCCACGAAAATTATAAAAAAAATCTATCGAAATGAATAAGTAGTTTTTCGATCCCTTTGTTTTAAAGAATCTTCTATCCAACATATATAGTGTGTCTTTAGATACATTTAAGCGACAATTCATTGACTTTTTATTTTTTTCACCGAGTTTTGAAAAATATCCCAAAATTCGTAGTCCATAACCCACGAAAACTATAAAACAAATCTATTGAAATGAATAAGTTGTTTTTCGATCCCTTTTTTTTAAACAATCTTCTATCCAACACTTGTAGTGTGTCTTTAGATGCATTTCGGTGACACTTCAAATACATTTTAATTTTTTTCACCGAGTTTTGAAAATATCCCAAAATTCGTAGTCCGTAACCCACGAAAACTCTAAAAAAATCTATCGAAATGAATCATTTGTTTTTCGATCCCTTTTTATTTAAAGAATCTTTTATCCAACACATATAGTATGTCTTTGGATCCATTTGTGTAGGAATTCAATTGCATTTTATTTTTTTCAACGAGATTTAAAAAATTCCTAAAATTCTTAGTCCATAACCCACGAAAATTATAAAAAAATATATCGAAATAAATAAGTAGTTTTTCGATCCTTTTTTTTTAAAGAATCTTCTATCCAACATGTACATATAGTGTGTCTTTAGATACATTTAGGCGACAATTCAATGACTTTTCATTTTTTTCACCGAGTTATGGAAAATATCCCAAAATTCGTAGTCCATAACCCACGAAAACTATAAAAAAAATCTATTGAAATGAATAAGTTGTTTTTCGATCGTTTTTTTTAAAGAATCTTCTATCCAACACATATAGTGTGTCTTTACATACATTTAGGCGACAATTCAATGACTTTTTAATTTTTTTCACCAAGTTTTAAAAAAAATCCCAAAATTCGTAGTCCATAACCCACGAAAACGATAAAAAAATCTGTCGAAATGAATAAGTTGTTTTTCGATCCCTTTTTATTTAAAGAATCTTTTATCCAACACATATAGTATGTCTTTGGATCCATTTGTGTAGGAATTCAATGGCATTTTATTTTTTTTCACCGAGTTTTGAAAAAATCCCAAATTTCATAGTCTATAAAACCCACGAAAATTATTAAAAAAATCTATCGAAATGAATAAGTAGTTTTTCGATCCCTTTGTTTTAAAGAATCTTCTATCCAACATATATAGTGTGTCTTTAGATACATTTAAGCGACAATTCATTGACTTTTTATTTTTTTCACCGAGTTTTGAAAAATATCCCAAAATTCGTAGTCCATAACCCACGAAAACTATAAAACAAATCTATTGAAATGAATAAGTTGTTTTTCGATCCCTTTTTTTTAAACAATCTTCTATCCAACACTTGTAGTGTGTCTTTAGATGCATTTAGGTGACACTTCAAATACATTTTAATTTTTTTCACCGAGTTTTGAAAATATCCCAAAATTCGTAGTCTGTAACCCACGAAAACTCTAAAAAAATCTATCGAAATGAATAATTTTTTTTTTCGATCCCTTTTTATTTAAAGAATCTTTTATCCAACACATATAGTATATCTTTGGATCCATTTGGGTAGGAATTCAATGGCATTTTATTTTTTTCACCGAGCTTTGAAAAATTCCCAAAATTCATAGTCTATAACCCACGAAAACTATAAAAAAATCTAACGAAATGAATAAGTTGTTTTTCTATCCCTTTTCTTAAAGGAATCTTCTATCCAACACATATAGTGTGTCTTTAGATACATTTAAGCGACAATTCAATGACTTTTTATTTTTTTCACCGAGTTTTGAAAAATTCCCAAAATTCGTAGTCCATAACCCACGAAAATTATAAAAAAAATATATCGAAATGAATAAGTAGTTTTTCGATCCCTTTTTTTTAAAGAATCTTCTATCCAACACATATAGTGTGTCTTTAGATACATTTAGGCGACAACTCAATGACTTTTTATTTTTTTCACCAAGTTTTGAAAAATATCCCAAAATTCGTAGTCCATAACCCACGAAAACTATAAAAAAAATCTTTTGAAATGAATAAGTTGTTTTTCGATCCTTTTTTTTAAAGAATCTTCTATCCAACACATATAGTGTGTCTTTAGATACATTTAGGCGACAATTCAATAACTTTTTATTTTTTTCACCGAGTTTTAGAAAAAATCCCAAAATTCGTAGTCCATAACCCACGAAAACGATAAAAAAAATCTATCGAAATGAATAAGTTGTTTTTCGATCCCTTTTTATTTAAAGAATCTTTTATCCAACACATATAGTATGTCTTTGGATCCATTTGTGTAAGAATTCAATGGCATTTTATTTTTTCACCGAGTTTTGAAAAATTCCCAAAATTCATAGTCTATAACCCACGAAAACTATAAATAAATCTAACGAAATGAATGAGTTGTTTTTCTATCCCTTTTTTTAAAGGAATCTTCTATCCAACACATATAGTGTGTCTTTAGATACATTTAAGCGACAATTCAATGACTTTTTATTTTTTCACTGAGTTTTGAAAAATTCCCAAAATTCGTAGTCCATAACCCACGAAAATTATAAAAAAAATCTATCGAAATGAATAAGTAGTTTTTCGATCCCTTTTTTTTAAAGAATCTTCTATTCAACACATATTGTGTGTCTTTAGATACATTTAGGGGACAATTCAATGACTTTTTATTTTTTTCACCGAATTTTAAAAAAAATCCCAAAATTCGTTGTCCATAACTCAGGAAAACGATAAAAAAATCTATCGAAATGAATAAATTGTTTTTTGATCCCTTTTTATTTAAAGAATCTTTTATCCAACACATATAGTATGTCTTTGGATCCATTTGTGTAGGAATTCAATGGCATTTTATTTTTTTCACCGAGTTTGGAAAAATGCCCAAAATTCATAGTCTATAACGGTTTTCCTTGGAGATGGAAAATTCGTCCACCAGGTTTTATCAATTTGCAAATTCTTCCTCAATTAGTTAAAAGAATGAAATTGGCTGATATTATGACAATACTAGGTAGCATAGATATCATTATGGGAGAAGTTGATCGGTGAAATGATAATTGATACAACGGAAGTCCAAGATATAAATTCTTTTTCCGGATTGGAATCTTTCAAAGAGGTCTACGGAATTCTATGGATACTTGTACCGCCTGCCACATGTGCAAAAACTGACGGAAGGGACCAAATTGAAACCTAAAATAAACGTAAGGGACCAAATTGAAACTTTTTAAACGTAAGGGACCAAATTGAAACCTAAAATAAACGTAAGGGACCAAATATGTAGTTTAACCAAAAAAATATAATGAAATGAATAAGTTGTTTTTCAATCCCTTTTTTAAAGGAATCTTCTATCCAACACATATAGTGTGTCTTTAGATACATTTAAACGACAATTCAATGACTTTTTATTTTTTTACCGAGTTTTGAAAAATTCCCAAAATTCGTAGTCCATAACCCACGAAAATTATAAAAAAAATCTATCGAAATGAATAAGTAGTTTTTCGATCCCTTTTTTTTAAAGAATCTTCTATCCAACACATATAGTGTGTCTTTAGATACATTTAGGCGACAATTCAATGACTTTTTATTTTTTACACCGAGTTTTGAAAAATATTCCAAAATTCGTAGTCCATAACCCACGAAAACTATAAAACAAATCTATTGAAATGAATAAGTTGTTTTTCGATCTCTTTTTTTAAACAATCTTCTATCCAACACATGTAGTGTGTCTTTAGATGCATTTAGGTGACACTTCAAATACATTTTAATTTTTTTCACCGAGTTTTGAAAAATATCCCAAAATTCGTAGTCCATAACCCACGAAAACTATAAAAAAAATCTATTGAAATGAATAAGTTCTTTTTCGATCTTTTTTTTAACGAATCTTCTATCCAACACATATATTGTGTCTTTAGATACATTTAGGGGACAATTCAATGACTTTTTATTTTTTTCACCGAGTTTAAAAAAAATCTATAACACCCCAACTAAAATATCTAGAATATTTAGTCAAGACATTAATAACTGAATTACAAGAATTTCCTCATAAATAAATGATAATTGATACAACACAGCGGAAATGAATAACATTTGAAATACACAAATAGACTGGAACAAGATGACCAAATAGACAATTATAGCAAGGAAGAAAAATAAAATCTTCTGATCTGACAATCCAAGCTCAGCTCCAACTGCCAGTCCTCTCCTGGTCCTTGCTCTGAATAACCTGTCTTCCTAAAAAAATTAAATTGGAGTGGGGTGAGACTACTAAGCATCAGTGGGTCCTACTAGCCTCCTAATGGTGACTACACCGGGGGAACCTAGATAGTGTAATAATCTAAGTTCAACTGTCTTACATACAAATGTATTCATTAATAATAAAATAAGGTGTAACACACAATTATTATCTGGTCAATTACTCTTCAAAGGACACGCCGAGGCAAGCCGGTCTCGGGTGCCTGACTCTGCATACTACCGAAACAGAGGCTCGGATTCCGATGTTGGCTCACAAAAATAATCAGAATTCAGAGGAATTCTTTAAGATGGTACTAATGACCATTTAATTCAATAATTTATCACAGTTCTAACCAATATATCCCACCCAGGGTAACCTAAGCATGCTACTAATACAAATAGATATACATGTTATTCTCTTACCATATCATCCATTTTACACTGTTAAAACATGTCCATGAAATCCAAATTGCATTCGGATATAAAAAGAGTGTTTAGAGTTTTTAAAGAATAAATTATGCAGGTTTTGTCCCTGCTAAACTCGCTGTGGCGTGTACTCACTCGCTACGGCGAGATTTCATGTCATTGACCTGTAACACTCGCCCTGGCGAGTCAACAACTCGTCTGGCGAGTTATACAGGCAACAACACTCGCCCTGGCGCGTAATTACTTGTTGCGGCGAGTTCATCAGAACAGGCCCCTGTTTTGCAGAAAACACAATTTTTAAAAGATACCACCTACAATCTCTATGCAACTCGTTACAAATATGCTCAATAGTGTATGATAAATTATATGGGAGTAGGAATTGGGAATGATTCCTACTCTTTCATCAATTTTGATCCTAAACCTATGTTGGCATGCAAATCATCATATTTGGGGATAAACTAAGTTCTACAACAAAACTATGGTTAAAGATCCTAAGAACCCACCTGGAATGACACTTAATTCTGACTCTGCGAGTTCCCTACGACATTGGAATCAATCCTGGTTGCTTCAAGGAGTCCCCAATGATGCCTCCAACACCCTAGCATCAAATTTTCACACTTATGGAGCATTTCTACCCTGAGAGGCTCACCGGGCGAGCTCTGTACTCGCGTACTCGCCACGGCGAGTGCATCAGAATTTCCAGAACAAAACAGCTTCAGACCTCCAACTTCAAAATGCCCTACAGACTTCGTTACTACACCAAAATTCATGAAACAGGTACCAAAACGACCGGAATTTCATTAGCAAACTAGACCAAAAAGAATTAACACAATCAGAGTTGTGAGCAGAGATTTATTACTGTTTTACTAAGGGCTCTGTTTCCATTACGGGATTTTACAACTTCATCCAATTCTTCTAATTTCCATCAACAACTACCATAATGAATTGTTCAATTCCTCACATGAAATCACAGGGAAAAGGGTGGAAAAGGAATTAGGTCTTGGGTCCGAGCAAATAGAGGAAAATTAGAAACATAATTGAGTCTTTCTCCTTACCTTAGTTTCCTAATGGCACAAATTGATGCTCTGAAGCAAGAATCGACACATGCAATTGAAAACAGAGTTGTGTTCATAACATGAGTAAAAGGAAGAGCACGAAATTAAGGAAAGGATTGAAGGATTATGTAACAGCCCGGGCCCTTTTCTACGTATATAGTAGGCCACCCCGGCACTGTACATCACGATCTTCTCCACCCCCCTCTCTAGTGGAGTTTTTGCGTTCCGTGGGAATCGAACCATGTACCATGGGGATAAGTACATGTTCAATCCATTCACACTACCAATTGCGCTAGTAGCTCAATTGGTAGTGGGAATGGATTGAACATGTACTTATCCCCATGGTACATGGTTCGATTCCCACGGAAGGCAAAAACTCCACTAGAGAGGGGGGTGGAGAAGATCGTGATGTACAGTGCCGGGGTGGCCTACTATATACGTAGAAAAGGGCCCGGGCTGTTACATAAAAAGGCGCCTTTTTATGTAACAGCCCGAGCCTTCGGCGATCCCGGCACTGCTACCTCACGATCTTCTCCAACCCCCTTCACTATTGGAGTTTTTGCCTTCCGTGGGAATCGATCCCATGTACCTGGGGATAAGTACATGTCCAATCCATTCCCACTACCAATTGAGCTAGTAGCCCAATTGGTAGTGGGAATGGATTGAACATGTACTTATCCCCATGGTACATGGTTCGATTCCAACGGAAGGCAAAAACTCCAATAGTGAAGGGGGTTGGAGAAGATTGTGAGGTGGCAGTCGGGACCACCTATGTTGGTGGGGCCCGGGCTGTTACTTAAAAAGGCGCCTTTTTATGTAACAGCCCTGGCCATTCCCGATACCAGGTAACTCAGCCATTCCCGATACTGAGCACTGTTACTCACGGCCTTCTTCACCCCCCTTGTGGAGTTTTTGCCCTCGTGGTGAATCGAACCATGTACCTGGAGCATAAGTACATGTTCAATGCATTCACCATGTTCAATGCATTCACCAGGTGGTGAATGCATTGAACATGTACTTATGCTCCAGGTACATGGTTCGATTCACCACGAGGGCAAAAACTCCACAAGGGGGGTGGAGAAGGCCGTGAGTAACAGTGCTCAGTATCGGGAATGGCTGAGTTACCTGGTATCGGGAATGGCCAGGGCTGTTACATAAAACACTTAGGAAATATTTTCATAAACCCCAAAATATTTTTCATCGGATTTTCTAAAACAAAACCATACAACGCATTTCCCTTTTGCCCAAAGGTTCAAAGACAACTTTTCTTTTCAAAACCTTACAACTTAACCTCATGTTATTGCTCAATACATAACCACAGAAAGCCGATTTGCAGACAAGTATCTTCGCACACCTGGCTCGGGAAAGAAAACCAATTTCCGAGCACAGTCTAGAATAACATAATGATAAGACAACCAATCCATCCCGAGGATGATCTCGAGAGATAACAGCGGTAGACAAACCAAATTGACCAGAAAATCCCTATTCTGGATTACTACCAAACAATGCAAACATGCAGTATTCACTACCAAATCCTTAGCAGGAGTCAAAATATTCAAATCAAACGGAAGAACAGAAACATTCAAACTCAAACGATTTGCACAAGCCAAAGATATGAATGAGTGGGTTGCCCCCGTGTCAATCAAAGCAGTTAAAGAATTACCTGCGATGTGACAGCTCTCGTGGATGGCATTGCTAGCCTGCCCACTCAACTCAGTGCCCATACAGTAAGCACGTGCCTTCGCCGCAGGTCTGGCACCCTGTGAGCCTTGTGCCACATTTGCCGACGGCCCGGCCTTCGGGGCTCTGCAATCTCTAGCAAAGTGTCCCGGCTTCTTGCAATTGAAACAAGCGCTTCCCCCCTTCGGTTGCGTGCACTCATTTGAAAAAATGCCCCGCTTCTCCACAGTTGTAGCAAGTCCCCTTACCACCATCAGATTTTCCCCGGGTCACTTGATTCACCGATCTGCCCGGTCCTTTACTGTGTTGAGGACGGTTATAAGGCTTACTCCCTTGCCTCCCACTATTTTGAGTCGAACCACGATCATTGGTACGACTTGGTCCTCCGGCACTAGACCCTCCTTGGCGGTTCACCCGCTTATTCCTCATGTCCTCTACCTCTTGGCACTTCTCTACCAAGACCTGAAACTGTCGGATACCCAATGGCACAACCGAATCCTGTAGTTCGTACCTCAGCCCATCTTGGAAACGACGGCACATATAATCCTCATTTATCTCATCCCTAAAGAAGCGGAAGAAACGGGATAGTGATTCGAACTTCTTGGCATATGTTTCAACATTCATGCCCCCCTGACGCAACCTCAGAAATTCCTCCTCATCTATCCCATCTCGTCTTTGTGTGGATTATCGGAAGCTTAATAAGGTGACTATCAAGAACCGATATCCATTGCCACGGATTGATGATCTGATGGATCAGTTGAGGGGAGCCTCAGTGTTTTCAAAGATTGACTTGAAATCTGGTTATCACCAGATAAGAGTAAGAGATGAGAATATTCAGAAAACGGCATTTAGGACGCGATATGGGCATTATGAGTTTTTGGTGATGCCGTTCGGAGTGACGAATGCACCTGCTATCTTTATGGCCTACATGAATCGGATATTCCATTCATTTTTGGACAAGTTCGTAGTGGTATTTATTGATGACATTCTAGTGTATTCGAAGAGTGAGGAGGAACATGTAGAGCATCTTCGTCTAGTATTGCAAGTTTTGCGGGAAAGTAAGCTGTATGCAAACCCGTCAAAGTGTGACTTTTGGTTGGAAGAGGTGAATTTCCTTGGCCATGTAATATCAAAAGAGGGAATAGCCGTGGATCCAGCCAAGATTGATACGGTACTTTCATGGAAGCAGCCTCAAACAGTGACGGATGTGAGAAGTTTTGTTGGTTTGGCCGGTTATTACCGAAGGTTTATAGAAGGATTTGCTAAGATTGTGGCGCCAATGACACAACTTACGCGAAAAGATCAACCTTTTGCTTGGACTGAGAAGTGTGAGTTGAGTTTTCAGTTGTTGAAAGAACGGTTGACGACTTCACCAGTTTTGATGTTACCACAGTCGGAGGAACCGTATGAGGTTTATTGTGATGCTTCTCATCAAGGGTTGGGTTGTGTGTTGATGCAACACAAGAGAGCAGTGGCTTATGCGTCAAGGCAACTGAAAGTGCATGAGAAGAATTATCCTACGCACGATTTAGAGCTTGCGGCCGTTGTTTTCGCATTGAAGATTTGGAGACATCATCTTTATGGTTGCACTTTTGTCGTGTTTAGTGACCATAAAAGTCTTAAGTATCTGTTCGATCAGAAAGAGCTTAATATGAGGCAGAGGAGATGGATGGAAACATTGAAAGATTTTGATTTTACCTTAGAATACCATCCTGGAAAGGCTAATGTGGTAGCCGATGCTTTGAGTAGGAAGAGTGTGTCGGTTTGTTCGGCGCAAATGGCTAGTCAACAAGAGTTGTTGAGAGAGTTCCGTGACTTGCACCTAGAGGTAGAGTTTGCTTTAGGGAATATGAGACTGGGTATGATTACCATCTCAAGCGGATTATTGGAGGACATTGCGAATTGTCAAGATGACAAGTTTCTCATGGAGAAAAGGGCTTTGATTGTTCGAGGAACCAACCGAGATTTCAAGGTGGGATCGGACAATATTTTGAGGTGTCAAGGTAGGGTGTGTGTACCCGAAGCTATGGACTTGAGAACCACCATTCTAGGGGAGGCACACAAGAGTAAACTTAGTATACATCCCGGAGCAACAAATATGTATCAAGACCTGAGGCATGATTTCTGGTGGCCAGGTATGAAAAAGGATGTGGTTGAGTAGTGTTTTTGGGGTCAAAGTGGTTTAAAACTCTTGTGACATGTGGAGTTGCTTTTTACTTTGAAAACATGTTTGAAAATGATTACCGGACGGTTAAGGCCCGTAATAAAACTTGTGCTTGGATTTGGTTTTGATTTTGGAAATGAAAATCAAATAACTTGCACTCGAAGCAACCAACAAGCTTCGGAAATGAATTGCTTGCTTATGAAAATGGTTTGCTTTTGTGCCTTGAAAAAGTGTTGGGAACTAATAGAATCAAACTAGGCTTGGTTGGAAAAAGGTGGTGTGAGTTGCTGTCTTTTGCTGTCATGACAGGTGCAACTCGCTGAGCGAGTGTTTACTCGCCAGGGCGAGTGTCACAGGTCATGACAACTCGCCAGGGCGAGCTCCAGAGCGAGCTAGACCAGTCCTCACTGCCTTCACTCGCCACCAACTCGCCAGGGCGAGCTCTGAGAGTTGAAATTTTGGATTCTGATTTCTAAACTTGGTTTTAACTTTCTAATCCCTTTTTATTAATTTATGGAAGTGGTTGGGATTGGAAACGAGTTTTTCGGGTACTCGGAAAGTACGTAGCTTATAACGCAAGAAAACGGCCATTTTGCATTTCAAATTATTTAAGACTTTTGACAATTGTTTTGGGTCCTAAAAATAGTACAAATAACTCATGGGGGTTGATCAATACGGTAGTTTTCGGTATGGTATCCGAAAGAGTCTTTTTCCTTAGGAACCTTTAAGTTTTTGGGGTTCTTGGTTTAGTTTCAATACGATTGGTTGGGAAACAATGTATTGATGGTACGCTGCTTGTTTTAGGAAGCGCGTTGTGTTGTTGGACGAGTTTTAATAAACGGAAGCTTGCCGAGGTAAGGGCTCCACTTTATTTCCGTCTTTCGAAATGGTTACGACATGCTTTGTTTTGATGTGTATGCAATTGCTGTGTGCTTTGGCATGTTTGTACTTATGTATTCTCGTTGATGAGAACGTGTTTATAAATATGTGTGCAATTTACATATGATTGAGAAAATGTATGTATGTTGTGATGCTTTGTACATAGGCTTTAGGCTATGTGATTGTTTGCATGAGCATATATGAATGCGTGCGTCAGATAGGACTACGCGAGGATTTTGTCTTGTGTGACTATCCCGTATATGCCGAAGAGAATATATGCCATGCATTTCATAGTTGCGTGCCTAGGTGTATGTCTTGTGTGACTTGCCTTCGTACCGGGCGTTTGTCTGTGCGACTTCGCCAAATCCTACTGGATTTTATTGAGTTGGTGGTTGTCTTGTGTGACTCACCCGGTGTTATCCCACCGTGATTGTTTTGGTATTGTCTTGTGTGACTCTACCCGGTGTTATCCCACCAATAGTAGGAGGTGTTATCCCACCAGAGACCTACGCCTTCTATAGAGAGGTTGAATTCCGGAATTAAATCATGCATGTGGCTAACCAGAGATCGGTTGTCACACCCATTGTAGAAGTCTGCATTAGGCTTGGTGATTTATTTATATAAGCCCGTTGGTGGGAATTACTCTTGAGATTAAGAGCTTTCTCTTGTGTTTGTGGAAATATTTGTTATGTGTACAATCTTTCGCACCGGTTATATATATATATACTTTTATTTTGTGGTGACCCTTTCTTTCATTTGCGGGCTCATCCCACCCCAGATGACGATGTAGGTCGAGAGGATGGTGTTGGCAGCTCTAGGCCATAGTGAGCTTGTGTTGAAGCTTAGAGTAGTTAGACTATGCGCCGGTGTGTTTTGTGCACCGTGCTTTTGGGTTAGCATAGAGTTTTCTAACTTGTTTTGAATACTTAGACTTGGATTGTAATTATTCAGGAATACACTTTGCTTGTCGAAGCACCTTTTGGTAATGAGTTCTTTTGTATATTTGAATGCCGGCTCATTTAAAATCTTTTATGCGTAACTCTGATTGTGTACAAAAATAAAAAATATAGTGCCTTTTCTGGCCTTTGAAAAACGGGCTGTTACAGATTAGCTTGATTCTTACCTCTCTAGGTAGCTCATGCCCTAAGGATTCCAATTTTGTTCTTGCATGTGGGTTTGGATGAAGATTAGGTGATGGTGAGTTGATGGTGGTGAGGTACGGTGGAGAGAAAGAGCAGGGTGTGAGAGAAGAGAAGACTGAGAGTGAATTTGTGATTATGCTTCTACTGATGGGAGAGAGGGAATGGAAGGTTATGGAAATGGGTTGGTCACAACACTTGCCCTTTTATAATATAATCACATGTCTTGTGTATAATTCCTATTTTGTCCCTTTACTTATCATCAAATTTACTTCTCATCTAATTATTCATTCATACTTGCTCACATATTTTCCAATTAGTCTCCAATAATTATCTCTAATTAATATTCTATTAATAATTAAAGTTAGGATGTTACAATCTACCCCCCTTAAAGAATTTCGTCCTCGAAATTCAAAACTTCTACAATCATCTTCAGGTAATTCGTCCATAACCGCATTCACTTTCTAGACTTCACCTCTTCTCCGGTCAATTGTATTCAATCCCTTGGAATGAAATTTTCCTCTCTTAGGGGTTACTAGCTAAGAGTCATTCTCGCAGTCTCAATCGATTTCGTGTTGCGCACTCTGATTCGAATTCTTACTACCATCCTCTAGGTTGTGCACCTGCAAACCTACTCTAAATAATCTCTGAGCACGGTCGTACAGTATCTCGTCATAACTGCCTTAAACTTCCTCTACTACTGTTAATCTTCTTTCATTCCTATCGGCACTAACACCAATATTCAACTGACTTAGTAGGTCGGTATCTGGCCTGGTTGACGCTACACGTTTAACTAAAGGGTATACACTTGGGTATTGATATTGACAATTCCAAAATCTCTCTCTTCCTATGGTTAATCTCATTTCCGAATACTATAGTGCTTTCCAAATATTATAGCGTTTGACATGTCATGTGTACCCTTGCACTACACGTGTTACTTAAATACTCCGGGATCAAACGAACAAGAAAATAGTGGAAAGTACATAATCACTGCAGGGTCTTTTGCCAATAAGTTAGACTCATCTGCTGGCGAATTCATAGTTCTTTTGGAAATTTCCCACCTGTACCACGTTAAATGTGCTCCTGTACCATGTGTTGTCTAAATACTCCAGGATCGATCGAAATATAAAACGAGTGGAAAATTGTCTAAACACTACCGATTCCTTTACCAACGAGTTAGACTCATCCGCAAGCGAATCTATAGTTATCCGATAAAATCCCACCTACAGTTTTAATCCATTCTAGCACGACACGATGATCGAGGTGTACATTTAACATGCAGATGCGTTTTAGGTTTAGATTATCTCTTAGGGTTGAGGGTTAATCTTGTCTGAAACCTTCACCGGTAACTAACACAGGGAATTTGGCTACATCAGTCGGATTCTAAATTCTGCTAATTAAACACTTAAGGTTTTAACTTGTAATGCTGGGGCTGAAATGAATTGCTAGGCTCGGGATGATTAATAGGTTAACTAACAGATCACTCAGGATATAGGAAGGTTTCCAATAAGGGTGATATCCTACTCTAACGAGCAATTTAACACTTAAACTTAACTGAACTGATTGTTTGTTAAATAAGCTAGAAGTTGAAATATTCTGGTCAAGTTGTTCGGGTTTAGCACTGATCACACAAGGTGACAGAAACTGAATATGGAAGGTTGAAACGGTCGGACAGAGATACTCAAGGTTAACACACTGATCTTAACATGATTTAACGAACCGGAACTAAAGGTTTGAATCCTTAACACTGATGTTACTAGTTTAACTAAATTCTGAATTTGGCTGACAAGGCTCTATAAGGAGGAGTTACTACTTTTGATTGGAACAATGATTTCGACGTTCTTGCGTACGAATGTCCAATGATTGGTTAGTACCACGCATTGTAGAAGTCTGCATTAGGCTTGGTGTGCATTATATATATAAACCCGTTGGTGGGAATTGCTTTGGTGGTTAAGAGCTTTCTCTTGTGTTTGTGGAATTATTGTTATGTGTACAATCTTTCGCACCGGTTATATATATATATACCTTTTATTTTGTGGTGACCCTTTCTTTCATTTGCGGGCTCATCCCACCCAGATGATGGGTTAGGTCGTGGTGACGACGGTGGCTGTTCCATGCCCCAGTGAGATGTTGGAGTTTAGCTTAGTTAGACTATGCGCCGGTGTGGGTTGTACACCGTGCTTTTTGGGTTTAGGCATAGGATTTTAACTTGTGTTGTTGTAAGTATTTGAATACTTAGACTTGGATTGTAATTATTCAGGAATACACTTTGCTTGTCGAAGCACCTTATGGTAATGAGTTCTTTTGCATATTTGAATGCCGGCTCATTGAAAAATATTCTATGCGCACTCTGAGTGTTAGTTGAAAAAAAAAAAAAAAAATACTGCCTTTTCAGGCCTTTGAAAAACGGGTTGTTACAATTCACCGATACCAAGTTATATCATTGTATCAGGACGGTTAAGGATGTTGATTAACAGGTCAACCAACAAGCGAGAAACTGAACTGAAATTATTCCTGACCTTCTCAAGAATAATTGACTTTCGCAGACAGGTTGAAACTACTGGTAATACAACTGAAAAGAAGACTGAAAACACATAACGTGATTGCCTAAGAGTAAAGTTTAACGCCATTAGCATAACCAACTGGTGTCGAGAAATTTTGAAAAAGTTTGCATCTGAATTGAATTTATGCATTGAATGAGGCTGACAAGCATTTAAGGTACGAGAGGAAACATCCGTCTGAGGCATAATCAGACAAGTTTGAGAGTACACGCATTCTTGGTGTCCCAAGACTTGTGAACGTCGAATTGAACAGCGCTCGGTTCGACGAATTGGCTGAAAGGCAATTGAAGATTTATCTTGAACTGGGTTCAGACTCACGTTCCACAATCCTATTTCTTCTGTCAAATCTCTCAGGTTAGGACAACTGGGTTTTTCACTCAAGTTTCTTGCTGACAGGTTCTCACCGGTAGGTCTAACTGATTCTAATAGTCTCTCAGTTGAAGGACCTAAGCATGTGCAATTTGTCGGGTGGCTGTCTGATACTAAGATCAAATTTAATCACTTGTTTCTAAATAACTAACCTATATACCTAAAAGATTGATATAGGTGGTTGGTGTCATTAAAAGTGACTTCTATTCGTTAACCTAATCAAGTTGTGTCTTCTACAGTCTGGCACTAATATTGGTTTCGAACTGATTTGTTGGCTCTGCATCTTTTGGCGTCTAGTATTAACATCCTAAATGATATTCCAACTGGTTGTCATGAAGGGGGATGATAAAGTACGACTGGTTTAATCTAATCATCTAATTCTTAACTGTCATTCTAATCAAAACTGAACCCATGATGGTTTGGTGTGAGTCCCGGTCTGAAGGGTTAGGCTGACCTTATTTTACTGGCGTCTAAAGGTAGCGTCATAAGTGTTCACTAAATAGATTTGTGGTAATAGAATGTTAAGGTACATACGTTCTGGTTCAACTATCCTTATAGAGTTAGCTAATTGGTTGTTAACGCTGAGTTGGCAACTTATAGTAACTAAGTGACGATACTTAATATGTCTGTCTAAGGGTCGGGTATTATAACAATGGGATTTCGATGTGGTATACTAATAACTCTGGATTGCTGGGATAAGGTATGAATATTGAGTACTAATTACAAAGCTGGCTAGGTTTCATTATTGGTTTTGGTTACCAAACTATCCTATGGTAACGTTTCAGGAACTTTGACTTAAGAGTTCTCATGATGCTATACAGGACTCCTAATTGTAAATTACTCAGAGTTTGGGTCTCTAAGGTTTGCTGGATTTATTGCTAATGACTGGTGTAGCTAAAAGGTAATTCTAGTTGTTATTCTAGTTAAAGTGTGGCTCCTAGTGGTATGATAGGAATATGGTTACTATCTGAAAAATTTGAGTAATTTTGTTGAGGGTAGCTAGAGTTGGCGTTTTAGAAGGTAGCCTAATGAAGGTTCATTGATGAAATATTGGTACGTGAACGAATCCTAATATGGTTTCTCAAGTTTAGGTGGTTATATTACAAAGGTAGCTATCCGGTCTACTTCGCTGAGTTACTAATTTTAGGAATTTATTAGTGCTGGTACCTGGTGCGTCTTCTTGGGTACGTGTACTACTAAAGGGGAATTTTAGTCGTTGTTCTAATTATGGCTAAGTCTCTAGTGGTTCAATCTAATTATTGGTTTCTGCTAAGAAGGCGTTCTCGTTCCATTGAGAACATTAAAGTTGATAAGCTTGGGGTAGTCTAACTAGTGGTTATTAGGAAATTATGAAACACATTTGAGGTATTACTAAGTTTTCCTAACATGGGTGAATTCCTCGGCTGCTAAGGTTAACTAAATGTTTAGGATGGATTTTGGTCTACCTCCTATTATTGATGAATGTCACTCGGGTCACTGAACTTGGATAATTAGGTCCTCAATGGGGTGTAGTTACTTCTAGGTTCGGGAAGTTTACCTGACACACAGTGTCAGTTGGATACTATTATGCATTACACATTCCAGTATGATGGCACACTAATAGTCCTTCAAGCTACACTCCACTCCTGACTTGCTACTCACAAAATTAATTCATTCGCCAGGCTGCTTCATTACTAATTCCAGGCTTACTTCTTACTACTGGTTCAAACCATTTACTACGTCTGAATTCCTCGCACCACTTACTGGTTAAACAATTTATTCCTGTGGCACCATTTGCCACTGTTCCAAAATTCATAGTCTATAACCCACGAAAACTATAAAAAAAATCTAACGAAATGAATAAGTTGTTTTTCTATCACTTTTTTTAAAGGAATCTTCTATCCAACACATATAGTGTGTCTTTAGATACATTTAAGCGACAATTCATTGACTTTTTATTTTTTTCACCGAGTTTTGAAAAATTCCCGAAATTCGTAGTCCATAACCCACGAAAATTATAAAAAAAATCTATCGAAATGAATAAGTAGTTTTTCCATCCCTTTTTTTTAAAGAATCTTCTATCCAACACATATAGTGTATCTTTAGATACATTTAGGGGACAATTCAATGACTTTTTATTTTTTTCACCGAGTTTTAAAAAAAATCCCAAAATTCGTAGTCCATAACCCATGAAAACGATAAAAAAATCTATCGAAATGAATAAGTTGTTTTTCGATCCCTTTTTATTTGAAGAATCTTTTATCCAACACATATAGTATGTCTTTGGATCCATTTGTGTAGGAATTCAATGGCATTTTATTTTTTTCACCGAGTTTTGAAAAATTCCCAAAATTCATTCTATATAACCCACGAAAACTATAAAAAATCTAACGAAATGAATAAGTTGTTTTTCTATCACTTTTTTTAAAGGAATTTTCTATCCAACACATATAGTGTGTCTTTAGATACATTTAAGCGACAATTCAATGACTTTTTATTTTTTTTCACCGAGTTTTGAAAAATTCCCAAAATTCGTAGTCCATAACCCACGAAAATTATAAAAAAAATCTATCGAAATGAATAAGTAGTTTTTCGATCCCTTTTTTTTAAAGAATCTTCTATCCAACACATATAGTGTGTCTTTAGATACATTTAGGCGACAATTCAATGACTTTTTAATTTTTTCACCGAGTTTTAAAAAATATCCCAAAATTCGTAGTCCATAACCCACGGAAACTATAAAAAAAATCTATTGAAATGAATAAGTTGTTTTTCGATCCCTTTTTTTAAAACAATCTTCTATCCAACACATGTAGTGTGTCTTTAGATGCATTTAGGTGACACTTCAAATACATTTTAATTTTTTTCACCGAGTTTTGAAAATATCCCAAAATTCGTAGTCCGTAACCCACGAAAACTATAAAAAAATCTATTGAAATGAATAAGTTGTTTTTCAATCCCTTTTTTTCCAAAGAATCTTCTATACAACACATAGAGTATGTCTTTGGATCCATTTGTACGAGAATTCAATGGCATTTTATTTTTTTTATCGAGTTTTGAAAAAATCCTAAAATTCGTAGTCCATAACCCACGAAAACTATAAAAATATCTATCGAAATGAATAAGTTGTGTTTTGATCCCTTTTTTTTAAAGAATCTTCTATCCAACACATATAGTGTGTCTTTAGATACATTTAAGCGACAATTCAATGACTTTTTATTTTTTTCACCGAGTTTTGAAAAATTCCCAAAATTCGTAGTCCATAACCCACGAAAATTATAAAAAAATCTATCGAAATGAATAAGTAGTTTTTCGATCCTTTTTTTTTAAAGAATCTTCTATCCAACGCATATAGTGTGTCTTTAGATATATTTAGGCGACAATTCAATGACTTTTTTTTCACCGAGTTTTGAAAAATATCCCAAAATTCGTAGTCCATAACCCACGAAAACTATAAAAAAAATCTATTGAAATGAATAAGTTCTTTTTCGATCCTTTTTTTTAAAGAATCTTCTATCCAACACATATAGTGTGTCTTTAGATACATTTAGGCGACAATTCAATGACTTTTTATTTTTTTCACCGAGTTTTAAAAAAAAATCCCAAAATTTGCTGTCCATAACCCACGAAAACGATAAAAAAATCTATCGAAATGAATAAGTTGTTTTTCGATCCCTTTTTATTTAAAGAATCTTTTATCCAACACATATAGTATGTTTTTGGATCCATTTGTAGTTTGAAACAAGAATATGACTGTGTGTCGCTCTTAAGCTTTTAAGCACAGAGCTATTGTGAATCACTCAAATCTTTGAAGCACGAGTTGGTTCTTTAGTTGAGGAAAGTGTCTCCATTATTGAGTTTGTCTTTAATTGAAAAATCCTCATAGTTTTGATGTTGAGGGGGAGTGAGCAAAGATTCTCATACTTAGGAGTTTCTAAGTAGAATTAGCACGGTGTAGGAATCATTTTTGGCTATTTTGTAAAATGTAGGAATTAAACTTAAAATAGTGGGGGTTTACTATATGCCAAATAAGCATTCTGTTAACTAATTAAAAAAAGACAAAATAAACCATTATTCGGGAAAAAAATTTACATTTTTTAAAATATATGGATATTTTTAATTATTTTGTATAAATATATGAAAAGAAAAAAAAAAAAAAAAAAAAAAAAAAAAAAAAAAAGAGAGAGAGAGAGAGAGGGGTATTTGGTATTTGAGTTATCCACCCAATCTATCTTATCGATGAGTAGTTGAAGTGCGGTCGGTGCTTCTGTTGTCTGTGTTCATCATTCTCTCAATTCCAAATGGCTCTTTCTTTAGCCGCCATTAATCTTCTTCCTCCTGTTCGCGATAACCTCCTGCTGCGACCCCAACAACCTCTTGCTCCTCAATTCCAATTCCGCCCAAACAATCCTGTGAAATTCCCGATACCCTCCTCCTCCACCCGAATTCGATGTTCTTTCAATGACATTACCCTCCTCAAAACTACCACCACCAACAACAACAACAACACTTTCACTTGTCGCTTTCACACTGCCCAGTTCGGAGGTGCTCTTTTACTCTCTTTCTTCTTCTTCTTCTTCTTCTTCTTCTTCTTATTATTATTATTATTATTATTATTATTATTATTATTATTATTATTATTATTATTATTATTATTGTTATTGAATATTTGAATCAAACTTAGATTAATTAATTCCCCCATTAGATGATAGATAGATGACCTGAATATGGATGGGTTTATAAGTGAGTTCAAACCTCACTTTACTAGCGGATTTTGTAGAGTTGAGTTAGGTCCAACTCAAATTCTAAGATTGTTACTCATGATGGGTATTGTACTGTGAGTGTGTGTGAAAACTTGATTCCTTTCTATATCTTCAAAACTTTTGAGGGGGTGACCACACACACACACAAGGCATGCATGACATATATAATTCAAATATATTTCATCATGTATTTGGTGTTGATGTAGTCATTGATCTGCTTAGTTAGAAGGATATGACAAAACAATTAACATACATTTGAATACATTGCAGTACAGGAGAGCAACAAATCATACGCAGAAGCCTATGCTGTAGGGAGACACATTCGTATGTCTGCTGACAAAGCTCGTAGAGTAATCGATCAGATTCGTGGACGTCCATACGAGGAAACACTTATGATATTGGAACTCATGCCTTATCGAGCCTGTGAAGCCATTATAAAGATAGTGTTTTCTGCTGGAGCAAATGCAAGCAATAACTTGGGTCTAAGCAAATCAAGTTTAGTTATTAGTAAAGCAGAGGTTAACGAAGGGAAAACTTTGAAAAGAGTAAGAGCACGAGCTCAAGGGCGGGCTAACCAAATTCTAAAGCGCACTTGTCATATTACTATCACAGTAAAAGGTTTACCTACTGATTCTGTTGTGGAAGCAAATCCCTCTTGATTATCCCTATTATGAATCTCCTCCAATCATTACATTTGATAGAAATTCTGCATTTTGATATTATGTAGCTCAATTAATACTGTGACTTCTGCATCAGTGTTGAGAATGTGTACTACTATGTAGAGCTATTTGAATATTCAACTTAATGCTATAATGAAATGTTTTAGCGTTGATATTTGAAATTAATTTACTTTGTTATAGAGTACTTAAGTGTGCAAAACTTGGTTTTTAGTTAAAAATCTTGTTATGTGTGGAGACTTTATGTGACGCAAGGTTCTGTTACTGAATCCAGATATATCTTGTGCACATTTGTCTTTTCCCTTTTCTTTTTGTAAGTTTAAGACTTAGGAGGCTGCACATTTTGCTACACACAAAAACACCCCATCGAAGCTTTCACATGTTTAAAATATTGTTTTTGTCAGAAAACCAATTTCATATGAAAGCAAGACAAATATAAGAAATATTGGCTACATATTGTTCTAGCAAATAACTTAGAAAGCAGTCATGGTTTGGATAGGAAAATTCTATTTTCCAGGACACAATGCAACCCCTTTTTAATGATACTTGTTATTGAAAATGTAAGTTGTCGTATATACAGTTAAAACTTAATGAGAAGGCGAAAAGTCATTTGAGTTTCCTAATCTCTATAGTAAATATCCCTATAAGGCCTTATCCTTTGAACCTAGTTCCCAGCATTATTGATCCTGCTGTTCCCATCAAAGGTACTCTGCACTAACTGTCTAGTTACTGATTCTAAGCAATCACAATCTTCTTCTGATTCTAAGCACAATGGAAACTTTGGAAACTTTGGATTAACAACAAATTTTTGCATCCTTTAGTTACTGATTCACTCTGTTGCTTCCAGACAAGGAATTTTTTTCATCTTAGCTAAACAGTGAGAGAAGGTAAATGGTGCTGATGTATGTACCAAGAGAGTTGTTTCCTGTGCAAGGTAAAAAAAATACTAAAAAGAAAGCAATGGTTCAGGCCCAAGAAACAGCTCAATAGTCAATACCATAGCAGGAAATCTTTTCCAGAGAAAATGGGGAAAAATTAAGTGAAACTGGGAAATGGATAAAAAATATCAGCAGAGTAATCATAGATGAATATCAAAGATAATGCTCTACTATGAAAAATGTTTCTGAATTTTCTGAGAAGTTCTAGTATATATACACAATATCTGTTAGCTTAGCTCTAGACTAATCTAACAGAATTGTAATCGACCGTCTCAGTCTATAACAGACTCTAAATAACTCTAACAGCTGACTGCATCAGCTCTGTAACAATTATTGCACATGCAGAAACACCTTCACAGAACAGAGACTGAGATACACACGCCGTACACTCTAATCATGTTACTGCATTCTACTTATTGCTCAAAAAGTCAGGAATAACTCAAATGGTGATTTTAAATTTTAATGAGTTGAGGCACAATCACAGGCCTTGTTTGGTGCTTCATTTCCATTTACACAGCAGGAAGGCATGGGCCAGGATACTGTCTTCATTGTTAATTGTATAATGTTAGTGTACATACCATGTCTGAGAACTTATACATAACAGCTTCTTCATGTATAATATGAATGAGCTTAATCACATGGTGACGTGTTTATGATATTCTTGGATTACTCTTCTGTTCATTACTTGATTAAATCTCAACATTTGTGTTGGACAGGGGACCTTCACTTGTTTCATCTCTGAATAGCTGGATTGTAGAAGTTCTTGGAGTGAATTCATAATGCAGAGTGAAATAGCCTCTCAAGAGTGCCAAGAATGGATGTGCATTCCAATGTTATGGGTTGATGTTTTAGTTGAAACCAGTCCCTCAATTCTTCCACTTTCATTTTCCAAAGATGTTTTTTGGGCTCGATCTCGTTTTCCGATGGTAGAACTTGAGAGCAGTGCTGAAATGATGCTTCCAGTCAGATCCTGCCATTCATCTTTTGCTGCAGAAATGTCATCTTCATTTGGGTGGAAAGTTCCAACTGGATCTGATGATGGTGGAGATGGAAACAAATCAAAGAACTCGGTTGAAGTGTTGACCGTGTCTTTTTCTTTAATAAGAACATTTAACAGGTTGAACACCAACTTGATTCCATATTCATTGTATGCTATATTGAAGTTAGAGGGCCTTGTGCTTTTAAGTTAGAAGTAGGTTTTTAATTTATTGACTAAATAATTTGGATTTTCACCTCAGGTTCACTACACATTTTCTAGTTCAGATGAGACAAGGAGAACTTTGAAGTCGGTGGATTTGGGAACCAGTGATGAGTCAAAGCTTGATCCTTTTGCTATTGGATCCAAATGATGTAATATGCCCATTTTATCTAGAACTTACAGATCACATGTTATTGCTCGTTGAATTTTGTTCTTATTCTTTTTCTTATTTGTGGAATAGATCCTAAGATATGCACATTGCTTTTTTCCATGCAGGATATTAGACAGTTTGGAAAGTCTATGTTGGAGAAAGTTTCTGAAACCCGTGGTCTTTCTTGTGGATTGAAGTTTCTTTGTTCTTACAGACCCTCATTGTGTGCAACTATTTAGGGCCTTAAACATGCTATGAAACTGGTAATATTTTCAGCAAATGTTACTGGATAATAATGTGGTTGCTATCTATCCTTTCTTTGCGTGTGTAAAAGAGGGAAGCTCATTAGAGAATACAAAAATACAACTTCTAGGAAGGATACAGATTCTCTGAAACAGAAGCCAGATAGCTCATAAAAGCAGCAAAACTATTGTTGAAAGTACTCTATTATTTCAGAGTATATTTATTGCAATGTGAAGATGCTACTTTTATAATTATAGGAGAGAGTACATAAAGACACTCCACAAATTAAGGTGTGATTTAAGGAATATATATATATATATATATAAAACACAATTAACATAAATTAAATAGTATCGAGACTAATATTAATTAAATATTTCAACAACCATTCATTCTCTTTGCATACTCAAAATGCCTCCCACTTGTACAAAAGAGGTGAACTCATCTAGCCTCATTCTCTTGCGCACAAAACACTAGCCTCACAGTTGCAGCACTTGATTGCTCATATGCATCTAACATCACGCGAACTCGTCTGCAAAAGAGGTGAACGATGTTGTAGATCCCAACAGACAAAATATTCTTTTTAATACAAAATTGATATGCCAAAGCATTGTTATGACAACTGACATTTCAACTATGCTAGCACCTCAACTACAGATTATTATTTGCCCAACATAGACAACGTACAGATTATACACAGTACAACGTACTTTATTTTTATATGTATTAATGTGTATATATACAACTTCCGTGGTTTCATATACTTATATATACACTCTAAAAATATATGTAGATATACACAGTACAACGTACTTTATTTTTATATGTATTAATGTGTATTATACAACTTCCATGAAGTTAGAAAATAAACTTCCAAGGACTTAAAAATTAGTTTAATAATATTAAAAAATATTATATTAGTATATTTAATTTTTAAATTCTATTTTAATTTTTTAAAAAAAATCAAAGTATGTTAAATATCAATTTAATATAAAATTTATTATAAATTAACAATACCCTTTTATGTCATTTTACATTATCAGCTACTTGAACCGCTAATTTTACCAAACACTTCAATTAGCTTATCAGCCATAAGTCATCAGTCATCAGCTATCAGCTATAAGTCATAAGTCATCAGCCATCAGCTAGCTTATCAGTCAACCGCTATTTTTACCAAACAGAGCCTTACTCACTGTAGTGATTTTGAACTTGTCGATTTGTCAATTTTTCCTTAGATTTTGAACTTGTGTTAGCCTGTATTTTCGACAGGCATTAATGAATTGGAATAAGATGTTGAAATCTCATTTAATGAGTATTATTGCCTTTTAATATTTTCTTGGAAAATGATTCTGGCAATAAATCAAGAGAAAATCAAGGCATTTGACATCAAAGACTTTTAATGTGCAAAGTTAATTGTCAAAGCCTAGAGTTCTGTCGAATTCGACAGAACGATTGTTGTCTGAATAAGCTTGTCGAGTTCGACAGAACCATGTTTATCTAAATAAACATGCTGGTTCGACATTACTCTAATTGTCGAAAATATTATATATATATATATGTGTGAATATATGTATTTGTTTGGTTGTCTAACGTACTATGCAGAACGAAAGAAGCGTACTCTGGACTTAGCAAAATATTCAAAATTGAGTAACGTTGAAGGGTTCGCCAGGTGTCAAAGGGAATTCAAATTGTCAAGACACGTGGAGCATAGTTAGACGTACTGTAGGTTTATAGCAGTTATGTTAGTTTATCTATAAATACAAGTTTCTGATAGAAGAAACGGGTCCACAATTCAATACACATGCAAATTCCTAAAATATTCAGAGTACCCATGTCAACGAGCGAAATGAATGACAGGAACATGTACGAATCTGTGTACCATCCTTTGTAAACATTTTACATTTGTTAAATGCAATTTACATTCTGCAAGTCTTGATTACTTGTTTGTCATTTAAGTTTTATGCAATTTAAAGCTTTCTGCAACTTTATCATTCTGCAATTTATTTTCATTGCATTGCCTTTACATTTCAAAGTTTTTCTTTAAACTTTATTTGCAATTCATTTACAAGTTTTCTGCAAATTTAACTTTGAAGCATTTTACTTTAAACAAACCATTTGACTGCGTCAAATGCTTTTACTTTTATTCAAATTGTCCGATTTAACCCAAAGATATGAATATGTTTTCATCATCTTCCACACAATCCATATGTCCCGAGATTTACTAGTTGATCTCTCTTGTAATAATTAAACTAGCGGTTGTTTACTAAAAATCGGGGTAAACAAATTGGCACGCCCAGTGGGACCTTTGGATTGTGTAATTTTTACTTAGTGAATTTTTGAAAATTTTTCATACAAAATTTGTTGTTTGGTGTTTGTACTTTGATTGTGTGTATATTTGTATATGCATTTGCGGAGTGGTAAGTCCCTTCCAGTTTTTTCAAATATACCAAAGCGTCCTCGTTCCAGAATGGTGAGACCACCAAACAATCCTAACCCCAATAATAATAATAATAATAACAATAATGGGACAGAAACCAATCCTGTTCCAAATTCGACAGGGCAACCAAATCAACCAGTATCTGGCAATCCTGGCGCCAATCCTACTGGTGGGTCAACAAACCCTGCCCTGAATTTTACAACTTCTGAAAGTATCCCAAGCAATAATCCTAATGGTGGGGGTACAAACCCTATGATAAATTCTGGAACCGTTGGTGCAAGCGCCAGTGGATCAACAATGTCTGCCACTACTTCAAGTATGGCAGTAGGGTTTGTTCCTCCAAATACGAATGGTGCAATGATGACACAAATGAATGTATCATCCATGCCAACGAATGTATCACACATGTATGGGTACACAGACGGTAGTCAAGTTGGTGGAACACCGTCAAGACCCCCATGGTTGCCCAGAAACCCACAATTTGGAATGCCAACAACGACGATGGCAAGCCTGTATAATTGGCCTTCGATAGAAAGTTCTCCCTCATCTTCTGCGATGGGAAATAGGGGAAATTCTCTGAACTTGACTAATAATTCTATGAATGTACTTAGGCAACAAATGGACGAAAGTAACCATGACATGGTGAACGCGTTGACCCAACAGATTGGCACAATCTTCAATCCTGTGTTACAAACAGCCAATGACAATTATTTATTGTTAGCCAATCAAATGGGAAGGATGGCAGACTTTTTTGGTGCCCCTGATGCTCCAAATAATCAAAGAATTCCCCGTGTAAACCCGGAGATTCAAACAGGAGTCCAAGCCCAACCAGTGCGCATCGAGAGAGAACAACAAGAACCAGAAGTAGTTTTGGTTAATAGAAACCAAGATGCTGATAATGTTCTTAGGCAAGTTCGACAAGAAAATGTTGCAGGGCAAAATAACTTGGCCAATTTAGTAGAAAATATTTTGGCCCAAAATGGTTTGAATACAGGGTTGCATAGACCAAATTTTGTGTCACCCTTGTCTGAATATGTATTACAGGCAGAATTGCCAAGGGGATGGAAGATTCCCAAATTCACAAAATTTGCTGGTGATACTAATGAATCTACTGTCGAACATATTGCCAGATATTTGGCAGAAGCAGGGAATTTGGCAAATAATGAAGATTTAAAAATGAAATTTTTTCCCAATTCCCTCACTAAAAATGCCTTTACGTGGTTTACCACACTTCCCCCTCATTCAATTCATACTTGGACTCAATTAGAAAGGCTATTTCATGAACAATTTTACATGGGACAATCTAGGATTAGTCTCAAAGAATTAGCCAGTATGAAGCGCAAAACCTCAGAAGCCATTGATGACTATCTGAACAGGTTTCGCCTCCTTAAGGCAAGGTGCTTTACTCAAGTGCCTGAACATGAATTGGTTGAGATGGCTGCTGGTGGCCTCGACTATTCCATTAGGAAAAAGTTAGATACTCAACATTTGAGAGACATGGCCCAATTAGCAGATCGTGTTCGACAGGTCGAACGCCTCAGGGCTGAAAAAGTCAGAAATTCTAAGTTCCACAAAAAAGAAAAAGTGGCATACATAGAAACTTATGAAAGTGAAAATGAGTTCGACGATGGTCAGGATTACATAGAAAACAATGAGGTTAATATTGCTGAATTGAAACCGGGACCTCCCTATACTTGTAAAATGTTAAGACCATCAAATGGGAAAAATCCCGTCGAACCAAAAAATGATAGATTTGTTTCTAAGACATATACTTTTGACATTACTAAGTGTGATGAAATTTTTGACTTATTGGTTGCTGATGGCCAAATAATTGTACCAAAGGGTTTGAAAATTCCACCTTTGGAACAACGTAATAAAAGAGGTTTTTGTAAATACCATAATTTTTTGGGTCATAAAACCTCACAATGTGTTCTTTTCAGGGATCTGGTCCAGAAAGCCCTACAGGAGGGAAGACTCAAATTTGGCGAAAAGCCAAAATCCAAACAGCAGGTGGACGAGAATCCATTGCAGATTGCTGATGCTGCTTACACAGAGCCTTTTGAGTGCCTGATGATAGAAGCATTGAACCTCACTGAAGGGGGGCAATTAATTTCCATTCCTGAGGAGGAGTACGAAAACAAAGTGGAAGAGGTGTATCCACAAGCAGGGGAGACTTTATTGGATTTCCTTCAACGCTGCAAAGAAAATGATGGCGAAGCTACATTATGTCCTCATTGTAGTGCCATGTTCGACAAGAAGGCTGCTGCAGGCCTCAACAAGTTTCTGCCTCATAGTCAAAACAGAAACAATTGGCCAAATCAAAAGCCAACTTATTCCAATATTCTGAATAGCCAGCAGGCACCTGTACACCAGAGGTTGGGACCACAAAAATCATTTGTCCCCTCAAACAGGACACCTGTCAACCAATGGGTTCATGGAAGAAGCATGGACTATGGTCAAAGGAATATGGAGAGAGGGAACTCCAGTAACAGCAATCCCAAAAAGGATCCTGAGTCAGGGAAATATGATTACAGGAATAATTACAAAGGGAAAAATCCCATGACAAGGTCCCAATGGCGTAGATACCAACGCCAGAAAAAAGTGGCTGCTCAACAATCCCCATTAACTACTGATGGTAATGGAAGAAGGCCTTTGGAATTGGCAAAGAGGCCAATGAAAGAAAGGTTAGGCGAATCGAAAATAGAGTCTTCAGTTGCTGATAATGTCGAAGATGACCACATGGAAGCAGATGACTTTTTGGATTCTGAGCCTGATCTCGACATAATCGTCAATGTTGTGTCAATCTTACCAAGGGAATTCGACGTCTGCTCTGAAGTGACAGATGACGAAGAGGAATCTGGAATGCAAATGGCCCTTCATAGGCCAGTATGTTACTATGTGACGAGCAATGGTGCTCTAGAAGATCAAATGGCTACATTTGAAGGGCCAGATGAAGGCATGAAGAGTCACTTGAAGCCTCTCTTCATACAGGCTAAAGTGAACAATGTGGGGATCAACAAAGTGCTAATTGATGGTGGTGCTGCTGTTAATCTCATGCCAGAATTTTTGCTCAGAAAGATTGGCAAATCTTTGGTGGATCTTCATCCTCACAACATAGTTCTTTCAAACTATGAGGGTGAAACTGGTTTCTCTTTGGGAGCAATCCAGTTAGAAGTGGTTGTTGGAAGCACTGTAAGGCCAACCTTGTTCTTGGTTGTGGCCTCTAAGGCAAATTACAATCTACTTCTAGGTCGAGAGTGGATTCATGGAGTAGGGGCAGTTCCTTCTACCCTGCACCAACGCCTCATTATCTGGCGAAAGGATGGAATAGTGGAAAATATTGAAGCAGATCAAAGCTACTTCAAAACTGAAGTCCATCATTTGACAAAGCACTCCTTCGACAAGAAATTGGCAACAATTTCACCATGCACTGAGAAGGACTTTGCATATCGTCTAGCAAGAAATGGTCACCATGCAATCAAACTGGATCCCACACATGGTTTCTTGTGGGAGAGAGAGGATGGAAACAGCGAGGATGGCGAGTATGAAAGCCACAAATGCCCAACTGGTTGGGATGTCAAAGAAAACTACTATGTCTGAGTCCCAAACTTGGGCAAGGATTACGGCCTACATGGCTGAAAACAGAATCAAGATGGCTTTGGAAGCCAATTCATTTTCAGAAAATATGGCTGATATAGCCAATGGTGAAAAGATTGGTAAACAAGAGCCAGAATTGCAAAAACTGGACTGCATCTATGACGACGAACCCTTAGGATTTGAAAAAGATCCAATTAGTCAAAGTCATAAAATGCAAGCACAGGATCCTTTGCAAGAAATTGACCTTGGAGATGGTCTGATGAAAAGACCAACATATATTAGTGCAAACATTCCTCCAGATCTGAAGGCGAAAGTGGTGCAACTTCTAGTGGAATACAAAGATTGTTTTGCTTGGGATTACAATGAAATGCCAGGTTTGAGCAGAAAATTGGTGGAACATGAACTTCCAGTTCGACCAGACAAAAAACCAGTAAAACAATTGCCTAGAAGGTTTGCACCAGAAATTATGTCAAAGATCAAGGAAGAAATTGAGAGGCTGCTGAGGAGCAAATTCATCAGAACAGCAAGGTATGTCGAATGGTTAGCAAATATAGTGCCTGTGATTAAGAAAAATGGTTCTCTTAGAGTATGTATAGACTTTAGAGATTTGAATAATGCTACACCAAAAGACGAATATCCTATGCCTGTAGCAGAAATGCTAATTGATTCAGCAGCAGGATTTGAATATTTAAGTATGCTAGATGGTTATTCTGGCTACAACCAAATTTTCATTGCTGAAAATGATGTACCCAAAACTGCTTTTAGATGCCCAGGGGCATTAGGCACGTATGAATGGGTAGTGATGCCCTTCGGTTTGAAAAATGCTGGGGCCACTTATCAAAGAGCAATGAATCTAATTTTCCATGAGTACATAGACACTTTTATGCAAGTGTATATTGACGACATAGTTGTCAAATCCTCGTCAAAGGTTGATCATTTAGATCATTTGAAAAAGTCTTTTGAAAAGATGAGGAAATATGGATTAAAAATGAATCCATTAAAGTGTGCTTTTTGTGTTAATGCAGGAGATTTCCTTGGGTTTGTCGTGCACAAAAAGGGCATTGAAATAAATCAAAACAAAACGAAGGCTATCATGGAGACAAAATCTCCAACTACTAAAAAGCAACTTCAGTCCCTACTTGGGAAGATCAATTTCTTGAGGAGATTCATCTCAAATTTAAGTGGTAAAGCTCAGCCTTTCTCGCCACTACTTCGTCTCAAGAAAGAAGATATTTTCACTTGGGGGCAAGATCAACAACGAGCTTTTGACGAAATCAAGAGTTATTTGTCGAAGCCACCAATGTTGATGCCTCCAATAAGGAACAAGTTCATGAAGTTGTATATATCAGCATCAGATTCGACACTGGGTAGTATGCTTGCCCAGGAAGATGAAAATGGTGAAGAAAAAGCCATCTATTACTTAAGTAGGGTATTAAATGATGCTGAAACTAGATATAGTAGTATTGAAAAACTATGCTTATGTTTGTATTTCTCTTGTATAAAACTCAAGCATTATATAAAGCCTGTTGATGTTTTTGTTTATTCTCACTGTGATATCATTAAGCATATGTTGTCTAAACCAATTTTGCATAGTCGAATTGGAAAATGGGCCTTAGCCTTAACAGAGTATTCATTAACATATAAACCTCTAAAGGCAGTCAAAGGCCAAATTGTAGCTGATTTTATAGCAGATCATTCTGTAATAGAAACTCCACAAAATTATGTAGAATCACGACCCTGGAAATTGTATTTTGATGGTTCTAAACATAAACATGGAGTTGGAATTGGGATTCTAATTATTTCCCCTTCCAAAATACCCACTAAGTTCAAATATAAAATTAATGGATTCTGCTCAAATAATGAAGCAGAGTATGAAGCTTTAATAGCAGGCTTAGAAATTTTATTGGACTTGGGGGCAAAAAATATCCTGATCAGAGGTGATTCAGAACTGGTTTTGAAACAATTGACAAAAGAATACAAGTGTATAAAAGAACACTTGATGAAATATTTTGTCATAGCAATTTCTTTGTTAAAACGTTTCGACCAAGTCACTATTGAACATGTGCCTCGTATAGAAAATCAAGAAGCCAATGATTTGGCTCAAATAGCTTCTGGTTACAAAATTTCCAATGAGAAATTGGTGGAGTTGATTGAAATCAAAGATAAAATCATTATTGATCAACCTGCTACTTTGGAATTGTCAATGCCAAAACTTGTGGGGGCAGATGTACCACAAGACAATGGTCAATATGACGACCTTGACGAAAATTCAGAAATTTTTGAAATTTTTGCCATTGACAATTTAGCTGATACTGATTGGAGAAAACCACTTGTCGAGTATCTGCGAGATCCAAACGGAACGACAAATAGAAAGATAAAATACAGAGCCTTAAGTTATGTCATCATTGGGAATGAACTAATGAAAAAGACACCTGAGGGAGTTTTGCTAAAATGTTTAAGTGAAACTGAAGCCTATTTGGCTATATCTGATGTGCATAGTGGCACATGTGGATCCCATCAGGTAGGCCATAAAATGAAATGGTTACTGTTTCGACAAGGTGTGTACTGGCCAGCAATGCTAAAAGATTGTATAGAGTTTGCTAAGGGTTGTCAAGAGTGCCAAAAACATTCAGGCATACAACACGTACCTGCAAGTGAACTTCATTCAATAGTAAAACCTTGGCCTTTTAGAGGATGGGCTTTAGATTTAATTGGTGAAATTAAACCAAGTTCGTCCAAAAACCAACGCTATATTCTAGTTGGTATAGATTATTTTACCAAATGGATAGAAGCAATTCCATTACCAAATGTTGACCAAGAAGCAGTGATTAGTTTTATACAAAGTCACATTATTTATAGATTTGGTATACCTGAGTCTATTACTACAGATCAAGGTTCAGTTTTCACTGGACGAAAAATGGTCGAGTTTGCTCAACAAATTGGTTTTAAATTGTTAACTTCTACACCATATTATGCACAAGCAAATGGTCAAGTGGAAGCTGCTAATAAGATCATTATTGGTCTGATTAAAAAGCATATTGCCCAAAAACCTAGAAATTGGAACAAGACTCTAGATCAAGTCTTATGGGCGTGTAGGAATTCGCCAAAGGAATCAACTAATACCACACCTTTTCGTCTAACATATGGACATGATGCTGTCTTGCCAGTCGAAATACACTTACAATCAGTTAGAGTTCAAAGACAGGCAGAAATTCCAAGAAATCATTATTGGGATATGATGTTGGATGAATTAGTTGATTTAGATGAAGAGAGAGTCAAAGCTTTAGAGATGTTGATTCGACAGAAAGAAAGAGTCACTAAAGCTTATAATAAAAAGGTTAAGTCCAAAACCTTTAGTGTTGGAAATCTGGTTTGGAAAGTCATTTTGCCAATGGATAAAAAAGACAGAGTCTTAGGAAAGTGGTCACCACATTGGGAAGGACCATTCAAAGTTGTTCAAATTTATTCTAATGGTGCGTATGAAATTGAGGAGTTAACTCCTGAGAAACGTACTTTGGGTATAAATGGGAAATATTTGAAAAAATATAAACCTGCTCTACTCGAAGTGAAAATAAGCGCAGAATAAGAATCAAACAGAAAAAACAAAATGGCAAATAACAAGAATTGGCCATAACTCGAAAGTAGAAGAATAATATTGTTTTATTGCAATGGGAGAATTCTTAGTACATCATGAGAAAAACAACATTATTTAGGCTGAGCCTTAGGCTTAGAAACCTCTGACTCCACCTTCTTCATGGTACCCCTATAAAGGGCTATTGCTATATCAGCAAGTTCCTGAACTACTGGTGGGTATTCATCCAATCTTTCCTCATGTGTCCATAGAAACTCCTCCAGGTCGGAGCCTAGTTCTTCTTCTTCTGATTCTGTCAAAATGAGTTCCTCTTTGTTCCTCTCATAGCGTAGCCTATTTTCCTCGCAACGCCATGGTGCTGCACCCTTTTTGTTCTTCTCTTTGGAGCATGAGGCATCTTTAGTGTTGGGTTTTTCCATGGTTCGATTCTTTGTTAAGGATTACTCAATCACTCTTGATGAGTAAAAATGAGGAAAAACACCGCCTTTTATAGTGCTATCAAGTCTTATGGGTCAACCTAACCATTAATGCAATTCATTTAACAAAGTTTCGCTGTTGCCACCCTTTGACTTGACTGCCTCGTTTTGGCGTTCTTTGACTGCTCAGGTTTTCGTGTTGTTAAAAATACCAAAAGAATTCAAAGGTTCAAAACATTACCATTGAATGACGTTGGTGAAAAATAAATGGTCAATACGTGAAAAGTATAAACCAGCGTTGCAAGAAATAAAAAATCAACAAAGAATAAAGCATGACAAAATATTGGTGATCACAAGTTTGTTCGCCACAAAACGGGCATTGTCGAATTACAAACCAAAGACTTGATAAAATTGTTCAAAAGTGAAATGAAACTAAGGACAAAAAAAATCAAATTATTACAAATCTAAAACTTTGTTTTCAAATCTTCATACAAGCTCTTGAATGAAGCAACTTCCTTGTCGAGAACTTTACTCGACTCCATCAAGTTCTGAATTTCTTCTTCCACTGCCGCTGAAGCACTAAAGGCTTTGATGCCCTCATTAGCCTCTTTGTCAATCCAGGCTTTAACAGCAGTAGTAAGATTGGCTTTTGCTTCGTCACGTTTGATTTTCTCTACATCAATCTTAGCATTGAGACTCTGAATCTTCAAGTGCAATTCTGCAATCTCACCTTCCCAAGCAGCAATGTTCTGGTTGTATTGAGTGAGCTCCGCATTCGACTCGATGTCCTTCTCCAAACGTTCGACATTGGCTTGGGCAGTGTTAGCCTTCTCGACTAATGCAGCGTGAGCATGGGTTTGAGCCTCCAGCTTCATGGCATTCGTTGTTCTCCTTTGTATGGCCTGAGTAAAACCATCAATGAGGTTTTCAAGCTGGATGACTTTGCTTAAGGTAATACCATCCGTCAAAGGATTGTGAAGCTTCTTCAGGAAGCCCAAGTGAGAAAATGCACTACTAGGGTTTGCCTCAATCAGAGTAAAAACATCTTGGTTAATATAGTCTGTGTGCAACTTGAGAAGCAAAGAGTCCTGCCTCACCGTCGAACTGATATCAGTATCAGAAGCAGTCGAGCTGCTGTGTTGAGAGGCGCCTTTACTTCGTTCTTTGCTTCCTCTGCTTGACAAAAGCATTTTGAGTGCTGCAGCAGGATCAGTTTCTTTCATAGCAATAAACTGCATTTCTGAGATTCCAATATCAGCAGATAACTTTGATGTCGAGGAAACAGGAAGAATGTCAGAGCCTCCTTCAGTGGCTTCAGGCATAATGTCGTCGTCAGCGTCAGTCTCCATCTCGACATCAGTGTTTTCTGACGAGTGGGTAGATTCAGTAAGTGATGCAGTTATGGTTTTCTCAGGATCAGGATCAGTGGTGCGAGTGTCTTCGTTCTCTTGGCTTTGACTTGTTCCGGTTAAATCGACCTCGACGCGATTGGTGCCAACGTCTTGGGTCGAACCTTCATCATTGTTAAATGGTGCAGTGGGTTGTTCTTCATTATCACCCTGTTAGTAATAAAATGAGTTAGGGTCAAGAAACCATTAAAAGATTGCGTATATGTCGAAGTCTGAAAGATAAAGACTTTACCTGAGTGCCAGGGTCTTGCAAATTTGGGTTTATTTTCTCAAGAATAGGACCCTCAGTCGAAGGAGTTTCGACATGGGTGCTTGGTTGATCTTCGACAGGAGGATCAGAGACTGAGTTTTCAGTCTCCTTCTCTATGTCTGCAGAAGGATTGGATTTGCTTATAACTTTCTTCTTCTTCTTCTTCTCAGTCTTTTTCTTGGGATTTGGGGGCATGCTTGCCTCGCTAGTTTCGACACCAGCCTTTCTTTTATCTCTTTGGCTCTCTCCACTAGGGGTAGCAATGGGTAGATTGACATTACCAGCAGACTGAAAAGGAAATAGATATTTGTTAAGACAAGATTGTAGTTGGAACTAAGCAAAACTTAAGAAAGTTGTCGAAACACTTACTGATGGTTCTTGAATGGTAAGAGCTTTCTGTTTCTTTTGCTTGATAGGCCCTTCAGCCTCACTTGACGCCATCAAGTTCCTTTTGCGAACCTGCAGTTAAAAGTCGAAGCAATTAGAAATATGGTTTTGAAAACTAAGGAGAAAATAATGCTAAGTTAAGAAACCAATGTTAGGACTTAATACTTTGGCCCCAGTGTTAGGAAGTGTTTTCTTCTGAGTTGCACCAGGAGTAGTGGTGTCTGTCGAAGTGGTAGCGCCCTTGGCTTTGGAAGCACCTAATGTCGAAACATGAAAATGACATACATCAGTAAAAAGGGTCAAAAGGAACGAACACTTTGAGAAATCACATTCATTTTTAGTGATTCAAAATTACCTTTGCCTTTGGGAGTCCTTTGCTGGAGTGCTGCGAACCCCGTTTCTATTGCTTGCAGGAGCACTTCATCGCTGTTCTTAGCACACCTCTCATAGTGCAAACTCCACCAGGTGGCAAACTCAAAAGTACATAAATGGTGGATGGCGAAGGCAATAGGTGTCAGCCTGTAGGGTTTTCTTGCTTCAATAACCTTCAAGCGCCGTTCAAAGAACTCGACAGACATTCCAGAGTTGCCCAAAACAATATCATCTTTGTTTTTGAACAAACTCTTTGGCCTGAACTGACTTAGGCCAAACTGGCGAGCAACTAGGTTAGGCTGATATCCGACCAGACCTACGAATCTTCTTTCTACTCCTAACCTGGAAGATAGGATTGTAGGACTCAAAAACCAGGACCAAACATTGTTTGTATCCTCTTCTTCATCTGGGTTGGTTGCAGGAAATGGCCTCTTAAACCAAGCAGGCCCAACAGTCCTTTTCACAAAGGGAGTATTTTGGTGCTTAAACTCGTCGAACTCCAGGAGTGTCTTGAAGTAATGGAGGAAGAGGTCTTTGGTCGACAAGTTTGTTTCCCTATACCTCAGCAAGGCCAACCTAGTGCCTTCTATTTGTCGAGCTTCGACCGAAGGTTCCAGGTAAGAAGGGAGGAAAAGTTTGAAGTTTGATTCAAATGTGGCATTCAGCCACAACTGCAAGAGCCAAATAGGTCCAGAGAAAGTAAGCGGTGATCCTTTTTCAACTTTCTTAAGCATATCATTAGCTTGCCCCAAAGAGTCATAGAGACAAGCTAAGATGAGCCTTCCTAAAGCTACATCCTGTCCTTGATGAAGCATAATGGCGAGAGGAACGAGCCTCTTCACCACTTGAAGTGAACCAGTGCAGAAGACAAAGTGTGATAGCCAGTACGTCAGAAAAGCAATGTGTTCCTCATGAGAAACCTCAACACTGCTAAGATCATGAAAAGTTTCAATATATTTTGAGTAGGAGAGTGTTTTGAAATCAAATTGATGGTTTGGAGTGGTGTATTTGGGGTCATAAGTGGGTCCTGTTGGTCGAAGACCAGTGATGGCAGCCACGTCAAAAAGGGTTGGGGTCATCATTCCTGCCTTTAAGTGGAAAGTGTTAGTAGAATTTTCCCAAAAGTGAAGGGCAGCTATTAACATCTCTGCATTGTATTTGGGTCCTTCTCTCGACAACTGGATCAGGTCGAATATACCACGCTCTTTCCATGAAGTGGCATATTCCTTCTCAACCTTGTTAAGCCATGGTAAATAACTATCACTGACTACAGGTGCAGATCTAAAGGCTCTATAGCCTGTCTCAAAAAAGGTCATGTCGAAGACAGTGTTGACAAATATTTTGGGCTCACAAGTAACATTGAGAGGGAAAATGCTACTTACCTCCTCATTAAAGTTGTCGGATGAAGGAAGAGGCCCTGCAAAGGCAAGAGTTCGACCTCTGAGCTTGTGAGGAATCATCAACTCCTCTCCCCATATAGTGTCTTCGACAGAAGTCATATCTGGCTCCGACACAAAGGTTGAACCATCAACGATGATGGGTTCTGCATCATCAACAGCGTAGATTGTCACGTTTCTGGAGGAAGAAGATGAAGCAGCCATTGTTGTTCTTGGTGTTCTTGGTGTTCTTGGTGTTCTTGATTTGGTGATGAAGATGGACAGTTCACAGTGAACAAAAGCTAAAACCACCAGATTTAACTCGTTTCTTACTCAAATCCCAGAAAAGAAACGGTGATGATGAACGAAATCACTGGACGATCTTAACTGCTGGTTTAGATTTCTCAGAAACGCAAGAACAATGCACGATTTGAGGATCGATTGATGTTGTTTCAAAGGAATGCGTATGGTTCTGTTTCTAGAGAGAAAGTGAAGAGTTTGGGTTTTCAGAAAAATGAAAGTGGTGGAATACGTTTTCTATTTATAGGCACTGCATCTTGCATGTATCTAGTAACTGAAACATCACCACTCTTCCATCTTAGCCACTTATATTCTGCCACGTGTCCCACTACAAAGCTTTAAAGTTGGTAATCATGGTTTGTGGGGATTGAGGTGACAGTTATAAATTTTGTCATGATTGACAATATTTTGATTTGACGTTTACGCCGTCTTTGGTAAACGTGCAGAATTGAAAAGGTGAATATCTTCAAAAATGCCCTTTCTTCCCTTTTGTCTCTGACGTGTAGTCGAATTGGCATTTTTGAGGGGGCAATTTGTTAGCCTGTATTTTCGACAGGCATTAATGAATTGGAATAAGATGTTGAAATCTCATTTAATGAGTATTATTGCCTTTTAATATTTTCTTGGAAAATGATTCTGGCAATAAATCAAGAGAAAATCAAGGCATTTGACATCAAAGACTTTTAATGTGCAAAGTTAATTGTCAAAGCCTAGAGTTCTGTCGAATTCGACAGAACGATTGTTGTCTGAATAAGCTTGTCGAGTTCGACAGAACCATGTTTATCTAAATAAACATGCTGGTTCGACATTACTCTAATTGTCGAAAATATTATATATATATATATGTGTGAATATATGTATTTGTTTGGTTGTCTAACGTACTATGCAGAACGAAAGAAGCGTACTCTGGACTTAGCAAAATATTCAAAATTGAGTAACGTTGAAGGGTTCGCCAGGTGTCAAAGGGAATTCAAATTGTCAAGACACGTGGAGCATAGTTAGACGTACTGTAGGTTTATAGCAGTTATGTTAGTTTATCTATAAATACAAGTTTCTGATAGAAGAAACGGGTCCACAATTCAATACACATGCAAATTCCTAAAATATTCAGAGTACCCATGTCAACGAGCGAAATGAATGACAGGAACATGTACGAATCTGTGTACCATCCTTTGTAAACATTTTACATTTGTTAAATGCAATTTACATTCTGCAAGTCTTGATTACTTGTTTGTCATTTAAGTTTTATGCAATTTAAAGCTTTCTGCAACTTTATCATTCTGCAATTTATTTTCATTGCATTGCCTTTACATTTCAAAGTTTTTCTTTAAACTTTATTTGCAATTCATTTACAAGTTTTCTGCAAATTTAACTTTGAAGCATTTTACTTTAAACAAACCATTTGACTGCGTCAAATGCTTTTACTTTTATTCAAATTGTCCGATTTAACCCAAAGATATGAATATGTTTTCATCATCTTCCACACAATCCATATGTCCCGAGATTTACTAGTTGATCTCTCTTGTAATAATTAAACTAGCGGTTGTTTACTAAAAATCGGGGTAAACAACTTGTTATGCTCTTTTTTTTTGTGCTGAGTCGTAAAGCTATTTTTTTTATTTGTGTATCAATTTTGAATTATAATTGTTTGAGTCGCTGAGTCGTAATGCTATTTTTTTATGCTATTTAGTAGCTTTAATTTTTATTATTATTAAAATGTATAATATTCGATATGCTTGCATTTATTTGAAACTAGTAGATAACCCGTCCTATCGGACGGGTCGAAACGTTACGCGTTTTTTTTTTTAGTTACCAATTTTGAAAGTTACAACTTGATGAAAAAATTATATGCAACTTATAAATTTATACAACTGCAATTAAGTTTATACAACTATAATCTTATTTAAGTAGTTGCATATTGTTAAATCCTAAATTTTATATGATAGTTGCAAATTTTAGTACATTATAATTAAATGTTTTCCGTATTAGTATATTAATATTATTTATATGATAGTTATTTTTAAAATTTTATCACTTATAATTTTTCCGGTATGTGATAATATATTTTGTCCACTGTATAATTTATTTAGTACTCCCTCCGTTTATTTTCATAAGTTACACTTTGCTAATTAAAATTAGAAAAAAAATTGAATTTATTTAATCAGTACTATAAATCAATAGTATAATTTGTCCCATGTATAATTTATTTAATATACATGTAGTTATTTTGAAATTGGTATGAGTTCTATGCATCAGTAGCATAATTTGTCCCATGTATGATTTACTTACTATATATAATCGTTATTTTGAAATTGTCATGAGTTATATGAATCAGTAGCACACTTTGTCCCATGTATAATTTATTTAATATATATGGTAGTTATTTTAAAATTATCATCAGTTCTATAAATCAGTAGTATAATTTGGCACACGTATGAATCAATGAGATATTTCCCGTATTAATACATATTTCCCTTTTTGTCAATTTTATGAATCAATAACATAATTTGTCCCATATCTGATTTATTTAATATAAATGATAATTATTTTGAAATTGATATCAATTCTATGTATTAGTAGTATAATTTGTCCCATGTATGATTTACTTATTATATATAATCGTTATTTTGAAATTGTTATGAGTTATATAAATCAGTAGCATACCTTATCCCATGTAAAATCAGTAGTTATATAAAATTGTAATGAGTTATATGAATCAGTAGCATTATTTGTCCCATATACATGTATGATTTATTTAGTATATATGATAGTTATTTTGAAATTGCCATGAGTTATACGAATCAATAGCATACTTTGTCCCATGTATAATTTATTTAATATATATGGTAGTTATTTTAAAATTATCATCAGTTCTATGAAATCAGTAGTATAATTTGTCTCACATTTGAATTACTTAATTAATATATATGATAGTTATTTTAAAATTGTAATGAGTTATATGAATCAGCCATGAGTTAAACGAATCAATAGCATACTTTGTCTCATGTATAATTTATTTAATATATATGGTAATTATTTTAAAATTATCATCAGTTCTATGAATCAGTAGTATAATTTGTCCCACATTTGAATTACTTCTCCCGTGACCACCGCACCAGAAAATACATTTAATGGCATATAGTTAAACATAATTTGTGCCACTATTTTTTTTTTACTAAACCCAATAACATTTCCCCCTTTATAGATATGTACTAACAACTAACATTTGTATATTAAAAAAATCGATTATAGTTAAATGTCTTTCGTACTAATACATTATAGTTAAATGATTCCCGTAATTTTCTTATAAAAGAAAACAAAAAGTTTCATGTAGTTTAAAAAAATTAGTAATAAATTAGTAAAGATGAAGTCTCATTATTTTTTGAATCAGTAATAAATTAATTTTTGAAGCAATCAGCAGTGTATTTATTCTATGATTTATATTCTTAAAAATACTAATTAGAATGAAGTCTTATTATTTGGTGAATAGAGACCCAAATTGCAGCCCAGGCCCAAAACTAATTACCTAACTCCAATCTTTATTATTATTATCCAAACCCTAAATTTTGACCCTCTCTTGCTATCAGTATCAACACCGCTCCTATTTTTCTTACCCTAAATTGTCTTTTTACCGTAAGAAAAAAATAATAATTCTTTTCCTTTGTCATCTCTCTCTCCCACATGACATTAACACTAATCACACCTAATGTTTGTCTCCCTGCATCACTTGTCACCTTTACAATTTGTTTTATACTCTCTCTCACATAAAGTTGTGACAAACCAAGGAGTAGTAAGAACTACAGTATTTATATATATATATATATATATATATATATATATATATATATATATATTATAGTTATTTTTAAACTGTTATTAAGAAATAAGAATAGTTATCAATCATAAAAGATTAGAGTGAAACCTCATTATTTGGTGAGAAGAGAAAGTTACTTATTGCAGCCCAAGCCCAAAACTTTTTGCCCAACTCAAATCTTTATTATCCTTATTATATTATATCAAACCCTAATTTTCTCTTCTTCTTTCCCTCAATACTCAATACGGCCGCTTCTTTCTTTTTTTTTCCCACATCTTTTTTCAATATTTCTACCTCACCTTTCTTCAATCAACGGACGTTCCTTTTTTTAACCTCTCTTCTCTTTACATGAAGCAGTAGCTGCATATTTTTTTTCCACCGTCAAGTATGTTTGCACCTCTATTTTTTTTCTTCCATTGTTCTCCTCTCACCAACCGCTACCACCTCCATCCAATAGATCCCCAAGATATCATATTTTTATGTAAGATTTGTCACCTTCATGACCAGATTTCAACTCGCATCAAAACCCAACAAATTAAATGATGATCGGAACAACTCTTTTGAAGACACCGTGCCTGAAATTGATCGGAAAACGGTACATATTTCAGGTTATTTTCTTTCTTGAAGTAGAGAGAAGAGATATTTGTATTTGGAAACTTAACTAATCTTCTTGTAACTATTAAGTTTGTTAGATCTGCTTACATTTTTTCAGATCTATTTAGATTTTTAATTTGTTTGTATTTTGTACGAAGAATATAATTTTTTGGTTTTATTTTCTTGGATTTGTTTCGATTTTTCTTCATCTGGCTGTATTCTTATATTTTTTAGGAAGAAGATGAATTAATTTTAAAAATCAATAAAATTGAAAAAAAAAAAAACAATCTGAAGAATTTTTAGCAACAAACTAAGTTGTTTCATCTTCTAAACATACATAAAAAGAAAAATAAATTCTATCTGTTTTTTTCTACTGAATCTAAAAAATTGATAGAAAAATAAATTTATTTTTATCATGAATCATTGGAAGTTGTTTGAGCCAAAGCCACTATTCCTGTTATCTCCCTTTATTTTGACAGGTTTTCAACTTTATAATAACATCATCTCTTTCTTTTTTTCTTTTTTTTTTCTTCTTTTTTTCACTTCTCCTCACCTGCAAAATAGTGTTGTTTTTATCAATAAAAAACATAGGTGATGCCAATGAAAAAGATGGAAACATAGCACTATCTATATATATCCCGTGAAAACATATTGTATAAATTTGTGTTAATAAAGGAAATGATGAAAATATATATCAAAAAAAAAAAAAAGGAAATGATGAAAATATAACTAATGTTCTTGACATCTCTTTTGTGTTAATAAAGAAATTTTTAACTCTATTTTCACAAAATAAAAATGATGATTTCATTGCATCTTATGTAACCAATATCTCTCTTTCTCTCTCCGAATCCTTGATCTACTTTTTTTTTTTGAAATTTAATTTAATAAGTGATACTAAATTGATGATTTTTCTATGTTTTCTACGGTTTATGCTTTTACTCAGTATATATGTTCTTTTTATTTTGTAGAACTATTTTGTTTTTACTAATCTTTAAATACAATGTGAATGTTATAAAAAATTGTACAATAAAATAATATGAATGTTACCAAAATAAAGTTCTTCCATTTTGTGGTTTGTTTTGTTATCCCGTGAAGTTTCTTGGTCTGTTTTGCTTTTGTGTTCTTCTTTCTTCAAAACATACCATTATTGTTCAACTTTGTATGCATTCTGAAAAGAAACACATGAGATTGTTAGTAGGATCTTTCGTTTTGCTGTCTCTCAAAACTGGAAAAAAATAGAACAAAACATTAATCATTAAGAATAATAATATATTGAATGATAATAAGAAAGCTGTAGAAGTAGAAAGAAAGAAAGAAAAAAAACAGAAAATGAAATAATATGAGAGAGGAAATTGTGATGAGAATGTGCAGAAAGAGAAGAGAAATGTAAGATTTAAAGATAGAAAGTGAGTTTTAGGGGGAAAGATGAAATTTGAATAAAAGATGAAATTTTAAATTTGAGTTGAGATTGGACAGACATTGGGAACACCAAAAAAAATTGAAAAAGCTGCATAGATACACACAAAACATTAACCAATGGATAACTAACAAAAGAGAAAGTGACTTTTTGGTATTGGCTTGGTTTCTTTTCAACCATGGCTCAAGTGAAAGAGACATTTTGTCTCACAAACAATTCAAAATGGCTTGGTTACACAAAAAAATGGCTTGGTTTCAGTTTCTTTTAGTTTGGTTACTTAAATTTTGGACACCATTTGCCCTCATTTTTGCCAAGTGTCATGATTTGAAGCAGGGGTATTTTCAACCTTTCCAAGTACTATGAAATTCTTATATTGTATTGGATTCTTTACTAACTCTCTGTTTTGTTTTGTGTAATTGTTGAACCTTTGGTTGGGGGTTCAGAGGTGCAGCGTGAGGACTTAGCTTCCGAGGAGTAGTTTTTGCTTACTAGTGGTGAGGAGAGAAGCCTTATGCTTTTCCTAGTTCTATTTTAGTTAGTTGGGTTATAATAACTTAGAATGCTCTGGTATTTTATAACATCGAGTCGGGTAGACGTTTGATTTCCTTATTCGATGTATTTGAGCATGCTTATTTTGATACTTATAGACTATGCTATTATGTTTTATCCATGAATTGTCGAGATGGATGTATTAAGGCATATTTATCTATTATGTTATGTTGGGATTTAAGTTAATGCATGTATTAGTTATGACTCGTGTAATATGTTAGATTATTTCCGCTGCTATGTAATGATATTACCTCTGATGCATGCATGTTTTAATTGTACGCCTTGATGCCCTATGTATTTATTTATTTTAAGTTAAGTAAATTATATGTAAGGGTTAGGGTGTTACAGTACGGGTTCGGGTACACGTACGTAACCTTGAAAGAATTTGGTACGTGGGGGGTATACATAGTTGGTACGCATTTCGGTTCGTGGTACGTTCTAATATGTTAATGAAAAATAAATTATCTATTGATTTAGTTAAAACAAAAACAAATTATCTGATGGAAAATATTGACATCATCAGAGTAGTGAATTTGTAAAACAAAATGCACAGGTCTATTAATTTTTATTCGATATTTAAGTTCGTCATTATATTAACATAAAAATTTATATATTGCATTTTTGTTTCTATTTTTTTGTTCTTAATCTTTTATCGTAGACATGATCTTCTTTTTTGGATAAAACTTAAGTACATTTCTTTAGATGTTTTTTGCATGATTCTTAATATAAAAATTATGATTTCCTGAAATTCATGATATTTTCAAAGTTTGTTATATTCACAAAATATGAATTTTATGTTAAGAACTATATGAAAAGCACCTAAGTAAATACACCTAAGTTTTGTTTATATTTTTTTATATATGTTGGCCTAATCTTTTCTTTTTTTCCCCACCCATCTTCTTTTATTAGGCTCTTCTATTTTATTTAAGTTGTTATAACTTCCTTTTTTTTATTTTTGATAATTTGTTATATGTTAGATTGAGTTACTATTTTTTATGCCTATTTTTTATCATGGTTAGTATTCTTACTTTTATGCTAAATTTCCTTTAACTATATTTTTTTTTCTTTCCTATTTTTATGTTTTGTATCTTCTTCTTTTTTCTTCTTTTTTTTTTATATAATTTGTATTTTTTTTCTTCTTATTTTTTTATCTTTAGAGTTATTTATTTATTATTTGGTATGTGTGTTTCTGCGAATTGGTTCACGAATTATGACGAATCATTACATAAAAGTACCGCAAATCGGTACACGTGAACCAATTCGCGGTTCGTCGGCACTATAATGAATTATCTAACTATGGTTTTTGCTCAATGCTTATGTCTCCAACTAGACCGTAGGTAAAGCATACCAATGATTAATATATTTGAATATGGATTTGGGGTAGAATGATATTTTTATTTCACACTAGTTTTGAGACCCGTGCGAATGCACGGGTCTATTGACTTTTATTTATAAAATATAGTTAAAATATAAGGAAAATTATTGTGTTCTTTTTTGTAAAATTTATTAAATTAATAATTTTTTTGATTAAAGTAATTGTCTCGTGTATGATTTTTGTGTAATAAACTATAATTAATAATAACAAATATTTATTATTCAATTCATTTTTTTATTAAAGCAATTGTCTCGTATATGATTAATTTTTTTTTATTAAAGTATTTGTCCGGTGAATGAATTTTTTATTCAATTTCTTTAATGTATTAATGATAAATATTTTGTCTTGTCTTTTTTTATATTTATTATTGATGAGAACTCACTCTTCTCTTGTGTAAAAAAAACTATTTGTGAAAGTTCATGTCTATTGATTTTTTTTTATATTTAAGATTGTTATTATACTAAAGTATAAAATTAATTTAGAATAAAATATTCAGAAAAATGTTATAAAATATTATTAAAATATAAGTTACGTCATTGTGTTCTTTCTTGTAAAATTTATTAAATTAATATTTCTTGATTAAAGCAATTGTCCCGTGTTTGATTTTTGTGTAATAAAATAAAATAAATATTAATAAATATTTATTATAAAACTTATAATAAATCAATCCAAATGGGTTCATTGTATTTTTGTTTCTATTGTTATGTTCTTTTATTTTTAAGCTCATAAATAAGTATATTCTTTTATTAGGTTTTTCTATTTTTATTTTTTATATATAAGTTGTTATATGTTAGATTGAGTTACTATTTTTTCATTCAAAAAAAAGAGTTAGTACTATTTTTTATGCATATTTTTTATATTGATTTTTGTTCATATTTTTATCCGTAAATTTCTTTTAATTAAATCATTTTTGTTAAATAAATTGGATTAATATTTTTTTAGAGGTGGTTTCCGGTGCTATTTTCATGGGAAGATTTCTTTTATGCTTATTTTTTTTTTCTTCCTATTTTTATGGAAAGATTTCTTTTATGCTTATCTTTTTTTTCATCCTATTTTTGTTTTGTATCTTTTTATTTTTAGTTTAGAGTTAAAATTACATTTAAGGGCAGAAATACTGAAATATTATTAAACTTGATTGGACAAATTTGGTATTTTAGTAGTAGTTCCTTTGAATATATTGTAAGTAGATTTATCCGTAAATTTCTTTTAATTAAATCATTTTTGTTAAATAAATTGGATTAATATCTTTTTTTAGAGGTGGTTTCCGGTGCTATTTTTATGGGAAGATTTCTTTTATGCTTATTTTTTTTTTTCATCCTATTTTTATGGAAAGATTTCTTTTATGCTTATTTTTTTTTTCTTCCTATTTTTATGGAAAGATTTCTTTTATGCTTATCTTTTTTTTCTTCCTATTTTTGTTTTGTATCTTTTTATTTTTAGTTTAGAGTTAAAATTACATTTAAGGGCAGAAATACTGAAATATTATTAAACTTGATTGGACAAATTTGGTATTTTAGTAGTAGTTTCTTTTAATATATTGTAAGTAGATTTATTACTTTTCTACCAAACTTACATACGAAAATTAAATTACAGATTAAATTACTCACATTAAAATTACATACCCAGATTAAATTTAGATACCAAGATTAAGGGGATGTATTGGATTGAGATTTTGAAGGATTTTAAAAGACTTTTTAATGTTAAAAATGTTTAGTGGTATTCAATCAAGACTTTTATAAAAGTCAAATAAATCTTTTGGTATTCAATTAAGACAATCAAGATTTTTTTTCAGGGCAACAAAATCTATTGGTATTCAATTGAGATTTCTTACTACTTTTAAAATGTCTATTGGTATTCAAAAGTTTGTGGATTTTGATAGATTTTTCTATGTAATGGATTTTAATGGACTTTTCACCTAAAAATACATATAAACCACTTACCCAACAATCCCACTCAAACCCTTGAGACTTTCAAGACTTTTTTCTTTTGCCGGCAAGACTACTATCATGTTCTTTCTTTCATTTTTTTCACGACAATTCTTTCAAAGATTAAATGATGTAAAAAACTGTTTTTAACACTGAATAAAATTAAATTACCTAGATTAAATTTAGATACCAAGATTAAATCTATTTTCAAACATATATAAAGATTAAATTAATGTATTACATATACCTGAGTGATACTAGATTCTTTGCCACCGAAATACAACAAGGGAGCTGGAATGCCTCATTCGAAAACAACTTCAATTCTAACTCTTCTAGAGTTGGAACAATGAGAGGAAACCACATCTTAAAAGAATTGTTGCACACTTTATGATCAAGGGAGCTACATTCAAATGTCAATTTGTGAATTGGGAAGCCCTCCCGAAGTCCCAGATCAGAGTTTACGAACTCCATAAAACGTTGGACTCCTAACATACCATTATTTGAAATATCAACAGTTAACAGTTTTTTCCAATGATATTTCCATGTAGTAGATATAAGGCTTGTTAAAGCCGTTTCTTTGGTGGGAATCAAAGACAGAATCGCTGCAAGTAAACATTCTGGAAGACTGCTTAGATTGTCTTCCGCTTCCAATTTTTGGCGTTTAGCCATTGAAAAGCCAAGGGTTGAAGAAGGTGGTGAAGAAGAAAAAGAAGAAGAAGAAAAAGGGTTAGCAAGAAAGGGTTTGTTTCTTTCTTGTAATGCAATTCAAAGATTAAATGGTGTAAGAAATTGTTTTACACCTAAGTCTTTATAAATGTTTTTGCACGTGTGCAATCAGCAAAACGACTATAAATTTGCACACTCAAACTGTAATGTAATTGAAATTAGTTATTTAACTTTGGTTTATAGCAATTCATTATATAATTTTTCATTTTACTTTCAACCAAATTCAAAAAGATTGATCATAAAACTAATACAAATTCCAACTTAAATTTAAATTTAAGTTCTTAAAAGATCTTAAATTTAAAAGTAAATTTAAAGTCCAACTTAAAAGATCTTAAATTTAAATTTTAGTTTGTGGCCATGGCTTTGATACTGGTTGATTTGATTTATTGTACATGTCCAATTAGTGTGATTTGAGTGGATTTATATGTGTTCTTAACTGAACAGATTATATCGGGTTAAAAATAAGTTGAGTTGAGCCGAACTTGATTGTTGGAGTTCAACTCAAAATATATATGAATTGGTTCAGCTATAGATTCAACTCGAGATGGACACAGTTTTTTTTTTTTCTGCTCAAGTTTGACTTTTTTTAAATTTATGAATAATTTTGTTCGACTCGTTAAATAAAATTTGTTTTCTGCTCGAAACTCAACTCGAATTCGATATACAAATTTTATCTAACCAAAATCAAATTTTATCCATTCGACATTATTTAACCTAAACATTAGTCGGATAAATTGGGAGCGACTTTAGGAGCCAATTCATCCATGCAATAAAAAACAAATTAAAATGTAAAAAAGAGTAATTAATTATATTTTGTTTACGGTAAAATAAATTGATCATAAGAAAGTACACGTACCAATGAAATTAATTTACTTAAATATTGCATATAGTGTGTAATATAACCTATTAACCATAGCATGCATCATAATACAAATTCATAATCACACAACCGGACATGCCCAAGCAGAGGCCTATATATCATGAGTAGTGTTATTTGTACAACTTCTTTGGACAACTAAGATGGACAACTTTTTATTCCTTCTCCATTTAGCACAAAAACCAATAAAGTGGAAGATGGAATGAGAGAGAATAAAAATATAATGTGAGTATGAGAGAAAAGGTTGTCCAATTAAATTTTCCAAAATGGATGTCAAAATATCATTTCTCGGTGTTATTTGTACATCCAAAAGTTGACAACTTTTGGGACAACCCTCTTTTTTCTTTTGCAACAAAAAAAATGTGAGAGGAGGAGAGAGAGTAAGAATATAATGAGAGTATGAGAGAGAGCTGTCAACTTTTTGGTTGTACAAATATCTTTTCTCATATTATTAGGTTGAATTCTAACTCAAGTGACAACATTGAAGCACATACACCTCTATGAGTAGAGTTGTCACGGTGTTCGACATGTGTTGGTGTCCGACACTCATACGACTGTCCAAAAAAAATATTTTTTCATTTATCCCGACACTCTTTAGATCAGTGTCCGACACCTATAAGACATTCGTACAAACGTGTCGGATTAGTGTTCCAATTTTTTTTTGCTTCTACTCTCCTTAGATATATTTATAAAGATTTGTCGAAACAATAACGTTGATCCATGATGGATTAAAGATATTACATTATTTTTAGTTTTTTTATAATAGATAAATGAATAAAGGTCAAATGTACTATTATATATTCTTTTATAACTTATTTTAATGAAAAATTTGTTCAACTTAGATGTCAATTTAGATTTTTTATAAATACTAGCCGCCCGTGCCCGTTTGTGTGATCGATATTATTTTTTTTTGTTTGCTGCAATCGATATTCTCTATTGTGCAAATATAAATAACTACTTAATCTTCTTTTTTATTGGACTTAGTTAATTGATAACTACTTGACCTCCTTTTTTGTTGTTGCTAGTTATTAAGAAGAAAAAAAATATTTTTTCTTATTATAAAAAAACTGAAAACCTACTTTTATGTGGAAGTTGTGCTTAGTTTTTTTTTTGGTAGTTTTTTTAAGGGTAAAATAGGAATAATGAAAAAGTCATCCCAAAAATTTATATCCCCTTTATATATTAGTATAGATATAGCGGTGTCGTATATTTTTTACATTAGCAATGTTAGAAGGTCCATATCCATGTATCCCGGTGTCGTGTCGGAATCCATGTTTCATATACATGTTGGGCTAAAATGAAAAGGAAAAGTTCATATTGGGCTTAAACCAAATAAAGGAAAGAGTCCAATACTTATATAACTTGTTCATTCTCACTTTCTCATAAAACCCTAAGAAACCAAGCCGCCGGGAAGAGCGAAAATGGTGTCCGGATCGGGAGTTTGCGCAAAGAGAGTAGTCGTTGATGCCCGTCACCACATGCTCGGCCGCCTTGCATCGATTGTAGCAAAGGAGCTTCTCAATGGTCAGAAGGTCGTTCTTGTTAGATGTGAAGAAATCTGCGTCTCCGGTGGACTCGTTAGACAGAAGATGAAATACATGCGTTTCCGTCGTAAGCGTATGAACACTCAACCTTCTCATGGTCCTATTCACTTCCGTGCTCCTTCCAAAATCTTTTGGCGCACTGTTCGTGGGTTAGTTACTCGCGTAATAACTCTTTTTTTTATTGATTAATCTCATTTTGTATATTTGATTTTGTTAGGTTTTTTTTTTGTTTAATTCAATAAGAACTGTGAAATTTGTTATCAATTAGCGTTGTTAGTTGTTATTGTAAAAAAATCACATTTTTCCTTGATCTTATTTGGTGTCTGTAATTGTCTTGGCTATGTTTGATACTGATTTAATTTAGACTGTAGTTTTGTAGTTGATGTCTGTCTTTATTTGATAGAAATGATGACATTGGTATTAAGTGCATGTTTGATTCTACTTTTGGAGGAGCCAAAATTGATTATAGAGGGTGTAGAATAGATTATTTGGTTTCACTCAATTGAATTGATTTTGCCTCCATAGTTGATTCTAACTTGAAGCTAGAAGTTGGAGTTTTTTTTCTAAAATTTTATCCAAGCATTAATCACTTTAACTAATTTTTATCCGGAATCCATATTTGGAATCAATTTATTCAAAATCAAGTTTTTGTCACCACAAAATCAAAAGCAGAAGTGGTGTTGTTGATTGGCTTGTTATTGTTTGGAGGGTTTTTGAAAAGTGTTGTGTTTATGTAGAATGATTCCACACAAGACAAAGCGTGGAGAAGCCGCACTTGCTCGATTGAAGGTTTATGAGGGTATTCCTCCTCCATATGACAAGATCAAGAGGATGGTTGTTCCTGATGCACTTAAGTAAGATCCATATTATGTTTTTTTGTTGTTGAATTAAAATGTTTTTATTGAATTCTGATACTAAATGAATGAATGAAATTAGGGTGTTGAGACTTCAAAAGGGTCACAAATACTGCTTGCTTGGACAATTGTCATCAGAAGTTGGATGGAACTACTATGACACTATCAAGGTGGGTTTTTATTGTTTTGTATTTAAAAAAATTCTCTGTATTTTGGAAATAATTGTGTGGTTCTTATGTTTGTAATTGTTTTCTTGTTGACAGGAGCTGGAGAAGAAGAGGAAGGAACGTGCACATTTGGCTTATGAGAAGAAGAAGCTGCTAACTAAATTGAGGGCTAAAGCCGAGAAGAATGTAGACGAGAGACTTGCTCCACAACTTGAAATCCTTGCACCTGTTAAATACTAAGCATTTTAAATTTTGATTTTGTAGCGTATTGAACTCTATTTCCGTTTTGTTTGTTATTCTATCTTTATTGGAGCTTAGATATGACAAATCTTGGACGACGTTATTTTTGTCATTCAAACTTCTAAATTTGTTACGCATTGGTGTGTAACATCAAATATTGCTGGTTTGTGGTAAGAACATAGTATACTATGAACCTTTGTTTTAGTTGTTTGACTGATGCTGCCAATAGGTTACTGAGTGTCGTGCATTTGTTGTGCTCGTTGTGGCACGGTCAAATTCTACTGATTTTCAACACCATGAAGTTAAATTATATCGATTGTCTTTTGACCTAACCAATGTATGAAGTGTTGTTGATTTTCAACACCATTAAGATAAATCAATTGAGCAACAAATATAAATGTTGTGTCCAGTTTTAAATTTATAAATATTACTGCCAAAGATAGATCATAACTCGAATACAGGTTGCAAGTGCATTGATTTTTTGAAACTGGGACCATATGGTATCTTATGTGTTGAAAATTTCATTCTGAACACGGTTTTGTTATACTACATAATTTTGATATTTTGACAATTTTTTGTTCTTATTTTCAAATTTCATTTTGATTCTTGAATTGTTGAACTAAATAAGATTCTCAGAGTTCGAATGAAATTAGTTAAACAAAATTCTTATAATATTATTTAGATTGTACAAAATTCTTAATGCGTGGAGTTATGATTGTGAGTTGACTCACATGCAACAACTCTCCAACGCTTAGTTTCAACGTCATATGTCACATGAATATGTGTTGGAGAGTTAACTTATTACATTTGATAAACATAAATTTGATAAGTAATCGTAAACCATTTAAACATAAAACATAATTTTAATGATGTAGCTACACATAAATAAATTATATTGTGGACTGTGAAGAGAAAAAAAAAACTATACACTTCAATAAACGATAACAATCATGAAAAATACCTAAACAAATCACTACAAACAATAACTCAACAAGAACACAATGCATAATGAACCTTCTCCATTTCTTACCTACCCTTCTATCCAAGGTTGCATTTGGCTCTACTTTTTGAAAGCTTAATTAAAAGCTATTTTAAGAATAAATTTAAAAATAAAATATTTAAAGCTAAAATTGAAGTTGTTTGGTATTTATTATTTTTTTTCAACTAAATTATCACTTTAAAGTGAAAATCTGTTTGATAAAATATTTTTATAAAAGTTTTGATATTTTAATACAAATTTATCACAAATAATAGGCTTATGAAAAATAATTTAGTAGGGGCGTTATATTTTCTACTTTAATATAATATCAAATTATTTATCACGAAAAAAATTAATGGACATGTGCATTAAAAAATGATTATCTACTTACAATATATTAAAAGGAACTACTACTAAAATACCAAATTTGTCCAATCAAGTTTAATAATATTTCAGTATTACTGCCCTTAAATGTAATTTTAACTCTAAACTAAAAATAAAAAAATACAAAACAAAAATAGGAAGAAAAAAAAAGATAAGCATAAAAGAAATCTTCCCATAAAAATAGGAAGAAAAAAAAAAAGATAAGCATAAAAGAAATCTTCCCATAAAAATAGCATCGGAAACCACCTCTAGAAAAATGATATTAATCCAATTTATTTAACAAAAATGATTTAATTAATAGAAATTTACGCATAAAAATATGAACAAAAATTAATATAAAAAATACACATAAAAAATAGTACTAACTTTTTATTTTTGAATGAAAAAATAGTAACTCAATCTAACATATAACAACTTATATATAAAAAATAAAAATAGAAAAACTTAATAAAAGAAGATACTTATTTATGAGCTTAAAAATAAAAGAACATAAAAATAGAAACAAAAAAACAATGAACCCGTTTGGATTGATTTATTATAAGTTTTATAAGGTAGTTTATGAAAACAGTTTATAACGATATAATTTTTGTTAGTCAAAACTTATGAATTAACATGCGTAAAAAAAAACTTACGATTTTGTCAAAAAAAAAAAACTTACGAATTAACACGGCCCAATTGCTATAATAAAAAACTTAATCATACACGAGACAATTGCTTTAATAAAAAAAGGAGTTGAATAATAAATATTTATTTTATTTTATTACACAAAAATCAAACACGGGACAATTGCTTTAATCAAGAAATATTAATTTTATAAATTTTACAAGAAAGAACACAATGACGTAACTTATATTTTAATAATATTTTATGACATTTTTCTGAATATTTTATTCTAAATTAATTTTATATTTTAGTATAATAACAATCTTAAATATATAAAAAATCAATAGACATGAACTTTCACAAATAGTTTTTTTTTTTTTACACAAGAGAAGAATGAATTCTCATCAATAACAAATATAAAAAAACACAAGACAAAATATTTATCATTAATACATTAAAGAAATTGAATAAAAAATTCATACACGAGACAAATACTTTAATAAAAAAAAAATTAATCATACACGGGATAATTGCTTTAATAAAAAAATAAATTAAATAATAAATATTTGTTGTTATTAATTATAATTTATTACATAAAAATCATACACGGGACAATTACTTTAATCAAAAAAATTATTAATTTAATAAATTTTACAAAAAAGAATACAATAACTTTCCTTATATTTTAACTATATTTTATAAATAAAAGTTAATAGACCCGTGCGAATGCACGGGTCTCAAAACTAGTTTTAAGTAATAAATATAAATAACACTGAAAAAAAATTAACGCTAATGTATAAAAGAAATTGGATAAATATTTTTCATTTTTTTATAATATAAATATTTTTAATTGGTAATTATAATTTATCATAAATTAACAAGTTAAATTTATTAACTTTTTGATATCTTCTAAATATAAATTCGAATAATTAGAACATGTTAATTATATTTTTTTAAAAAAATATACGCGGAACAAATTAATTAGTTGAATAAGTTTTACAAAAAAATACACAATAGTTTCATTTATATTTTAATAATATTTCATTTATTTATTTTTTGTTTTCACCATAATATCCGGCCCACTTATATGCGCCACATGCTCTTCGACGAAAATCAATTATCGCTAATAATGGTGGAAACTTCGTACTAACACGAGAGTAATCCAAAGAAAAATATTTTATCTTAAAAAATAATAAACTTGAATACGGAATAACGTGTGTCTCAAACTAGTTTAACACAAAAATAAGAATAAATATTCTATTTAGTCCACAAATTATCGATCTTTCTTCAATTTGGTCCTTAAACTATAAAAATATACCAAACAGTCCTTAAACTATCATTACTACATCAATTTAATTCTTCAACTTTTTAAAAAACATAAAAGAAAATAATAGTTCAAGGATCAAATTGATAAATTATTAATAATTTAATTTTAAGGACTATTTAATATATTTTTATAGTTGAGACACGAATTTGGAGAGAGATTGCAAAGATTAAATTGAAGGTTTATTAAAAAAAAAATCTACATTCCCATCTTCTCCGATCTACAGGAAGTTTCGAGAAGAGCAATCGGCAATTGCATCTTGCTGTTTCGTGACGTGAGTTGAAAGACGGCGTGACCTGAGCGGTGGTTGTAGTAAAATGGAGTCCCTCGGAGGAGCAGAATCAGCGTCGTCGTCGACTCGGAGTGAGAAAGAAGAGCAGCAACAAAAACCATCGTACACTTATTGGGTTAGGAAAACCACCGAAGATGCAGCGCCTTTGCCTGTGCCCCACAAGCTAGATGCAGCTCCACCTTCTCATTCTCAATCTTCTCAGCAGCCTGGTTCTGCTTGGAATCGCGTATGAATATTCTTTCCTTGCTTTTTGTTTTCTTTCTTCTCCCCAAGGATTGTTATGCTTAATTTCTTCTATCAATCAATCATTCATTCATTCATTCTTTAATACAGGCTGGGACATGGGAAGAGAAAAGTCTTAACTATTGGGCAATTCCAAGAATTAAGGTTTGCTTCTCATTCTGTTCTACAATCTCTTCTAAATATATTTGTTTTGTCAACCTATCATTATTTAATCTATACATTTTTATTTTTCTTTCTCAGGAGCTGCTCATTTCAGTGGGCTCCATCCCATTCTCTTCTGGCAGAGCAGAAGTGGAAGATGTAACAAAATGTGCTGGAGATGTGAGTTTATTAAATGTTTTACATCTAGACTGATTCTTGTATTCTAGGACACTGCACGGAGATTCCACATTTTAAGATGAAGTCAAAACTTATCCTAGATTTGTTGTTTGGCCTCCCGTCCCGTATCATCCATGCTCTAGATGCATGGTGTTAGGTGTAATAGAGTGTGTTGGACAGCCTCTTGGATGGCCGTGTGTGTTGCAAAATCGGCTTATTTGTGGACATCTTGGAATACCCTCATTGCAACCTCTAACACCTCACTGGATGTAGGGTGTGGGGGGTGTTGTTTACTTTAGTCCCACATTTGTTAGACATATTGTCAGAATTATTGGATTGATGCCTTTCTCATTGTTATTTCTTGTATATATATCGAGGTTACAAGGCTATACAGGTAATTACACTAAATAATTATATTTAATGAGAACAAATCAATATTTGATTTGTTTTCCTTATTCTAGGAACAAACTAATAAATATAATTAAGAGGACAAGTCAACTCCTTATTCACATCCCCCCTCAAATTGATGCGGTTGGTCAATGAGCATCAATTTGCTAACAAGAAACTGATGGCGTGGGCGCGGAACAGCTTTAGTAAGAATATCTGCAACCTGAAACTGAGTACTAACATGAGGAAGTGTGATAAGTCGGTCATCATATGCATCACGGATTGAATGACAATCGACTTCGATATGTTTGGTGCGTTCATGAAAGACAGGATTTGCAACAATCTGGATGGCACTTGTATTGTCGGCATAAAGTGACGTAGGCTCAGTTTGAGGAAATCCAAGTTTAGCCAAAAGACCACGTAACCAAATAATTTCTGAGCAAGCAGCAGACATGGCGCGATACTCAGATTCAGTAGAGGATTTAGAGACTCTTGCTTGCTTCTTACTTTTCCATGAGATCAACGAAGAACCAAGAAACATGCACCAACCAGTTACAGATCGACGAGTGTCAGGACACCCTGCCCAATCGGCATCACTATAAGCACACAATTTAGGAGCTATTCCAGTGGGAAAGAGTAGACCACGATGAGAGGTTCCTTTCAAATATCGAATTATACGACGAACCGCAGCTAAATGAAGATGTCGAGGAGAATGCATAAACTGACTCACTTGCTGAACAGCAAAAGATATGTCAGGACGAGTAATAGTCAAATAATTAAGGCTCCCCACAAGTTGTTGATACAACAAAGGATCAGGCAAAATATCACCATCATCACGATGATATTTAACATTAACCTCAAGAGGGGTGTCCACCGGATTAGCCAATTGGAGACCAGCCATAGAAATCAAATCGGTGGCATACTTATGTTGATGGAGAAATATTCCCTTTGACGTAGAATGAACCTCAAGACCAAGAAAATAATGTAGAGTACCAAGATCTTTCATGTGAAATGCGGACTGTAACTGTTGCTTAAGTCGCTGAATGGAAGCATGATCAGAACCAGTAATAACCATATCATCAACATACAAAAGAAGAAGAACAATACCCGCAGATGTGCTATGAATAAATAAAGAGGAATCATACTGACTTTGAGTAAAGGAGAACCCAAGTAGAGTCGAGCGGAATTTCTCATACCATGCTCTAGGCGCCTGTTTCAAACCATATAAGGAACGTTTGAGCTTGCACACACCTTTAGATGAAGAGAATAGGCCTTGAGGCGGAGTCATATAAATATCTTCTGTGAAGTCACCATGAAGAAAAGCATTCTTCACATCCATTTGATGAAGAGACCACCCACTAGAAGCAGCTATAGAGATTATCGTGCGAACAGTTGTCATTTTGGCAACCGGTGCAAATGTCTCATCATAATCAATTCCATATTCCTGCTTGTTTCCTAAAGCAACCAAACGAGCCTTGTAACGGTTGAGAGACCCATCAGAATTCAATTTCACAGAATACACCCATTTGCAACCTATGGGTTTGACATCAGGAGGACAAGAGACAATATCCCATGTGAAATTCTCTTGAAGAGCTTGAAGCTCTTCATTCATTGCTTTTATCCAACGCACATCTTTAACAGCCTGTGAGTAACAAGTAGGAACAGATACACTAGAGAGTGAGGCAGTCAAAGAAGTATGTGAAGAATCATACCTGTCTGGTGAATATCGATCTGGTGGTCGGGATATTCGACCAGAACGTCGTGGTTCAACTGTTACAGGATCAGGTGGCGGATCAGTGTCTGGAAGGAGCATGGGAACCTGCTGTCTGGATTTTCTGACATATACATATCCTGGTTTATAACGTTCTATAGATTGAGGCATAATGGAAAAATTAGGAAGAGTAACAACATCATCCATGGCTGGAGAAACACGATGAAACATAAATTGATCCTCAAAAAATGTCACATTGCGAGAAATGCGGAAGCGACGATTAGATACATCGTAACAAACAAAACCCTTATGACAATGGCTATACCCCAAAAATGCACATTGAACAGACTGTGCTCCAAGCTTATGTCTTTCAAACGGAGGTAAGTGAACAAAACACACACCCGAAAGTATGTAAATCATTATAATCAGGCTGAGTTTTAAAAAGACGGAAAAAAGGAGAATCAAATTCAATAACCGAAGATGGAAGACGGTTGATCAAGAAGACGGCTGTGGAAAGAGCCTCCACCCAAAATCGAGATGGCACTGAAGCTTGAAGAAGTAACGTGCGTGTTACATCAAGCAAATGACGATTCTTGCGTTCTGCCATCCCATTTTGTTGGGGGGTATTAGGACAAGAGCGTTGAGACAAAATGCCTTTTTGTTGAAGAAACTCCTGAAACTCATTAGACATGTACTCACCACCAGAGTCAGAGCGAAAAATTTGAATATTAGCATGAAATTGAGTTTCAACATATGTTAGAAATTTCTTAAACATAGAGAACACTTCAGATTTAGCGCGAAGAAAGTATATCCAAGTAAAACGACTATAATCATCAATAAAGGTGACAAAATATTTATAGCGAGCATGAGAAACTACCGGAGACATACCCCATACATCACTATGAATCATCTCAAAACAAGTGGAAGCACGATAAGCACCAGACGGAAAAGGTAGTGTTTTACTTTTAGCTAATTTGCAAACAGAACATGAAAGAGGGCCATTAGAAACAACACTTTTATTTCCCAACAAACCAGTTTTAAATAAATGAGATAAAACAACAGAGTTTGGATGACCCAATTTCCTATGCCAATCCTCATAAGAATTCAAAACATTATTACAAGCAAAAGATAAATGACTAGAAATAAACTGGATTGGAAACAGTCTTCATACTTTAGGCCCCTTCGCGATCACCTTCCCCGACACCTGTTCCTGCACAAGACAGCCATCACGAGAAAAATTAACATTACAATTGTCATCCACCAATTGACCAACAGATAATAAATTGGAAGCAAGTCCAGGTGATACAAGCACATCTTGAAAATCAGAGTTGAGGTCACCAACATCAGTGATAGACAAGACATTGCCATCAGCAATTTGAATATTCTGATTTCCATGATAAGAATGTAAATTGCTCAAATATTCAGAAGATCCTGTCATGTGAAACGGAAGAAACAATTTCAAGAGCGAACCAGTGGGGTGTCGCTGAATAAAGCCAAGATTAACGGAAAAACTCACAGGTTGGATCGAAACCCTAATGATACCATGTCAGAATTATTGGATTGATGCCTTTCTCATTGTTATTTCTTGTATATATATCGAGGTTACAAGGCTATACAGGTTGTTTGATATGCCTTAAAATCTCAGTAACAAGAAGTCAGAAAATCCTGGAAAAATCTGTGGAGATTTTTGTGGAAAATATATTTTCTTGGAGGATACTCTGACTTGGATTTGTTTTGTTTTAAAATAGATTGTGTTTGTTTTTAAATAGGATATATTTAAAAATAATGTGAGATTTGGTTTTATTTTAAAAGATTGCTTTTAAAATAATAGGCATATATTTTTCTATAAATAGAGAGTGTTTTGTTCATAGAAAAATAAGAGAGCAAACATGTAAGGGATTTGTGATACACCTTGGGTAGACTAGGTCAAATTGAGTCTCTTGGCCACGGAAAGAGATTCGGGATTTTGGGTAGAATTAGAATTAATTCTTTGATCTAGTGGAACGGAGAGTTGCTCTCTCCCCCAGACGTAGGTCCTCATTTGGCCGAACTGGGTAAACAATATTTATTGTGTTCTTTTCTTCTTGCCGTGTTTATTGTTTGGATTATTGCATCATCATCTCTATCGTCCTTATATTTGGTTGCTTGTTTCGCTTGCCCCACACATCAGTTTTATTATTGGTGTGGTTCTATTAATCGAATTCACAACACAGGTAATTACACTAAATAATTATATTTAATGAGAACAAATCAATATTTGATTTGTTTTCCTTATTCTAGGAACAAACTAATAAATATAATTAAGAGGACAAGTCAACTCCTTATTCACACATATGGCCTAAGTAGCATATAAACTCGATAACTCTTACCTTATAAGTCAGTCTTGTGAGGCAAAACTCACATTTTGAGAAAATAGGGAAGATGTAGAGGATTAAAGCGTCTAAGTTGTGGTACAAGTTAAAGGGGAGAGTAGGGAAAACGTAGGATTACAAAGTAAGAGAATGTTGTAGAATGTAGAGTGAAGAGTTCAAATTCACTCAGACAACCCGATTGTGATTCCTTTCATTATTATTTTTCTTCTACTCTCAGATCTTTTATCAAAATAATATTCTCTTTTTCATTTTTAAGTGAAATAACGAGGAAAACCAAATTATATATTCTATATCTAAAACAAATGTATTGGTAAAAAATGTAATCTATCTTTTCACAATGGATCTCTTGCTTCTCAAAGGCGATACACAACAATGAATATTTACATCGTGGACAATTTTTATTGAAAATTAATAGTCTTTAACAAAATGAAAATCTTTCTTTGAGGACATTAAAAGTGTAATCTTCTTTCCAATTTTTTGTTTTTCATTTTCCTATTGGTTTTTCTTTTACTTGTGTTCTTTTTTCTACTGACTAAAGTTATATATGGACTTCTTCAAAAATAGTTTAACTTTTGTGTTTTCCCTAGTTGATGGTGAGTTACATGGTTATTTCGTTCAGTTCCCATGAATTTATATGCCAAAAATGAAAGGATAATTTTGAACATCATCACCAAAACAAGTGTGTGTGTGTGTGTGTGTGTGTGTTTGTATATTTGACAGATCGTTACTTAATGATTATACATTTATTATAGGCATTTATGGTGGTTGTTCGAAACAAGAAACGTGTCAGTTTCACATATGAGTTGTCCTTAAAAGTGAAAGGTGAGTCGTGTTGGCACTTCAATCCAATTGCTCTTTTTAATCTGCATTTCTGTATAACTACTTATAATTCATGTTTTGCAATTGGATACAGGGGAATGGATTATACAAGGAAATAAGAAGTTGCTTGGGGGCCATATAGATGTTCCAGAGATTTCATTTGGTGAACTGGATGACTTGCAGGTACCTCTTATTATTGATTTTAACTTTTGAGACGCTGAAATTGGAAACGGCTTACCTAGATGTCTAGCTGTTGATTGGATTTTTGGTTTTTTGTGTGGTTCGTCCTTTTTTCATTTGGTTTTTTGCCATAACGGAATTCATTATGACACGATGCAAGTAGGAGGCCAGATGTTCTCCCAAATATGTGCATTGGTGCACATTTAATTTTTGATAGCTTAATAGCCACACCTATTGTAGAAAAGATGGAAGAATTATGTTTGGTAATTTGGCTTGTGTGAAGAAGTCTTGTAGAAGAGGGTAGACCAAATGGAGGACAATCTTGTTATAGGGAGATCAAGAAAAACCATAGGTCAAACCACCGGGAAGGATATGGATTTTATTGGTCTTTCACTAGACATGATGATTCACAATAGAATATTATGTTGTTGTTTGACCCGTATAGTTATTCTCACTGATAGAAACTGGTTCAAATTAAGAATGAAAAAAAGTATTTTTATTGAGAATATGGGGTTGAGAGGGGTGGTACTTATTTTGTGAGAATTAGAATTGGGATTAGAGAGTCCTAGATCCCTTGATTATCAAGGAAATTTTTTATATACTTTATGCATATTCTTTCTGTAAATAATCCTTGTTCTATATGTGGTTTGGCCCTACCAATTTTAATCACTGAATTAAATAATTTATTTTTTATTTTATTTTGAATGGAACATTTGTAACAAGGTTAAAGCTTAGAAGATAAACTTTAGCTTGTGAGCGAGATTTAGAAGATATGAAAATATGTTGCATGTTATAATATCTTGATATCATCTTAGACTATCTCATAGGATTAATTTTATCTTGGAGTATCTTAGAATATTTCTTAAGGTTAGTTTCTGTATTTCTTTACCATCATCATGATTTGTTTCCCTATTTGATTTGAACTCTTGTATAACAAAATAAATAACAGTTAGCATTTAGTTTTTTGATGTCAAATTCCATTAATCAGTCATATTGAACAATATTCATAATTAAAAGTTATATTTGTTGGATTATGGCTAAACTCGAGAGATGGGTGAATTAAGATTTAAAAGCTTTTTGCAAATTTTTGAACCTTCTCTTTATTGATATGATATGGTACTAAAGTTTTTTTGGACCTATGTGCAAAACAAGATTTTATGAAATGCAATCATCCTATTCATGTGATCAATGAACCAATATAAAATACAGCGTCTTGATGCACCAAACAATTCAAATTTTGAAAATGTTAATTCATGCAATTGATTTCCTATATGTGCTGATCGATTATTTCAATTCAAATAAGAAAGAAAATTTTGCATGCCAAAACCAGAATTGTAAGTGTGAGAATTTAAAAGAAAAAGATAGAGAAGAACACACAAAGATTTATGTTGGTTAAGCCACAAACTACTTGTGGCCTACTTGTGTTGTTATTTTTGTATATGACATTATTGGCTTGTTTAAACTGATTCAGTAAACACATGTGTTATTCCACCATGTATATTATGATCTTTCTGACAGAAGTTTGGTTTTGACCATTAATTATTAACTAGTGGGTCGATCTTGCATGATATATATGTATTATTGGCATTCTCTACAAATACTGCTCTCAGCACCTAAAATGACTCCATTGACCCTTTTGATCATTATATTGATTCCAAATCTCTTAATCCACCTGCATTAATGCCAAATTTAAGCCCTTATTCTTATTTATGGAACCCTTCGATGTCCTACTTCGGTGTTCCCTGTCAAGATGTAATTTTCGAACCAAAGTTCAATAGTGCATAAGCAGTTAGCTTTTTTTCCTAGAGAGTTTTTCTTTTTTGCGTGTTTAAGCATTAGGGAATTGACTTTCCAGTCTACAGAAAAGAAGCTTTGTTCTAAGTCTTATTGTATTGATTTAGGTGTTTGCATGTATTCCTAACTCTCCTCGCTGCTTTAATTAAATTATGACTTGTTATTTGCTTGATCATTCATCTGTTTGTTCATTATGCAGATGGAAGTGAGACTTAATGAAGCATCGGATATCTCGCATCAAGATAAAATTGATATATGCAATGACTTGAAGCTTTTTTTACAGCCTGTTCGGGAAAAGTTGTTTCAATTTGAACAGGAACTCAAAGATAGATAGTGACAAAAGCATGTAGATGTTGTTCTCAATTTGATTTGATTTGATTGGGTGTACTATTATTTCTGCTACGACCTTTTCAGAAATAAAGTTTTGCATCACTATCCGGATCCATATTGAAAGCATGGAAATACTCTTATGTAGTAGGCCTAACATTCTCAGACATTTAGAGGATTTGAAACTTTTAAGTAATTCAAATGATTTTAATTAAATTACCTTCATTTTTAAATTTGTGTTTGGATGGAGTAATAGAAAATTTTATTTTTAGCATTTTTGGGGGTTCATTTGAAAATTTTGAAATACATAAAAGGAAATAATTTCAAATTCCTAATTTTTAGGTGTCATTTGAAATTCCTTAACTTTTTTTTTTTTTTGGTTTACACCACCAGTTTAATCTGGTTCGGGGGTCAGTTTTGGTATCAAGTGGTTCCAGCCCCCTCCCGATCGCAGTTGCGGGGGATCGAACTGTGGTCCTTCCTACCAAGTTCAGCGTCAATCACCACTGAACCAACTAACGATTGGTTGAAATTCCTTAACTTGAGCTTAGACAAAATACTCCACAAATTTCATTCATTTTAAACATTCTTCAAATTAATTATCCAAACAAGGGGATTTAGATAGAAGAAATTGAATTAAATCATTTAATTTTTTTTGGGTTTTTTGTGATGCAAAATTATTTATTAAATCATTGTAATTGATTTTATTTAACACATTTTTGAATCAATAATAAAACCAATCAATCTAATCACTCTTTTGGGCATTTTCAAAAAATTCATAATCGAGAATGCATTGCCAAAATTCCTAAAAGTAAAAATAGTTAGATATAAAGTCTCTTATTTTGTAAGAGGATTTGCAAGATTAGGTATCTATGCCAATGATTTTTAAATTAACCAATTATATGATAAACATTCTTCTAAGAGATTTACTTTTCGCACCCTTTGAATTTCTTCATCCACCCCCGAAATTATAAAACTAACCCCCTTGCCATACATGGTGCGAATAGTTTTCGCTTTCTACACAGCTAGCATGTTAATTTTACGACGTTCCTTCCGCAGTCAAGATGCAACCAGCCCCCATTTGATATAGCTGTACGCCTACTGGATAACGAACACTGGGCAAGTCGTTCGCTGCCTATAAAGCGAACACAGCTGCTATATAAAACGCCTCCACCTTCTTCCCCTCATTTCTATCGTTCATGAAAACAGTTAACACCCCCCCCACCCCCCAAAACCCCAAAATTCGAAAACTTCATCAAAATCGAAGGTTTGCTGGTCATTGGTGGTCGAAATCCCATAACAAGTAAAGAGAAAATCATTAAACAAGAGGTAAGTCCACATTTTGGCCGTTCCCAATTTAATTTTGCGATTTTTTTTACTGACTGGTTGGTTTCGCTTTCTTGGGGGCGAACAATGTATAAGGTGTTCGCTGCCCAAAAAGAGAACGTGTGTGACACTCCTGTTTGGTTTATTTTTATCTGATCCATTTGATTATATTTTTTATGCAGTTCGGGATGCCTGATGAAGAGATGCATGAGGCTCAGCCTGAGCCAAAGGCAGCAGTAGAGGATGAGGAAGAGGGTGAGGATCATATACCGGATTTCCACAATCCATTTGATGGTCAGCCGAATCCAGACGTTTTTCTAGGAGGTCCATCAGATAAATCTGCATTGACTGAGTACATGGGTCACATTGCAAGATGTATTTACGAGAATTTTGTAAGTGACTTAAATGTGTAATTATGATTGAATTGTTTCAATTGTCTATTTATGGTTTAATTGTCTGATAAGTATGTTATGTCTATGGTTTTGTAGAATCGTGGGGTGTTACACATTATCAGCAACAGGAAGAAGTTTACAACTTTGAATAAACTAGTTCCGGCTAATGAGGAGTGGTGGGATCAAACTATTAGGTCTACAAGGATGTGGGGCTTGGCCAACACGGGATTTTCATCTCTTGACCGGACACTGTTGGCTGCGTTTGTGGACAGGTGCCACACTTCCACATCCTTGGTGGGGAGATAACAATCACTCTAGATGACATGTACCGTCTTCCACATCTCTCCACTAAGGGTACTTTTCTTGATCATCAGTGCATTATTAGTAAACATGATGATATCGATATGATGGTCACCTATTTGGGTGCAAGTCCCATCGGTGCCGACACTGAAGTCACTATGACCAAGGGTGCTCATGCCCGGTTTACATACTTGAAAGTCCTCTTGGGCAGCCACCTGCAAGATGCACGTCAGTCTGAGATGGTAGGAGATGTTGCGAGCATGCATATGTACCGGGACTGTGCCGTCGGGACATACCTTCTGTTTGTGGTTGGCATCACCATATTCTCAAACAAAGCTAAAAACTACGTATACCTCACCTACCTTCTGTACTTGAGGGACATTGAGCTGGTCAAAATGTATGCTTGGGGCACAACAGCATTGTCATGCCTGGGGGCCAGCATCACATTCATTCCTCTACAGGGAGCTGAGCAATGCCACCGTCCCCAAGTGCAAGTACTTGGTAAGGTACGCTAAACTTTTTCAGGTAACCGAACATTACATTTGTATTTATTTATTTTTTTGAAAGCTTCTTGTTTACTTATGTTTATTCACTTATATTTTTATACAAGGCTGGATTTACCACCACTTCCATGCAATCGGCGGAGAGGAGGATCCTAGGTATGAGGAGCACCTGCCACGTGCTCGAAAATTTGTACCTACCAGAGGGCAGACAAGAGCCAGTTCAATTCGGAAGACACTTGATCGGTTACTTCCACACGATATGGACTGGGCGTGTTATGAGGATCGCCGACAAATTTGCCCTCTTCAGCCAATCAGTTTGTACTTCGGCCAGATCAGATGTGGACCAATAAATGTATGATACCTCCCGGAGAGGGTCCTTCGCCAGTTTGGTTATGTGCAGACCATTCCGAGCCTCCACATCACTCCGCTCGTGTTGGCACGACACCACAACAGATAGACCTCCTGTTTGTACATTTCATGGATCAGGTCTTAACATCACATATTCTAGGAACCCGTAAGAATGATTCACACAAGAAAGAGATGAATCTATAAAATTAGGGAATTTGACCAATTAGAAATTGACTAACCATACATAAAAAATAATAATAATAATAATTTATAAGTATTAAATATTGCTACTTAAATTCTTCTCTTTTTTGCAAACAAATTTTCTTACTAAATCGCATTTTCCTTGTAAGGATACATTTGTCAATTTAAATTTCCCTTTATTTTACGGTATTGTTTTCATACTTTTATTTATTTATAAAGGCATAAAATAAAAAATAACATAGTATTTATTTTTGTATAATCCAATAAGAAAAAAAGAAAAGAAAAAAAGGAAGGAACATTTGATCTTAGAACGTGGCGGAAGAATAGCCATGGGCATGAGTGCGCTGCTGGGTTGGAATGGATAATAGTATAAGTAGTGAGAGTATGAATGAATGCGGAAATGTTATGTTGTGGGTTTGGTTGGGAAACTGAAAAATGTTGGCATCTTATATTAATGGTTCTTCATGAGCTCGTCAGTTGTATTATCTTCATCTAACAATTTTATCCAATTCTTTAAACAACAACAGCAGCAACAGCAACTTTTAGCATCCAACTCTTTCCCATCCCTTCAAAATTCACCGCCGCAGACTTCATTCACCAAAAGAACAAGACGGTTCGGTGGCCTCATTTCCAAAGCGGAAAATAATACTAATAATAATAATTCAAGCAAAAGAAGCAAGACGAGGAGTTGGTGGCAGAAATTTTTTTCGGAGGACGATGGGAATTGGCTTGGTTTGAGGGAAGATGATATGGCTGAAGAACAGCAAGAATTGTCTGACTCTGAAGAACAACAAGAGTTGTCCGAGGATGAAAAGTTTGAGGCATGGAAGCAGAGAGCTGAAGCAATTATAGAATTGAGGGAAGCGCAAGAAGATAGAAGGAACCAAGACCATAGGAAATGGGAAGACTGGCTTTTGGAGGAGGAAGATAACAGCAACAGCAGCAGCTCTTCTTGGGAGAGGGGAATCAAGGATTACAGGGAGGAGGTGCGAGCTGATGATTCCTCCTCTGAAATGGGTGGGATTGTACAGTCTGTTAGGTATTTGATTTTTGGAAGAGAACAAGTTGATGATGATGACATGCTTTATGAAGACCGCGTTTTTCAGTATGCTTCTTCAAACTCGGTATGTATGTGCTACTGCTTGCTTTAATACTACATTCTCTATTCACCAACTCAATTCCATACACCAATATTTGTTATTACAGGCTAAATTTTTGGCTGTCTTGATCATTATACCTTGGGCAATAGACTTTCTGGTTCATGACTATGTATTCATGCCATTTTTAGACAGGTAATTCTTGGAAATCAACCTTCTTACTCAGATCTTATATTTTTCCTCTCAATTCATGCACGAAATTGTTTTCCGTTTCAAAAGTTTTATTCTGCTTTGCAAAATTGCTTGAAGGCATGTACACAAACACATGTTCGGGACAAGGAAAATAGATGGCCAGTGGAATGCCTTCCCTATTATATAATGTTCTAGTATGCAAGACCAAAGAGCTTTAGTAGGCACAAGTGACGAGGGTCAATCTGAGATGTATTAGGTTGCTCAATGCGCATACCGGGGAAACTCTAGGACTATCATGTGTCACTAAATTGCAACCAGCTAGGAACCTCTAAGTACACTCTGAGAAAGAAGAAGCCAAGATATACCCCTAAGTACACTCTTGCAATACAATACCAAAGAGTATAGTACCATAAGTATTAGTGGTTGCCTGAAAATAATTATTTCATTTAAATATTGGGAAATTGAATAATAAACCATATTGAACCAGCATAGTGATAGGGACTTGGGTATTATCGGGTGCCTAAGTTCCACATCGAGTAGTCTTGGATGGTTGGTGGAATAATTAAGTTGTTTGGTTCTTCCTCCCTTGTTAACTAGCATTTAAGGGAGGGTTCCCAAAGTGCTTGGATACTTATCACACAATAGCACATGATATAATATTGCTTCTACGATTTTGTTCTCAAAGTACTCGTGTCATCGACCAATTATCCTGATAGCTCAAGATGTTAGGTGCAGGCAAAGTAATGACTTTTATATCTCTAATAAAACACCCATATAGTCCTCCGTGCAAGAGTCCTTTGGGCTTGAAGTGTGTTTGTACAAGTCTACTTTCTCTTGTGCTGAAATTTAATTTTGTTATGAAGGGGCCAAGGATTTAGCTCATGAGGATGACCACTTGGTTGTAGAGTCTTGACTACTGTTGTTATGTAGGAAAGAGTTGGGGTAGGACCTGTCATACCAAAGATGGTTGAGTATCGACTTAGGTGGTTTTGACAGGTGTGGAGGAGACCTGTAGATTCTGGAGTAAGGACATTAGATCAGATGGAGGGAAGCCCAATCGTTAGAGGCAAAGAAGGCAAAAATACAAACTATAGGAGAATCTACTTAAAAAGACTTAAAAGATCAATGGCTTGGCTAGACATATATGATCTATGAATATGATTGAACATTATGGCTCTGTTTGATCCATTTAGGCAACTCCATGTTTGATCCGTGTAGAAAACTCCACCTCGTGGAATAAGGCTTGGTTTTGTTGTTATAAAAAATTTAACTTTTGTAATATGAATTATTATCATTGATATTTGGCATAATTATCTTTTTGGATCAAGATATAAAATTAGAAGTAAATACTTATGAAATTAGAAGTAATTAATCTAAATATTAATTTAATCAACTACTATTAAATTCTTGTAATTTGTTCTCATTTAAAATTTTAAACTTAAATCTTACTTATAGTAGATTATTGTTGTTTCCATTGCAGCAAATTTTTTAGTGATTTTTCTTATCAAAACCTAATCAAGCATAACTCCATTCCTCGGGGCATCTACAAAAAAAAGAAAAAAGAAGCATAATTCCACTCCCCAGGGCTTGGTCAAGTTACCCATAATTTTAATATATGAGAGGTTTTACGGATAAGCTTAGACAACACAATACATGCACCAATCAGTTGATAAAATTGTAATATATATATATATATATATATATATATATATATATATATATATATATATATTATATTAGTCTATCTTATTATGTCAAATAAGGCATACCAAACAGCCCTAGCAAAGATGACGATAGATGAGAAGAATTGTTCACTCTGATTATCCAGTATTAGTGCCTATTAGTTTTAATAATTCTCTATGCAGCTAAGGTTTTTATTTTATAAAGTAGAAACAAAGCTATTACTTTTACTTACCATTTCTTTATTTGCATTCTTTGTACTTGAGTAGAAGTTATTCATTATTGATCTTTTACTTGTGTGTTTGTTTAAACTTGTTGGATTTTTTTCCTTCTAATTGGACAAGCAAATTTTTGCTTTGTCAGATATGTGAAGACTGTACCACTTGCTGCCCAAATGCTCGACGTGAGAAGACATCAAAAACTGCAAATAATTGAGGAATTAAGAATTGAGAGAGGACGATTTGAGCTAGAGGTAGAGATTGGTAAATCTCCACCTCTTTCTGATAATGAAGTTTGGTGGGAATTGAGGAATAAAGCGTAAGATCAATACTTTGTTTTTCCTGATTATTTTTAAATTGGTGCTGTCCCTCCAGCGAAATATTGTATCTGTTGGTAGGATGAGCATAAAGTGGTACTTTGAATTTAGGAAAGTCCAAAATGGAAATTATTTGACGATGTTAGCGATCATTCAAATTGGGTAGTAACAAAGCTTTCTTGTGTAAAACATATGGATTCACTCATGTGCTCTCTTGTTTCTTTTTGCAAGAGAAGATGTCAAAATCATATTATTCTTATCTTAGCTTATCTCTTAGGATTAGTTTCCTATCTTAGGCATTTTAGATTATCTCTTAGTAATAGTTTCAATGTTTCTTAATTGTTATCATTATTTGTTTCCCTATTTGATTTAAATTATCAGTCTAGTTTTAGTATACTTCAATGCCATTGCTTAGTGTATATATTGTCTACCGAACCATATTCATAATAAGAAGTCTTTGTTTTCTTTCTCTTTTTTCCTTCCTTATCATAAAATCCTCAACTTTAAGAACAATCATGCTAAAGAGTGTGCACTGTCGCTTTTAATCTTCATTAATTCTTCTTTAACCTTTTGTTATTAGGCCATGAGCAAAAAGAGAATAAATCTAGTCCTGGGCTTGTTGGTTTATTGTTATGCTATTCTCTTGTGTCATTTGTTTAAGATGACCTTGTTGATCTTCAATTGTTGTATAATTGTTGCCTTATTTCCCTTCTATTTTTTCGGTCTGACAGATTAGAGTTGAGAGATGAGTGGAGACTGGAGAATCGCAGAGCATTTGCCAACATATGGTCAGATACAGTTTACGGGATCTCATTATTTATTCTTTTATACTTCAATAAGAGTAAAGTAAGTTTATGTTTTTTCCTTCTGCTAAATATTTTGATGTACTGCCAATTTTTTTGGATGTATTTTCTACCATAAATATCACTTATTTTTAGATTATTATTACTCTATGTTGTTAGATCTGGATAACAGAGGGGTCGACTTCAAAACCGGGATAGCGGGGTGACTGCCATTTGATATATTTAGGAAATAGTTGGTCTGGATATGGCCAAATAAATGCTGTTTTAGGTGCGGCATGTCATGTTTTTAACTCAACGTGTGAATTTTCAGTATTTATGGGAAGGTTGATTTGCAATGCTAAGTAAGTTGACGGTCTCTATATCTTTGAGGATGGGTCTATCTTAAGGGGGAAAAAAATTCAAAGTACTTGCCTCAATTATGTCGATGGGTCCAAGGACAATGAAATAATGTTATGGCACTATAGGTTAGGCCGTCCTAGTTTTAATTATTTGCAGCACTCATTTCCCAATTTTTAAACATCACCACACTGTTTATCCAGCACAAACATATAAATCTTCTAATGCTGTTACTATTATTCATAGTGATTTGGCGGGGACCAAGTCGTGCAATTACCCCTAAGGGCAAGAGATGGTTTGCGAGTTTTATTAATGACCACACTTAATTAACTTGAGTTTACTTGATGAAAGAAAAATCTAAAGTTGAAGTAATGTTTAAAACCTTTTTTTATGGACCAAACTTAATTTCAACAAACAATTCAGATTTCCAGAGTGACAATGGAAGGGAAATTAACAAAATCTCAATCAATTTTTAATCAAAGTTATTGTGTTGATACCCCTCAACAAAATAGGATAGCAGAAAGGAAAAATAATCATTTGTTCGAAGTTGTTAGTCAAATGACTAGACAAAAAAAAGGCTACACAGCTTCTATCGAGTCTCGTCTTTTAAGGGGAGAACCACATAAGTCTCGACAAAATATCTTCAACTTGATGAGTCAAATAGGGGATCAAGTCTTGTAAATAATGAAAACTCTGATGGTTGCCTTGTATCAGATTTAAAAAATACCAGAAGGTCCCAACAAGGTAATTGAATATAGAGCCATGGCTCAAGTTGTATGTGAAATGTTATGGCTGAAAAGATTAAAGAAGAGTTGGAGATTTAAGTGAACCTTCCAATAAAACTGTATTCTGACAATAAGGCTGCCACTTTATTAAAGAAAAGGTTGATAGTGGAGTTATTAGTATGCCATTTGTTCCAAATGCACAACAAGTTGATTTATTACCTTATTCCTTTCTCTTCTCATCTATGGGAGATTTGATTTCTATTTGGTCATTAAAATCTTAGCAGATTTGATTTGCATGAAAACACCCATTGTATTCCCTTGCTGAATTCATTGAGAAATATAAACATTTTCTCTAATGCTAGAATATACTTAGGAACCACGACTGCATGTAAGGATGCATTGAAGCTGGTAAGCATTCATATGAATCAAATGAGGTAATAGAACAAGAGCAAGATTATTTACTTTTATTCAGAGCAATAAAGAGGACTACAAAACAGTCTAGCATGGGAGGATTATAACCTGTAAGGGAAATAGTCATGGATTCGAAGTGGTGAAACTTATGGTGTATCTGGTACCACGGGGAACGATACACTGCTGCCCTCAGTGAGTGTCATATTGGGTTAAGGGATTTAACTAGGTCTTTATATGAGGAATGGTTTGTTGAGTTGAACTTGATGACTCAATAGCCTAGAAAGTAATCCTCAAAATCACCAGAAGAGTAGTAACCTGGACAGAAATGTGTAGATTAAAAGAAGGTAACCAGTTAAACCATAAAGGAGAAATGCAACAGTACCCATTCTGTTTGGAACTGTTAGAATATAAGAAAGAATATTAGAATTTCTTAATCTTATATTAACTAGTAAGATAATATTAAGGTATCTGACATACTATCTTATATTCATATAGAAACTATTCTATGAATTCAATTAAGAGATTGGGATTTTCACTTGTCACCTAGGACCAGGAGGACCACACTTTTTGTAAAAATAATTAAACAAAATATCAAAAGTTCAAATCTCAGTATAAGATCAATTCTTTCTTTTGGACTTTCTGGACTGAATTAATGCTAATGACATTGTTAGTTGTAGATGGAGACAAACAAACTATAGTCAAACCCCCTCTAAGAGTTGTGTACTTGTGTTGCATAATTTCCATAATTAGCAGGATTTGACTGTATTTGTTATTGCATTAAATTTGTCTCCGCAGTTTCTATAATTATGACATATTTGGTTTGTTCAGGCTTTGTTAGATACTATTCCCTTGTAATTCCTTAATTAGAATAGATTAATAGTCCATCTATATTGTTAATCTTGTGTGTTTGTTTAACCAAAAAATAATATTCAGACCTTTTTCACTTTTTTTTTTCAAGTAAAGAAAGGTTATGGTAGAAGTGTGGAAGGTAAATATTCATAGCTATGTGCAATTAGTACTACTATTTGTGCATCTGTAGGGGTCTTAGACTCTTATTTTGTAGAAGGCTTCTTTATTACGGCAGATGATCTGGGTTATGTTGCATATGTCTTTTGAATATTTCCTGATTTGTTTTCCTATTTTGGTTGTTGATGTCTACTAATTATTTATTTTGTATTTTCATCTAAACTATACATATTAATCATTCTTTCTTTTGTTTCTTTTCTCATCTTGTGCAGGTAGCTTTGCTCAAATTTACTGGTTATAAAATAATAAACAATATTTCTGATACTGGGAAGGCATTTCTAATTATACTTATCACCGATATTTTCCTAGGGTAACCTCCTTTTCCAACTTTGTAATTGTTATCTATTTACATAGGATTGTTATCAAGAGCGACCTAGTGGGGTGTCACTGAATAAAGCCAAGATTAACTAAGAACTCACGGGTTTGGTCAAACCTGCTGATACCATGCCACAAATTCTGGCTTGATGACTTTCTTCATTGTATTGATTATTTGATTACAATACAAATGTTTTATGCCTGACTCTCTAGTCTATTCTAGGAATTGAAATATATACAATCAAGGAGAGCCAAATCATTCCCTTATGTTAACCCAAAGGTCTGCATTGGACAGGATCTAAATAATCTTGAGCTTTCCAAGATGAAGTTGGATTCTTGGGAATGATAATCTATGCTATGCATCTTGCCATAAATACATCCTTCACAAACAATTTGATTGATATTCATTGATGGAAGACCAATCACCATATTCTTTTGTTGTAGCTTTTTAAAACTTTGATAATTAAATGGCTACATCTATAATGCCACAACAAGGAACTGTTCTCCTCCCGCGCTTAGAAAAAAACCACTTTCTTGTATCATGGGTTGTTAGAGGTCATTGGAACAGCAGCCACCAGCTGGCTCTGTTTCTTATAAACAATCATGCATGTTGTATTATTTTTCATCAAATCTCGCTTCATATCTATTTTGTATGAGGCCAACACTCAAGATTTGAGATAACAAAGGAACATAAAGTAGATCATTCATAAGTTTTGGAGTATCTCTCTTGGTTTGGACAATAATTACTCCTTTAGTTTAAACATTAATTGAGTTACGACTGCTTAACTCTTTTTCTTTTCTCATCCAATGAGACAAAATTGTCCTTGATACCAGTTGTATGACTGTTACAACCACTATCAATAAACCAGACCTCTTCATTATCTTCAGTTAGATTAAAAAAACTGCTTCGATGTGTCTTCCATTTTTTCCTAAAAAAGGAGCTTCAATCTTCTCCTTCATAATTGGACAGTTTAGCACCATGTCATTTTTTGAGTTTCTACAGCTGGTAAATTGTATAAACCAGCGTTGGTTGTTGGTCTGACTGTTTTTGGTAAGTTGTATAAACCAGCATTGGTTGTTGCTTGTTGGTGCTTCTTTCCCTTTGCCACTGACAAACATCAAGCCTGACCATGACCATTGAAGGTAGTTGTTCCCATTCAATTTGGTCTCCAAGGTCACACCAGGATTGTTCTTGACATGTGATGAGGGTCCATTTTCATCCTCCTTTTGCCATGCCGTATTTGGTCACTGGGAAAGATGGAAGGATCGGTCTGTTGCTGATACCATGTAGAATTTCAGAGATTAGGGATATTGTATTCAAATTCATCAGATTCACCGTATGCTTCTCACATTCTCTCTCTCTCTCTCTCTCTCTCTCTCTCAGAAACAAATAAATCTAAATAAAAGCAAATTAGTGCATCAGATTTCCATACTCTCCCTCATGCTACATTGTAGATGTTGAGAAATCCTACCTTGGATGTAAGATTCCCAAATGTTATCAAATGCTTTGGTGAGAATATTTGTTGTTTGCTGACTTGTAGGAATATACTGAAGGGATATAGTCTCAATTTTTCAATATTTTCCGTGACAAAATGATGGTCCATCTGTACATGTTTTGTCCTGTTGCAATGAAACAGATTCTTAGCAATTTTGACAGCAGACTTATTATCATCATACAACACCTTTATGAGTACCGAATAGAGGGCTCCAATTTCATGTAGCACCCTTTTAAACCATATGCCATCACAGATACCTTCAGAAAGGGCTCTAAATTCAACTTCTATTGAACTTCGAGACACAACAAGTTGCTTTTTACTCCTCCAAGTGACCAAGTTTTTCCAGACAAAAGTACAATAACCTGATGTTGAGTGTCTTTTAGTCACTGGGCATGCCCACGCAACTTCAGGTAATATTTCAATTTCTCTATTAGCTACCTTCTGGGATAATAATCCTTGACCTGGTGTCATTTTCACATTTTGTACACTGCTTCAATATGTTCTTTTATGGAACTGTTCATGAATTGGCTCACTGTGCTAACTGCATTTAGCTAATATCTGGTCTGGTGTGAGGTAAACAAACGAGCTTTTCAATCAACCTATGATACATTCCTTTATCAACTTGTGTACCATTGTATAGATTTCCTAGCTTCACAGTTGCATCCATTGGTGTCTCAGATGGTTTACACCCAAGTGATCCTTTAAGAGATCTAGGACGTAATTTTGTTGGGAAACTGAAATTCCTGTCTTCATGCTACCTCCATCCTAAGAAAGTATTTGAGATTATCCGAGTCTTTGATCTCAAACTCTTTAGCTAGAAGTCTCTTTCATCTCTTGATCTCTTCGTTATGATCTCATGTCAGTACATTATCATCAATATATACAATAAGAATAACCTTCTTTTCTGAGGGCAACTGTTTTGAGGAACATAGCATGATCTGTTTGACATTGAATGTTGCCAAACACTCCTTACCACCTTTATGAATCTATCAAACCAAGCTCTAGGTGATTGTTTCAAACCAAACAAAGATTTCTTGAGTTTGCTGATTTTATTTGCATTGACAGAGGTCTCATCCATTTGATAGAGGGGACAGTCAAGATAAGATTTGTGTCAAGTGAAAGTAAAATCTGGGTTGTGCTGAGCTTTGTCAGACATGCATATGTCCCTATTGGTAGTTGATAGTCAATTCCATTAGATTGTCTAAACCCCTTAGCAATCAACAGTTCTTTGAATTTGTTGATGCTTCCATCCGATTTTAGTTTATTTTCCACTCGCAGCCCTCTCGACACTTTCTGGATGGTAGATCCGATATTTCCCAAGTTCCATTTCTTTCAAGTTCATGGATCTCTTCCAATATGGCTTCCTTTCATTCTTGTTTGAGAAGGGCTTCATGGACTGAATCAGGAACCTAGATTTTATCAAGATTGCAAAAAAATCCATGTGAGGAGGGGTTAATTTTTCTAAGGCAATATGTCTCAAACTCTTCATCATTTTGATCACTAGGAATAGGATCACAATTCACATTTCCATGTGTGTTTTTGTCCTCTAAATTTAGGATGGATTCGGGACAGTGGTGAATTTGTTGCTTGATCAAATAAAGGAATTGTGTTTTCACAACAAAGATACAATCTGGATCTCTTAGAAGAAACTAAATGAGTGGTTGTGTGCCAGCTGACACCCCAATGGTACCTAATGTAAAACTTTGGGAGAAAGGAAGTGCTCTTGTTGACACTGGAAGATACTAGAGATTGGTTGACAAGTTAATTTACTTGTCTCACACGACCTGGCATCGCCTTCTCAGTCAGTGTTGTGAGTCAATTTATGCACTCTTCTTATGAAAAGCATCTTGAGGCAGTTTATATAATCTTGAGATATTCGAAGACCAATTTTGGTAAAGGGTCTTTTTTTAAGAAGACCAGTAAAGGAATGTTTCTATCTGTACTGATGCAGACCGGGCTGGGTCAGTCACAGACAGAAGGTCAATGTCTGGGTATTGTACCTATTTGGGGGTAAACTGTGACATGGAGAAGCAAGAAACAAGGAGCTGTAGCAAGAAGTAATGAAAAACTGAATTTAGAGTGACAACTCAAGGATTTGTGAAGGACTGTGGATTTCAATAGTCCTGGACGAACTTTAAATTAAAATTGAGCTTCTATTGAAATTATACTGTGACAGTATAGTTCACAATGCAGTTCAAACACATTGAGATTGATCATCATTTCATATAGGAGAAATTAGATGCTGGAAGTGTATGTCTGCCATTTGTGACTTCTAATCATCAAACAACTGATATTCTAACCAAGAGGTCTTTGAGCATTTGATAAATAAGTTGGGCATGCTAGGTATGTACTTACCAGCTCGAAGAAGGGGGGGATCTCTCCTTGATTTGTGGCTTCATAAACATAGGTAAGTAAGGTAAACCCTATGGAGAATAAAAAAATAGTTAGAGGTAGAGGGGGGCAAAGAAAAACTATAAAACTAACCATTAAGAAATACTATTTCAAAGCAAATGATCTACCTTTGCACCTGATACACGACAAATCATTATGACATTAAAATGATTTGAGTAGCTGACCCCTTCAAATGGGGAAAGACTGGTCTCGTAGATGGTACTCAAATATTAATTTTACCTAGAACAAGACTTACACTGCATGTGGTTACTACTTAATACATTTCTTATATGATAACTGTTGATGTTTTCATCTCTTTTCAATACCAACCTTTGATAGGATATTCTATTTACCTTGTAAGATTTTGTACTTGAATTAACCTATTTTGTTTTAGCTTTTCTCTTTGATTTGTTGACTCTTTTTTCCATATTGGGATGTCTATAGGTATCATTCTGAATCTGGCTGGGAAACTTTGATAGAGATAATTGTCGAGCACTATGGGCTTGAAGTTGACCAGGCTGCTATTACTATTTTTGTTTGCTTGATCCCAGTCACCGTTGATGCATGCGTGAAACTTTGGGTATTTTCTTCTCTTTAGTTACTGCTAAATGACAATGGTTTCACGATAAACTATCAATTTAGTCCTTAAACTATCATTCCCTCGATAATTTAGTCCTTAAACTATATAAATATAATAAGTAGTCCCTAAACTATATGGTATCTGTCAATTTAGTCCCTACTCCCTAAAGTATATAAAAGTAGGTCAATTTAGTGCCTAACATCATAATAGCAAAGACTAAATTGAAATTAGGAAGTACAAATTAAAAGCCCAAGGAGTACAATGAAATAAGGAAACTAAAACTAACTCATCTTTACAAAACTAGCTTGTAAAGTTACGGTTGCCCAAGCTATATAAACACTACACATGCCATATCTCTAAGAAATGTGGAACTAAATCCACCCCTTCACATCCAACACAATGAAGGTGTTAGAGGCTCCAATGAAGGCAACCCAAATGCCGCAATTAGGGGCTATGGGCAGACTGCAATGATGGAAGAATTTTCAACACATCCCTCACGCTCGGGCCCCAATGGGCCTGAAGCATAGACAATGTGGAAAGCCCGACATCAGATCTAAGATATGCTCTGATACCGAGTGTGAGATTTTTATATTGAGCTTAATTTATCCTTACAAAATCAGCATGTAAGGTGAGGGTTGCGCAAACTATATAAACACTACACAGACCATATCTCTAAGCTATGTGTGATTAAATCCACCCCTTCACACCCAACACAATGAAGGTGTTGGAGGCTGCAATGAAGGCAACCAAAATGGTGCAATTAGGCAGCTAGGGGCGGACCACTATAAAGGCAGAATTGTCAACAATTGTAAATGGAAAAATATTGTAACCATGATACAGCTTATCAAGACTATTTAATCGTCTCTTAATGGCTTGACTTTGATGAGCCTAGGGCGCAGATCTGCAACAAACTAACTTTCCAAGTGGAAGTAGGACAATTAATCATGTATGATTAGATTTCATAGTAGCTATCTCATCATTTCATTGCTTGTCACCATCTTGAATTGGATAGTGCGTACTAGAGCATATAGTAGAGAGAAAAGTACAATGGGATGAACTAAGCCACATGTGGCCTTCAACGTTTGCATGTGTGTATTTTTCAAAATTGATTGTCAATATCATGATAAGATCCGACTAGAAGTATTAGCGAAGTGCTGTCATTTCTAGTGGGGCGAAAGCAAGCCTATCTTTCTTCTACTATGTGATTTGTAGGCTGTGGAGGGTCCGAATCATGGCTTCGTCATTAGATCTCAAGTAAAGGGAAAGGGTTTTGTTTGGTTCTAGTTTGGTAAGGATAGGTGGGGAGACCAAGCAATCCTTCCAATATTGGACGACAACCTTGCACTTGGATGTGTATTAATAATCCCTTCCCTTCCAAAAAACCTTATAAAGAGGTGGCCAACTTTGGGTTTGGACCTTGTGAGGGTGGCTATTCGCTTGGTCAGCTGTTATACTTCAGTCATTTCAAGGCTTTTCGTGTCAAGGAAATCTTGACATATGTCCAAGTTTGCCTTGATGCTAAGGTGGATTGGCATGAACCTCAAGAATTTGTTGGCTTGGACTTTGAAGGAGTGCATGAGAGGGTTTGATCTAGTGTGTTTTAGAGCCGCCCAAACACTTCTTGAAGTCTTGGATGTGATTTCTACTATTTTAAGCCTTCATGAATCACAGCATATCAATGCATACCTTTGAAAGTTTGTCTATCTAGTGGTTGAAAACCTTTTCCATCATTTGCCAATTGGTTACTCCAACCAAGGTTATCAAAATTGGGATCCTACTAAAGATCGTTGTGGTATAGAAAGAGCGTAAAAATCGTAAGATCGTAACTCGGATTGTAAGATCTCACAAAATAGACACAAATATAGAAAAGACTAAAAAAAGAACCTTGACTGAAAGAAAAAAAAAAGAAGAGGTTAGTGGATGGAGTTGTTCAAAAAGGGTACAAGTTTTTTGGGCAGGTATTGTTAAGGTTAGTGGATGGAGTTGTTCACTTGATTGATGAGGGTGGACTGTTTTATATAATTGTGGTCCCCCTTATCCTCCTCCATTGCATAAAATTAGGGCTGCCTTTATTTTAGACTCCAATACCTTCATTTTGTTGGGTGTAAAGGAGTTGTTATAGTCTCTCATAGCCTTGAGATACGAATTTGTAGTGCTTATATGGCTTGAGTAGTCCTCACCTATAAGGCAGTTTTGCATGGATGAGTTAGATGCAAAGTCTAAAGTCAAAGATGGTATAACAGTTGAGAGTCCGGCATTGGATGTGATATGACTCAAAACAGTATTTATAAGTGGTGGCCATCCCTTACTATACAAGTCAGTTTTGTGAGCATCCCTTACCATACAAGTCCATTGGACCACCCATTATCTGACCACTCGGATCATACTCTAGATGCTCAATATTTGGTGTGAGAATGGTGTGTTTGAGAGTCCCATATTAGACATGATATGATATGATCTGAAAATGGGTTTATAAATGTGTTATCTCTCACCTCACAAATCAGTTTTGTAAGGTTAAGTTAAACCCAATCTATATTTTTTTAAGATATAATGTGGCAGTTGTCTAATAGTGATCTTTGGTTTCCTTATAAACTATGGGAAATCATCTTGATTTTACTTGGAAATTATGTTATCCTTTGACCTAAGGCCCATTATCTAATATCAATGCCAAAATCCTTTTGAAATATGGGTGCCTTTCCACCTTAAATCTGGGTGGCTGACGTGAAATCTAGTTGTGGATCACACATTTAGGTAATTTGTTAAGATTCAGGTCCTGAATCCATAGCTATAATCCATGACCACCATGTAACAGAATCCAACCTTGCCATTGTCCCAAGCCTCAATAAAATGAAGCCTGTTGTAGGATTACACTGTTTTGTTTGTGACATATTCTGCTACAAAAATCTAAAAACATGCTGCATTTGTCTTTAATAGTAATATGAAAAATTCTATTGTGTACTTCTATAAAAAATGGTCCTCTGTTAGTTACTTTTGTACGTTGGTAATACCTATATCACCCTTTATTGTTTGTGTGATGCAGCTATTCAAATTCCTCCCACGATTATCCCCAAAAGTGATGAGTATATTTCAGGAAATGAAACGTCACTAGTTGAAAATTTTATGTCTGGGAAAGTGGATTCGGCTGTATGTTCTGGCTTTATCGACTGGAATAGTTTTATTTTTTCACCCTAACCTCATTCTTGTATGCATTTATTGAGATTTGCAACAATGTCCAGTATTTTGGCTCTGTTTGGTAATGCAAATAAGCTAGCTTTTAGCTTATAAGTTAAAAGCTCTGTTTGTGTAATAGTAATTACTGGTTCATGTTACTCTCTTTTGCGGACCCGTGCAAATGAACGGATATTCTGCTATAGTTATATACTAGTAGATGGTAGTTCAAAGCCTTCAAGGTGCTTTATGTGCACAGAAAGAATGGCCACTCAAATCCGCCAATAAATAACTCCAATATGTTATGAGCTAGGAATTCTCAGTCTTCGGTTTATATCAGTGGAATCATTTTTTGTTTGAAAAAATGAGTTTAGTGTAAATAAATTTACACAGACGATCAATAAGAATGGTACATTGTTCTATGTCATATCAAAAAGATGAGGTTAAGTGGGGTGATGTGGCGGAAAACATAATTGTGATTAGTTTACAGTGTAAAATTATTTTATACTATCGGTGCATATTCATTTTTTCTCAAATAATATTTGTATCTGGAGATTTAGTCTGTGATGGTAAAAAACTTATGAAATATTTTATATTTGTGGGATTTGGATTATGTCCAATTTTTTCTCTTATGTTCTGGCAATCGTAATCATTCATTTAGTTTTTTTCTCTCTTTTCTTAAATGCATATTTCCTTCTCTCTCTTCTTAAATCCAATATTTGTGTGTATGGTGGATGCTTCTTTATGAGGGATTTTATTGAGTCCTCTCCCATTTTTTCTCTCATGTTGGTCATCAGGGGCGAAGTCCAGTGTAAGGATGGGGTAGCTATGGCTACCTCAAAAAAAAATAGTTTAATAGGTTAATATAATTATAATTAGCTACTCCAATAATATATATTTAGCCACCACAAAAGAGTTTATATGTCAAAAAATAATAGAAAAAATAATTTAGACGATATTCTTTTGTTTTATAGATGTATTTTATCTTATTTTGACGTTTGTAATTCTCAAAAAACAACAAAGAGAATTTTATTAACGATAAAAATTGGCAAAAAAATATTTAATATAAATTTTTTAATTTATGTTTCTTTAAATCTAGCCCCCTCTTAAAAAAGTGGCTAGCTTCGCCACTGTTGGTCATGTTTAGTAATTTTAGTCATTCATTTTTTTTCTCTCTCTCTCTCTCTCTCTCTCTCCTTAAATGTTTTTATGCTCTTTATGATTTATCAATCATTAGATTAGAAAAAAAAGGAAAATATGAAGAAAAAAAATTGGAGAGGATCAAAATTCTTTTATGATGGATCTTTTTTCACTTCCTCTTTGTTCTCTATGTTCATTAAAAAAACTTTTTTTTTCAATTACAAGAGGGCCAAAGTGCGGAAAGAAAACTAAATATTAACAAAATGAGGAGTATAGATTCCACTTGTTGTGCTAGTTCAGTGGTAAAAACATAGTCTGAAAATTGTAGTCCAAACTCCAAATCTCCTCGTCCTCGTGAATGTAACTATAAGTGCCATTTTAATGAATTTATTTTTACTTCCTCATATTTTTGGTCTTTTGCTTAAAAATATTTTTTTGATAAAATTATCTCTCTCCATTCAATAAGATGAAAATAAAGTTCACAAAAAAAAAAAATATAAATAAGTTCTTGTTTTACAATGAATTCGATACCAAACTTAATAAAAGATTCGATACTAAAATTTTCATTTTTTAAAATTTTTAAGATTAGATCATATTCTTGGAAGTTTTTATTATAGAGAGTACAAAAGGATACTCCAATCCGTACAACAAAAATAAATTCAAATCCAACATTATAGTGATAGAAATCTACCCAACTTCTATAAATTTGAAGAGCTCCCATCAAATTATGTGTTCGAAAATCAGATACAAATGATACAAACGTGACAACTACACAAATATCACATATACATTTTACAAAGCAACACCCTTTAAAGAGAAATTACTTGATTTTTAGTCCAAAAAAAAAGTAAGAGAAATTGTTTGGTTTACACACATAGGATATTAAAAAAAAATGCTAAATGCATTCGTAGGTCTTTTAAGTTTTACATTTGTAACAAATAGGTCTTTTAAGTTTTTTAAGTAACAAATAAGTCCTTTTAAGATTTTTAAGTAACAAATATGTCCTTTTAAGTTTGTAATTTGTAACATTTAGGTCCTATTTTTTAAGTAATTGAGGGACCTATTTGTTACAAATTATAAACTTAAAGAACCTATTTGTTATTTAAAAAATTTAAAGGACTTATTTGTTACAAAATCATTACCATATTATGTAGTTACAAAATAGGCACTTATCGATAACTAATATCCACCACAAAACATATTATTAAACGCCCAAATGAGTTTTTTTTTGTTTTCAAGTAATTTAATGGTTAGATATTAACCTCTTATAATGGACAAAAATGAGTTTGGCTCTCTTATTTCTAGTATTAAACATAGTTTACTATCTTTGTTTAATTTTGAGGTAAAGTTTGGCGAAAATGGTCATTGGATCCGTGGTTTTTCTAAATCTTTAGGATCAACAACTGCGTATGTAGCTCAACTTTGGGGATGGTTTATCCATGGCGAGAAGCATGGGATTTAACAAGTTGAAAGTGCAAATGGAATCAGAAATTATAGTAAGCATCATTAACAAGCATGGTCATGGAAGTGTCTCTGCTTGGAGAGCATCATCAAGAAAATTCGTAGTCTCTTGAACTTAGATTGGAGTTTTAAATTTGTCATATCTATCGGGAAGCTAACAGATGTGCGGATATGCTCGCTAACATGGGATGTGTACATAATCATGGAACCTTGAGCTATCACCAACCGCCTACTGACTTGATGCAAGTGCTAGATGATGATATATATTAGGGGTGTTTCCTTCCCCCCGACTAATTAACAGCGTTGTAATTTTTCTCATTTTTTGGGCTTTAGCCCCTTTGTCTCCAAAAAAAAAGTTTGTAAGGCGACAAACGAATATATATGGTTGCTCACTCTTTGGCAATGGCGGTCATTTATTAGATTAGTCACCAATATATTTATGTTTCTCCTCCTTGTATTGAAACTTTGTTAATGAATGAAATACATTAAATTTGTTCGATTACAAAAAAATAAATAAAAGATCCGGCGTTTAAACTTCAACCTTACATATATGAATATTTTTTTCTTAATATTGGGTCATACTAACATATGGCTAAGGTAGAGATTTGCATTTAATACTATACACAAGAATTATTGTGTTCAAAAAGTAGAATACACAAATAACAAAATTTGTATTCTTAACATACACATGTTAACATTTTCCATTAATATTATTGTGTGGCGTCCTTTTTGGGTCATTGAATTCTGAATAGTACTTATTAACAACTTCACACATGTGTGTGAGTGTGTAACTTAACTATATATACACACACATAACTCTTTGAGCTAGCCATGACAGAAACTAGGAAGAGAGGTGTCGTTCTTCCCTTAATTTCATGATCATTTGTTTTTCTCAACATCTTGTAAGTAATAAGAAAATAAGATGTGGAAGTTGAAGATAGCAGAAGGAGGAGAAGGGTTGGTTTCAGTGAATAACTTCATAGGACGTCAACACTGGGAATTTGATCCGAATGAAGGAACTCAAGAAGAACACGCTGAGATCGAAAGGATACGCAAACAATTCACCAAAAACAGATACTCCATCAAACAAAGTGCTGATCTCTTCATGAGAATGCAGGTAATTATTAATATATATTAACAACTAGTTAATTAGTACGTATTTTCTTTGATATTTTTCTTTTAAGCGGGAAATAATTCCAACCTTGTTGACATTTGCAACACCTTTCAAATCTTTCCTTTCACCATCTCTATCCTCTACTTTAGATCTTAACTTCTTTTTGACAAATTAAAAATCTTTTTTTCTTTTTTTATCAATCTAGTAAATATATTCTTACACACCTTGCGTGCAAAAGAATGAGAAATCATGAAATCAACTTAGATTCCTAAACATCAATGTTCCAACAAACTGCAGCCATCAATTAAACTATATTTACTAGACAACTTAATTATAAGTTTGTTGAGACCTGGTAAAAATAGTTTCTATAATGATTACTTATATTCATAAACGTGCACGAGTTAATCTTTTATCTTATTTTTTTAACACATGTCTTTTATCTTATATTTTTAACATAATGAAGGGTTAGAATTATTTCATTAAACATTTTTTTTAAAGTTTTTGGCATATTTAGAGTTTATTGAGAATTGGGAATTTCAATTTTGGAGTTTAGAAGAATATTGACTCAAACGAAATCGTATGAAACACATAAATTAAAGAATTAAATATTTTAAGCCTTTCACATGAGTCTCTATTTCAAACCCCTTATTATGTTGCAAATAAATAAGATAGATGATTAACTTGTGTACATTTATAAAAGTAAATGACATGTATTAAAAAAAAAAGATAAAGAACGAATATGTTACAAATAAATAAGATAAAAGGATTAACTTGTGCATGTTTATGAAGATAAATGACTCGTATGAAAAAAAAAAGACAAAATATTACAAATAAATGACTTTTAATATAATTTTGCCAAATTATTATCATGTCCATAAAAAAACTACTCTTTTACTTGGAAATTGACTATGACAATCTAATATGGTTAAAAAATATTTAAATGTGAATCTTACCTTTTTTTTATATACTGTGGATTTTATGATTAAATAAAGGCTTATATATCATTTTCATCCCTGTAAGTTCGCATTTTTTGTATTTTCGTCTCTGTATCTTTTTTTGTTGCAAATTACTCCCTGTATGTTCAAATTTTTTGGTTTTAGTCCCTTAAAACTCAAATCCGCAGGAAAATCCGTAGGAAACCAGCGAGTTTTCCTGTAGATTTTCCTGCGGATTTTAGCTTTAGGGACTAAAATCAAAATGATTTGCACATGCATAGACTAATTTAAAACAAAAAAAGATACAGAGACTAAAACCAAAAAATTATGAACTTAAATTAGGGAAAAAAATCACTGATAGTGTAATATAATTTTATACTGTCAACAATTACAATCATGTTTCCGCAACATCATCTCATATAACCTCACTTTCTTGATATTATATAGAATGTTGAAACATTCTTATTGATTGTCGGAGTTAAATTAAGGCTTAAACATCATTTTCGTCCCTGTAAGTTCATAAATTTTTGGTTTTAGTCCCTGTATCTTTTTTTGTTGCAAATTAGTCCTATATATGCAAATCTTTTTTATTTTAGTCCCTAAAGCTAAAATCCGCAGGAAAATCTGCAGGAAAATTCGCTGGTTTCCTGCGGATTTTCCTGCAAATTTTAGTTTTAATTTAAGGGACTAAAACCAAAAGATTTGAACATACAGGGACTAATTTTAAGGGACTAAAAAAGATACAAGGACTAAAACCAAAAGATTTGAACATACAGGGACTAATTTTAAGGAACTAAAAAAGATACAGGGACTAAAACCAAAAAATCACGAACTTACAGGAACGAAAATGATGATTAAGCCTAAAATTAATTTACACAGACAGTGCATGTCCTTTAAACTCATTAAATTAAGGAAAATTTAAATGAATAATAAAAATGAGTTTAAAAGACATGCATTTTCAGTGTAAATTAACTTTACACTGACAACTAATAAGAATGCATCAATCTTCCATGTCATATTAAGAAAGTGAAATTAAATGAAATGATGTAATAAAAAATATAATTATAATTGATTGACGGTGTAAAATTATTTTACATTATTTAGGCATAATTTTTTCTCAATTAAAATAGGAAACTTCCTTAAAATAAAATTAAAATAGGAAACCACAACAGTACCGTTAAGATTGGTACATTTATAATATAAGTGTGGACATATTATGATGATAACAATTGACTAGTAACATAAACGATCTAGTAAGATTGCTTCTTGTAGTCATCTATCTATAGTTACTTGGAAGAAATTACAACCATTACCATCTAGTAAGATTGCTTCTTGTAGTCATCTATCTATAACTATGTACTCCTATCTAAACAAAACAATATTAATGTTGCATTGCAGCTCGGTTTTCTCACCATTTTAGGCACTTAAATACGTACGGTTCATGTCCTTAAATTATGTCCACCACTTGCGAACTAAATTGAAAAGTTCACACCATCTCCAACAATAATAGTACCTACAATGTTCTATTAAAAAACAGTAGTTTATTAAATGCAACTATTGGAGCAACCTATTTGAATACCTAATAGGTACTAGGTCATAAATAAGCACCCTCTCTTGCATACCATTCCACTTTAATTTTCATTAAAATATATCTTTTATGAGACCCATTTATTTTTATATATTCAATTTAAATTAATGAAAATTTACACAATGCACCAGTAAATGGATTAAATTGGTAAACACAACCCACATTTTGGGAAATATTATTTTAAATTAATGAGGATGTTTTTAAAATTATGTAATATTATTTTAAACTATTTTTAAGTTATGTAATTCTTAAAATTTGGCAATATTATTTTAAATTAGTTTTCAAATTTTAATTCTTTTTTGATTTACTAAAAAAATAGGGCATATAAATTTTGTAATTTTATAATTTAATTAATTTAATATTATAAAATAGAGAATTAAGAGTTATTAAATAATAAATTATTATAAAGTAATGATGTGAAGTTATTGGTGGGACAAATAAGAACTTTTTAAAGAGTTGTTGGGTTGGAGAGATTGAGTGCTTAATATATACTATTATTAAAAAATAATAAATGAGTGATGTGTACATGTGAGACCCAGTTAAGTACTGAAACTTGGAGTGCTTCGTTGTGGATGCTCTTCGGTGTCTAGAAGTATTTTTGGTCATGACTTGATAAATTATTAGGGTGTGTTTGGCAAGTCAAATAAGCTAGCTTATAGCTTATTGGACTAACTTATATAAGCTTGTTTGAAAAAACTAGATGTGTTTGGTAACGAGCTTCTCTAATTAGCTTATAGCGTTTTTTGATATACTATTAAAAAGTAGCGTCTGAGCTTATAGGGTCTGTTTGGTAAAATTAAGCTAGAGCTTATAGCTGATAACTGAAAAACTAGCTGATTGAAATTAAAGTGTTTGGTAAAATTAGCTTTTAAAGTGGTTAATAAATATAAAATTACATAAAAGGACATGTAGTTGGTAGTTATTTTCTTTAGTTGATAATTTTTTTATTTTTTAAAAAATAATAAAATTAAAGGTTAAAAATGGAAATAACTATAAAAAACTATAAGCTATAAGCTCAAACGCTACTTGAAATAGCATCTCAAAAAAAGCTATAAGCTAATGATAAAAACTTTTTACCAAACACATCTATTTATTTAAAACAAGCTTATAAGCTAATCCAATAAGCTCAAACGCTACTTGATTATTTTCATTTTATTATTTTTTAAAAAATATAACAACTACACACTAACCATGTACTTTTATATTATTTTGCACTTACAAAAGCCAAATTCGCCAAACACAATATGATAGAGATAATATATAATATAAAATTGGATAAGATTAGAATATGATTAGAATATGATATAAATATGATAACAATATCATATCATGTGTTTAGTGTGTGCAAGATAGCAAATATGATAATATTATTTTATTACATATTTTCATTACAAGGATTTCAAGGTTTTGAGGCGGTTTTGAAGGGTATTTGCGACAGTTTATGACATAATGAAGATCATGGCGTCGAGAGCACTATATAGCGACGGTTTTTTAAACTGTCGTACAAACTGTTGTAGTCTAGTTAGCGTCGATTACAATCGTTGCAAAATCATTTCCCTGCGGTTTAAAATCGTCGCCTTTTTCTTCATATTTTGATGAGTTAGCGTCGATTACGAATCTATGATGGAAGAACTAAGAGTTTGAGAAAAAGATTCAAATTCTGGAAAATAAAAGGGAGCGAATGTGAGTGAAATCGCGGGGAAAGTAGAAGTCTCGACGGTTTGAAGGAACGGCCACAAATTTCTTGAAAATATATTAGCGGCGATGGTTTCAAAGAACAACCGCTACTGTTTTGTCGCAACTTGCAAGAGACAATTTTTTTTGTATTGTTTGGTATACACCTTTTTTTTTTTTTAACCAACAGAAAATATATTAAAAGGAGAAGCGAAAAGCAAAACAAATGGAGGGGACATAAAGCCAAAACTCCATTAACAACCAAGTCTAAAGCTAGGTAAACCCAACTTGTTCTTCTCTAAACTACCTATAATAAAGTGAGGGGCCTGCTGCCAACGAGTAGGAGATGATAAAGTGCAACCAATATTCGCAAGAGAGTCTGCAACTTGGTTACCTTCTCGGAAAATATGAGAAACCATACCATTCATTTGCTTAAACAACACTAAAGCATTCCTCCATCTATTTTTTAAGCTCCAAGTAACATTATGATCAGGATTCTGAAAAGCACGAACCACCAGGCTTGAGTCAGATTCAATCCATAAATTATCCCAATGCATATCAAAAGCAATTTCAATAGCTGAAATTGCAGCCTGAAGTTCAGCATGAAAAGACGAGGCGATTCCTAAAGGCTCAGCATAACAACACAGCATATCAGCCCTGTAATTTCTAAACACCCCACCACAACCAGCAAGGCCAGGATTGCCTTTAGTAGCCCCATCAATGTTACATTTTATCCAAGGAAAAAGGGGAGGAGTCCAAAGAATTTCTTTAATGACAGTAAGGGAGGGATGGTGTGTGCAAACTTTAAAATGCTTCAAAAGGATAAAATCTCTAATAGAATTAGAGGAAGTGTTTCTAGTGTTATTACCTGATAAAGAAACATTAGCAATGATGATGGAAATAGTGGACTGCCAAGTGAAAATCTTGTTATTAAACCTGGCTGTATTCCTGGCAAACCAAATAGCATTAATCAAATTGACCAAAGCTGAAGAGATGACAACCTTGCATTGAGGAGCAAAATTCAACTCACAAAGCTTCCACATATCCTCCATACAAGTAAACTGAAGAACCATGTCCAAACAATTTGCTAACCAAGACCAAATTCTAACAGCAAATTCACAATCAAAGAAAATATGAAAAGATGACTCTTCTTTTTTACAACAAAGGTTACACATAGAAGGAAGAGCACAACCTCTGAGCTTTAGATTTTCATCAGTTGGGACTTTGTTGTGCATGAGTCTCCAAACAAGCAAAGATTTAGATGGAGGAATGTCAGGGCTCCATATGAATTTTGGCCAAATAAGATCTTGCAGATGGATCAAATTGAAACGATAAGCATCAGCAAGCTGCAAATCTCCTGAATCAGTATGCTTCCATAATAATAAGTCATGTGAAGGCTCCAAAGGGATGGTAACTTGCTGCACAAACAAATTAAGAGTACCGAACTTTTGAGACAGTTGGGGAGGGATATTCCAAGACCCATTAAGAATGTAGTCACTAACTGAAGAAGTGAGATTCTGACTGATATGATCAGGAATATTAAACACCTCAGAAAGAGAAGGACCACACCAATTATCATTCCAAAAATTGATGTCTTTGCCATTACCAAGAAGCCAAATAGAATTATCAAACATTATTGAGACCTCTTCTTTTATGCTACTCCATAAAGAAGAATAAATATGATGATGAATGACCTTTTTACCTCTAATTGCTCTAGCTTGCAAAAGCTTAGCCCAAGAACTATCAGAATGAAACAAGGACCAACAAAGCTTAAGGTTAGAAGCTTTGTTCAAACAAGTCAAAGATCTAATGTTGAGACCTCCCTGAGAGAAAGGCCTTCAAATTTTCTTCCAAGCAACAGTGACTAATTTTCTTTTACCAACATCTCCACTCTAAATAAATTTTTTAACTTCTTTTTCAATTGATTTGATTAAAGAAACAGGCCAGGAATAAATAGTAATACTATAAATAAGCATACTTTGAATCACAGATCTGACCAGTTGAACTCTACCTGCCATAGACAACAAGGAAGCTTTCCATGCTGAAAGTTTAGAATGAATTTTGTCTGCAATTGGCTGAAGCCAACTAACTTTGGGCTTGCCTCTAAAAAGGGGAACACCCAAATAGTTAAAGGGTAGAGAGCCTAATTGAAAATTCAAAAGATTCACAATTAAATTGATCCTGCCCTGGGTTATGGAACCAGAAAAAATGGTGGATTTGGCAGTGTTAATTCTTTGCCCAGACTGAAGAGCATAAGCATTAAAAAGATCTTTTAGAGCTTGGAGCCCAGCTAGCTTACCCTTACAAAAAACCATTAAATCATCGGCATAAAAAGTGTGAGAAGGGACCTTGATGTGTCTTGTGCCCTTGATGAGGTCAAGTTTGCCATCTTGAACGAGTTTTGCAATGCTTCTACTAAGAACATTCTCAGCAATACAGAAGAGAAGTGGAGATAAGGGGTCCCCTTGTCTCACCCCTCTAGAGCAGTTAAAATAGCCTTCAGACTTGCCATTTATAGAAATAGAAAGAAAAGCTGACTTAAGAATAACCTGAATCCAATTACAAAAAGTATCATTGAATCCAAAACAATTAAGAACCTTCAATAAAAAAGGCCATTCAAGAGTGTCAAAGGCCTTTGAAATGTCAATCTTTAGCGCTAAGTTTCCACCAAAAGATTTATTATGAAGTAAGTTTACCGCTTCAGAAGCAATACAAAGACAATCTTTAATGTTTCTATCATGAATAAAGCCCATTTGTTCTTCTGAAATAAGAGAAGGCATGATGTTGGCTAACCTGTCTGCAATAATTTTAGAGATAATTTTAAATTTGAAGTTGGCCATGGCTATTGGTCTATATCGATCAATAGATGTTGCAGAAGAAGTTTTGGGAAGGAGAGCAATGACATTTGAGTTGTAACCAGGTAAAATCCAGCTTGTAGTGAAAAACTCCAAAACAGCATTAATAACATCTGACTTGACAATATCCCAGTATTGTTGGAAGAAAAAAGCACTGAATCCATCTGGGCCAGGAGCACTATCTTTATTGAGAGCAAAAACAGCTGCTTTGATTTCTTGATGAGAAGGCAAAATTGTCATCAAAGCATTTACATCATCAGTAATTAATTTAAGGATAACTTCCTCAGCAAGCAAAGGATCCTGCAAAACAGAGTTAGTGCAAAAAAGATTTTTATAGTAGTTGACAACATGATGGGATATTTGACTTTGATCTATAAGAACATGTTCACCATCTTGGAGAGAGGTTATCATTTTGGTGGAGGTTTTGATTTTGGCTATTCTATGAAAATATTTTGTATTCCTATCACCATGCAAATGCCAATTGAGATTTGCCTTTTCCTGCCAAAAAAGTTCTTGCTTATTAAGGGCAGACTCCAACTCAGTATGTGCAAGTTTCTCATCATCTAAGAGCTCATCTAGAGGACCATTGGCTTGAATTTGGTTCTGGATGTGGTTTAAATTTTGCTCAGCAGAAGACACCAACTCATGAACATTGCCAAAGCTACTTTTATTCCAAACCTTGAACTTCTCTTTCACCAACTTCAACTTCTTACTTAAAATAAACATTGGGCAACCTGTTACATCAACATTCCAACTATCTTTGATGAGGCTTTCACAATCGGGGTGAGTAGACCACATTCTGAGGAATTTGAATTGAGAGGCAAATGAAATTATGTGTAACTTGAAATCAAGTAAAATGGGAAAATGATCAGACTTATGCCTTGTTAGAGTAGAAACATTCAGAGAAGTACACAAATCCAACCAAGCTTGATTACACACAGCTCTATCCAGTCTTCTCTCTGCATATCTAAGACCTCTTCTGCCATTAATCCAAGTAAATTCAGCACCGGAAGTAGGTAAATGGATGAGGTTGAACACATCAGTCCATTTTTGAAAATCTTCCATAGGTAATTTGGCTGGAGTCACTCTTCCTCTATGTTCATGAGCCCCTAGGATAGCATTAAAGTCTCCAATAAAACACCAAGGTAAAGCATGTTGAGATTGACGCTCATTCAAAGAATTCCAAAGCTTCCTCCGATTCAAATAAGAAGTAGCACCATAGATAGCAGACAAGGCAAAAGATTTATCATTTTCAGTAATACAAAAACTAACTTGTTGGTCATCAGAGGCTAAAACCAAGGGGTTTAAGTTCATACTACAAATACACCAAAGGTTAGGAAGAAGATTAATTCTATTGTTCACAGCAAAAAATTTTAAATTCAAACTACTAAGCCACCTTTTTGGAAAATCATCAATTTTCAACCATGGTTCAGAAATTAAAATAAAGTCAGGTTTATGAAGCAAAATTAACCTTTTAAGGGCTAGTCTTGTAGGGGAGTTAGCCAAACCCCTTGTATTCCAATACATGCACTTCATTTGAAAGGTTTTAGAGAAACCTTTGATCTGGTTTGGTATGATTCCTTGCTTGATTGATTCAATTTTTTTTTAGTTCTCTTTTGGCCTTTGGATAACTGAACTTGGAAATTCTCTACTGGTTGAGAGGGAGCTTTTTCCAAAAATTGCATTAACCTTGCCTCTTCATCATCATTATCTACCATGTTGGCCCATGATTCATTCAAGAATGCCATATCTTTCTTAACCTTTTCTGGTGTAGCAGAACTTGTTCCCTGCACATTCTTGTCACTTTCATCACTTGATTTGTCATGAAGCTCTTGAGTTGCATCAATGTATGAACCTTGTGAACTAACATCATCCACACCATTCACATCATCACTAACATCAACATTCTGCAGACTGTCTGCTACTAATTCAGCTTCAAGTAATTTGTCTTGTTCTTTAAAAACTGTGTCAGGACTAGAAACTTGAGCTGCTGCCTTTCCTTTATCACTTGACTTTGAATGCATGTTTTGTTGCTCAATAGATTTTTGTAGAGGTTGTTGCTTTGAGGTAATAGAGCCCTCATCCGGGTTGTCAACAAGCAAGGAAAATCTATTGTTTTGTTGCAAAGATTTGTTAGAGTTTGTCTTGGCCGGTTTGGACTTTACTGAAACTGTTTCCAAATTAACAGTTGCATTATTCTTTGATTTTTCTTCTGCTGGGTTGTTCACTTGTACTGCTGATTCCACCTTATCACTCTCCACATTGATGATTTCTTTTTCTTTGTCAATACCTACCCTGACATCAGTCTTTGGAGCATAGACTTTAGTGGGTTCTTTTACTTGTTTCTTTCTATCTTTGGCTTCCTTGTCAATATTCTCATCAGTAACAAAACTCAATTTTTTACAAATTCCAATATGATGACCAATCATTTTGCAATTTGTACAAAAATGTGGTAAATTCTCATAATCTATATCAACGAAAAACGCAAAACCAATTCTTTCAACAAGGACCTTATCCCTTAGTGTTTGAGATAAGTCCATATCAACTAAAACTCTAACAAATTGCCCAAAAGTTCTCTCTAACATAGGTTTGGCTGTGAAAGAGTCAATACAGATTGGGGTTCCTATACTACTAGCAATAACAAAAATTATATTAGGTCTCCAATAATGATATAATATTAATATATATAAATAACAAAATTAACCTCATGAAACAATTACATTTTTTAGTAATTTAAACAAATATTCAAATTATTTATTATTTAAACAAATATTCTTATTTTTAGTAATTTTTAATAGTTAATTTATTTTAAATATTCAAATTATAATAGATTTTATTTTTTAGATTATTTAAATTACAACCCATGTGACAAAATCATACCCTCTCCGTCCCAAAACAATAATCTATTTTCACTATTGCACACATACTGATGCACAACTTTGACCATTAATATCTTTAGTTATGTACTATTAAAAAAATACAAAAAATTAATATTTTGAAATTTTTCACCAAGACAAATCTAGTGACATCTCATATGCTAATATTTATCTTTATATTTTAATAATAAAATATGGTCAAAGTAGATTATATGTATAGTGCATATAGTCAAATAAAAACAATTGTTTTGGACGGAGGGAGTACATATTTTTAGAAATAATTATTAATATTTTTAATTAAATATCAGATTGTTTATTATTTATATTTTCTTTCATTTCAATTTATATTTTACATTTTATTTATAGGAGAAAATAAGTAAATTATTTTCTTACCATATTCTACTAATTTTTAACCCAACTCACATAGTGAGGACAAATTTTTTAACTAAATTAAGATATAGAATAAGATAAATTAACTTATCATATCTAATTGTTTCGTTAAACACTTAATCGCTATAATTGTAGATATTAATACTACAATAATTGCAGATATTAGTTAATACTCTTAATTCCTATTGCAGATCAGTAGTATTAATATCTGCAATAGCGATATGATGGGTTAAAATTATGCGGTACTAGAATACTAGGAATGCACATTATAAAGAAAAAAAAGAAAACTAGAAATGCAAGTTAAAGTTACTATATTTGCATCTCCACTCGACATGATAATTGATGGATGATTGAATGAGCACGGTCCAGTCCAGTCCAGCTGCTCTATTAATTAATTAACTAGCAACAACCAACGACAAACCATCAGCATGCGCTCGATTGATCAGCTATAGCTATCCACATACATATACATACTATAGCATGCATGGCATGGTTTGATTATTAGTTGAACAATACTGTATTCTTTGGAATTTAGATCCATCAACCACACTCACTCCTACCGTAGTATATATCTTCCTTTCCTCACCAACAACATCCTTATCAATTCTATTCCACGTGTCGAGCCCATCATCATTCTGTGAGTGTGACCACTCGCCCTTGTTAAGTAGTACTCTCTTTTAGTATTTATCATCATCATAATAAATAAATGTAAAGGGAAGTTTGAATTTGTAGAGAAGGAGGCGACACGTGGGAGATTTAAGAGAAGGAAGTAATTCTGCTATTTTATGAAAACTTTATTGATGCACTTTGAACTTTGAAAATAATTTTATAAAATAAGATAACAAAATTTTAGAAAAAAATCTTATATATTGAAATGCAAAGGGAAAAAGACTCCATGTTGTAACTGCTTCAATGCAGTTACAATGTGGACCGTCTGATCTAATTGGATGGTTAGAATTATTTTAAAGTATGATGTAAAATTAGTAGTCCAGATTCAATACAACGTTAAACTATATAATTTTTTAACCGTAGGAAACGGCCAGATCCGATACCCAGATAGTACAATTGTAAAAAAGTGATTAATATTCCATGTCTTGCATGCAGTTTGAAGATTAATTTCCAATGTCATAATAAATGTATATGTATGTGGTGGACTGGTGGGTTGAATTAGTATTAAACAACTCCTATTGACATGCATGCAGCTAAAAAAAGAGAAGCAAGTACGTGGCGCTATTAATAATATTCCAGCAGGAGTTAAAGTGAGAGACGAAGATATGATAACAGGGGAAGCATTGATAACTACAATTAGAAGGGCTGTCAGTTTCTATTCCTTAATTCAGGCCCATGATGGCCACTGGCCTGCTGAATCTGCTGGCCCACTCTTTTTCGTTCAACCATTGGTGAGTCCTCATGATGATCCATGGATATGGATGAGCTCCTCCAATTTTTTTTACTAGCTTTTTCTTTTCATTAATTAATTTTCTGATATTTATTTGTAACTAACTACTATACTATACATGCATTCAGGTAATGGCCCTCTATATTACAGGATCTCTTCATGAGGTTTTAGGACCTCAACATAAGAAGGAAATTGTTCGATATTTGTATAATCATCAGGTATATATGTGTAAATCATGCTTTCAATTCTATTCTACATAGAATATTTACCGCATGTGTATTGCAACATCAATGCTTTTTGTTGCAATATACATGTCACAGTTATTTACTGCATCTAATATCTTTACATTGTGCACTTTATGTGCAGCAAATAAATAAAAAAATATAGGACACAATGCACATTAGTATTTCGTGGTGATAAAATGAGGTCATGGACAAAAAAAAACTAAAAAAAAAAAAACAGAGGGGTAACAATGTTTAATTTTCAAATGAGAGGACCAAAATCGTAAAACATAAAATAAAGGAATAAAAAGTGCAATTAAGCCTAAATATTTTAATTGTAATGTCTTAATCAATGCTTTATTATGCATTAAGCATGAGACTATAATTGGCATTCAAATAAACAAAAATTGGCATACAAATATTTGTCTTCAATCGACCTATACTAGTCGACTATAGCATCAATGTAAGACTTCAACAATCTCCTTTGGTGAGTACCACACAACCCACCCTCGCTCTATTGATAAATAAATAGTTAAGTATCAACTATTAATAACTAACTGTTGAAGTATTTTTATACAAAACTATATCTTTGAGAAACTAGTTTTTGGATTTAGTGTTATGAAACTCAGATTGATAGTTGACTTGATCATGGAATTGGACTAACAAATCCCTTGTTGAACAAGTATTTCATTGATTTTTTTTTTTTTGCCAAAAGTATTTCATTGATTGAACTGGATAAACAGTGCATATTTAAAATTTTATGTATAAATATATATTCCTCATAGTAGTATATAAATAGTTCTAACTATGCTATCATGTATCTGAATCTATACCAAGTCATTACCCTCATCAACAACAAGCTCGGTAACAGAGATACTCTCTTCCATATAACATGGTATCAATGAAGTTTTCATATGATTTCGACCAAGAACACAATAGATTTGTCTCCATCATATATTTAAACGCAAAACCACTTGTAGATCAAAGATGATTCAATTAAACTCATACACATGTTCTTGTACAACCTTGGTAAATAATTTCTTCTAGAATTTGTGTTCCAGTTTATTCCACAAACCCAAAGCCGCATCTTCATCCAAAACCTGCACAATTCTATTGGTAAGACTCAACCTGTCTTCCTTCAAATGTATCTTCTTTTTATCATCTCCATTTATTGCTCCCGAAGAACCTGTATGAATCAGAAGCACCTTCATCTTCAATTTCCATACTATTCAATCTATAACATAAAACTTGTGCGTAGATATTGCAAACTGAATCCTACTATATCCGGGAAATTAGAAATTTGATGCCACTAGTTGCTGAAATAGACGAAAATAAAACAAAACAAATGAAAGAGAATGCAACTATATCCGGGATTCTGCCAATGCAGCCTAGGATCCATTTAAGTTTAGGATTAAGCTAATAGCGAGAGGTTTGGATAGTCTATGTGAGGTGAAAGAATAAACTTCTATTGTCATCATTGTGCCCCAGGTAAAGAAAAATATAAGTGCCTATTTTATCCAGTAAGTAACTAGTAACTTGTATGTTAATTGTGGTTGGCGATTTGTGATGAGATGACAGAACGAAGATGGTGGATGGGGATTCCATATAGAGGGACATAGCACAATGTTTGGATCTGCATTGAGCTATATTGCATTGAGGCTACTTGGAGAAGGACCTGAAGATGGTGAAGACAAGGCAATGGACAGATGCAGAAAATGGATTCTCGACCATGGTGGTTTAGTGGCTATTCCATCGTGGGGGAAGTTCTGGGTCACGGTAAATGAAAAATAATTCATTTTATATATAGTAGTTCTTCCTATTCTACACAAGTGATCAAAATATACAATCGCACTATCTATAGGTACTTGGAGTTTATGAGTGGCGAGGCTGCAATCCACTTCCACCAGAGTTCTGGTTTCTACCAAAATTCACCCCTATTCATCCAGGTCCTACATTAATTTGGGGTTCCTTAATTTCTTCATGCAACAATTATCTTCTCTAATTCCTGTCCTGGGTCAAATTAAATTTGCATGCAGGGAAAATGTTGTGCTACTGTCGGTTAGTTTACATGCCAATGTCATATTTATATGGGAAGAAGTTTGTGGGTCCTATCACTGACCTAATCAGATCACTAAGAGAAGAATTGTACAACCAGCCTTATGATCAAATCAACTGGAACAAAGCCAGGAACACTATTGCTAAGGTTTGTACGTGTGTGGAACCAATCTACACACCTCTAGCTTTAGTTGATACGCATAAAGTATGCACATAGATATGAAACTGACAATGGCATGCAATTTCAGGAGGATCTGTACTACCCACATCCTCTGATTCAAGATATGTTATGGGGATTTCTTTATCACATGGGAGAGCCTTTTCTGAACTGCTGGCCTTTTTCCAAGCTTAGACAGAAGGCGTTAGAAATTGCAATTAAACATGTGCGTTACGAGGATGAGAACAGTAGATACCTTTGCATTGGAAGTGTAGAGAAAGTATTATGTTTGATAGCACGTTGGGTTGAAGACCCGGATTCAGAGGCATACAAACTTCATTTAGCACGAATCCCTGATTATTTCTGGCTTGCAGAAGATGGTTTGAAAATCCAGGTTAGTATTGTATTTTTTTTATTCAACCAACTAAGGCATGCAATATTCCATTTAATTTAATATGAATTAATTAGGGTAAAATATTATAGTATGTAGTTGAGGTAGCACTCGACTAAAATTACCACTTGTTAAATAATAATGGATGCAGAGCTTTGGTAGTCAAATGTGGGATGCAGCATTTGCTATACAAGCAATACTTGCTTGTAACGTGAGTGAGGAGTATGGTCCTACACTTCGGAAAGCATATGACTTCCTGAAAGCCTCGCAGGTAGTTGAAAATCCATCCGGTGACTTCAAAGCAATGTACAGACACATATGCAAAGGATCGTGGACATTCTCAATGCATGATCAAGGTTGGCAAGTCTCTGACTGCACCGCAGAAGGACTCAAGGTTCTATTAATTTTATCATCATATAAAAACATTAGCCCATTTTATTGGTTTTTCGAAATATACATGCATGCATGCATGACATGATATTCATGACAACACATCCAGGCCGCACTCATATTGTCAAAAATGCCAAGTGATCTCGTTGGAGAAAAACTGGAAACAGAGCGATTCTACGATGCTGTTAATGTCATCCTCTCGCTACAGAGCAGTAATGGTGGGTTCCCTGCTTGGGAGCCTCAAAATGCTTACAGTTGGTTAGAGGTAGGGTATGAAGTTAATCTTACTCCTCATAAAAATTAAGGGGCTGTTTACTTTGTGAAAACATTTTCTGTGTACATTTTAACTTGCTAATAAGAAGATGCGAGACGAAAAGAAGAAGAAAGGCTAGTTAGAGATGATGCATTTTTAAAAATAATGAAAACAATATTTTGGCATTTCCATTGTTTCCTAAAAATGTACACAATTGTTCACTTCAAAAGTCTAGTATCTCCTTGTTAGCAAGTAAAATTAACACTGATTTTCACAAAGTAAATGAGCCTAATATATAAAAGAAAATTTTATAAGATTGACAACAACTAATTATACACATGCATGTCTGCTGCAGAAATTCAATCCAACTGAATTCTTTGAAGACACGCTAATTGAGAGGGAGTAAGATATATAACATCAATGATAAACAAATATATATATATATATATATATATATATATATATGTGTGTGTGTGTGTGTGTGTTAATTGTTGATGCATATATAAACTTCTCACTTACTGCATATATATGTTCCTTTTTGTGAAATTAATAGGTATGTTGAGTGCACCGGTTCTGCAATGCAAGCTCTGGCTCTCTTCACAAAACTACACCTGAATCATAGAACAAAGGAAATACATCATTGTCTTGCAAAAGCAATTCGTTACATTGAAAACACACAAAACCCCGATGGCTCCTGGTATTCTATCTTCTTTCTCTCTGTTTATTATATGCCACCTAATGATATATTGTGTGTTAAACATGACAGACTTTCTTTCAATTTAGTATAGAAAGATATAATTAGTACTTACACTGCTCAACAGGTACGGTTGTTGGGGAATTTGCTATACTTACGGTACCTGGTTTGCTGTAGAGGGACTAACAGCTTGTGGAAAGAAATACCGGAATAGTCCTTCCTTGCGAAAAGCTTGTCAATTTTTGTTGTCAAAGCAGCTTCCTAATGGGGGTTGGGGCGAAAGTTACTTGTCAAGCCAAAACAAGGTATATATATTATTATATGCTCATTTTACTTTGAATGAGAACTCATTCGTTTCTCCTTGTTAAATTAAATAGGTATATACAAACATAGAAAACAACCGTGCAAATTTAGTTCAAACTTCATGGGCTTTGTTGTCCCTTATCGGTGCAGGGCAGGTTAGTATAGTAAATAATAAAGCTAGCTTAGCTCCAGCCTCCAATAAATTAGAAATGATGTTAATCAATGTGCTTTTCTAATTATGAATGAATTAATGTTTTTGAAAAAAAAAAGGCTGATATAGATCCTACACCAATACACCGTGGAATGAAGTTAATAATCAATTCACAAATGGAAGACGGGGACTTCCCACAACAGGTAATTAGCGTAGCACTTCTCTCCTTCCATCGATTTATATACTATTTTTACTCATTAATTTATGATAAGTTCATAACAAATTTAAAAAAATGCAACTACAGGAGATAACAGGAGTATTTATGAGGAATTGTACCCTGAACTATTCATCATATCGAAACATCTTTCCCATATGGGCTCTGGGAGAGTATCGCCGCCGAGTCTTGTCTGCACAAACTCCAAATGCTGCGCCTTGAATTGTCACTGCTCACTACCTTAATGATAATAGGTTGTACACATCAAGTTATGAAATTATAATTTGATTACTATTTTTCCTGCAGTTTGTAAAAAAATATATGTCAATGTGGTTCACTTTACAATAAGTCTTTCTTCAACAATCTCATCTGTAACTGTAAGCATATTCATTTAAGATACTTATTATGTAATTTATTCCTTTTCACTTTTCAGTTCAAAATGGCATTTATATTTTTAGTTCTATATGCCTTTTAATATCTTGGACTTGGATTATATATCCCATCCCAATGGCGTTTATATGTATACCCATTGGAAAAGTGTGTGGACTGATTAGTCACCATATTAAGAGTGGCAGTTTTATCCACAACAGAAGAAAAAAAATCTAAGCTAATTGAACTCGAGCACTCCAAACTTATATCTAGTTTATTTTCTTTAATTCGATAAATGTGAGACTTCTTATTCTCCGATATGACCAACAAGAAGCTACTATTTATATGACCAATTTGATGACGAGATACTCTTGCTGCCCTACCTCCTATTGTGAGGGAAGAAGATGTTTATAGGACACTACAACTATGTTTGGTAAAGCGGCATATTAGTTTAGCTAACTGATAAATGACTAGTTCACTAATAGTGGATGAATTGATAACTAATAGCAGATAATATATATGATTAAATTCAAGTGTTTGGTAATATCAATGGTTGAACTAATTCGCAATGTTACGTGTAAAAAAAGGGATCCAACCCATCTCCAAAATCTATTCAGGTCTTCCTCTCCCAACATCTCACAAAACTTACAGTAAACTAAGTATATAGATGGGGCGAGCCGGGTGTTTGTCAAATGAATATCCTACCTGTACCTTCCTTATATCTTACTTGATTTTGAGGAATTTAATACAAAGCACAGTTGAAAGAACTTACTAGGCAAATGAGCTACAGTGCTGCACAACCAGCACAAGCATAATATCTTGTATGCCTCGCTCACAGCATACAAGGCATAAGAGAACATCATTTCTGGAGTTCAGGGTGCTGAAAGTATTCTCACCTAAAGTTTGATAGAGGTACATTTACGTCAGGATAAACAAGTTTAAACAGTACATCACCTCTACTAGGGAAATTACAACAATATCACCTAATGATGCACACCAGATGGCCCTTGACTATTGTTATTTAAAAATCAATTGTCGCATATCAACATATCGTCAGCGAGGCATACATGCATATATGAACCATCTGGTCCTTTACTAGGGAAATTTGATCAATTGTAAGCCTCGCTGACCAGCGTAAAAACTTGTATGTCTCGCTCACAGCACCCAAGTCATAAGAGAACAAAAACAAAATCAAATTTCATTGGAATTGATCATGCGTATATGAACAATTGATGACCAGATGGTCCTCTACTATTGCTATTGAATATACTTTACATCTCAAACATAAATGTTATGGGCCATGTATATCATATTTGACTGAAATCCATACAACCAAGTTTTTCAAATTAAATTATATCTTCAAGAGAAATAATTCATGAAAAAAGGAAATGAAATTATTCTAATTGCGACTAAATTTGATCCTCGGCTAGTTATTTAAGATCCATTAAGTTGGCCGATTTATGCATACCCATTAGAGGACACGACAAAGATGAGGAAAAGATATCTTACATGCTTTTGAAACAATCAGTTATCTGTGTGTAATAGAGTTTGAATGTGAAAGTGGCAACGAACCAAGGATGTGATTTGCCGAGTTCATGACCTTATATTTAGAGATAAGCATCATCCAATGCAAGAAGAGTAAAGTATAAATCAATAGAAGTTGGTGTTCAGATCTGAAACTTTCATCTATAGAATCAAATTCTTGTAGAAGTAGGACATTACATTAGATAATATTTGAGTTCTCCTCTACTCACCCAACTTCCCACCATTCAGGAGTTGCAAGCAAAGTTTATGTAATTGTAAAGTTTTATAGCCCAAATAAAATAGTCAAAGTGAAACCGTCTTATTAGGTTTCTCAGTCAAAAACTTAATGATTCAGATTTTTAAAGGCTACCAGTCAATTGCTGATACCTATCTCATGTAGGCAGACCAAATTTGCACCGAAAAGGGGAAAAGTCCCCAACTCCTCCCCAGTTTCCAATGCCATCCACCTCAATGGCACTAGATCCTCGCACCTTTTTGATATGTAAATCTTTCATCTTACTTCTCGTATTGCTCGCATCTTCCCATCTGCCAGCAGAAGCATAAATACTAGCAAGGAGTGAATGTGGACTTGAATCACTAGATTTCACTTTTGCTAGTGTTGTAGCAATCCTTTCACCCATATCAGTATTGCCATAAGTTCTGCAGGCACTAAGCAAAGATCCATAAATTGCAACTATTGTCTCATTTTTTGGGTCCGGCAACTTCTTTATCAACTCCTCAGCCTCATGTAACAGTCCAGCTCGACCAAGAAGGTCAATGAAGCACCCATAATGTTCTAAATTTGTCCCAATACCATATATACATGACATGGAATGAAATAACTTGCGTCCTTCTTCTACCAATCCTGCATGACTGCACGCATTCAGAAGAACAATAAAAGTAACATCATCAGGTTTTGCCCCAAATGTTTTCATTTCTTCAAATAACTCCAGTGCTTTGTTTGTCTTACCATTCATGGCCAGTCCACAAATAATAGAAGTCCATGAGGCAGTATCCTTTTCCTTTAATCCATTAAAAACCTCCAAAGATTTCTCTATGCAACCACATTTAGCATACATTTCAATAAGGGAAGTACCAACCACAGCATCCACCACGATCCGGTTTTCACGTACATAATCATGAATCCACCTGCCATGCTCCAAAGTTCCCAATCGAGCACAACATGTGAGGAGAGCAACCACAATGAACTTGTCAGGCTTCACTCCTCTAACTTGCATATCGCCAAATAATGCAATTGCCTCATCAAAAAAATTAAACTGCACATACCCATTAATCATAGCTGTCCAAAGAACAACATCCCTAGTTGGACTCTTGTCAAACAAATCTCTAGCTTGATCCAACTGACCACAATTCACATACCCAGTTACCATACTGGTCCAACAATTCACATTCTTCACAGTCATCCCATCAAAAATGCCTCGAGCCACGCTCACATATCCACACTTACAATACATGTCCAACAATGCATTCCCCATTATGGTTGTAAAATCCAATTCCTTTGCAATATAGCCGTGAATCTCCTTGCCAACCTCCAAATTTCTCAACGCCGCGCATGCAGTTAGAGTGCTCACAACAGTAGCTTCACTAGGCTTCTCATTGCTTTCCATTCGCATCCGCTGAAAAACTTCAACAGCCTCCTGGAATCTCCTACACCTGACACAACCCGAAATCATGATGTTCCAAGAAACATTGTCTCTGTCATGCATTTCATCAAACAGTTGTTTGAGACAACTAAGACGACCCAAATCAGCATACATGTCCATCATGGAGTTACAAACATAAGCATCAAACACAAGACCAGTCTTGATGACAAAAGCGTGAACCTTTTCCCCTTGACCAAGATCTCCCATGCAACCAATGGCCTTTAAAACATAAGGGTAGGTGTAATTATCAGGCCACAACCCATCTTCCCGTAGTTGGTTAAAAACAGAAATGGCTCTGGTGAAACTACCCTTTTTCACAAAGGCTTTGATGATGAGATTGTAGATGAACAAAGATGGGTATTGGGTGTGGTTGAAGATTCTAAGAGCATAGTGAAAGTCTTGAATTGAAATGGCCATGAGTTTGTTGAGGGTATCCCTGTCTTGTTGGAGGCCATTGGAAAATAGGAGGGTCTGAATTTGCTTCAGCTGCCGCATAGATTTGCAGCTTTTGAGAAGAGAAATACATGTTCCCTTCATTGATTTACTTGCACTGTATCAGTGTGACATCAGACTTTGCGAACAATCTGGAGGTCATGTTCTAATTTTAAAAATTAGGCCCCTAATAAAAATAAAAAAAATCAAAAAGAGTAATCCTTTATTTAAATTGTATATAACACCAAAAAGTGACATATTATAATCAATAACATCAAATTCAATGTACATGTATAGTGGTACCGTACGTACTACTTAAGTCTCAACACATCCCTCCTCCCTCAATAAAATTCAAAGTGAATGTACATCATGTTCCATGTTTGCATAATTATGATATGGTTATTTTCAATTCTACTACTTAATACAAATAAATGGACCTTATGGAAAACTCCTACAAAATGAAAAGGTGAAAGCGCATATTCAGCATACTTTACTTCCTAAACCATACTGATATAATTATAAATCCATTTGATACAAAAATACCACCCGAAAATTCAAAGAAGAACCGAACAATTAGCAAACTGACCTTGAATTTCTGTCGGAACTGAGCAATTGGGCTGTCGGTGACACTTGAGCGCCGTCTCCGGTGGTGGGCAGAGAGGGGTCGTTGCCGTCAGTGGAAGTGCTGGGATAGAGAGGGATGGACGACGACGTACGATTACTTTCGATAAAGCTTTTTTTTTTAATAGAAGCTACAAAGTGTAAAATGAAGTCAAAAACTCTATAGCAGAGACAAGAGGCCGAGCAAACAAGCACATTAGAGTAGAAATGGTAGAAGACGCACATTATTGTTTTTTTTACTGTTTGAATTTTTTTTTTGGTTACCATAATATAATATTGATATAAAGTTTTTCGTTAGCAATGACTAATCTCCATCAAGGAACCTATGGGTACAAGTTCTCCTCTTCCAACCGAATTTTTTGATATACATGAGCTAGAAATCAAATCTCTATCCACATGCTTAAGGGGACCAAGATTTTTACTACTCGGAACAATTCATTGTTGGTTAGTGTTTGAATTTTATTGATAATTTTTTCTATTTTATCTTTTATTAAATTTTTACCGTGTTTAATATAGATTATTTTATGTTATTGTCAATTCAATTAAAATATAGAGACACACAAAGCGTTATTTTTTTATTTATTTGTAGGGCACTTCAAATTTAGTATTTAAGAATGTGAGAAGTTTTGGGAGAATGTCACAAACAGTTTACCAAAATAATTTAAAGGGTGCAACATTTTACACTAACTAGGTGCAACTCATAGATCCAATCTCAGCCAAATGAACTCAACCTAGACAGAAACGCAGCCTGAAGTCCACAACATCCAGATACTTATAAAATGCAATGTCCATTCTGTATTCTTGAAGAGCTTGGAGGAACTAGCTATGAAATATGAACTACAATGGAAATTAGTAGATGCTATGTTAATTAAGTTTCATTCTATCTTTCAATAATTGAATGTGAAACTTTGGGTCTCCTTTAGACTCGTTAAAGACCTGAAACATCAACACATCATTTTCAAATTGGATAGTAAAATGGTGCTTGATCATTCAAATGCAAACATTTGGCATGACTATTGCTGGTGCAATTCTTAATTCATGTATTGCAATTTTTAAAATTTTCCAACTTTTGTTTAAGTTGCATTTTAAAGTTGTGTTTCGAGACAAACAAATGGCAGCGTTCATTCCATAGCAAGAATGACAATTTCTTATTCGGTTTCCACGATTTTTATCATACTCCACAACATATTGCTTCTAATAGAGGCCTATAAGACACCTTTTACGGATAAAATCATGAGGACTCACATAAAACTCAAAGCAGACTTGAGGTTGGAACATTGACACTAAAAGGAAGACTTAAGCCATACATGAGAGCTTACACACCCTTTAGCACTTTACCCTCAATTCAAGGGTACTATTTCAATACACCAAAAAGACTCGCTAAAAGTAGTTTTAGTGCAGCGGACTTGGTGTGAAAGTGATTTACAAAATTATGGTGGCATCCTGATTTCATAATTTCATAAAAGCTACAAAGTGTAAAGTTCTTTGCAAAATTATAGTAGTAATGCCATTATGCCATAATTTTGACAAACTCGTCCTCAATCTAAGCATATAAGGTACACCACTACAAACCTGCTAAAGATATTCAAAAATCATTGAATTCCAAAATTACTAACAATTAAAATTCACCAAACATTTCCGAAAAAAAAAACTCCAAACACAATGTTCACGTACTCACGAAATACATACAACTAAAAGTCTAAAACCGGCTTTTGGAGTTGAATCAGGAACGAGATGTGTCCCAACAGAAAATGGATAAATACATGTTTTTTACATCAAAAAACACTTATTATTAACTTTCAGTAATCTTAATCCACATATGATGTAATTTTATTGCTAATTCAGCAGCACGCCTCTTTTCTGCATGGCTGAAAATATTCAAGTTCACAACCTCTTGAATTGCATATAAAAGCTGCTCCTCGACTTCAATAGAAAGAGCAATGCAATTTGGTCCATGGACAGTGCTCATTTCAACAACCTAAAACAAGAAAGACTAACATTAATGAACGGATATACTTCCCCAGTTTATCAGGTAAAAGTGCCTAATTACATAATATCCTACATTGCATATTATCAATGACCATTAAACAATTTAATAACCTAGCCCTGTTTAGCTGTACTGGTCAAGTTTCCGCACACTGTATTTTTCACATGGCATGGAAGAAAAAATAGCTACCACAAGACCATTGAAAGCGGTAGCAGTTCTAAAACTATTTAAACCATTAAACTTTAAAGGTAATCAGAAATGACATTCCATGCTATTACTTTTATTGCAACTACCACTCAAAGAATGAGAAAATAAAAATTAGTATCTGCAATTCATGATTCTGCATTTCTAGTTTAAAAAGCTATGAATTTCATTTAAGGTATGCCACGAAGACACACACAACAAAAAGTGTTTTACCATTTCTTGAATCATTTTCCAATTCTTATGCACGCCACTGTAAATTTCAAAATTATAAACAAAAAAATTGCTATGAGTTAGTAAACTTGCCTGCTGCAGCCACGGGATTATGGTATTGAAAAATTTTCCTTCCAGAAGATATGGTGCTAAAGTACTAAGAAGAACATTGACGGTTTTCACCGATAAACTTTCTATAACTGGACCAGTTTTATTCAGAAGCTCAATGAGAATAAGTTCATCACCGGAACACAAAGCTTCCAAATATGCTGAGTTTAAATCCCCTTCACATACAAGACGATTCACACATTTCCAGTAGTTTGTGTTGCTCTGAGGAGAACCATTTCTAGCATTGGTTCTGGCAGCAGATGAAAAGATACTACCATTCTGTCTCACTGGAGCAGAACTTGTGCTTTGTCTATCCTCCCCTAAGCTGTTTATAATATCCTCTGTAAATTTATGGGCAGTCTTTACCTTGTAACTTTTCCACATATCCACACTATCTCCAGCATGAATCCTAGGTTGGCTCCTTGAAGAGGATTTTTTTTCCAAACTTTCAGTACTTTTCACCGAAAACAAGCCTGATTGCTTAGTACTAGTTTCTGAAGATGGCTTTGGAGTGCATATAGAGATCCTGGGAGAAGCCGCACTTTGGGTCTGCCTCACAGATTTGGAGTTTTCCGAAAAAGAATGTCTTTCTCCTTTTAAAGATTCTTGAGATAATCTATCAATTACATTCTCCAAACCTACCATTCTTGATTGGATTGTAGAAAGGGCATCCATTATGCCAGTTGTAAAAATCTGAAAAAGATTTGAAGTGTGTTAAGTAAAATATATACCACATACCATGTGACAGTGACACATAAACAAGAACCTTTTCAGACAGCACTTCAAATATGTGTCAGCATAAGTGTGCCAGAAGTAACTGTATTCATATTTTTATTGTGATAGACCACATAAATGTTCACTACAGTTCAGTGGTTTTTCTTATTAGTAGGTGAAAAGTGATTGAGTAAATCATCCAAAACTTACAGCTCCAACTGAAAGCACTTCAAGTGTTATCATGTCGTGAAAAATAACTAGCAGCACATGTGTGTGTGTGTGTGTGATAATAATACCTGTAATTGATGCATCATGTTGGCCTGTTTGATTTCAATATCTGAAAGTTGATTCTGAATACAAGTCATTTCATTTGCCCTCAGTACACAACATTGATGTGTAGTTTGGGGACTTGACTCGGTGACTGTAGAATCAGAACTTTTAGGATTCTGCATCTTTATGGAGTACATTTGTTCATTACAACTTATTTCTTCACCGAACTGTTGGCTTCTCCCAATTGGTTTCTGTCGTCCATTGTTTACAAAGCAGTCATGGGAAGTTAAAAACTTGGTTTCATAGTTAGAAACTGAAGAACACTCCTGCTTATCATCCGTAGGCACATAATCATAATCCACATCCTGCATGCTTGTAATATCAGCACTCACTGTTTCTAGTGGCTTTGTGATTGTGACAGAACTACTCTCAAATTCTTCATTATGGAATTCCACTTCAGAGTATGTTCTGGGGACTGCAACTTCAACGTGCCAATCATCTGTTTTGGGATGGTGAAGATGTCCAACATCATTTTGACAAGCTTTTCTTACAGACAAAGGGATCCTTCCCATAGTTGATTTCTTATTACCTTTTTGGAGCTTGACATCTCTATGTCTGGATTCAGCAGTAGTAGTACTACTACTAATATCGACAGAGTCACCTCCGCAGATATTTTCTGTAGAAAGCATAAGAACTTAGAAGCATGCCAATGTATAAAGAAGTATCAATCAGAAAGGCCCGACAAAAATTGACAATTACAAATGATGATATTATCATATTGCTATATTATTAGTCATGTGGTCAAGGTTAATTAAGATGAGTGCAAACAAGATTACCATCTGATTGGGACTTATAATACTACTACCAAATGTATCTATCCTTATTCCAACCAATAGCAATATTGACATCAAAATTCAAAAGAGAGATAGCAAAAATAAACCTTTTAAGGAGGATCCAGTTTCAGAAGGCTCAGTAGTATAATGACCAGGAAGTATTTTCCAATATTTAAGAGCTTGCAAAACAGCATCCCTAACCGGTTTGACCTATATAATCAATTATTCGTATATATAAGTAATTTCACAAGAAAAATTGAAATTAAGAAAGGTAATAATATTAATGTAAAAATTGAGAGTGAGAATTCACCTTGTCAAACCTAGAGGAGTCAAGAGATTGAATACAAGAAGGCCTTAAAGATGACAAAAAAGAAGCACGAGTCAAAGCAATTTGACCCAAAGCTACAGAAGCTGCTTTGCGCGTTTTCCAGTCGGTATCTTTTAGGGCATCTCTAATACCAGCAATAGCAGCTGTCAGAACAGTTTGCGTGGAAGCTCCTCCGGCCTGAATGATGCTCCTGTTCAGCTCAATGAGTGCGGGTTTAGCCATAAAATGCGGGTTCTTAAGCAACTTGAGAATCCTAGTCAATATGTTGTGCAAGAGGGGAAGAGGAGGATGGTGTGTGTTGTGAATGATAGTGGCAAGGCAAAAAGCAGAAACAGATTGAACATGCTTATTTTGTTCACCAACAAGAGCCTCAAAAATTGGACTAGCTAATAATACAAACAGCTTATCTTCATTATTATTATTATTATTACCCAACTTGGAAGCAAGAACGGAAACCATTTCAATGCAGGCTTCCCTTACGGAAGAATCTGGATCTCTAAAGCATTTAACAACGGAGGCAACCATTTTAGGAAGATGTGGAAGGATGAGAGATTGGTAAACGGCGGCGAGTGTTGCCATGAGTTTAAGGCATTGTTTAGTGATGGAGGTTTTTTGTTGGGAGTGAATGTCTAATATGCAAGAGAGGAATGGGGATATGGATTGAGGGGTTAAAGTGTGGAGGATGATATCGAGCTCCTTTGTTCCAATTTGGTGTGTATCTCGATCTCCAACTTTGTTCAACGCAGTCAGTACTCTTTGTTTCATCTCAAAATTACTAGTACTAGTCAACTTGTTGTTGTTCTTCATTGAAATTCTTCTTCTTCTTCTTACTAAATTTGCATTTGAGTCTCTCTCTTAGTTTGATTTTGTGAAATTGAAATTTGAAAATGGAGAAGAGAATCTCTATCTATCTCACAGTTCACTGACCTCGAGTTGAGCAAAATTTGTCTGATCTGCCAAAAGAAGAGAAGAGACATATTCTGACTCACTTATCATATCCATATTCCTCTCTCACTCACTCCGATTCAAAATCGTGAATGAATGAATAAATAAATTAGTAATGATGATTTTTCATTTCAAATTTTACGCGCCCAACATGTCAATTCGAATTTCGCCTGTTATGGACCATTATCCTCATTTCAGTTTCACTTCCATTTTGGGCTTTCATGAGGAGGTTAAAATACGTGCTTCTTTTCGTACCCCCTTATTGCCAAAAATAAACATATACATAGCCAATTTCTAATTTAATTTGCTTCATGTTAAATACTCCCTCTGGTCCTTTTTATAAAAAACAAAATACAAAAATCACTAAGACCGAGAAAATACATCGTAAATAATTATCGTCATTTAATACTCATGTAGATTTAATATTATTCCATGAATACCCCTATTTAATTACTCTTAATTTCACTAATTTTTTTACTTTTAATATTACCTCTCATAATAAATAAGGGCACAAATGAAATTAAACATATAATACATTTAAAAAATGGTCAAAGTTTCTTATAAAAAAGACCAAATTTTTATTCTAAAATGTTTCTTATAAAAAAGACCGGAGGGAGTATTTTAATTTTAATCCTATAACAAAACCATAGGAACTCTAAAATTTAAAACACCCCCTTACATATTCGAATTCTTTTTTTTTTGATAAATTACATATTCGAATTTAAAGATTAATCAAAAAATCTATGGCATAAAATGAAGAAATGACGTTGTGAATGAATTATATATACTTTCTGAAATTATTACTTTTTACAGTATTTACTTTGATTAATTCTATAAAATTTCATGATGAAATGAAGTAGAAAGAATAAAGATATGAGCTCCAATACTACTTCAAGTAACGTCTGAAGAACACAAGCTAATTTTAAAACATTGTGAGGCAATAAGAAAATATTAATCACTACAAACAAATGGTTTATCCCGCCACCAAACACATCTTATATAGAGGAGTTCTGTGATACAGTCTCCAGTTGGCCTTATAAATGACTCACAGAACTACACATAAAATATTTACTGTTATTATAGTTATATAATAGTACCAAATTCACGTTCTTTTTCCAACTTTCTCCTTACAAACCAACCACGTTAAAATTTCTTCCCAGTCCGTTGGATTGAACACAAATTTTCCCTTTGACCTCCGACATATTTCTCAGACATTGATTCGTAAACAACTATTTGAACCAATGACTAAAAATACATAACTGTGCTCCTTGTGATAAAAAGAAGGGTGGCACTTTTTTCCTATAAACTTAGTTGCTCTCTATTTAGCAGGATACCAAACTCACAAGTTATAATTTTTTTCAAGAAAGAGTCATGGCAAGGAGGAGGATGATAAAATGTCGAAACAAGTCAAACGGGTCCTAACTAAAGCGAGATTAACAGGCCTTCAATACATGCTGACGATATTCTCCCAATGCCCATATGGGAAATATGTTTCTGTATGCAGCATAAGTGATCATGCAATTCTTGTTGAAGACTCCCATTATTTCCTGAATTGATAGAATAGTAACATGATTTAAAATATAGACATGGGTAAAGAGAGAGTAAAATCAGAGTTATATTGATTTTCAACAGTACCTCTTGCGGAAAGTCACCATTCTCCATTTGGGAATTTACCAAGCATACAGCTGCACGGTGCAGTGGTGTTGGATCTCTCTTGGCCTGTTTCATTATATTGAAATGGATATCATTTTTATTCTTCTACAACAGAATCATGATTAGATAAACAGATGTAATCAAATGCAATATGTTAACCAAGTATTCAATCATTTGGGAAAATGTCAAATGTCAAATCACATTACTGAGATAGAAACCCAAAATGTAGTAGCAAACAGCAAAGCAATCATTGTCATTCACGGTGACAAGCTTGACAGAAAAGTAAAAATCATTGATTATCATATAGATATTATTTTTTTTTTTTCCTAACAAATAATATATATTATTGTGTTCATAAATTTGCAAGATTTTACAAACGGCGCTTTTTCCTATTAGGAGTCAATTACATGAATTTTTGTTTGAAACAACCAATGTTCACATTGTTAGTAATTGTTGAGTCAATTACATGAATATGTATAAGGTTTAAAGATGGACCATTAACCTCTGATCTTCCTGAATTATTTACCCTTAGGTTGTTAGTCTCTATACCTCTAAATATTAACCATCATGCATCTGGTCACCCCTCTGCACAAGTGTTTCAATGGTTTTTGTTTTTTCTCCAAACATGCCTAAATCACTAAGAGTTGACTTTACTGTCTTCTTTTGCAATAGGAGCTACCCTAGTTTTCTCTCAAATGATTGTATTTCTAATCCTATCATGTCTTGCATAATATTCTTCTCTGCTATGTCAGGCTTCGTTGTTAGCTCTTCAATGCTCAATATTCAAACTCATACAACATTACAAGTCTTATGGCTGAGCAGTACAATCTCCCTTTAAGTTGAGTTGTATTTTTCTATAATAAATTACACTTAAAGATTTCTCCATCTCATTAACCCTCTTACGTGGGTCTTCTAGTTGACATCTCCCCGACATTTTGTACGATAGGTCCTTTATTTCTTCTCCCAATTCTTCAACTACAACAACAATCTATAATTTCCAAAAAGCATTCACTTTAACAACCTTTCTTACATATGTTCAGTTCAGTAAACACAATCAGAACCTATGAAAAAGTAAGGGGGCCTCATAGCTGACCCATGTACACCTTTAGTTATTGGGAAATCTTATATATAGTCCACCAGGTCACACTCCAACTGTGTGGTCCTGGGAGAGGGGTTGAGAAGTCCCGCATTGGATGAGATCTAGCATGAACATTGGTCTATAAGTGGTGGATAGTCCTAATCTTACAAGCCGGTTTTATAAGGGTTGAGTTAGTCTCGGCCCAAATTCTAATATCGTTTGTTTTGCTCTCTTTATCTTCAGTTCAAGCCTATGAGAGTTAAAAGAGTACTTTTGTCATCAAAAGTTTATCAAAATAACTCTTCAATCTTCCTTGGAAAACAAAAACAAAGAGTATTAATGAATAGTTATAATTTTACAAAATTACAATAGACATTTACACAACAATCATACTTATTTACCCATAAAATTACAAACCAAAAATGATTTTATTAAGAGTAAAGTTAGATTTAGATATCAAAATCAACATTAAATAATCACTTATCAAATCTAATTATTCTTTACCAATTTCAGGGGATGTGGGTGGGCCAAACTTTACTAGTGATTGAATAATTTGATTCTACAAATGATATATAAATACGGTATATTTTTCATTTACTATAGTTGAACCAAATATATTTGTATAATATTCTTACCATCAATTAAAGTGTTCTCAAAATTTCCCTTCTCCAATAAATAAATTTTGAATTTATTTTAATAAACATAAGTGCCGTGGGGTGAGGTTAAAAAATAAAGCCAGAGGGAAGGGAGAGCATGAAAGGGCTGATCCCTCTGCCCATACAATGATGTCGGCTAGTCATCAACTGCCCATCGAAGATAGACAAGAATAGCTGCTTGTCATTCTTATGACACATTAAAATTTACATACATTATCTTTAAGTTTAAGCTCCAACGAGATATTCTCACACAGTCACACTTCTCATTAAGGATTTGAAATTTAGAAAACTAAATGGAAATCCTTAAAGAAATGTAAAATGATGGCCATATTAGTACAATTCAATAATTATATCATTAGTACAGATTTATTTAGCCAGAGGCATAGGCATGCCTAAGCAATTTAATTAAGTAGCAGAATGGTCCTTTGATTTAACCAGACTGTAAATAAATATGACTGATTATCCTAAAACGAATGAAAAATGCTTTTGTGCAATAATATATTAAATCAACATAATGGCAGCACTACAATAGTTGCAAAGTTTGCTCTATACCTGTTCTGCCTCAATGAGAGCCAGCATAGCCCACCCAGTGTTTACTACATGGGACCTGTTGCTTTCCAAATTTGAGTACACCTGAACAGAGACATTGGTAAAGAAATGACTCAAGAAAGCATTTACATATTCAAAAGTAATCAAACATTCTCACTCAAGTATTATTTTAAAAAATTGATGCAAAAGTACAATTCCTAGAATCATGTGTATCATTTTTGTTTACTTCTGCATGCCTTCCCTTGATATTTTCTTGACATCGCTAACATTGATTTCATCTCCATAGGGACAACTATATGAAATTTAAATCCCATAACAATCTGATATGATACTGAATTTCCCAAACCATTTAAAAGAAATTTTGAAAATATGGATCTCCTGATGCTATCAATTTCAACGTATAGTAGGACAGCCAAGTGGAAATAATCTAAGGACACATCTTCTTGGCAGGGTAAACTCTTATATACCTAAAATACTCTTTGGTGTAGAGTGCTCATTCAAATCAAATTCAGATATTCTCTGAAAACAGTGTAATTAATTAATCATTAATCATTAAAAGGATAACAAAATACCAAATGAACTAAAATTCTAGACAAATCCTAATTAGACACATAATCTTAATAAATATAAAATTTCTTAAACTAGGTGTCATATCAAAGATAAAAACCCTAAATGAAAGATATCAATGTCCTAAATCACATAACAACCAAAGTGCGAGAAACTCTCTTTCAGAATGTTTAAAAAAATGGCTATATAAACAAGCCAGATCTAGCTGGCAAAAATATTGTCTATGGCCAATGTAGCATTTGACATGGGACGGTGCATCCGCTACACCATGTAGCAACGAAATGGAGCTGTGGAAGAGCCAACATATTCATCACCTATTAAGTAGGAGATATGGTGGTGGTAACCATGCTAGGAGTATTCAGGTGAATTTTCGGTAACATGTTACCGTGTGGGACACTAGAGTGAGTGTGTGGCAGAGAGAAAAAAAGAGTACAGAATGAGGAGACAAAAGCTGGCAAACATTTTTGAGGAACCAAGAGCAATAATTTCCCTATTTAGAAAGACTAACGAAAATCAACTGCATAGGTATGAACAACACTAGTTGACAACTGTCGTCATGCTAAATCATTCATTTGATGCAAACTAGGAAGACAATGGAGATCCAATAGTATTGGGATTAAGAACTAGGCCATTGCTCAAGAAGAATCTTGACTTTCAAATTCCCCACTTGTAGATGACTACCAAAGGGAGTGCCAAGCAAGGAAACTTAAAATAATGGAATTTTTATGGCAAACATAGTCTTGCTATTATTACTCATACATACATTAGATTCTTGATTTAAATCTATTCTTAATTTTGCATACTTTTATACACCCATATGCTTCAAACAATTGCAACCATGTTTGTGCCTGTACGAGAGGCCATGAGAACATGTTCCAAAGTATTAATTTTGTTTAAAAGAATAGATTAACAAACTGGTGCTTATTATAGATTCTGTGATATAAAAAAGTGATACTGACATTAGGAATGGAAAACCTGACCTTGTTTTGACATGACAGATAACTCTCTGCCCAACCACCAGATGGGAGCTGCTTAGACAGCAGAAATTCACAAGCTTTACGAATGCTTAAGCAATTACTGAAACTCTTTCCAGCAGCAATCAGCCCTTTTACCCCAAACCAAGTGCCGTAAGTGAAGCAAACTCCCCAAGAACCATACCTGTTTAGCAGGTTGAGTAGTTAGTGGTCAACTAAACAAAGTTCAATTCCAATCCGAAATTGAAGCTGACAAAAAGATGAGTAGAGCAAACTTGAGATGCAGGGATACATAAAAAATCTTGAATATTATATATAATATCAATACAAAATCTTATTAAAAAAGTGAAGCAGTTTCGCAAAAGGAGGGGCAAACCATGAACCATCTGAATCTTGTATTTTTTCAATAAAGGCAGCAGCTTTTTCTATACTGCGTTGTATTTCTTCTCGACGATGACCAGGATATAGTTTACTAAATGCTGTCAAAGCTTGAATTGCTGCTGAGGTACATTCCACATAACTATAGAGCACATAATAAGGAAATACAAAAAGAAAAAAAAAAATTAAAATTTGAAATGGAGTGGATAAATGGAAGAGGGGAGAAAACTGACATTCAACAAGTATTTGATAGCTTACGTATAATCAATAACGATGTCGCCAAAAGTTTCAGCAGGATTGATTATCTGACAATAGGGAAGGCAATACCAACATCAAGATTGTGTATTAATAAATTAAACTTAATACAAAAACACCTACCCAAATTCCCAAGATCAACTAGAACCCTGATCTGAAATGTAAAAGTTATCCCAATGGGACTGCAAAAAATTTGTTCTTAAAGCAATGATTCTACATGTAGCAGCTTTTGTACCATAAATCCAAAAAACATGTGCTTAACAACCTGACAAATGAATGAATAAAAGTAGTTTTTGTAACATCATGATTTTAATTAATAGAAGAATGTTAATTAAGAGACAATTATTGGAGTCTAATTGGAAATATTTCTATTTAATAGAATAGAGAATTATGATTTAAGTGGGAGAGTGGCAAGCTAGTAATAAATGGACAACTTGTATGGTTATATGTGGTATTGGCACCAAATAGGATCTACACTTTTATTAAAACCACTACCCACATTCACTCATTCTGTAACAAGAAGAAACAGAACTCTCAAATTTTCCTTCCTCTCTCATGCCACACAACAACACCATAACCACCCATTTTCACTCTAGACACAAACACCACATGCAACTTGATTTCTTGCTTCATTAAGCCCAAAAACAGAAGTAAGGTGAGAATCCAACACTCCTATTTCCCTCTGCCCCTGTCACGAGCTCCATCACTCACCCAAGAGGTCCAAAACTCAAATTCACATAATTGGGAGAATGCAAGTATTGAATTGGTGTTTCAACCCATCGATTGGTGTTAATTAATAAGTAAGGTATGATTGAAAGTTTTCATTCCTTTCCTTTCTCCATTTAGTTTGAACCCTAAACCCCAAATCCAAATCCTTTTGAATAGATGTTTACCTCTTCATTTACTTTGATTGCATATGATGGATTGAGTAATTACAAACTGTGGATGTTTGGGAAATCAAGTTGAGGTTCTTTTAAAAGAATCATTGTTGGTTGAGGTATGAACAGAAAACTGTGCAAACAAAATTGGAGAAAGTTAGAGTTGGAAAGGTAAGAAATTCTGCATAATTTTTGTAGGACCTGTGTTCAGTAATTAATCTGTATCTGTCAAACCGTAACTCCGCTTTGAATGGTATTTACATTTCTGGAAAGATAACGAAATTACCTTCGTTGGCATGTCAATTTCATCGGATTCGGAGTTACGATGCGTTCTGTAGACGATGTTGAAGTTGAAGGTTAGATGCAGATTTATGCAGAATTCGTAGTGGGACAGGTCTGCACTTAAACGGTAATAAATCTCTCTCTGTAACTTGAAATTTAGTGGGGTTTGATTCTGTGGAAAACTAACTCAATTACGGTCATTTCGGGACTGGTTTCATGATTTTTGGTGCGATATTGAGCTCTGTGTACGCATTTCAATTCAGGGTACTGATGCAGATGTTATGCAGAAAAATACTGTTACGGATTTAAAGTTCTCTCGCTACAGATTCGTCATTTCGGCGAGCTCCGGAGGTATCGGTGGTACTGCTCAAGTGTCAATTTCAGGTGGGTTCCTTTAGGTATTAGCAATTCCTTATTTAACTGGCCATTAAGTAGAGCCTTTAGTGATTAAATTATAGATATACTTACTTGGAGTATTATAGCAGTCCCATTGTACTCCTTGTGTTTATCAATAATGATTGATGAACATATTTATACATAGATAAGTTTAACTCTTCCCTTGCTTACTATGTAAATTGGATTACTAGGTGTGTGATGATGCTTAAATCCCAAAGCATCATTAAAGTGTTAAAATTATGTTTAAGAGTTGCAAATTATGTCTATGATAAATTGGGACCGTAGGTGTTGATTTTAAAATTGTTTGGATCCGTTCACAAGTCTGTTTTCGAACATGATTTGGGAATTAATCCTTCCTCCTTTTATTGCTGAAAAACACTCGTTTAAGTTCCAATTAGTCATCAAATTATTTTACATAATACTTGTAACTCTTAAATGTAATTTAGATTGATCAAAACACCTATAATTCATTATTAAATCAGTATCTAATAACAGGGATGATTATATTAGTTAGTAATTACTTTCCCCAAAGATTACGAGCCATGAACACTAGGTGAAATCATACAATAACATAGTGTTATTTAAGTAAAGATTAAGTTCCCCCAGTTCGGGATATGCATGGGTAGGATAACAACTCATAATCATGTTATTCAAGAATTTATCAGGATGCTTGGTCTTTAGTACCATGTCAGGGGATTCATTTCAGAATCCAAGTTATGTAATAAGAATTGTAAGCCCAGGGCGGAACCCGACGTACATTATTATCGGCATTACGCAGTTTCAGGCACTCCGGGACCGGCTTACCCCAGAGCGACCTTCGAAGGATAAAATTGACAAGATAATAACTTTTGTGTTACACTTTACTGCTTTTATACATTATGTATTATGAGAACATAAGATCATCATTATGCATCAGGATTAAGGCAGGATTTAGACAAGAATTGAAACTATTAGTTTTAGTTACCCCGGTGTAGTCATTGAGGCCGGGTAGTCTCAACTCTCAACCCACTCCATTTTATTTTTTTCAGATAGACAGGTTTATCAGAGCAAGGACCGGGAGGGAACTGATGATCGAGGTTGAGCTTGGATTATCGGATAAGAAGAATTGTCTTCTTCCTTGTTTTTGTATTAATCTGTTTAGTTTCTTTCCGCTGTGAATCTTGTAAATGAGAAGTTATTCTGTAATTTAATGTTCTCAGATTCAATTATGTACATTCCGACTAAATATTCTAGACATTTTAGTTGGGGTGTTATAGTTTTGGTTCTAAGTTCTATGATTTCAGGTAGCCAGTTAGTTTATTTCCATTTTACTAATACTATTACCAATTGATTTTACTAATTGACGTGTATAGAAATAGATTATAGCCAAATTTTAAGTGAAATCAAAGGAAGATAGATTACACTTAAGACTTAATTACGAGGAAAGACATTTCACAGCATATAAAGTGAGACAAAGAAGCGTTGATTTTAAATTAAAATATTGAAACATAAACGAAATATATATTTTGTTCTTTCTAAAACATGTGCCCTATGCCATCACATGCTTCACATTTCAAAGAAGATAAACTAAAACAATTGAAAACAGGCCTAATAATAAGAGAAGTCTACCTCCAACCACTTATAAGATCGTGTGAGCTCATATGTTGCAAGGCCACCATCTTCATTCTGCAATGATTGGAAAAAAATAAATACATTTTACACATAAACTTAGTATTAGACAAACCAAATTGTTTATGTGGAGATATATGCTTGTTGAGTCATTATTTTAAATTAATTTTTTATTTTTATTAAAAACAAAAGACATGGGATCTCATCTTTATGTTTCTTCAAAAAGCCCAGAAATCTCTACTAATACGGAAAAATAGAGGAAGCATCTAGAGATTTTGAACGGGAAGAAAATGGCAATGAGAAAGACGAATCAAAGGCTAAGGTTCCACCAAAAAGAAAGAGTTCAGGTAAAGATGATCCAAATGAGGATGATGGGAGACCCTTAAAAAATAGAGTTGGGTCATTCTTGGTCTTTAATATTAAATAGTATTGCAGGCAAGGAAAAGCTAAATCATTTTGCTTGGTCTTTTCTTAAGAAAAATATACTAACTAATATTGAAGACCACGTGAATTGCAAGCATGGAAAAGCTAAATTAGAGAAACCTAATTTTACGGTGAAGGAGCAATGGGAAAGTGTCATTGAAAGAGGAGTGAGTGAGGGTCAATAAATAAAGTGTTTGATAAAAAAGTCCTCTGATGTTTTTGCCTGTAAATTTGGTTAAACAAAGTAGTTTTGTTTGTTCTATCTGAACAAATATCTAGTTTTAAGGTTGAGATATATCTGCAAACATTTTTCTGGATTTTCAACTTGGTATTTTTGGGTTTCTCGAAGAACCCTAATTTATGATAAATAGGGACGGAACCAATAGCATAAAATAATCATCATGATTTGTTTGCTAGGCCAAGTATTCGGATAATCTGATTTGAATCATGAGGAATCAATTACCTGTAATGAGAGAATGACATTTACAGCATCATATAATCTCTTTGCATCCAATGGTTCACCAACAATCTCAGGTGATATTTTAGATAGCAATAGAACAGCCTGAAAAATGAAAATAGGAATCAAAATAAAGAATCAAATAAGCAAGTCTAATTTTTTTCATCAATAATTACTTTCAATCCTTCAGCTGTGCAGTCAGATATTGGCCATCCATGATCTGCAGTTGAAAAAGGCCAAGCACCTTTTGAAATGTGACGGTACCATTTACTAAGATCTCCCGGACAATCTTCTAAAACCTTTTAAGAAAGAGAAGAAGAGATTCTGGTCAACACAGGCAAATTGATGCAACTTTTAATGATAAATAAAAAAAATTACCTGTGAATTCTTAATGTATGCATGAGCCTTTCTTAGAGTTGGACCAAATTCATCAATTAGGTTAGCTGAAATAATTGCTTGGGCGGCAAATGCAGTATCCCATAGTTGACTTCCATTGTAGCCCTGCAACAAAAATTGGTTATGCACAAATTTATGATATTATTTTATTGTTTTAGACTTTAGCTTAGCAAAGGTTGATTGTGCTGTAACACTGGTTCCACATAATCATAACAAGACAACAGTTATGTCAATTTCATTCCTAATCATTGGTGAATATGTGCAATTGGATGAAAAAATCACTAGATAACTCCAGCAAAGGAAAAATAAGTTGACTTGTATGTTGACCTGCATTTTCATGCCATCTTCAGCAATCCATAGATAATCATGGATTCTTGGAAGATGCAACTTGAAAGCCTCTGAATTTGGATCTTCCACCCAGCAGCAAAGCATGTTTAACACCTAATAATAACCATTGGGAATAATAATAATAACTAAATAATTAGTATTCTTAGCATTTCCTGGTTTAGCAAATAAAAATAAAAAATATAAGCAGAACATGGAATTGAAGCTCACACATCCAAATAAATTAAGGAGGTAAAGTAAATAAATAGTCGAGACTCGAAGAAGGAAAACTAGCAACCATTGAACAGTATTTTACTTTTCTCCTACTCCCTTCTCAAAGAGCGGAAAGTATTAGACAATTAACAATTGAAGGGAGTCCCCATAGAAGTTTTCCCCTTCTCAGAATTACCTTATTTACAGGACCAATGCAAATATAACGAGTATTCTCATCTTCATAATGTATATGCTCCATCACAGTCTCGACAGCCTTTTCTCTCAATTTTTTGCCAGGCCAATTCATGAAAATAGGCTCAACAAACTTGTGTAGAGACGCCCAGAGAATATCTTGCACGAGTGGGTGAGGATAATATAAGTCTTCCTGCACAATAACAAAGATAATCCTTTTGTAACTCTTAACTCTAGCTCAATTAAACAAATAGTTGAAAAGTAGAGAAATCAAATGCGAAGTCCTATTTATTAGAGGTGTGAAATCATTCATCAGTCTTCACTTAATAGCTCAAGCTTTTGGGAGAGTTAGTCCATGACATGGTATCAAAGCCCCAATGAACAAGATCAGCACTTTAATCATGAAGTCCCCAATTATTCTAAATATATATCACTTAATAGGATATAGTGATGGATGGTTATAGAGGGAGCAAAGTTTGTACTAAGAATATGATGGCATTGCAATAAAACAGAAATCCTGGTAGTAGCAACAGCATTCAGGTTCAGCTTAATCTAGTTGGCCCTCATAAATTAAAAATCCAGGTGAAAGTGAAACAATATTCATACAGCGTTTGTTCAAAAAAAATATTCATACAGCGTTTTCAATTACATATGACCAGTTAAGCAGTTTCACTAACCTTTGCACACAAATTGCGTGCCTGATTCCAGTCTATATCATGGTATGGTATGGTAAAAAGCTCTTTTCTCAGAGATAATATTGTTGGTGTGATTGGACCAACAAACCTCTTGCCATACAAGTAAGACATTGGCAAATAGACCATCCGGCAGTGACACCACATCCTTCCTGTAATGCGTAAAATAAGGATGAAAGGTATATCAAACAATGTGTAAGATGAATAAATACGACCAATTTATTAACAGTAAATTAATTTATATGAATTTAGTAATATCAAGTCTCTTAAGAAAAACATGTGCTACATGAAGTCAAAAAGTTCTTGTTTCCCTGCAGCATAAAATCACACATTGAATGATAAAAAATTCCCTAAATGACTGAATAACAAAAAATTGTTTTAACCAAAAGATTCCTGTTATTTAGTAATGTTCTGCAACGGAAGTTGATATCTTCTCTCTAAGCAAGTTGTAACGGAAGAGTAAGAACCTGGATGAAATGGAAGCATGTACGGAAGGAGCCATATCTCAGGAGGCAATGGATTATTTCCAGACCATTCAAAAACTCCAAGTACCTAGCAACAATTAGATTAGAAATAAATAAACCACAATGCCATGTCTATTAATAAAATCATGGAAAAAAATGAAAGCTAGGATCTTAACTGAAAGCCACATCTTCCCCCAAGATGTTATATAAGTAGCACCACCGTGCTGAAGTATCCAATCACGGGCCTTTTCCATTTCCCCTTCTCCATCATTAGGTCCCTCACCAAGCAATCTTAGAGTAACATAACACAAGACAGAACCAAACATGGTGCTTGGACCTTCAATATGCAAACCCCACCCACCATCCTTGTTCTGCAATTATACATTTAATAGCTAATTAGTACAACTTGTCTGGCTCTGTGAGAAGCGGTGTAGATTAGTGTGAAATGTGAAATAGTGTTGTTACCTGATGATTAAAGAGGTAACGGCGCATTTCCTTTCTATGCTCGTCGGTTAAGACAGCATTGAGTGCCCCAGTGACAGAGAGAGCAATTACTAATCCAGGCATAAGAAACATGGGACCTCCATAATCTCCAGGCCAGTGACCATCATGACTCTGAAGAGTTGAATAGAAATGGATGGCTCTTCTTAATGTTGTTGTTACAGTCTCTTCTGTTACATCCTCAACATCATCTACTTTCACTTTGGGTAACACTTGTTGTGTCATTGGGTTCTCTTTGGCAAACTAAATACATACATTGAAAGCAAAACATGAAGAAAACGAAAAGGATGTTGAGAATTGAATATTGAATAGCACCTAGTACCTGAATGCGCATAAGTAGATCATCGCTGTGTTTGTGGGTGAATCGATTAATGTGGAAATTTTGTCGAGCAGATTCAATTTGGTGGAGATCTTGTGGCGATCCAACAGAGTTGGGATCGAACTCCCAAATCTGTCTTCCGACGTGATTGTTGAGTGTACGAAGCCACGGACTACCACCCTCGGCAACCTTGAGCTTCCACATTTTCTAATAATGAACGAAAAATGTGAGTAAGTAATAGAAGATGATGAATTGATGATTATGAAGAATAAAAGAAAGTGAATGAGGAGTGAGGAGTGAGTGAGTAGTTAAGAAAGAAAGAGTAGAAGCTAATTAACCTCGTCGAATCAAACCAAAACAAAATGGTAAGTAACGACGGCGATGATGACGATGGTGGTTGTAAATTGTAATTGCTATGTAGTAAGTAGTAACAACTAACAACTTAGTAGTAGTGAGAGAGAGAGAGAGAGAGAGAGAGAGAGAGAGAGAGAGAGAGAGAGAGAGTGTGTGTGTGGATTGAAGAATGAACAGTGGGAGATGGAATATCATTTAATTATGCATTTACAGTTAGTTACAACTGCGATCGATCGATGAGATAAAATGGTTTGATTGACGGAGGTCGCAAAGCCTAACTACTTACTTACTTACTTACTTACCTGTCTGTCTCTCTCTCTCTCTCTCGCTCGCGACTTTGCCTGCCTGCCTACCTGGGCCCAAAACCTTTATTGCCACAGGAAAATCGTGAAAAGGATTCTTTGCCTACATCACCCCCCAATATTAATAATGAGAAAAATACTTGCTGTACTATTTTTTTTATTTTTTGGTAATGGTACTTATCTATGTATCTTACCAGCTAATTATGTAATAAATTTAAATCAGTTAAGTTCTTTTTATCCTTAGTAATTCATAATGAAAAGGTTGAAGCCATGTAACGTGCAATACTTTTAACTTTTGTAAGTGTATTCTTTTGATCCAAGCCCATTTGCAAACTGGACTAGGTCATCCGAACCATGCGTAGTTGAGCAGACAATACAGGAGATACATCTTACAACGCAACATGGTATTGTGGCGGTTAAAAACTAAATCCTTCCAGAACCGCCGCTAACTGGTAAATTTCTTGTAGTGAATAACTCTTCTTGTAAGAGATGTCACTTTATACCTACTCATTAAAACTTGAAAAACAAAGGGAGGAAAGATTCTACTCTATAATCACCGACGAGAGACATTAACGTATCAAAATAATTATAAAATAAGGACATCAAGAGATAAACTTTTTCACTTTTTCCTCTTATCATTATTTATGGTGTCTTCGATTCACGCACTAGACTCACACAATAAATATTTATGATAGTATATTTATGATTTGTGTAAAAAAAATGATATCCTTAAGAATTATTCACGCGATAAATAAAGTGATCAGATGACACGTGTATGGTAACAATAGATCGATACAACTTCTTTGTATATGAGTATAAAGTTTAAATACATTTAAAAGTCCTATAAATTTTGTGTTTGTAATAGATAGATCCTTAAAAAAAAATTAGGTAATAATTAGGTCTTTAAGTTTCTAATTTATTTCACCCTTATCCTTCAAGTTGTTCTCTGTTACAAAAATATTGATGTGACTATTAATTTAGTGAGGTGGCATTCAACGACGTGTCTTATTACTTTAAAGCCAAAATACTCCTAAATACATTTTGCCTATTATAAAATAAGGTTAAATAAGTTTTTGTCCTATAAATATCTTGAATTTTGTTTTTATAGTCCCTATAAATAATTTCAGCAACTTTTGGTCCTTCTAATATTTTATATCACAATTTTTATTTTTTAGTTCCTACTTTTAATCTAACACTTGTTTACTTTTAAATTTTTTAATGATTTTTTTATACATGTTTATAATATTATAAGAATTTGTCCCATAAAAAATTAGAATTTCTTAACATAAGATGTTATGAAATTTTTAGTCCAAATAACTTAAAAATTCATATTTAATTTATCCCTTATTTTAAAAAATAATTGTGAGAGATTTCAATAATGTACTAAATTTGACCGCAGAAAAAAAATTAAAATTTCGAATGACAAACACGAGTTGACTAAAAAGGATGAACAAAAATCATGATAGAAAATATTTGAGGACCAAAACTTGTTGAAATATTTTATAGGGTAAATGGATTTTTACCCCTGCAATGTAGGCGTGTTTTGTTTTACCCCCTGCAAAAAAAAAAAAATTATGCCCCTTGCAATGTCGACAATGTTTTACACCCATATGCTGACTTTTTTGCTGATGTGCCATGGAAAATATCATTGTCACGTCAGCAAAAAAGTGACTTTGCTGACGTGACAGTGACTTTTTCCCTGCAACATAAGCAAAAAAGTCAACAGAGAGGGATGCAAAAATTTTGTCAACATTGCAAGGGGAATTCACAATTTTTTTTTTGCAGGCGGTAAACAAAACACATCCAGATTGCAGGGGGTAAAGACTTATTTACAATTTTTTATATGAACTAAAAATAAAATTTAAGATATTTATATGGACAAAAAACATATTTAACACACACTACAAAAAAATTGGAAAGCGGCAGTTGTTGGATTGAATATGCGGCTATAACCGCCGGCGACGGTTATATCATTTGCCGCATACTCAATCCAATAGCCGCCGCTTTCCAGTTTTGTTGCAGTGACACTGACACTATAAAATAATAGGTTTATTAACTTGATTCCCCAACTTGTGTGTATAAAAGGTTTGGCTCTCACTTCACTCACAAATCACAAATACTAAACCCAATTTATGTAAAGTGTAAGCTATTTAGGATATACATTTTTTCTTTCAAACCAAAGTAATTCTCCGTCTACCCCCTCCCCTCCCTCCAAATATAAAATATGAAAACTCTTAGCTAGACCGATCCTTTAGTTAACCATGTCATGTGTCTATCTTTATTCAATTATGAAATTATATATCAATTGATCAATGATATATATAATTCATTTGATTTATTCCTATGTAGCTAATAAAAATTCAATCACAAAAACAGGTTGTTAGAAAGATCAATTAATAATCCAAGCTAGGGAGAGAGATTAAGATGTGGAAGCTGAAGTTTTCAGAAAGCAAAGAGAGTACCGAAGAGTTGGTTAGAAGTGTGAATAAGCACCTTGGAAGACAATTTTGGGAGTTTGATCCATATCTTGGAACTGAACATGAACGAGCTCAAGTGGAACAAGCATGCAAACAATTTAACCACAATCGTTTCATAAATAAAAACAGTTCTGATCTCTTAATGAGACTCCAGGTACATTAATTGATTTAATAATTAATTAGTTTATTACTAGATGCTTACTATATTATACTACTCCGGTCCATTTTTTTTTAAAAGATATAGTACAAATCAATAGAATTGATGTATTTTTTTAAAATTTTTATAAAAGACTAAAGAGATTTAATGTAGTTATATACTACTTCATCTGTTCTTTTTTACTTGTCATTTTAGAATAATAACACTAATTTAATAAAATGTATTTTAACATGTTATGTACCAATAATTTTGGTTTTGCAGTTTGAGAGGGAAAAAGGTTACATGAATAAGGAGAAAGTGTCAAAGGAATTAGTTGAAGATGTAATTAGTGAGGAAACAGTGAGAAAAACACTAAAAAGAGCATTGAGATGTTACTCAAATCTACAGGCTGAGGATGGTTTTTGGCCTGGTGACTATGGCGGCCCATTATTTCTTTTGCCTTCTTTGGTATTATTACCATTTCCCTCTTTTTTTTTATTTAATAATTTTTTTATTGGAAAAAATCGTATTAGAAACTTGTCAACAATTAATATCAGTATATCTTCTTGTCGATATTCAAACATTGACTCACTAAATTGTAGAGTCTACTTAACCCAATTGGTATTGTTTGCAATTTCTTGATAGTACCAAACAAAATATATTATAACAAGTTGTCAATGTGATGGGATCAATTTTAACACATTATATGTGATTGATAATAAAATATTGTACTTTCAATCGATAAAGTATAAATTTACTTGTAACATTGTCATTAGTTCCATTTTAATTAATAGGCTTTAATGCAGTTTTGGTCCCCCTATTTTGAAAAATCTGAACTTTTGATCCCCTATTTTAAAACCCAACTTTTTGGTCCATCTATTTTGAAAAAACTGAACTTTTGATCCCCTTATTTTAAAAGCCAGCTTTTTGGTCCCCTATTTTAGTTTTTTTGGAATTTTGGTCTCCCAACTCAGTTTGACCAATTTTTTGCTGATGTGTCAAAATCATTAATGACGTGGCAGTGACCAATATTTTCTTTCTATCAAATATTTTGTTTTAAAAAAATATTAAAACAATAAATAATTGATATTTTTATTGTTTAAATATTTATGGTTTTAATATTTTTAAAACAAAATATTTGATTTAAAGAGAAACAAATAATGACATGGTAAATGTTTTGTCAACATGGACATTGTCACGTCTTTAATGAGCGTGACACATTAGCAAAAAATTGGCTAAACTGAGTTTGGGGACCAAAATTCTGAAAAAACTAAAATAGGGGGACCAAAAAGCTGGTTTTTGAAATAGGGGGATCAAAAGTTCAGGTTTTTCAAAATAGGCAGACCAAAAAGTTGGCTTTTAAAAAAGGAGGATCAAAAGTTCAGATTTTTCAAAATAGGGGGACCAAAACTGCATTAAAGCCTAATTAATAATATCTTTTTTATAAAGTTAATAATAAGTTTATTATGTCGAAATAGAAAATATAGTTTGAGTGGGCCAAAAATAAATTATAGTTCATAGTTCATAAACTCATATTATAAAGAAATAAAAAAAATTCATGACTTTATAGCTTATTAATACTAATTTATAGTTTATTTTAACAAACAAATTTAATTAGCTTATAACTTATTACATTTTATCCTGATTTTATTCCTATTATTTTACTTGAAAAATTTAAATATTAATTAAATATTTTTTTATGTCTCATATTTTTATGTTAGTTCAATTGTTAATTAATTTTATCAACATTACAAATTCAATTAGTTATAAGCTAGTATTTTTTACAAACAAAAAAAAAATGTTGATTATTATAAAATTAAACTGTATACGTTAAAATAACACTCTACGAATATCGAGTGACTAACAATCATCAACAATAAACTTTAAACTAATATTACATTAATATTTGTAGGAATATCTATACAAGATGACTTAAATTAAATAATTAATAATATATTTGAATTAATACTTTACCTATAAAAAAAAAAATGGAGTGGGGGGGGGGGGGGGGTTGGGGTGGACTGTGACCCACCTCAGCCCATCCTAATACCGCCACTGCTTCTGTTGTATATACTATATTGTTTTTTTTACATGATATTATATATGGTTGTTATAAATTTAAACAAATTTGTCAATATAAATTAAATTAAAATATTTAAGATGAATATTTAAATTTTAAAAGAGATATGTATAATTGATTCAAGTCTAATTTTAAAAACAAAAATAATTCAATAAGTGTTTTAAATCTGCAATACTTTTCATCTTCACACTTTTATGTGTGTGAGTTTTACCATTAAATTTTTGTTCGGTAAACTTCTTATCTGTTCTATTTTGAGTAGATCTTTTAGATGCAAGGAAGTAGTACTTTGTCATTGATCTCATTTAGTTGCATTTGTTATATGAGAAATGATATTCTGACACATTTTTTCACACAATACATACACAGGGACAGTTTTGTAATTTTTTTTCTCTCGATCTTTTCTTTTTCTTTTGGTTTCTCTTTTCTGTATATGTATTGTGTAAGAAAAAATGTATTAAAATATCACTTCTTTTGTTATATATATGCAGGTTAGAGTATATACCCCCTTATATTTTTATTCAATTAATTTTGTTTTTCATTATTAATTATATTACGATTTATATATGGCTTTGTCTAAAAAAAAAAAATTTAAACAAAATAATTATTGATTAAATTTTTCTTAATAGATAAACATAAGAAGAAGAAAAAAAAACAGAATGAAGACAAAAGAAGCCTCACTATGTCCCTAATCCGATTAATTATGTGATAGGTGATAGGATTATGGGTGACTGGGGCCCTTAATGCAGTCTTAACTCCTGAGCATCAGACCGAAATGCGACGCTATCTTTTTAATCACCAGGTAAATATTACTTGAACCACATGCAATATGTTAATTAGCTAGCTAGCTCTTGTGATGAATCATATATGAATGATTTATGATAATGATGATCGATCAGAACAAAGATGGAGGGTGGGGATTACATATAGAAGGGCACAGCACAATGTTTGGCACAACTATGAGCTATGTGACGTTGAGATTACTTGGAGAAGACATCGACGGTGGAGATGGCGCCATCCAAAATGCAAGAAAATGGATTCTTGATCGTGGGGGTGCCACTTCTATTCCTTCATGGGGCAAACTTTGGCTTTCAGTATGTATTTATGTCATTGTTTTTGAAAACATTAGACCATAATTAATCTGTATAAGTTGTAATGAATTAAATAGTAGTAATATTTAATGAAATGGTACATTATTGTTATTAGAATATATATTTATGTATGTAAGGTACTTGGCGTATACGAATGGAGTGGAATGAAAGCAATACCTCCAGAGACATGGCTGCTTCCTTATTTTGTTCCTTTCCATCCAGGCAGGCATCTTCTCATTTCTTAATTATTATTCTCTCTCTCTCTCTCTCTCTCTCTCTAACTAATTACTCTTATATAAAATAAATAAGTCAATAAATAACATAGTACTCTAATAATATTAGCAGGAAGGATGTGGTGTCACACAAGACTTGTATATCTACCAATGTCATATTTGTATGGCAGAAGATTTGTGGGTCCACTGAGCTCCATTGTTTTATCTATCAGAAAAGAGATCTATACATTTCCTTATCATCTACTTCATTGGGACCACGCTAAATACCAATGTGCTAAGGTACGTTGCTTAATGTCAAACTATACTATTACTACTAGTACTATAAATAACCTCCTCCTCCTCCTCCTCCTCATTGCCTCATTATATATAATAATATTGTATTCAATTCCAATGCAGGAAGATTTGCACCATCCATGTCCAATGATACAAAATATTTTATGGGGTTTTCTTGATAATGTTGGGGAACCTCTTCTCATGCATTGGCCTTACTCCAAACTAAGAAATAAAGCACTCAATCATGTTATGAAACACATACACTACGAGGATCAAAACACTAACTACATTTGCATTGGTCCTGTTAATAAGGTAATTACATTCATTGTATAATACTATCATTATCATATTATCATGTGCTAGTTAATTAGCTCTAAATTAATAACAAACAGGTGCTAAACATGGTTTGTTGCTGGTTGGAAAATCCCAATTCTGAGGCATTTAAGTATCACATTTCAAGAATCAAAGACTATCTCTGGCTAGCTGAAGATGGAATGAAAATGCAGGTTAATTCTATTTCCAAATATATATTTATATATGTTCATAATATACTATATATATATATATGAATGAATGACTATATAAGCACTAGCTATATAATGTCAGGGATATAATGGTTCTCAGTGTTGGGATGTTGCTTTATCTGTCCAAGCTATCTTGGCTACCAAATTGGATGATGAATATGGTTCAATGCTTAAGAAAGCAAATAATTTCATACAATGCTCACAGGTAATGTGTATGCTGACCAAAGTTAATTAATTATATGAAAAATGGCATGGAAGAAGAAAATAAAGTAATTAAGATTAATACAATTTTATTGTTTTTTGCTTTGAAGGTTACAATGAACAGGTCTGGTAATACTAGTTGCTGGTATCGCCACATTTCTAAAGGTGGTTGGAATTTCTCAACTCAAGACAATGGTTGGCCTGTATCTGATTGCACTGCAGAAGGCTTGAAGGTCACAAATTATACTTAAAGCATAGATAGGACTATATGTAGATGGTGAATTACATGCTGAAATCAAATCAATTAGTATATATATAGTTGAACAATTAAATCATATTCAGAGCTGCGTCAAAAAAAAAAAAAAAATCATACTCAGAGCTAAATTAATAGACTCATAAATCACTTAAGTCATGATAAGACACTAATCACTGTTTACATTATTTTCAGGCTGCCATTTTGTTATCAAACTTGCCATTTGAGACTGTTGGGAAAGCAACGGAAACGGATCAATTATACGATGCAGTTAATTTGATTTTATCCCTCCAGGTACTCTTTAGACTATGTTAGGATGTAGCAATTAGAAGTTATAGCAAATTAGAGTTCTAGGCAATTCAATTTAATTTCCTTCATTTCCAAATTTTTGCAAATTCATTAATCACTACTACTCAGTATTCAGGAATAAGAAGAATGATTTTGTTCAAATTTAATTAGAAATTCAACCACATAGCATCATGCATGACTTAATCAATTTGCTCTTCCACATTAAATATTTCAGAATAGAAATGGTGGATTTGCATCCTATGAGCTCACAAGATCTTATACATGGCTGGAGGTACATCAAATTTCTTTCTCTAATCAAATGCTGAATCAAGATTTTTTAATCATTTAACACTTGATTGATTTTCTTTCACAGAAAATAAATCCAACTGAAATGTTTGAAGATATCACCATTGATTATCAGTATGTACCTGACATTGACATATTTCCTTGTAATAATCTAGATTTCGTCTATTATTTGCAAATTTGTGAAAAAATGAGTCTATTATAGGTACGTGGAATGCACATCAGCAGCGATTCAAGGTCTCGCCTTATTCACCCAACAATATCCGTATCACAGGAGGACGGAAATAGAGACTTGCATTACTAAGGCCGCAGACTATATTGAAAGCATACAGTTAGCTGATGGCTCATGGTTTGCTTTGCTTTACTAGTCCACTAACTTAATTATTCAACAAAAGGAGTTTCAAAACTGATTTTAATTTCATAATGTGAGTTCAAAGATTTGTAATTAATTAGTTAACCAACCAAAATAGGTATGGATCATGGGGAATCTGCTTTACATATGGGACATGGTTTGGAATAAAAGGGCTTATAGCTGCAGGTAAGAGGTACAAAGATAGCAAAAGCATTAGAAAGGCATGTGAATTTTTGCTTTCCAAACAGCACAAAGTTTCTGGTGGATGGGGTGAGAGCTATCTGTCATGCCAATTAAAGGTATATATATATATAGCATGAAGGAACATTAGTTCTTTCATTTAACATATTATAGCTTTTCACTAATAACATGTAACAAATTAACAGGTATACACAAACCTGGAAGGAAACAAGTCTCATGTAGTGAACACCGCTTGGGCTATGTTGGCACTTATTGAAGCTGGCCAGGTATAGTATAATATAGTGCAACGACGTCAAACTAATTAAACTCGATGCTGAGATTTGTATAATTAAGAGTATATAAAAGTCAATAAACTGGTTATTATATGGTTAGGCCGAAAGAGATCCAGCTCCTTTGTATCATGCCGCAAAGGTATTGATCAATTCACAAATGGAAAACGGGGAGTTTCCTCAACAGGTAACATTTAACAACTATAGCTATGCAGTAGTAGACATGTACATACCGGTTACATCCATGTTAGTGAGTGTGTGACTGACGGCTTGTATTGACAAATCGGAGAACCTATTAAGAATGATAATTTTGTGTAGGAAATGATTGGAGCCTTCAACAAGAATTGTGCAATCAACTACTCAGCATACAGAAACATTTTCCCCATATGGGCCCTTGGTGAATATCGAAGTCGTGTACTGCTTTCTCCCAACAAAGAGTCCAGAGCAACTACATAATAATCAGGTAAAAACTAAAAACAATCTATATTGTTTTACTTTGTGTTTTTGAAATGTAATTCAATTGCATCCTCTTACATTTAACTAACCTCCTACTTTTTCAGCTACACAACACAACTGCCAGAAAGGGAGATAAGGAGGAAAAACAAAAGTGCACTAAGAGCTGCAAAGTTTATGTTGAATAAAACACTAATGTGAAATGTAAAATTGTAAAAATTGTGGATTAACTGATACAAAAGCCGTACCATTTTCTTTAGGAGTTCCACGCTAGTCTACTTAGCTTACAATAAACAATTGTGCCTTGATTTACTTCATGTATAGAATACAGTTGTAGATAATAATGTACGCAACTCAAACTTAAACCATCCTAAAATCGAAAGTTCAGAACACTACATTTTTATGCATAGCAAAATACTTTGTTCTAAAAACAATTTGTTTGATCACTGCAGTATATTTGTGATATCTACTTTATAATTTATTTTTATGACAGTGCTAATTTATTTTTTGAGGGAATTCAAATGCTTTGATCCAAATTCCTTGTTTGGATAATTAATTTGGAGAATTTCAAAAATGAAGGGAATTTGTGAAATATTTTGTCTAAACTAAAGTTAAGGAATTTCAAATGACACATAAAAGCTAAGAACTTGAAATTCTTTCTTCTCTATAAACTTTTAAAAATTACTAGTTGATCAAAAAACCTAAAATCAGCCGAAAAACCTAAAATCGACTATAAACCCTAAAAATCAGCCGAAAAATCTAAAATCGGCCAAAAACCCAGAAATCGGCCGAAACACCTAAAATTGGCCGAAAAATCCAAAATCGGCCAAAAACCCTAAAATCAACTATAAACCCTAAAATCGGCCGAAAAAACAAAAAAATTCGGCCAAAAACCCTAAAATCAACTATTAACCCTAAAATCGGCCGAAAAATCTAAAATCGGATAAAAACCCTAAAATCGGCCGAAAGCCCTAAAATCTTTGTTGAACATATGCATAGAGTGTAGTGTTATTGTTTTTATTTCAAAAATTCAAAACATCAAACAAACATGTCTGCAATATTGTTAAACAGCTCAAATATATCCTAGTAAAGTTGTTCATCAATGTTCGAAAGACCCAATTTAGAGGAAAAAAAAACTCAAAATCATTACTTAGAATTCATGTTCATCTGTTTCTTGTGCTTGTGATATTTCTTTTATTTGTGGCATTTACTCTATGCATATGTTCCTAAATTGATATGATGTGAAATCACTTTCAGTCATGGATCGAGAATGGACCTATAAATTATGAGTCATCAAGTGGTGGTGGCTCTGGCTCCACCGGTTCCTCCATGCCTGAAATTATTGGACATCTGTACATCCAAATGGAGTACTGTCCCCGGTAAGATTATTGGACATTGTTTGTGTTTGATCTCTTTTGGCCTTATCCTCTGAATTCTTAGTATTATTCTCTCTTGTTGAATTTCTTATGTATTTAAACTAGTACACTTCGCGGGCTACTTGACTCATTGGACATAAGAATAGACTAACGGGATTTGTTTCGGCAAGTCGTGAATGGTGTAGCCTTTATCCATGCTAATGGAATTGTACAACATTTCTCTGTTTTTTATGCTAATGGAATTAGCCTAAACCACTTGTGGAAATGTTGAATTGTACAACATTTCAACATTTCTCTTGTTGAACATATGTATAGAGTGTATTCTTATTGTTTTTATTTCAAAAATTCAAAACATCAAACAAACATGTCTGCAATATTGTTAAACAGCTCAAATATATCCTAGTAAAGTTGTTCATCAATGTTCGAAAGACCCAATTTAGAGGAAAAAAAAAACTCAAAATCATTACTTAGAATTCATGTCCATCTGTTTCTTGTGCTTGTGATATTTCTTTTGTTTGTGGCATTTACTCTATGCATATGTTCCTAAATTGATATGATGTGAAATCACTTTCAGTCGAGAAGACATCTGTACATCCAAATGGAGTACTTTCCCCGGTAAGATTATTGGACATTGTTTGTGTTTGATCTCTTTTGGTGCATTGTGCTTGTTTGTGTTTAAAATTCTTAGTATTATTTTCTCTTGTTGAATTTCTTATGTATTTAAACTAGTACACTTCGCGGGCTTCTTGACTCATCGGACATAAGCATAGATCGACGGGATTTGTTTCGACAAGTCGTGAATTGTGTTAGCCCTTATCCATGCTAATGGAATTTTACTTTTCGCACCCCATTACACTCTTTCACCCCAGCGTTCCCAATTTACCCATTCGCTACGAGAAAGACTTGCATAGGCACAAACCCAAATAATATATATTTAGACACACACACATAACTCCAAAAATTTAAAACAAAAATAATATAGTCACATCAATCAACATCATTTTATTTCTTTTTTCTTTAATTTTTTTTGAGTTGTGTGAGTGTGCCTAGGTTATAATTTCTCATTCGCTACTTATGAGGCGAGTGTGTAAAGCTGGAAAAATAGAACATTGTAGTTCACTTACTGCATCGCGAACAATGGTGTATTGATGTTCGCTATCTATATAATGAAATAATCGACAGTTAAAAATCACAACCTCCCATGCAGTCAAAATTGATTGTCATGTGACCAAATTTGATTGGCCACGTAGAAGGCATTGATGTGGTTCCAACCAAGCACAATGCACCAAAAAATCTATAAAGGGGGTGGGGGAAACCATTGTGTGAAAAATTCACACCAAATTCATTCTCTCCCTCATTATGTCATTCTTCTATTTTTCTTTTTAATTTATTGTTATATATTATTTTAGTTAGTTTTGTGGGTTATTCATATCAGTCACACCGGTGTGGTTTTGTCACCATGATTGGGATCGATATGGTAATTCACGAGTAAATTTGTTTTTCTCCTAATTAGAAGTGATATGAGTAACCCAAGCGGATGTTACTGCGCTTAATCTTGGGTCGACGAATGGTGGATTTTCCGTCACCAATCATATAAGTTCCCCTCTTGCAAAACTGTACAGGTAAAAAAATGTATAAAATTTTGTTTCCCGCACAAGTCCAAACCATTCAAGTTTCAAGCAAAGGAGGGAACAAAAAATGGCAAGAGGTGCCTGCACCTCTTTTATCCCTCATGCGGTGCTTCCAATTTGTTCTTGATTTTAAATTTAATTTTAATATAATTTTTTTGTCTAACGGTTTGCGTTGTAATCATCACTTTGTTATGTAATAAAATCTTATGTTGTTAAATCTCCTATAATTAACGTATGCATGGTCTGTATCTCTCAGGTTTGCTTTCTGGATGGAACATTTAAGGATTTCGCTTCCTACATAGCGAACACCACCAGAACAATTAAATAAATACATGGATTTTGCTTCGGTCAGTGGTTTTGGAACCTAGGTTCCGAAATAGTATTTTTGTAACCTACGTTCCAAAATTAACTAATTTTAGATCCTATAGGTTCGGAAATATACTAGGATAATTTCGTCAGTTTTCAATTAATTTATGGATCATTAAATTTGGTTTACCTTTTTTAAAAGTGAGTTTTAACACCTCAAATGTTAATTAGACAATTATCGATTTATCCTTTAAACATAACTCAGTTGGTAAGAATACGTACTCCTGCTTAAAAAAAGACATTCATCGATTCAAATTTAAGCACATACATAACTTGTGAGGTAGAGTTTTATTATTCAATCTTCATTGTTATCTTATTTGATTTGCTCTTTGAAAAATTAATCTATGCAATTATTTGTGGACGTTTAATCTCCTAATGCACCGAACTTTTTTTTGTCTAAGATAAAATACTACTCCCTCTGTCCCATTTTAAATGACATTTTTTTGACTTAGTATACTATTCATTTGACCTGCTTTGACCTTATTTTTCTACTAATATATACATGCAAATATTAGCATATGAGAGATGTTTGATTTGTCTCGACGAGTACTTTCAAAATATACCATTTTTATAATTTTTAATAATAGATAATTAGAGATATTAACGATTAAAGTTGTGCATTGACAAACGTGTCAGTGGTCAAACAAGTCATTTATTTTGGGACAGAAGGAGTAATAAATAGGAGAACCTACTAAGATGGATGTTTTGTCTAGGAAATAATTGGAGTCTTGAAAGAATTGCATTGACCCGACAAAGATTCCAGAGCAACTGCATAATAATCAGGTAAACAAATGTTTAAATTGTTTTACTTTTTGTTTACATCACCTAATCTTATACTCTTTCAGCTACACAACTGCCCCGTAAAGATAGCTGGAGGCGAAAAAAGTGAAATAAGCTGCAAAGTTTCTGTTGAATATAGCATTCATGGGAAATGTAAATTGCAATTTAATTGATACAAAGTTTGTGATACAAAAATTGTTCTCGTATGAGGACGAGTAATGTAAACCAGACTATTTTTATCCCGTTACAAAATTTCCTACATATGATTCCTATAAAAATTTAATAAATGACAAAGGGAAACCTCCACAATCTTTTAACCAATTTTCTGCTCTGATTTCTCCTTCAATCCAAGCATAAGTGGAGAAATATATTTTCCATCACCTATTCGATGTTTGTTTTCATTTTCTGCCTAAACTTCCCTCAAACATGGATTTGGGAATTACTGAGAAAGGAAACCACACACCTTGTACTTTGAAACAGCTTATCTACCCTTTGCCATACCATGCACTGAATATCTAGGAGCTTCCTTGCTTTTTCTTGTAAATGTGAATGTTTCCGAATTGTCTCGCCATGTATCTGGCAAGATGAAGAAACACAGTAAATATACAATCAGGAAAAAATCACATTCATTTGAAATTCTATAAACAATTGAATTGGCCAACAACCTTCAAAAATATCCTGATAACAGCTTGTAGAAACTCAAAATTGTTTCTGGAGGAGAGCTCAAAAATAAAATAATCCACAAGCTGTTCAATCGATACCAACTCAGGTCTCTTCTCATCTTCTTGCTCATCATTGTCATCATCAATGATCTGAAGCATTCGGAGTTCCATATCCAGAGTTGATGGATCTAATCCTTTGATGTACTCGGTGAATGCTGCAACTGCAATATAGAATGTTAGATCCTAACAATACATGTTGTCAGAAAATGAATAAATTCTAAGAGTGTTTGGATCAGCTCTCACCAAACATGGTTATGAATGAACCATATTTTGTAAAAGTAATTTGGAAAAAGTGAGTTTGAAGTGCTATATGTTTAAATTTTTTACTCTAAAAGGAAGTCTGATTTAAAACCTAGTTCAAATTTATCATCAACCCAGTGTAAAAGTTTCCATGGCTTCAATAAAACCAAGGCTCAGTGACAAACAACTTTGTTTTGAAACAACTAAACATCAATTTCGTTACACAACTACGTTTTCTTCAATCAAACTTTAATTTGAAGGAGGCAAAAGTATCCAAGTATGCTATAATTAATCGCCTGTAATTAACATACAGGAACCCAAGATGCAAATAAAAATGAAATGTTAGATTCTTACAACTGTCCGAATCTTTTGTGGATTGAAGAAGATACAGAAAACGGGATGATGGTGTATCTAATCTTGTCTTGTTCTTTTGTTTTTCATTGTCTACTACATCCTTCTCTGTTACTGATACCTTCCCAGGCTCAAACAATATTTCCCCCGAGAGTGATGGAACTGATGGTAGGAAGAATGGAGCCTTCTCAGGTTTTTTTGGAGGCTCAATAGGTTTATTGCGAACCTGGATTTCAGAAATCGACATTCAACAAGCAGGACAAACTAAATGTCATTCACAAGCATAACAGAAGAAAAAAAAATGAAGAATGATGATGAAACAGAAGTTCATAATAGTATATGAGAAGGAACTATGTGAGTAGTAGAAGACCTTTATAATGTCTAAATTGATCAAGCTTTGCCACTGACTCTTGGGCAGCAATGAAAGTGTAACTAAATCGGGTATTTGCTTGTCTTGTGTTGGGAAAGCCGGAGCATCTTTAGGTTGAGAGGCATTCATCAGCTCACCAGAATGCTCAACTTGAGCATCTCCTGTGGAAGAGATAGATGGCAACTTGACGCTCACAACCTCTTTTCCACTTGCATATGAATCGATATTTGAACTACTAGAGAACATTGCCTGGCTTACCCTGATAAAATTTCTCAATATCAAAAACTGCTTTATATTAACATGTTCGATTACATTCTGAAATTTATAGAACCATAGATGCATTCAGTGTCATTTAAATTACAAAGGAAACATTTGTCTCATTCAAGATTGTTTGCCCCTTTCAGAAACTTAACAAAATAAATATTTATGACATGATAGTGAAAATTTTATATAGAGAATGTTGCCTCAGTAATTTTATTCTAGAAAATGACTTTCTCCTACAAGAGGGAATCAGTTTCCTCATCTTACAGGATAGTTTGCCAAAAACCAATAAAAGAATACATAATAGATGCAACAAATACTTGGAAAAAGGAAAATATTTTGTGCACAATTATGTTCAATGAACAAAGAAAACAAATTTGGAAACTTACCACAGGTATACCCCATTTTGATCAACATGGGTAGTTGCTAATATATCCATGTTTGGTGACAGTGATAACGCCGTGATAGGCACATCAACTTGTATAGCATCTATCTGTCTCGCTAGGATCACATCCCAAATTCTAAGACTTCGATCCATACTGGATGATAGAAGCCACTTCCCATCCTCACTGAAGCACAAATCTGTTATACGATCTGTGTGACCTTCGAATTTACGAACAAGTCTGAGAGCCACAACATCAAACAATCTAATTGTTAAATCATCTGCTACTGTAGCCAGGAGACCTGAAATTCATTATAAACCTTCAATCAACTTCATGGCTCAAGAATATGAATTATACATTAAAAATATTTTCTTCTACTCATAATCATAGCTCATACACATCAAAATTATTATTATTTTAACAAAAAGGAATTAGGAATTTACAAACACATGGATATAGGAACATGAAAAGTAATGAATATTCAGATTACCATTATAACGATGGTAAACAATCTTAACAACAGAACAACCAATATCCCATCTGGATTTAAGAACCCGTTCTTTGAAATCCCAAACCTGCAATAAAAGAAACTCATACATGAGGATTTCCAGTTCAATTAGCGATGCTAACCACAGTGATTATGACCGCTTATTAATTAACTTTAACAAGTTACAATTACAGAGTGCCTTTAAACAAGAAATATTAACCTTTATATCTCCTTGATATCCTGCACTTATCATGAGAGTATTTGTTGAGTCACAAGCAACTCCAACCACTTCACTATCATGAGCACAACTTCTTGATTCTGACATGTCAATGTAAACACCCCTGCGAATTCCTGATTGAAGGTTGAATTTTTCGATCCAACCACCAGCTGTCCCTAAAATGGCAAAATTGCCACAAGCACTGATGGCACAAGCCTGTTTCAATATGAAAGCCGTATTCAGCTAGTACCCACCACTCTCTCAAAATGCTTACAAAAAAGTGACACCGTAATAGATAAAAACCGCATAATTTCTATTATTATGCCACACATCCAACAGTTTTTTCATTATAAAAAGGACAATTGAGCGACCTACTAAAATACGCAGAGCATTTCATACATACTGTATCTTCTATGGAAGCAGTAATTGTTAGGAATAAAAAAAACTCAATGAAGAGGAATTCCTAACCTTTACAGGTGTTGGATTTTCAGGGCATGGAGTCAATATATGCTCTCCAAGAACAAAATTTTGAAGTCTCCACACATATGCCTGGACAGTATCCATATGGCAAGTAACCACATTACACCAATCCCGCTCTCGAATTTCAGCTGAAGTTTGCACAAGAAAAATATAAGTGAAACTTCTAACAGCACTCTTTCTTATAAACCATTGAGCCTAAATGCTTCAAGTGCAATAATAGACAATAGACAATTTACACGCATATCTTTGCATAAAGATGAATTTTTAATGAGTTTTCTTTAGCTTAACAGCTGATTTGGGACAATATTTGGTGATTGGATTCTATTAGACATAACAGCTGATACATTGATGTTTTCTCTTTTTCCTTGATTATTTCCTTTTTGTGATGGATTAATCCATATCCATAATTGTGCCCAATTACTAAATCTTCATCAAACCAGCTAGAAGGAAAGACAAAAATAAGAATCATTTAATCATTCACTTCTTTGTAAGCGTATATTCTCATCACCCACTTATTAGCCATGCTATTGATAAATCAATTCAAAGAAATAATCAGTATAGCATTAAGTCATTGGATTAATAATATCCATGTATAAGTTTGGTCACCACCATTCCAGTACAATTACACCTGAATGAATGAATGCCAAAGGAAGAACTTACCACAATCAAACGCAATCACAGGCTTCAATTTTATTTCTTCCTCCTGTAAAAACACACGCATATACAGGTAAAACATAAGTATATAATTTGGCTTTAAACGTGTAAAAGACAAAGAAAAAATTGAGTTTACAAAAAAAAAAAATTATATAGAAATAAGCACAACTATAACAAAGTGCACCATTATAATTTAATTGAATATGGTCTGGTTGAAGAGGGAAAATCACTAGCAGCTGATATTTTCAATAAAATATAATTTTTCATTAACAAAGAAAGAAAAAAAAGAATCAGAGCAAAATATAATTTCTTAATTCTTCCCCAGTCCTTATCCATGTTGACATCTATCTTAAGCAAAAGAAGGCATTATTATCACTCAGCCTATTAACAACTAACAATAATTACAAACTCTATGTTTACTGACTTCCAAATTTTAACACAACAACCAAGTACCAATGAATAAATGTGGCCTGGCAAACTCAAGGTAACAACAAATCAAATGAATTTTCATCTAAAGCAACATTTGAAAGTAATAATTTTTACTCAACCCACCCGAGAACCTAGGCAACCGGTGCTCCCCTTAAATAACATAAATCCCACAAATTCTTTGACAAAGGCTAACAGTTCCAAAAGTCTTCAACCATTTTCCAAAATGGTATCCTCAACCTTCTACATCTAGTCATCACTCCACAACAAGACTATCAGATTTAACCGACAAAAGATTTTTCAGTGAAACAGACACATTACGCTGTAATATGTGCATTTGTGAGTCCAAATAGAATGGACACAGACTCACATAATTACAACAAACATTTTGTCAGTTCAAACAAAATAATGACTACTAAAGTGAATGGTTGCAGTACTAGAAAGATGAATACAAAATGTAGCAACTCAGATTAACAGTGGACTCTAAACTTTGGTCTACATGGATCTTGTAAAAGGGTTTTTTTTTTTTAAATGAAGCAGACATTACTCTGCAGGATGTGCATGTGTGCACACATGGGGTGTGTGTGTAACCAAAATATTCAGAATATAAACATGATATAAATAGTAAAGGAGCGATGCATTCAAAGATCTGTTAGGCAACAAAAAAAGTCACAATGTGAGAACATCGGTATTACCTTAACTCTCAGCTTCTTCGCACGTTTAGAAACGTGGCGTTGAGAAAGTTCCCTACTTTGTTGATCCTATTAATATTTCAAATTCAATAATTACATCAGCAATAAATGAGGAAAGTTATTGACTAGGGGGAAAATAAATGAGCATCCCAACAGGCATGGAATGAGCAAAGACCAGAGGCTCAAAAAAGTATAGAATTAATATTCCATCTGTCTCATTATAAGTGTTTAAGGTAATGCACGCTTTTAAGGAAATGATTAGTTATGTTGAATTCTATAATAAAATTATTTGTTAAGACTAAAACATCCTAATGAAAAAGTAAAATGTAAAACATTACATAAATTGGAATGGTTGAAAGAAGTAATAGTGGAGTAGGTAGATGGATAGATGTTACGAACCGGAAAATTCGTAACTTAAGAATATAGAAGGAATTGATAAAAATGCAGAAATATAGAGATTGTTGTATTATTTATGAGAAACGATAGGTAAATGCAAGAGGATGAATATCCTAATGCCCACAGAGCAAAGCTCCTACAGAGGCAAAAAGCCAACTGTCCATAACAAACTATAATCTTGCATAATCCCCTCACAGTCCACTTACCTCACTATATATACTACTAAGAGGCATAACAAACTTGCCAACTCAACACCATATCTCACTCACTAATTACTCATAAGACCTCACTATTCTCCTTATTACAAAATAGCCCATTTTTCATATATCTCTTACATTCGAGTACCTATCAATACCCACCCCTTCAAAACAACCTTGTCCTCAAGGTTGACATTTACATCCATTAAAATTTTGCCTCTATCAAATCCAAATTGTGCCATTCTCCACCTGACTTCATTGACAGACTTCATTAGCAGTATGACTTTCTTTCTCACTGTTGGACGGGACATTAGTTTTCTTAAGAACCAACTTGGAACTGGCCTGTTCACAAAGCTGAAGTTGAAGACCAGCTGCCCCAGTATTTTGGAAGACCACAAATCATTTTCTATATTTTTATTGCAATTCCTATGGTGCTGAGAGATTTGGATTTGACTCAAAGATCCAAAAAGTAACCACTGCATGAAGATTTGCCATGATTGTGTGATAACCTCTATCTTGTGGTTTCTAGCATCCAATACAATTGCACAAAGCTTTCCTCTATCATACACAAAATTCAGCAAATTGGATAATAATGGAAAACCTTTCCAGCCACATTCATGAGTACTAACTCGCATAGGAATATTGGACTTCCCAGCATCCCCTTGTATGATCCAAATTGATAAATACAATGACGTCATTTGCACAATGGTTAAACCATACAACTCAAAATAAGCATTGACATCCCATCCCTCACTCAATCCTTCCACAGTGTGATGTGAAGGCCAAAGAACATACCAAAGACCATGTGCATATGAGGCACAGAGTACACCCTCATTTATCTCTTCATTTTCACTCCACCGATAAACATCATTATGAGCCATGCTGCAGTCACTTTCTACTACAAGCAAAGGGAAAAATATGTCATTAGTCACATCTTTAGCTAAGGGACAATCAAGCTCATTTGCAGCATCTAATATAATTATTGCTGCATTTTCTTCCATTCCAAATAAGCCTGACAAACCCCTTTACCGCATCATCTGCGGCAAAGCCTTCTATGCAAAGAATCAACAGTCGTGTTGTGATTCCTTTTTTCCAGTCCAAACTTGTTAGTTTGATACCAATTAGAGAATCACAATTGCAGAGAACCAAAACTCAATTGCAGTACATACCGATCAGGGACAAGGAGAGCATCATAAACCAAAAAACACTTCCAGAAAATGCTTCTCTCAACTTCAAATTCATGAGATCACCCCCAACAATTATGATGGTAGTTCCATCTCCAACAACACAAATCCTCCTAACATACCCACGTGTCCCATTCCCACTTAACAACATGAGTGAATCAGCCCATTGTATCTTTTTGAAGTATTTGAAAACTTCCACGTACCTCTCTAGTTGCACATACTTATTGATAAAGGAATTCCATATTATTGACCATGGTGACAATCCTTCACCCACCAAAGAAACTTTAGTATTGAGGACTTCGATACCAAAGAAAGAATAGCTACAACTCCCTTCCTTCCCCTCCGACAGCCACACATCAGTCCCTGCAAGTGAAACGATGATCGACGACTCCGGAACCGGAGGTGCAACCATGTGTTGACCAGTTTCTTGCAGAGGTATAGTTGCAACCAGATTATGTTTCTTGCCGATAACTTCCACTGTGGCAAACAGATTCGAGTCGGGCGGTTTTGATTGCGGCGGAACCCTCAAAAGCGGCCCTCCGTCTGGCAGTACCGGCGAACATGATTGTAGTGTCGTCGGTACGTAATATGCGTTGTAGACGGAAATAATAGAGACTTCGCGCACTGGAGGGATTTCCAGCAGCGACGACATGCACAAGAAATTTTGCAGCGGCAGGAAGTATCCCGTTTGTGATTTCGGGTCGGGTGAACCAATTCGCATAGTTCTGGGTTGACTTGGGCCCATTACCATTTGGAAAGGTATCTGGTCATCTATGACCACTTTCTTCTGAAGCCACGTGAAAATATTAAAATGGGCCAGGCCCATTAGGTTTAAAGATCTAGAAAATTCACCAAATGTCATTTTTACCCTTTCCTTTTCCAGAATCTTCCCTTCTTCAACAACGATGACACACTCATGAACGGAATTGTAACCGATGAACGGTGATTCCAACGGTTTCGATGCCGCCGGTTCACCAAGATTCGTTTGCATCTTCTTCCCTCTCTTCTCGACCCGTGACTGCTTGTCTCTCTCTCTACCAACAGATCGGTTCAGATCCGGCGGCTTTGGTGGTTGTTCCCGCCGTGAAAGGTCCGACGCGATTCGAACGGTGTCGGGCGGTTCTGGAGGTGGTTCAAGAGCAACCACTTGCTCTATTCTTCTGTAAACCTCCTCCATCCTCTTCCCACTCAATTCATTGTTAACTGTTCCCAACTTTTTCCCCATTACGCCAACATTCCTTTCACATCCAGGTTCAGATTCTTTGGTGCACACTTCTTCTCCTCCATCGGTGGATGGCTTGATCATCTTCAACATTGGCTCATCGTGTGCTTCTGTCAAGTACTTCATCTGAGCTCCAAATTTTCTCATCATAGCCATGGAAAATGATTTCCAATCTGCATCTGGGTTCTCTTCACACCAACAATAAAACCACATCATTGCTTGTTCACCCTCCATGCTCATAAAAGCCCACTGAAGCTTGTGGCACGAAGGAACTTCATTCTTCTCAAAGAACCTTTCAGCCGCAGTGATCCAGACAACAGGATCGGTCCCCATGAAATCTGGTAATTGCTTCTTCATAGTCCAAACATCTTCCATCACTGGCTTCTCGTCGGATCCGGTAGGTCGGACCATTGTTACGAACCGGAAAATTCGTAACTTAAGAATATAGAAGGAATTGATAAAAATGCAGAAATATAGAGAGTGTTGTATTATTTATGAGAAACGATAGGTAAATGCAAGAGGATGAATATCCTAATGCCCACAGAGCAAAGCTCCTACAAAGGCAAAAAGCCAACTGTCCATAACAAACTATAATCTTGCATAATCCCCTCACAGTCCACTTACCTCACTATATATACTACTAAGAGTATCTCCAGCGGGAGGTATTTTGAGCTTGTTGGCCAGCTGGAATCGCATAATCTGTGGTACTTGGAAAATCTTACCATTGGAGTACGCCAGCATGGCACTACGGTAATCTTCTGAAGCAACAACATTTTCAAAGTTCATCCATTAAAATAACAATATTTTGTTTCCAATTATAGGCAATTAAATGTGAATTGCATGTTACCGTTTGTCTATTTCCAAATCCATCTTGTGGGACCTAAATATGAATAAAATATTAATATGTGAGGTAAAATTGTGGGACCCAATATGAGTATTTTAGAGTTGCACCATTGGAGTGAAAAATGAATGAGTTATTTTAAAATGATGTGGTTTAATGAGACCCACAAAATAACTCTAGGTGAAGTTCACCATTGGAGTTGCTCTAAGAGGCATAACAAACTTGCCAACTCAACACCATATCTCACTCACTAATTACTCATAAGACCTCACTATTCTCCTTATTACAAAATAGCCCATTTTTCATATATCTCTTACATTCGGGTACCTATCAATAGACCGTTTAAACGAATGAGGGCATTGTCAGAAAAAAATAATTAATATTGATTTGATATTCTAAAAATGACAAATAATTTGAGACAAAAAATTCCAAACAAGACACTTGTAATGAGACAGAGTGAGTATCTGAATACACATTGGCATTAGCCTGTTGCATCTAAAAGAACTAAGCAAATATACAAGAGAGAAAAGAGATGTAGGACATGTAACCAGTGCTCCTCGTGATAGATTATTCTCCAAATAACCTTAAATTACTCTTAGATTAGAAAAAATATCCTCTAAATGAACTACAACCAACCTGTACGACAGAGAAAAGTCGAAAGGCTCGATCCTGGCCAGCAGAAAGAATATGTCTTCCATTGGCATAAAACCTGTCATATATATAATTTGCACGTGTGACTTGCATGATGGCACATGGAAAATTGGTAGTGTGAAATTTACAATTACAACCATCATATAATACGACGACAATGACATATTGCTAAATAGCTCAGTTTAACCCAAATGTTTGACATATTTCTGTATGTATAAAGATCTTTAATTTGAAGAAAATAACGGTTTAAAAAGGAGGGAGGCAGAATGGCAGTTAATCTTCCACAAAAAAGTCAAAGAAAATTAACAAAGCAAAACCTCAAATAAAACTGTTGATATAAAATATTACATCCCCTCAGAGAATTAACACAGGGGATTCAACAAAGAAAATCCATCTCCTGACAATCATAGAAAGGCCATGAAAGTGACATTGTTTCAAAAAAAAGTTAGTGAAATAAAACTTGCATCCAAGAAAGGTTGACAAATAGTTAAGATTACACAACAAAGTTAATCAAAAATTAAATCTCCTAATAAACTAAGACCTGGAAAATAATTCTTACTTTATGCAGAGGGGAGGAGCACTATGCCCACTTCGAAAGCGCAAAAGGCGAGGGTCACCATCACTTGTGTCAAAAATCCACATCTGAGAAAGAGAAAAAAAAAAGCCGTTATTTCATGTTCAGGCAGAACAGTTAAGTAAAAAAATTAGAAACATTCACACCAAGCAAAAGCAGACACCACAAATAAAAATTAAAAAATCTTATTTACTAAAATGGTTAAACTGATTATAGTCTGGTATAACGAACAGCATATAGTCCGGTATAAACTAAGTATGCCAGAAGAGAATAACTCACAGATATTTGGTAATGAGTAAAGGCTACTAACTGACACAACGCAAGTGACTATAGTCACTATAGATTTCTACTGTTCTAAGAAATAGGCATTGCCATTAAAGACAAAAATGTTACATTGCTAGTAATCGGTATGATATTGCAGACATCCAAACTTACTAGATATCTTCAATTACAAAGAACTATCTTTCTTCTTTTTGTATATTAGAAAAAGGTATCGATAATACACCTGAAAGATAATATTGTCCATACATGCAAGTTTTATCAAGAAATTGAAGTGCATAAATACAAGTGTGCGTCTTTTTTTACAAAATAAAATATAAAAAAAAAAACTCACTTTAATAGAGTTGTCTGCTGATGAACTCATTAGCACTGGCTCATTAGCGAAAAAATGTAGTGAAGTTATCACACCATCATGAGCCTCTCTTACAACTGAGTGGAGCCTTTTCTTTTCGAGATTCCATATGCTTATAACACCAGATGAACCTCCAGAAGCCAGAAGGGGCTGTCCATCTAAAACAGATAAAATAAATAAACCAATAAATACCACAGAAAAGCACCAAAAGAAACAGTTGTTCAATTTAATTGTGATATGTAATCTATTGTTATGTTAATCTTATTGATAGAAGTCAACAAATCAGTTCCACATCAACATGAAAAGTATGAGCCTTGTGTTTAGTTAATCTTATTCTTACCAGTGCTGAAAGATAAAGCAGTGACAGAACCACGTGTGGCATGTGTAAATGTAACCAACTCTTGATCATAACGGATGTTGTGAACATGAATCTTTCCATCTGCACAGCCAACAGCAACAACATCGAGTGCAGGGGAGGAGACAATAGAGGAGATAGGTGAATCCCAACCCTTAAACTCAAATATTTTCTTCTCGGTGTTAATGTTCCAAAGCTGCATAGTGCCTTGCTCACTCCCAATAAGAACCTGTATGCAACACGCATATCAATCATAAACAATACAATCTGAACCTATGAATCTTGTACATGGAGAAAGAAAGAAAGATATATTATACTGACCTTATTAAGGTAAGTATCTGGATGCAGAATGCATGTAGGGATAAAATTTGGATCTAGCTTAATGTGGCGAGGGTGGGCAAAGGGAACAAGATTGTCTTTAATTCCCTTGAACTCCCACAAAAACAAGTTACCCTGAGCATCGAGACTAAGAATATGATCTCCAAACAAAAGTAACGATTTAATCTTAGCATTATGGCTACTCCAAGTTGCAACCTGAAAATGCAGCAGCAGAAAATGTTAATTAAAATTCTCCAAATAAATAAATAAATAAATATGGTGGAAAATAAGAAAAAATAAAAAAGAACCTGATGTGCACGGTGGAAAACAGCGATGTTGGTTCCATAAGCAGTAAAAGTATAATCGCGATAAGAAGCAAGAGCAGTAATCTTGTTGGGTAATTGAGGAGAAACGAGAACCAAAGTGAGCTTAGCACACTGCACGGGATTTTAAAGTTGTGAATAAATGAAGAGAAGAGAGCAATAAGAATTAATTAATTAATAAATAATGAAAAGAAAGAAAAAAAGGATTGGTGTTGTAGTAGTTACATACATTGAAAATCTGAAAAGACTTTCCAACACTGACAGTGACGAAAGTTTCAGTACCGAGTCTCTGAATGGAGAAAGGGACGCCGGTGGCGATACATCCGATAGCTCTGAAAGGCTCAAAAATACCCATATCCCGGCTGATACTGACTGACAGACAGACAGGAGGGTTTAGGGTTCTTGGTTCGTTAGGGTTTTAACTGCAACTTCTTTTCTTTGAATTGTTGGACGGAGGAGAATGAATATGAACAAAACAAGGATACATCTTACGTTCTATACGGTGCCACGTGTCCCGTAGTATTATTATTCATCATCATCTACCACCCAAGTAACCCAACCCACCCACCGCCGGGTCGGGTCTCTATGTTTCAGTTTCCACATCCAGAAAAATAAAAAGTAATCGAGAGAATTGAAATCGAAGTTTCTGAGACGGTCGGCATTCCTCTTCTCCCCAGTCAGTCACTACTGAATTAATTATGAAGGATTCCGAAGCAGCAGAGATATGGAAACAGATTGAGATTTCAGAGAGGTAGGTACCGTACTACTAGTTAGATGAGTTTGTAGTAATAATCTTTTCTTTATTTTATTTATTTATTAATTAATTAATTAATTAGAGTAACCAATCAACCAAACCATATAGCAATTGCTGGCTGCAGATATTATTTAATAACGGTGTCACGATTATTTGTTGTATTGTAGCTACCTTGTTTGCTCCATGTATGAAGAAGCTGCATCATTGGCTTCTACTATTTTGAAACAACAACAACGCTGTTTGCGCGATGTTGATGATAATGATGATATGCTTCAATCAACTGCTATGGTTCTCCTTCAGGCATTCAACCACCTTGGCAGGCATGCAACTCCCATTTCCCATTTTTCCAATATTATTATTCTTATTGTTAGATAATGAGACTTTTGTTATTGGGCTTTCATGGTAGTTAGATTAGTCCATTAGGTATTATTATATATTCTCTTTGTAATTCTTATTTTGTTAAGCAATGTTATTCTGATATTACTGAAACCTAGCCGTCACGTTGTATTTTTGTATTTTGCATCTCTGATTCTAACACTTATTATCATCAATGTGTGCCTCCTGTTGCAGGACATCAGAAATTCTTAATGAACTCAGTTTGTATTTCATTTCCCTAAAAGCTATTCCTCCCCAACTTCTACTTACCGGGTGGGTCGGTATATATGCATTTTCATACTTGCTTAGCTTCTCATGTAATTCTATGCTTGCACTTTCTTGCTACAACACAAGGATACATACTACTACTACTACTGCTAACACCAACATGTAATTAATATGACTTTGTGTTTTTCTTATTTTGCTCAGAGCTTGTTTTCAAATAGCACAAGGTTCTACTTTCGGTGTTCGTCAATTTCTCGACGACTTTCTTAACGGATGGACTCTTAGTCATGATGGGCAATATCATGCTCTCACTACAGAACCAAATGTAGACCGTGGAACTAGTTTCCAGAACCACTTTGTTCTACAAATTGATGAGTATTTGGAAGTTGTTGAGGTATATGTCATCACACTTCTTGCAACAGTTCTACAAAATGTAGATCTTGCAATTTCATGGGTTCAAAATGCTCCATTACCTGAGGATAATCGACAGGTAAGGCTGCTGTTCTCATCCGATTAACTTTGTAAGTAATGTTACAGACAGGATTGAAGCTTTTTTAATCACCCATTTGAACTGGAATTGGGAAAGAGTTCTTGAGTGATTTTGCCTGATTAAAGTGCTCAATTTGCCAGATGATATGCACTTTGTAAACACTAAATCAGCTGCATTTTCTCTAAATGGCACATTTGAGGTGTGAAAACCGTCCATGTTTATTTTCTATGAATGATATTTGTCTTGAATACATGCTTCTTTTACATGGTTTTCTTTCATTACAATATCCTGGAAAATGCATTCTCGTAATGAACTCGTCCATCTTCATTGTTATGTTGTCTACAGTGGGTATTATAATTATTTCAAGTCTTGCAGATAACATTGAACACTCTGTAGATTTGATGAACATTCTCAGCAAAATAACAACACTCTATGCATTTTACAAATTTCTCAGCAAAATTTACAAATTTCTTTTTTTTTTTTTTTGTAAATATCAGCCTGTTTGTCCTAAGATGCGATTTTCCCATTCATTTAAGAAGTATTGGTATGCCGCTGTATTCGCAGGGACTTCTGAGAAGGTTACACTCTATGCGTTCTCTTGAAACTACCATTTCGTCTCAAGTTGCCTCTCTGCAATCGCATACAAATAACAATGAAGGATCGCCTGAGGCCTTGAAAGGCAAACATGCTGACGATAAAACGTATAGGTCTAAAGATGGTGTTTCAAAACTGTCTAAACGGATAGAGACATGTTTCTGGTGTTTCCGTTCTATTAATTTGAAGTTTGGTAATGCTAAGTTCGTCATACCTAGTGGGAAGATTATGCTCGGTTGTTTGATATTGTTCGTCTGTTATGTTTTCAGAAGAAAGCAAGCTACTTTGAAAAGGTAATCACTTGAATTCTTGGCTCCCTAGTAGAAGGTGTCTTTTATTCATTATTTTTTCTTTACTGTTTTGGTCGTGGTTGTTCTTTTCTGGGAATGAAGTTACTGGTCTTTTATCAAAAGCTATAAAAAACTTTCCCAAGTGTTGAATGAAGGCTAGTGGACTATATATATATAAAACTCCTGCATAATTTTTATGTGCACTAAGGGGTTATTATCGGGAAGCTAAAATGTGGTACTTTCTTAGCGGATCTTAGGACCGGTGGATTACTAACTAGATTATGAATGGGAGCTTGTGAGTTGACCTTGTTGAACCCTTGGTCACCAAGGGCCGTGTTATAATGTATAATAAATAATAGTTTTCTCACTGTGCTTTTTTTACTTTAACCAAAACTTGTTCAATGGATTTGTAAGACCAAAACCAAGTTCAACAGAGTTTGTTCTATTTCCTTCAAGGGATTATGTTTTTCTGAATATTGCCACTATTCATGGTTTAGGATTGTAAGAAGACAAGTGATCGCGACAAAGAGGGCTTTAGGCGATTTGTGGCAGCTTGCGTTTTCTTATGAAGTTAATCCATTGGCAGCTGTTCAACCACTTGCTGCTGCAGCACATCAAGGTCAGTGATGGGATTGTTGATCAAGCATGCCCTTCAGGACTCTGTCATAAGTAATCCTCAGAAATGCAATCTGTTGTTTGAAGAGGCGCTTACTTAAGCTGATCAACAAAGCCTTGAGTTTTATGTGCCTTGAATTCGTTTGAAAGTTGCACATAATAAATGCTTTATGCTATTATCTGTACAAGGAATGCTTGAGATTAGTGCGCTCTTATAAATGTTTTACAACAAAATATTTTGCTATCCATAGAAATATAGTGTTTTAAACCTTTGATTTTAGGATGGTTGAAATTTGAGCTTCTTAAATTGTTATGATTATAATCATTATATTATCCACAACAGTGTATATGAAGTAAATCAAGTCTTGTTTATTGTAAGCTAAGTGTATGTTTGGTTCCATATTTAGAGGAGTCAAAATTAATTCTAGAGATGTAAAATTGATTTTTTTGACATGTTTGGCTTCTCTAGAATAGAATACATTTTGCCTCAAATATTATTCTACTTGAAGCTAGAAATTGTAGCTTTTAATTCTAGAATTAATTTTTTACACTCAAATTTATTATTCAACTCATTTTACATGAATGTAACCAAAATAAATCATTTTACTTCAACTCAAATTTTGTCGGACTCAATTTTACAGAATAAATTTCCTCAAAATTAATTTGATATTAACCAACATAGTGTAACAAGGGTTTTGTTGTTTTTGTTTTGCGCAAAAGTTTTAGGCTTTTAGCCATGTATAGCAATTTGTAAATGCCTTGTTTAGTTGTTCCATAATTAATTTTTCTAATTTCATTGGTTGGAGGTGAATTTTCCCTAACTTAGATGTGGAGTTAAATGAAACCAGAAAAAAAAAAAAAAATCAACGTACCTTATATTAAAAAAAAATGAGAAAATTAAAAAATTACATGAGAGTAATTAGTAAATCAACAGAATCAATTTATCATGACCAAAAGTTGATAGGAATGTTTGAGTGTATCTATTTTTTGAGCCTCTCCGGCAAGTCTCTGAGATGCAATTTTTGTTGTTAACATATGTAAACTTTTGTTTTTGTATAATAATAATAATAATAATAATAAACTTATCATGAATAATGCAATTTTATAATTGGACTAACCATTTGTATAATTTATGTTTGATGAAGGTGTAGTGTGTGGTATTCAAAGGCTGGCCGTGCATTTCTGTTGAGTAATAATGAGGAAAACACACATGCCTTGCCCATTCTTTCTTGATGCAACACAAAATGAATAAATAAATAAAATAAAATAAAATAAAGGAATTGGTCAATTGATATTAATTAACCTTACTCCATGGATCTCTTTCTCTCTTAATTAATTAAACAAAACAAACAACCTTAAACATCCTTAACCAACCAACTTCTGTCTCATGTGCATATGTTCTATTATTAGCTCTGTTTCTTTCTGCTCCTTGAGTTTGTTTCTCCTCCATCTCAAAAATGAATTTCCGTCTTTCTCCGCCTTCCAAAGCGGTTGTTGATCAACCTCATTAACATCTCCTTCTCATTCTATGCGCAGCACGACGCACCTCACCTTAAGTGCAAGTGCGTGTGCATGTGCCCTTCATTATTATGGCAGCATCATTCTTCTTCGTAACAACAATAATATTGTTCTTTTCTATTCTCATCAACATTGCCTCTTGTATTTCAGACATAGATTCTCTCCTCAAATTGAAAAACTCTCTTCAAAACACCGACGTTGTGTTATCTTCATGGAACACATCTGCCCCTCCATGTACAGGTGATGATGCAAATTGGTCCGGTGCTCTATGCTACAAAGGACATGTTTGGGGATTCAAACTTGAAAACATGAACCTTAAAGGCAACATCGACGTTGATTCCATCAAGGATTTGCCTTATATCAGAACCCTTAGCCTCATGAACAACCAATTTGATACCCCGTGGCCGGACCTCAACAAACTCTCTGGTCTCAAGACCCTCTACCTATCAAATAATAAATTTTCCGGTGAGATTCCGGCAGACGCGTTTCATGGGATGCAGTGGTTGAAGAAAATTCATCTGTCTAACAACCAGTTCACTGGTCCAATTCCAACTTCCCTTTCTTCACTGCCGAGGCTGATATCGTTGAGGTTGGATGGAAACAGATTCAATGGTCCTATTCCTGAATTTCGCAAACCATTGAAATCATTCAGTGCAGCAAATAATCAATTAGAGGGTGAAATACCTGCATCCCTTAGCAACATTCCAGCTTCATCTTTTTCTGGTATGACATATACACACACACACACACACACTCATGAATTCAAAGAATAATGTGGATTTCATTCATCAAAGAAAGAAGGAATTAGAATATACTTTTAATTAAATGGCACAGGCTAGTTTAGCGGTATATGTAAAACGTGTTTGGTTAAACAACTTAATTAAGTGTTTATAGCATAAACCTTTATCATATAAGTGCCTATGTATAAGTTTTTAATATAACAAAATATTCTGTTCCAAAAAAAATATAACAAAATATAAAATAAAGTCAAATTATTTTCATAAAGTTATCTGTTATTTTCATAAGTTATTATAGAGAGCTTATGAAAATAAACTGAAAGTAACTTACAAAAATGCCATAAGTTGTTTCCACATTATCTCTCAAACAGTAACACAAATACTTATGTCAATATGTTCAAATAAGCCAATCCAAACAGACGTATAGTAATCAATGAATTGATACGAAATGAGGGTCAGCGCAGGTAATGAAAAGCTGTGTGGAGCCCCTTTAGGAGCATGCTTGCCGAAAAAGAAACCATTATCAATAAATGCGAGCCGTATAGTGGTCGTGGTTCTTGTTAGTCTTGCAATGTTTGTGATTGCAGCAGTAATATTATTTGTCCTTATTAGAAGAAGAAAAAAAGCTACACAACAAGAATCAGGAGGAGGAGGTGGAGGAGGAGGAGTTGGTGTAGTTGCCAACCCCTGCAGTAGGGATAGTACTTGTCAAAAGAAAGGATCTTCGTCATCACCTAATGATATTTCAGATGATCAAGGTTCAATAAGATCACGCGGAACCAGCACCGGTAGCAGAAGCATGAGGTTATCCTTTGTGAGGGAAGAAGTATCGGAACAATTTGATTTGCAAGATCTGTTGAGAGCCTCTGCCGAGATATTAGGAAGTGGTTGTTACAGTTCATCCTATAAGGCTGCTCTGTTGACTGGCCCCACCGTTGTCGTAAAAAGATTCAAACAGATGAACAATGTTGACAGGCAAGAGTTTCGAGAACACATGCGAAGACTAGGAAGGTTAAATCATCCTAATCTCCTTCCTCTCGTGGCTTACTACTACAAAAGAGATGAGAAACTCTTCATTACTGACTTTGTTCGCAATGGCAGTTTGGCCATTCGCCTTCACGGTACATGTTTCCTGTTTTCATTTTCAATTCAACCGATAAACATTCAGAGAATATAGATTCAAAACTTTTCTCATCTTTTCCTTTTACAATTTCTGGAAACAGATGTAGCATTTCCAAAAATGTATTATATTTTTTCCTCCCGTGTTATTTTTACAGCTAATAAGGCTTATATAGCTAATAAGAAAAACTAACAAACTGGTGTAACTAACTTTTACGTCTAATACAGGATACCAAGCAATAGGACAGGAAAGCCTTGATTGGCCGACGAGGTTGAAGGCTGTGAAAGGTGTAGCAAAAGGCATTGAATATCTGTACAAAGAGATGCCGAATCTGATTGCGCCTCACGGTCATCTTAAATCCTCAAATGTTCTTCTGAGTGAGTCTTTGGATCCTGTACTGACTGACTATGGATTAGTACCTGTAATAAACCAGGATATTGCTCCTGAAATAATGGTTATATACAAGTCACCTGAGTATTTGCAGCAAGGGAGGATCACTAAGAAGACTGATGTGTGGAGTCTTGGGATACTCATTTTGGAAATTATAACCGGAAAGTTTCCTGCTAATTTTATACAAGGGAGTGAGTTGAGTTTGGCGAATTGGGTGGAATCTGTTGAACCGGAAGCGTGGAGTAGTGAGGTGTTTGATAAAGATATGGTGTTAACGAGTAACAGTGAGGGAGAGATGGTCAAGCTTTCGAAGATTGCATTGGCTTGTTGTGATATGGATGTCGATAAGAGATTGGATTTGAAGGAAGCAGTTTCGAGAATTCAAGAGGTACAAGAAGATACTATTAATGAGGATGATATGTATTCTTCTTCTTAATTATATATGCTGGTGAAGCTTATATATACATGATTGAAGTGAGTCTTCAAAATTAAGATTTGTGGTCATGGGAAGGAAGAAATGAGTTTCATCATGAATGTTGGTTGAATGAGGGTTGCCATAAGCATTACTTGGATTTATATTTCCCCTCAAAAACACATGCAATGCCACGACATGAATGAATGATGGAAAGCTATGGTTCATATGCATGCATGATCTGTTACGTTACGTCACTGGGTTTCGATGTCTTATTAATTATCGATCTCTTGATTGAGTTTTTCCCAGTGTAATAATGAGGTGAGGTTATTGGAGAATGTATTTGAGGGGAACAAGAGCTCAATGCCAATCATGAGATGAGATGCAGTTGAGGTTGAATCAAAATACCCTTTTATTGTTGCTTCTTTTGTTTATTTGCATTGCAATTTCAATCCCAATCTCTCTTAGTACTTGCTAGCTGAATCTAAATTTTCACTAAGATCATGGTCTGGGACACTTCTAATTTGAAGGTATCGGTATGATACCACCTACCCTATTGAATTTTTGCAAAAGAGCATCAATGATGATGAAGGCAAATGCAATGATGTTGATGATGATGCAAAAGAGCAGTGCTGTCATTCATTTCTCTACTAGTATTCATTTCCTAGTTTTTCGACGAAGCAAATCTAATGATGATGGAGTGACTGATATTATAGTTAGACACTAGAGATAGGATTAGTTAGAAATTGTTTTCTGTTTTATTTGTTAGTTATTTTGTAGTTTCTTTTGTTAGTTTTCTCTTCTTCCCACTTCTATGCCTTAGTTTCCTTGTATATAAGGGGGAATGTCCTCTGTATCAAGAATCAAGAATTCTAAACATTCAATCAATAAAATGTATATTTCAGAATATATATATATATATATATATATATATATCTTCTTTTGAACATTAATTTACTCAATATAACTGACTGTATATATGTGTGTGTGAATATGATATATATATTCACTTTTTTTTAATCAATATGATATTCTCTTGAGTGCATGGAAACACTAGATATTCTCTTTATTTACTCAATAATAAACTATAAGACTTTGTTTGGAAGTTAGAAGAGAAAAAGAAATGAATAAAATTAGAGGAATCTCTCACTTGTTTTGTGTTGAAAGTACTACAAAAAGAAGTAATTAATAAATTTGAAAATTTATCCAAAATCTTCCAAAGGCTTCCTCATATCATATTGCATTTTTTTAGTTTCCTCATATTAGAAAGTTTTGGAGGTGAGGACCAAAGAATGAGTTTCTTCATTTCCTTAAGTTTTTATTTAGATATTAAAATAACTGCCAAATGATAAAAAATTGCAAGAGATGAACAAATAATGCCAACTTAGCATGACATGATCTAAACATTAATGTATAGAGAGATCGAATAAAAGTGAGAGAATCTTAAATAATAAAAATGAAATAAAACAATTTTTGTAAGGACTAAAACCATATTGACAATCAAATAGAAGCAAGGTGATGATAAATGTTACGAAATGTTCGCCGGAGTCCTACTACAAAAATTGATTGTGTTTTATATAGCCATGTAACAACTAATAATAAATATTGATGATTGTGTTTTCATTTTTATCTCTTTCGACAATTCAGATCACAAACATGCATGCATTAAACTACAACTGTAACAAGCTAGCTAAAATGCTTATGTTTTGGTCAAATTAAGGAGGTAGAATAGAAGATGCACAATTGTACATACCCAAAAATAAAATAAAATAAAATAAAATAAAAGGGTTGATTTGGTAACATATTCCAAGATTAATTATATTGCATTGCTGGATGATGTTGATATTTTAACTAAATTTGGATCCTAAACAGAAATAGCATTCTCCAACAAACAACAGTCACAACTGACGCTGGAGTTTCAACAAATTAACATACATATATATATATATATATATATATATATATATATATATTACAAACCATATAACATGTTTTGTAATTCTTCAACAAAGGAGTATGCATGCTAGTTAATTACTTGTTGTAACTTTGTAAAAAGGAAGCTAGCATCGAATGGAGAAAAGCATGTCTCGTTTGAATGCAGATAAGAAGCTGCTTGGTGCAGGACGTGTTGTGGCTGTGGCTATTGAGAATAATAAAACAAGTCAACATGCTGTCAAATGGGCTGTTGAAAATCTTGTTCCCAAAGATCAACACCTCTTTCTCATCCATGTTAAACAAAAAACCAATTCTTCCACTTCCTCCATACCATGTAATTCATTCATGAATATATATGTATAAATACACACACATATAAACATTAGACTAATTAATCTATGCTATTGAAATTAGTTGAACAAAGGCATCTTAGAATCACATAAATATTTAAATTATTACAATTTTTTATGGTTCTTGCGTTGAATAACATTTTTTGTCAATTGTGCAATATGCTACCCAAATGCAATATGCGCATCAACAATTGATTTCTGACTTGAATATTGTGCAGGGGGAAATTATGCAGACAACAACAGTGCGAACAAAGATGCGATTGACAGTGAATGTAAAGATCTTTTTGATTCATTTCGTGTTTTCTGCAATAGAAAAAATGTAAGGACGTGATGTTATTTTCATTCAATTAAGAGAGAATGAGGATTTATTATTAATTTGGTTATGATTTGCAATTGCAGATACAATGCCAAGAAATTTTGTTAGAGGGAACAGATATATCAAAGGCATTAATAGATTGCATTTCAACTTATGCTATCGAGCTTCTTGTACTAGGGGCATCATCAAGGTGTAGTGGCCTTGTTAGGTACATAGTAGTAGTAGTCGTAGTAATAATAACAACAACAAAGTGAATATTAATTAATTTCATGTTTAATTAGTTTAGATGATGTATGTATATATAATTAAATTTTTGTGATGATGAACAAATTATACCAGATTTAGGACAGCAGATGTTCCAACCACAGTTTCAAAAGCAGCACCAACATTTTGCACTGTATATATAATATCTAAAGGCAAAACCTCAAGTGTGAGATCTGCAACATCTCCAATTCCAAAACCAGCAGCAATGATAGCACCGCCAACACCATCACGTAGTCATCAATTTCAACAGCCACATGCAATGCCAACTCGAAGTCCCGAAAGATCAGATCCTCAATTGACACGTAACCACCCACCACGACGACGTATGTATCCATCTCACTCCTTTTAATTTAGCATTAATTAATAACTTTTGCTTATGCTCACAATTCACAACACTTCTTTATTAATTGTCTATATGATGATTCTATATATATGCAGCTTCATCGGAGAGGAATACAACATATGCCATGAGACAAGGGTTGGATGATGAACAAGAAATGATGTATGTTGTTAAAATATATATTCACTTCATTTAATCTAATATTTTATATATATATTATGATTCATTGATACTGATTAATGAAGTCGATGATGATGTAATGATCAGATCACCTTTCAACAGGAGAGGACACAAAGCATACGAGTCATCGGTTCCTGATTCAGATATATCATTTGTGAGTGGTGCAAGACCAACAATTGATCGAATATTCCCTTCATTGTATAACATTGATGATCTAGACACTACTAGTATTAGTAGTGGAATTTCCACCGGTAAGCTTTCGAGTAGCTTTGATTTTGATGCAAGAAGCAGCTCTGCTTCATCCTTTTCTAGGGGAGGAGGAGGTGGAGGACAAAACTCAATTGACTTGTCCTCTCCTAGTGATTACTATTCATTCGGCTCCCAAAGCAGTTCTGGTCCCAATTCCTCATCAAGGTCATCTGACGCTGATGAAGTCGAGGCAGAGATGAGGAGGCTCAAGCTTGAACTAAAACAGACAATGGAAATGTTCAGTTCAGCTCGCAAGGAAGCACTCACAGCAAAGCAGAAGGCAATGGAACTTCAACGTTGGAAATTCGAAGAAGAAAAGAAGTTGGAAGAGGCAAGAGAAGGTGAAGGAGCAGCAATGGCTATGGTAGAGTTGGAGCAAGAAAAATGTAAAGCTGCACTCAAAGCAGCTGAGGCATCTCAAAGAATTGCAACATTGGAAGCACAAAAACGAATGAATGCGGAGAGAAAAAGCGAAATAGAAGCAAGTCAGAGGAGGAAGGCAGAAGATTCTTATAGTTCAGTACATCACACTAGTGCCAGATATAGAAGATACGGTATTGAGGAAATTGAAGAGGCAACACAACGATTTTCAGATAGTCTCAAAATTGGTGAAGGAGGGTATGGTCCTGTTTATAGATGTGAACTTGATCATACACGGGTCGCTATCAAAGTGTTGAAATCAGATGCAGCTCAAGGAAGGGCACAATTCAACCAGGAAATTGAAGTGTTGAGTTGTATAAGACATCCAAACATGGTGCTTTTGTTAGGAGCATGTCCTGAATATGGTTGCATAGTGTATGAGTACATGGCTAATGGAAGTTTGGAGGATTGTTTGTTTAGAAGAAATAAGGCACCACCTCTTCCTTGGCAGTTGAGATTCCAAATTGCTGCTGAGATAGCTACTGGACTCCTTTTCCTTCACCAAAATAAACCGGAACCGATTGTGCATCGTGACTTAAAACCTGGAAACATTTTGCTTGACCGGAACTATGTGAGCAAGATTGGTGATGTTGGTTTGGCAAGGCTTGTTCCTCCTTCTGTTCAAGACACTATCACGCAGTATCGCATGACGTCAACTGCTGGAACTTTTTGTTACATTGACCCTGAATACCAGCAAACCGGCATGCTTGGTATCAAGTCTGATATTTACTCACTTGGAATCATGCTTTTACAAATTGTTACCGCCAAGCCTCCGATGGGTTTGACTCATCACGTTGATCGATCTATTGAGAAGGGAACTTTTCCTGACATGCTTGATCCTGCCGTTCAGGACTGGCCTATTGAACACGCCTTGCATTTTGCTAAACTTGCCCTTCAGTGTGCTGAAATGAGGAGAAAAGATAGACCTGATCTTGGAAAAGTTGTACTTCCTGAGCTCAACAAACTCAGAATATTCGCCGAAGAAAACATGCCTATGATGATGTTTAGAGGTAGTAGTTCAGCAACTTTCAATCCCAGAGGTAGTAGTTACTTCATCAACTCCACATCTTCTACAAATCAAGTGAGTCATTTCATTTGATCTAATGAATTATATAATATCACATTAACAATATCAAATTAATATTGAATTCTTTATATGTTTGTTTTGTTTTAGGACATTATGAGTGAATCCAATTCTTTGTCTAGCAGCTCCGTATATGAAAGTCGTTCAAGCACATCATCATTGGAGAGACTGTAATGGCCAGAATATAGTTCTTCAAAGTTTTCCTTCTATTGGTTTGACAACATCACATTAGGCAATCATATGCAAGTCAAGTTTAAGGTCACCTACCATGCATTGGCATCATCCACTTCTATTGATCCAATTCTATATCGTAATACTCCCACCAGTCCCATATATATAAAACATTATTTCACAACCTTTACCAAAATTTTCTATGGGACTATTTTTGCATTGTGAAAACTAGAACGACAATGCTTCCTCACATAGTTTTGTTGCAGTGGCTTAAGTATTTGAACCTAAGAACACAAGCATCAGGGGTGAAATATAAGAAATATGAAAGCCAATGTTTAATAATAATGACGATGATAGTTCAATTAAGACACGGTAACTTTCAAGGTCACATTGCAGATATAGACTAAAGCAGAAGCAGCAGGAACATACTTATTAAGTTACAAATGATGTTTTATCTCCTTCAACCATGCCATTTTCATTTTCATTTTCATTTTCCTTTTATTGTGTCACAAATGTACCAACAACGTGAAGGTTCACTTACTTAAATCAAGGATCTTAGATCTTGCCGCTGTGATCTTTTCTATTGTTTCAGAAGCTGGGATTGGGCCGGCTTTCCTTTCTTAACTGGGTTTGTTGATAATTGAGGTGGCTTTGATTTGTTGATGATGTTGTATCGTGTTTTAAACTTGGTTTGTAGCTGATGATTGAGTTGAAAATCTTGTGTTAAACAAAGTGCAGATTTTAATACCATGCGTTAAAAACAGTGTCATTGAGTTTTTTGAGTTTATTTGAATTTTACTTTTAAAAGAATTAATCAAAAATATATAATTAAAAATATTTTATAATTGATTGATTTATTTTTAGCAAAAATGTGAATAACATGTACGGATATTTGGGTACAAAGATGAAAGATGGGTACATATATTTGTATGGAGATGGGTACTATAGTACTCTACTCATACCTATCCATTGTTATCCCTAAATTTGAGTGATGTTGTAAAGTTGAGCATATAATGTTCAATTCCTAATCATTAAAAGAAGAAAAAAAATGAAATATTATTTTGATTGAATAAAAGTATAGAACTATCCAATCCTATAACCAGTTGAATAATTGTTTAGTTGAGGGAGGCGTGGGGGGACATATTCACATTACTGTGTTTAGACAACCCATAAATTAATCATGAAAAGATCTCATCCCAAAAGATAGAAACTAATATCTAACTAATATACACAAGTACCAGGAATATGTTTCAACTGATGTCATTTGTGATTATGTGTATGTCGAGTCATATTGGTCTAAAAGACAAAATACACATACTGTATTGCTATTGATATTCATAGTTAACTTCTAAAAGACTATGACAACTGGGACAAGAGTGTATGTCAGTAAGATAGACTTGGAATACTTTAAAACCCAAACTGATATATATATAATAAGTACACATTGTACACATTGTTTTAGCATGCTGAGATCATACCACAAAATGCATGCCAGGCCATACCATTCATTTCATTTCCAAAAAAAATAGTAAATACCTCTATTTGCAAGATAAATTAAAGATTAAGATGCAATATTACACCCAAAAGCAATGCAAAAAAGGGGGCAACTTCCAAAAGGATATTTATAGATTTGATCAGGTCCTTCTGTTTTAACTTGGGAACTGATGTTCTTCTTACTAAACTGCATCATTATAGAGGGAACTGTGAGTTGCTTGCTTCTTTGCTGGACGGCTGGCAGGGTCAGAAACATTCGATTCCATGTATGGAGCAGGAAACTCCAGTCTTCTCTCATTTGAATTGTTGCCATCTTCTGGACCAACCCAAGCTAGAGGTCTCACTGCATCACACATATCAACATTTCATAGACAAATATTAGTCATTAATTTGTTGGGGAGAGGGAAAGCTTGTTAGCAACAGAGACCAAACCATGGACCTCCTTCAGTGTCCTATAACCTCTATCCCTAAGCTACACCTTCGGGGGCGGGGTGCTAGATTAACATTTACTTTTTGATAATTATACACCAGAGGAAAATTTCATGTCTTTCAAGTCATTAACATATCAGTATAAAAATCATACATGACTAATCACAATAACATACTACTTCATACGGACCTGAAGATGAATTAAAAAATAACATAAAATGGATGTACAGAAAAATATAGATAGGAATGTGTAAGGGTGGAAAGATATATAACTAAAAGACAAATTACACCTGACAACCCTATAATTGTTATCATAAAAACGTTGATGCATCAAGTTTAAAACCATACATTTGAACCCTAATGACCCACTTATAATTTTATGTACCTTGCTCTGGTTCAGCAGATTTAGCATGAGACCGCTTCCTCACATAGTTTTCTTGCAGCGGCTTAGGTATTTGAAATGAGAACCGGGAAAGATTTACACCATCTGTCAAGTACTCTGGATGATCCGCTAAGAACCTAAAAACACAAGCACCGGGAGCGAAATATAAGAAAGATGAAAGCCAATGTTTAATAATAATGGCGACAATAATTCAATTAAGACACGGTAACTTTCAAGGTCACATTGCAGAGATAGTAAAGCAGCAGGAACATACTTCTGGACCTCGACCATTGAGCGCAATTTCTTGCCCGATGGGGCTACATAGTATCTGAAATATTAAAAAAATCAGAACAGGCACAAATGTTCATAATAATGAATAGAGAACAGTGGTACTGTATCGTTGTATAAGGTTTTGTTTTTATTCTAATAACAGATAAAAAGAATGGCCAATAATGGATACATACATATCTGCAAATTTGCTGCTTCCTTCACCTCTGATTCGTAGCAGTCGCTGCCATCCATCAGGAGGCTGTGCAATGCTTGGCTTATCAATAGCCCAAATCCTACTGCCATCCTGAGAAATATCCTCCGGATCATCACAAGATACATCAGGTCGCCACTCACGAGCTTTTTCACAAACAAAAGGTTGTTGAAGGATATATTCACGTATTTCTTCATATTTTTCCTTTGTTGGAATCAACCTCCATTTAAAACACGAAGCACATTGAACAGTGAATGCACCAACTGCTGGCAAAACTCTAGGAGCTGAACTTGGAGGTCTGCTTCGTGGACGCGGCAAAGGTTTATACCGAAGAGGATCAGGAGCAAGTTGAATTGTGTCGTCACCATTTGTCCCAGGGTCATAAAGGACTAATTGCTTAGACGCATCGTCATTAGACAAGTTATTTTCATCATCTGAAGACGAAGAAACATATATGGGATCCAGAAGACTTCTATGTTGATTATTGGGGAAACTTGAACCTGTTAGGTCTTTGACTTGATTCTTGGGTGTAAGCGAAAAATTACCACGATGCATTTGATTTTCCTAGAAATCTAGCATCGGATACATTCAAAAAAACAAATAAGAGAAATAATAAAAACAAACCTTAATTTGGCTAAACAACACGCAAAAGCACATCCTTGGATAAATGCAACCCTCAAAGATAATATTTTACAACACCCTATATTAATATCTAGAACATAATACATAATGTTATGTATGATACTGGGTTACATAGAATAATCTAAATATTTCATTAAAATCCTTACAATTTAGATACAATTATACAGATAAACTGCATTACAAAATTACTAAGGCAAATAACAATAATCTTCATGTTAAGCTCTTGTCGCACTTTCTAATGCACCTGTCTATCTGGAAGAAAAAAAACTAGACGGGGTGAAATTTACTACCTAAACTAGTCCTTAACTACAACCATAAGTGGCTGCTACGTCCTAAGGGACTTAATCTGTTTTCTAGTCTGAGTTCTGATTACACAATTGTAATTGGGTTCCTGTTACTTGCACAGGATTCTTAAATCTGTCTGATTAAACTGATTGTCATTTCACATGTATTAACAACAATATCAAATTAATGAAATACTGAAATAAAGGTGTAACACATGGCTTTAACTAGTTCATTTTATTATTATGTAATATCATGAGTGTCTGTACTAAGAATACTACTCGTATTATTATTAAAGTAATTGGCAATATAGCCATGAGTAATATCCCACTCATCTAACCTTTATTGGCTCTAACCTCACATGTTCTTTTTAACTGAAATTGTCCAACTTGTAATCAACACTTTTGGTAATTACCTGTAGTGGCATTGCCATTGATCAACTATCTAAATATCAATCAACTCTTATCGACTTTTATTTTATAATATTAATTTGTCTAAATACATTTAAAAGAATTTGCAACTATTTGCTAAAATACTTTTCTTCACATTGATCAATTCTCTTATATACTTAGGGAAATTTAATCATTAATCTTGAGTGAAACCTATGATTCATCCTTCAAGTACTTATTCTCTTATATACTTAGGGAAATTTATAAGTAATGCTTACACTATCTCACTTAACCTTATTCTTATCTTAGGTGGTCCTAGCATTCCCTACAATTTAGAGTATATAGATTAAGTTGGAAATAGCATATAACAATGATCTAAGAATGCTAAATACACCCCTAAAATCATTGTATGAAATAGATCTGAAAGTGAAGCAAGTTATCCACCTAAAACACTTGATTTCTTCATTCCCAACACAAAAAAAAATAACATCACTTGAACCCTAATTTCTAATTTTCGTCCATTTAACCCTAAATGTTAATTATCCTCCATCAAACTAAAAATGAAAAGTTAAAATAAGAAACTAACCAATTTTGTAAGGAAGTTGATGAATAGAGATGAAATCAGCGAGGGCTTTGAGAGATAGAAAAGTAAAAGTTGAGGGCTGCGAGCGACAGAGAGAGATAAGGGAATAATGATTCAATAAGTTAGAGCTTGGAATTGGATTTGGATGCATGCAATGCAATATGTTGAAGAAGAAGAAGAAGAAGAAGAAGAAGATGGATCGATGGATTATTCTTCCTCTTCTCTGATCTGATCTCGTCGGGTGGTGTGAAGGAGAAGAAGAAGAGAGAGAGACACAGAGAAAGAGGAAAAGAAATTATGGCTTTTGGTTTTCCTCTTCTATTCTAATTCTAATTCTAATCTAATAGCAGCACACAGCAGCATTAGCTACCTATCTTTTTTTGTTTTTGGTAAATCATTAGCTACCTATCTATATACATAGCATAATCACCAATTTGCCCTCCATGGATAAACAACGGTATTGTCCGTTTGATCCGCAAAATATAAGTATTGAACAGAAGAGTATATAATAGTATAAGATAGAATAACATAAGACAAATGTTTAAGGTATTAAACAAATTTTGTGTTATACAATCATTTGGCAGACAACAACTTATTTTGATATTTTAAACAATTTATGCAAAAGACAAAAAATTGTCCTGTGGTTCAGTGAAGGACAAAAGTTTTAGTTTTTATCTAGTTCATCGGCCCTTAGTTTGTCCAATACTAAAAACAATTTTAAAATCAAACGTAGTACAACTGAAGTTGTCATGTTCGATCCTTTATTTTCTTAGCAAATCAAACACACTCGTAATCTGATTCTCAGCTAGAGCGGGTAATTAATAAAATGTATTAAATTTATTTAATCTAAAGAAAAATGTAATTTGGTGTCTATTCGTCTTTTAAATGTACCAAACCATTGCATATCGATATCGAAATAAAATCCTTACATTTGTTGCCAATCTTGTCACAAATCGATCTCGAAATATAAGAGGCTTGCATTGTATATGTTGGAAGGGCTGATAGAATCGCCTCTGTCAATGTAACATGACTAGCAAACGAAAGGTTTCTTATTTTCCAATAACTCATATGCATATCGATTTTAACAAGAATGGGTTGAAAGGTATCTTTATTAACTCTTCGATGGATTACGGAACCCCAAGATATTTTCCTATGTCATTTGTTCTTCTGAAACCCAGAGCTTCACTTATCAGGATCCTTACATTCCAGTGTACATTCTTTGAGAAGAATACTCGAATCTTGGCAAGACTAACTCTTAGACTGGAGCCCCTGCAAAATAAATCAAGACAAGAGGATATGGCTGCTACTTGATCCATAGTAGCTTGTGCAAATAGGATTATGTCATCTGCAAAAGCTAAGTGAGATCACTTCGGGTCATTGGACAATAACTTGATAGGCTTCCATTATTTGTCTCCCATAACATTGGTAATCATATGAGATAATCTTTCCATTCAAAGAACAAATAGAGGAGGAGAAATATGATCTCCTTGCTAAATTCCTCTAGTAGGTAGCGAACCTTCGAATATATTCACAAATGTCTCATTTATTAGTTATTTTGTTCTTCAAATCTATTTTTGGCACTAGTGCAGAAAACACTTTTTACTACTGTCCAAATGCACCTTTTACATCTGGCTCCGGTCAGTCATAAACGCACGAGTCATAGTAAGTTGGACACTTTTTACTACTGGCTCTGTCAGATGTAAAAGGTGCATATTTTACATCTGTTTCTTATTTCCGTCAGATGTAAAAGGTGCAAGTTTCAATTTTTTTTAAAATTAAATTGGACTTTTTACATCTGACGTGCCATTTTCTCAGATGTAAAAGCCTCCGTTTTCACATCAGTCCAAATTATCCACAGATGTAAAAGGTCCACGTTTTTTTTTTAATAAAAATCCTGCATTTTTTTTAAATATCCTGCATTTCTTTTTTTACTCATATGCTAGCATCGAAAGTATAACTTGCAACAAAAATAACCCATAGGCCACTATCCAAAACATAACTTCACAACAAACACCATCCAAAATTAAAAATCAAGAACATAATACTACAAATTCCATAGCATTCAACCTCCAAATTAAGGCAAATAGTAATGTAATTGATACAACCATACACCATCCAAAATGAAAATCAAAACAATTCATAACACAATAACTTTACACAAACCTAACTCCCTTTTTAAATCAAGATAGTTCACCACACTAACATGACTAAAATGTCAAAGCCTAATACTCACTAAATTAAAATCGCAATGTACAATAGCACCATACATCCCTTCCTAAATTGCAGCAGCAACACTGTCATCAAAATCAAGTAAGTTCACAAGGCTTAAGTGCTCCTAAATACCAACTTACCAAAACTCATTGATGGCTACTGCCTACTTTCGATAATTTTCTTTTTCAAGCTGATAACTTCCTTTGCGAGTTCAAGCACTACAATACAAGGAAAATGCCACCGATGAAGCCTAGCTCTTAGAAAGAAAAACGCATCGTTACATGCTCTCTAGGAAGCCAATGGGACTGGACCACCAATCTGAGAAAGAGCAACTAGTTTTTCTTCCTTCCCTGCTAATGAACCAGCTCCAAGATAAAGACTTAATATGACTCACCATCTCATTAACATTAGCAGAAGCACATTTGAATAAAATTTTGTTCCTCCAACTTCCAATAACCCACATTGTCATTTTGTTCCTCCATCTCATACATTCAAGAACAAAATGACATTATGATTAACTAAACAATCTAAATAACACTATTTGGTATACTAATACCTTGCAAAAAAATTGACCAAATAAATTTTCATTGGTTCTAGTTTACATTAATACGTACCATGAGCAAAAGTATGAAAAGGAAAGAGTAGCAAATAGCAGCTTGAAGACACAAAAATTCCTAGAATCAACACATTAAAAAAAAGTTAACATAACCTTTATATAGGGAGAAAAATAAATATCAAATTAATTATGCAATGTTGTTTCTTAAAAAAAACGTTAATTATGTAATGTATTATCATGAAGTATCATGTCTAGTGTTTTTGCTTCATATAGCCTTCTAGATTGTCTCATTTCACCAACTATCAATTAGCCAAACAAAAAAAATATACAACTATATAGGTATTCTACTACTTACATGATGTATGGCCACTAGGAAAGCTTTTGTATCCTTCCTTTATAACTGACTTTAATCCCATTACAAATAACATTGCCAGTTTCTTTATCAAACTCTACACAAACCAAAGGCAAGAAAATATGATGGAACGAGAGTAGTCTTTTTCAATTTAGTTCTTGAAGGAAACTCATGTTTGAATCAAGCATGAGTTCAATGGAGTTGAAGTTCACTAGCACAAGTCAAACCTCAAATATGTCTATTTCACATATAATCCTTAACACTATTTGTCTATTTCACATATAATCAGAAGTATGAGACAAAAATTTGGCCAATAAAAAGAGTGAAATACTCACAGTCATGATGTCGCTAGCATACATAGCCAAAGGATCATTTTTCTTTTCACCTGCAAATGTCAAAGACAATGAAATAATTACTACTACAGGCAGTAACATGCAATAATGCAAAAGGAAAGATATGCAGATGCTTACCAATTTTATAAGCAACTGAGGAGCTGCAGGGGAAATCAAGATATCACAACGAAAACAACATGCCAAAGAAAATACAGAACAACGCGACAAATATAGCAGCAAAAAAGGAGGAGTCACACCAGATTTACATAATCTTCCATTCCAAAACCCACATAAGAACAAGATGAAGAAGCATAAAAGATTGAAAATAAAAATAGAGTAGAAAAGAATAAGACTTAATAACAATCAATTATAATCACAAAAAATACTAATACTACAATTGAGTAATTGTTGCTACTAGTTACAATTTTTAATAAAGGTTATACTACTGAACTTAGTTATTCCCATATGCATTTGTCCTAGCATTCACTAATCATCTTTGCCACCATTTCATTAATCATAGCTCTTTGTTGTTCTTCCTACATTTAGAGGGTAAAGTTAATGTTATACTACATCACTGGGGATCAATGGCCACAATTTATCTATGTAGAAAGTAAAAGAATGCTTAAAACAAAAGGCAATGCCTACACATAAATGTTACATATCTGAATACCATTCTGAACACCTAATCCATAATAATAACTTTATATGATTAAAACAATCAAACCTGAACAGAATGGAGAAATTAATCTCCTTAAACACTCAAATTTAAGTACTATAGTCTTTTTAGATCGCAAATAAAATACAAAACAGAACGTACAAAAGGTCTAGCTCACAAATATGATCTCCCCTCCATATTTAGTTACCAATTCCAGAATGATAACTTTAATAGTCTTCATACTCAACGCAGTAACTCCCTCTGAAATAAATATGGTAAAGAGTGGAGAGAAAGTAATGGATTAAAGAAATTCAATAGCACAAATCAGTACAAGTAAAATTTATATAAAAACCAGAAGTTCATATTAGGTAGTAAGAGCCAGCTTCTTTTCAACAATGGGTCTGTAGTTGGACCAAGTTCATATTAGGGACACCCATTTTCTTACTGGCTTTTTGAAGCCAAACAGTCAATTTCATACAACATTGAATCTCTTATAGCTAGTAAAAAAAAATTCCTTTAAGTGTGCCAATTTTATCATAAAAGTACAACTGAACTATGTCCTCCATTTTATGATTGTAAGCATTGATATGGTGCGGCACAGAGAAATAAAAAGAAAGCATGGTAACCAGTTCCACAAAGTGCTTTGTTTATATAACACTGAAACAAACTTAAAAAAATACCAGACAATGAAATAAAAACTAAGAAAACATAAGCAGATCTGAGAATAGAATTAGTACCTGTTTGTGTTTCGATTTGTTTCACTGAGCTTTGATTCGGGTTTAGTGAGCCTTGATTATGCAATTGGGGATTGGAATTTGGGATTCAAATATCCATAAACTTTATAACAGAGAACCCTAAAAAAACGCAGTCACTATGAAAAAACGCAGGAACTTGTAAGAAACAAAACCATAACCACAAGATGCATAAACGCAGGAACACAATCAGCACCATAAACGCAGGAACGCAGTCAGCACCATAACCACAAGATGCATTTAATTTTATATACCCCAAAACAGATCCTATTGTATATAAATTCACAACAAACTTTACTCACACACAAGAACTTGTAAGAAACAAAGTGCGGCGTACCTATCGATTGAAAGTGAGAACGAATCCGTCCGATTGAAAGTGAGAACGATAGCGATTGAAAGTGCGGCGTAGCTGCGAGTGAGAACGATCGAACTGTGAGAGCCGTCTGAGTGAAGAACGAATTGGTAGATGATAGCGAGTGAACGAATCGATTCTGTGAGCAACGAATCCGTCCGATTGAAAGTGAGAACGACAGCGATTGAAATTGCGGCGTAGCTGGGAGTGAGAACGATCGAACTGTGAGAGCCGTCTGAGTGAAGAACGAAGCCGTCTGAGTGAAGAGTGAACGAATCAATCGATTCTGCGAGTGAACGAATCGATCTGCGTAGCTGCGAGTGAGAGCGATTTAGTCTTAGGGTTCGTGATGAAAAGGAATTTGTGTTTGTATTGTTACGCTTAAAGTACTTTAAGAAAATAAAAATAAAAATAAAATACATTTTAAGACTTTTTACTACTGAGAATAATATGCTCAGATGTAAATGTATTTTAGACAGTTTTCACAATAATTACGGGACTGCCACCGTGTTACTTTTTACTACTGGAATATTATAGTTAGTTGTAAAATGTTATGTTTATTTGTTTTTTACTACTGGGAAAATTGAAATCAGTAGTAAAACGTATTCCATATATTTTTTCACATCTTGTATCTTTTCCGCAGATGTAAAAGCCTTATTAATAGATGATATTTGTACTAGTGTGGGTAGCCAACTTATTATGAATCAGAAAAGTTGTTTTCTAATCTATGAATCAAATCTTATTATGAATCGTAAAATATACGGTCAATAAGAAATGGCACCCATTCCACCCCCGCCCACACCCATTCTACTTAAAAGGGAACGAAAGTAACTAATCTAATGCTTCAAGTTTGTGAACCTAAATTAAGTTTTGAAAGTTTGATTTTGGCTAATTGTAACCCATTTGAAGAGGGAACGAAAGTAACCCTAGTGGGCCTTTTAGAAATCGGCTCGTCTGACCTAGTCCTTTCATGGACCACACCTATAGTAGAACTTATACCTTATGATTCAACGATGTTCACTATTCGTGTGAATTAGGATTCATGCCCAAAAGAGATATGTGTTTTGGTATATATCAATTGCACTCAACATCATTTCGAATTAAGATATGGGTCAGAACATCCACAACCCATACATAGATTAGGAAACTCATTTTTGCCCTTTTAAATTGGGTGACAAATTTGGAAACAATTTATAAGGGTTTGCATAAAACATAGTCTATTGTTTTTGAAACATTGTCATGAAATTTATCGATGATTTAATAAAACACAGAAATAGAAAGGGGATTCAACGAACCTTTCCAATTCTTAAAGGAAAAACATTGAAAATGGTGGTGAGAGAAAGCAAGTGCATCATGGCCAAAAACTCACTGAAGCGACAAGCAATTACGACCATTTCTAGCCAAACATCTTGAGCGACCAAATCACATAAATCCAATACCAAATCACACATGCTAAAGATCGCACAACATGATGGTGAACACAAATCACTTTCATCAATGTCTCCTGACTTCCATAACTCTTAAGAACAACATATAACCAAAATTTCCAAAACAAACAGATCCAGGAAGCCTAGATCTGATGTATAGAGGCCAGGGGTGGTGGAAGTTGAGGTGAGCGAGAACAAAGAAAACTCGTTTTAGAGAAGGTAGAAAGGGTTCCGTATTCTAAATTACAATTAATATTTTTCATTCATCAAATTAGGATATTTCATTCTATTTCACTATATTCCAGTCTATTGTGTAAATCCAAATATATCATAAATTCATATAGAAGTATTAAAAAGGGTATCGAGTATACAATTTTATTTAAGTAATTTATATTGTACTAAGTATATAATTTATTTTATGTACTTATTTTATTATCAACTCAAATTATATCTTTTTTTTTCCTGTGTTGTGTGAACTTTCAAACTGCGCCCATATTGCTGACTATACCATAAATTTATTATTTTATGTTTTTTATAATTTCAAATATCTAATTTCCGATCTTTGGATAGTCTAGAAATCTTAACCCAAAGTCAAACCCAAAAATTTTAGGTATCTTCATATCTATCCAAATTTCCAATAAGAATAAAAACTAAACTTCAACATATAATTGATGGGGTTCAAGTATCTCAATGAGGTTCTCGTATTTCCATTTGCCCCCACACATGAATTTGAGTTGTATATGGATAAAGAAATTATATTTTTTTTGAACAAAAAAAAATAATTAAAAATGTTAAAATTCCAAAACTATTTTGCTTCAATAATATAATTTTTTCAAACAAGAAAAATAGAGAAAAACACCTGGACTAATACCCTAACTCATGTGTAATATATATATATATATATATATATATATATATATATATATATATATATATATATATATATATATATATATATATATATATATATATCTGTGTGTGTGTGTAAAATATAATTTTGATATAAACGTGACAAGTTTAGCGTTGAAATAAATATCTTATTTACCCGCTCCACAACCATCTTTTGAAATTAGAGATAAATCAAACCCAAATTCAAACTCGGATAAATCAAACCCAAATTCAAACTCGGTCAATTTAAATTTTCTTTGTCATATTGAAACGAGTTTGGATGAATACCCACATGTACAAATTTTATTTTCATGCCTAATACCACTCTTAAATAATTGTATTGTTTACCCAAGAAATGATGACGTTGCATATGCAATTGCATAATGATGTATTCTTCGGTACATATTTTATTTAATGTGTACCAATACACTTGCTGATGTAGACAATTGTGACAGCTTCATAAATAATGTTTATTAACTTTTCTATATTAAATACTATTTGTAGTCTTATTATAATTATACACCTCAATAATATACCAATACATATCTAACTAAGATGTATGCTGAAATGTTCAGCATAATACCGAAATAGCACCCATGAAATAGTACTTCATATTTCCAACTTCTACTTTGCTTTCAACCAATGATAACTCAGCTTCTACTTTGCTTTGAGAGTTGAAACCATCAACTTCTCCAATATCATAATTAAAACAGTGACTTTCGTTTTGTTTACTTCCTCTAGTTCTTGTTATAAGAATTCTTTTAAATTCATAGAATGTTTAATGTATATAATCCATATCATAGACTAGATATATTAATAATTCTATGAACCTAAAAATTTAAAATTTTCTTATAATAAGAACCAGGGTAGTAATAAATCTCTTGGATCTAAACAAGGCTGAGGTATGTAATCAATCTTGGATAGAGCTCTCCGGTGTCTCCTTATGAACCTTTGACCAAGTCTGTCTCTTGGCAAACTAAAGTTCCTGAATTTCTTGTAGGGCCCTCTAATGGCTGATTTGTAGTAGTATTAAGTTACTACCCGTGGGGCTGCTTAATCAAGCTGCTGAGTTTTTTTTTTTTTTTGTTTCAAACAGTTAAGGCATAAAAGTATAATAACTAAAATTTAAATCGAAATAAACATTTCATATATAATAAAACCTACAGTGTCAAAAACAAAATGGAGAATACTCCATTTTACTGCGAATAAATATGCATTGTAAACTACATTGTAATAGTAGCAGTCTAGAAATCAATACTTGTCCACCTAAATTGCCTCAACCCCATATAAAGTAATTTTACATGGCTTAAAGACAGAAAAACAAATTTTCTGTCAATTAGGTTCCAATTTACAAAGTTGAACATCAAGTAAATCTCCTACACTCCATTACTTACCGTCATTGACAACCCGCTAGTTTCCATCAACTTGTCTATTATCTTTTGTAATGCTGGAGCGCTCACAACACAATCCTTATCTGCAAAGCAGGATCTACCTTCTTCAGCTGCCTTACAAAGCTGTGGATCTAAAGGAACCTTACCAAGAAAGGGTACATCCATCTCATTGCACATTTTCATTGCTCCACCACCACTACTATCAAATACTTCACTGCAGGCAATTAAATTCAGCATTTCAGGCGCTTTTTCTCTCATATATTCCGATATCCACTCTGTAACATCTTTCATCTCACCATTATCTGTAATCTTCATAAACTTTAAATTTGAGATGGGCTGGGACAGACCACTCATATTCTCTACAACCCCAAGAACTTTCACTCCAACTTTCTTGCAAAAATTCACTTCTTTTTTCACATCAATAAGAGAGACTTGTTGAGGAGTAGTAACTATGATAGCACCATCTACATTACCAGCATCTAAGCATTGAACAATTGAAATGTGTTCATCCGAGGTTCCAGGTGGAGCATCAACAATTAGAAAATCAAGTTCACCCCAATAAACGTCTTTTAAAAACTGCTTGATAAGCCCATTTTTGCGAGGACCTCTCCATATAACAGCTTCATCTGGATTAGGAAGCATGAACCCAATTGACATGACCCCAAGATTAGATTCCACATAGACAGGAGACCACCCAAGGTTGCTCTGGTGTATCTCTTGACCTTCTAGGCCAAGCATCTTTGGGATGCTAGGACCACAAATGTCAATGTCAAGAAGACCAACTTGAAAATCCCTTGCAGCTAAAGCAAATGCCAGCTGGGCAGAAAATGTGCTCTTGCCAACACCTCCCTTTCCAGACAAGACCAATATCTTATGTTTCACAGTGGCCATTCTTTCTGCAATGGCAACCATATCTGCAAAAACAAAAGAAAAATACAATGTGACCAAAATTCTAAAACATGAAGGAAATTCAATTGCTCAACATCAAAGATAAAAATATATCAAGAAAGCAGGAATTTCCACTTTGAAATAATGGCAAAATAAAAGGAGAATATTTCGAGGTTCTAAAGTATTCAGTTTCAGAGGAAAAACATGCAGATCAAATATCTTAATCATCCTTCAAACTCTTGTAATATAAATTATGTCCGGCTAATTCTACAAGCCTGGTGTCAGTGGAAGCGTGATGAGAGACCACTAAAATGTGAAATGTAATTCAGTTCATAGTTGTTAATCACTCGTTGATTGCATAGCATAGATAAAAAAACCCTATGTCCCTCCCTATTCCTTGGACTGTGCAGTGAATGATATTCTAATACCTTGGAAAAATTATGTATGATGCTGAACCACAACTAAGCTAGGTCCAAACTAGAATTAGAAAAATATGTAAAAAGAAAATATGAAAAGCTGTTTGATGCAGAGCAGTGACAGAATGTTGTTTGATGCAGTGTGTTACAAACATCTTGTTATAAATCAAAGATACACTCTGTTTTGAGAATTGTAGTAGGTATTCATAGTCAGTATCCAGTGAACACACTAAACACAGTTTGAGTATTTTAATATGACCAGATGGCTTAAATCGATATAAAGCTCTTGGATAAAGAGCTGAAGCAAATGCTCTTCGATGCAAGACTAATGCAAACACCTTGTCACTAAGCATGGATGCATTCTATTCTGGGACTCTCAGGTATATGCTCAAAGTCTATCGCCCTCCCACATGAGCAACACGCTAGCTATGGTTTGGGACTTTGGGTATTTTACTACGACCACTTGGCTAAAATATTTATCTTGTAAGGACCCACCCAGTGAAGTCTACTACCTAATAGGAAATCTACTTACTCTCTTTTAGTGTGTTGTTTCTTATTCTTTGACATTGTGCAGGAAAATTGCATCAAAACAAAACATGATGCGAACTTCAGAAATTGAATAAATGATCAACACAAAACAATACCCAGTATCCAAACAAGGAGTAATTATTATTATTATAAGTACCAGGGTCAGGTCCTTTAGGAGCAGTGGCACAAATTTGCTGATTTGGGCATCCTTCACATGCATCAGATTTTCCAGCAGAATCAGACTGAGGACCCGGGCAATCTGTGTATGTAAATCATATTCATTGAGAATATATAGTAGCAAAGCAAAATTCGAAACATATATATATATATATATATATTAATTGATACTACATACGTTCGTTGGCATCCTGAGGTATATCTCCGTTCTCCATGGAATCTCTTATATTTTCTGTTGAAGAAAAAGGAAAAACAAAAATCAATTACTACTATTTATTTTAGGGTTGAAGAAAAAGGAAAAACAAAAAGCAATTAGCAAACATGAAGAAACATGCTATGTTAACCGATTATTATTAGTTTATAATAAAGCAAGCAATTAGCAAACAGTTTCTTATAATAGAACGGAAAATCATGTAGTAGTAGTAGTAGTAAATAAGATGAAAAATAAACAAAAAAACAATCACAAGTTTTCGATGAAATTGAATCAATATATGAAATTAGAGAGACAGGGAAAGTAATTAACGAACCTGTTTGTGAGTGAACTCTGAAGTGAGGCGGCGCGGCGGTGCGCGGCGGTGCGCGGCGGTGCGTGGCGGAGGAAAGGAGAATTAATGAACTCTGTGATTGTAGAAGCAAGCAATCGCGCGAGAGAGAATAATTAGGGCTTTTTCTATAAAAAAAAACACTGGAAATATATAAAGAGAAACTAAATTATTTTATTGCTTTTGACTGATAAAAAATCTATGACTAATTTTTTCTTTTTCTTTTTTCTATTAACTTAAATTTAAGTTTCATGTTAGTCTCTTAATTTTTATATATATATTTGTTTTATTTTAATCTTTTAATTACAAATATCATACAATTTGGTCGTTAAATTTTTTTGTTTTATTTTGATCCATTTAGTTATAAATGTTAGACAGTTTGATTTTTTAAGTTACAAAATTTAGTCTTTTTATTAGAGACTAGAATATTCTAATATTTGTTTAAATTTAGTCTTTTTTCGGTGGAGAAAGGTCGCTTCAAACCTTTCTTTGTGGTAGTCCAACGGATCAAATTAATATTAAGAGAGGATTAAAACAATGAGATCCTCTAGCTCCTCTTCTTTTTCTCTTGGTGGCCGAGGGGTTGGGTGGCCTTATGCGGAAGGCGGTGGAGAAAGGTCGCTTCAAACCTTTCTTTGTGGGGATGGGGCAAATGCCAATCTCCATTCTCCAATATGCGGATGATACCTTGTGCATAGGAGAAGCGACGATTGACAACTTGTGGGCTATTAAGGCGGTTCTTCGTGGATTTGAAATGGCATCGGGGCTAAAAGTTAATTTTTGGAAGAGTTGTTTGGTGGGAGTAAATGTTTCACTTGATTTTCTTCAATTGGCTTCCGGTTTTCTTAATTGTAGAATCGGAGGAACCCCTTTTATTTATCTCGGTTTACCGGTTGGTGCCAATCCACACTTGGTATCCACTTGGGCACCAATGTTGGAGGTTTTGAAGAAGAGGTTGGGATCTTGGGGGAGCAAATATGTTAGCTTGGGTGGAAGGATTGTGCTTATAAATGCGGTCCTAAGTTCGATACCGATATTCTTTTTGTCCTATATGAAGATGCCGGTAAATGTATGGAGAGAGGTTGTTAAAATCCAACGCAACTTTCTTTGGGGAGGTGTCTCCTTGAAGCGTAGGATTAATTGGGTGAAATGGGTGGACATTTGTAAACCTAAGACGGAAGGGGGATTCGGGATTCGGGATCTTCGGCTTGTAAATGTGAGTTTACTTGCGAAGTGGCGGTGGAGTTTGCTTATGGAAGGGGAGGAGGTGTGGAAGAATGTAATAGTTGCTCGTTATGGACACCATGCCATCGGAAATATGAATTTGGAAGATACTTTGGGTGCCTCTCGTTGTTCTTCTTGGTGGAAAGATTTGTGTCGGGTGGATAGGGGTGTTGGTTGGTTTAATCAAGTTGTAGCTAAGAAATTGGGTAGTGGTAATACAACTCGCTTTTGGGAAGATGTGTGGGTGGGTGATCAATCTCTTGAGCACCGCTTTCCGAGACTTTTTAGTATTTCGACCCAACATGATGTGTTGATTCGGAATTTGGGGAGTTGGGTGAATGGGGTTTGGAGGTGGGAGTTGCTTTAGAGGAGGAATTTTTTTGTGTGGGAGGAGGCATTATTTCTTGAGTTGGAACATGTCATTAATAGTGTTGGTATTGAGGAAGTGGATGATAGTTGGATTTGGAAGCCAAATGTGGAGGTGGGATTTACGGTGAAATCTTTGTATGATCATACTCATGAGTATCTTCACCAAGTACTTTTGCCGCAACATAATTTCTCGCAATTTGCCCAATTCGCGTTTAAAAATATTTGGAGGACCGTGGTTCCATCCAAGGTGAGTGCATTAGCTTGGCAAGTGTTCTTGGATAGAGTACCCACTAGAGAAAACCTTTGCAAAAGGGGTATAATTCACTCGGGTGAAACCCTTTGTCCGCTATGTGGTAGGGAGTTGGAAACGACTAATCATTTATTTTTACATTGTTCATTTGCGGGGGCTGTTTGGTATGCTTTGAATCGGTGGTTAGGTGTGGTGGTGGTGCTCCCTGGGGAAGTGATAATGTCTTATGGCCAGCTGGTTGGTAGTGGGCGGAACAAGAAGATTAGAAAGGGGTTTTCAAGTGTGTGGCTAGCTTTTGTGTGGACGATATGGAAGACTAGAAATGACAAGATTTTCAATAATGTTGACGGTGATGTGGAGGTGGCGCTAGAGTGTATTCAACGCATTTCTTGGCAATGGTTTTTGAACAAAGTAGCGTTAAACTCTTGTCTTTTGTATGAATGGATATGGGATCCCGGTGATTGCATGCTTAGGTGACAGGTTTTGCGCTGGTAAGGCCTTACTGGGACTGTTTTTGTATTGCTGGTTCGGGTGCTTTGGTTTTGTTATGTGTTGTTCATTTTGTTTGGCTGTTAGATTTATCACTTTTGGTATTTTCTAGGTGATAGGGTGTAATTGTTGGGTGCTACCGTTGATCTGTAATGGTATTGCTTATCTACCTGTACATTTCTTTTCCTTGGTCCCTGTGTACGTCTTGTGCATAGTGGGTTCCTTAATAAATTTCATTTTGATGCTAAAAAAAAAATTATAATATTTGTTTTGTAATATTTTGAAGTTATATAATTTAGACAATTTAGTCTTTTACGAAATATCTTAATCTATAACTACAGATAAAGAGAACTCATTTTTTTTATGGTGAAAACTTTTCATAATGACAACACTACCTTTGACACCATACACCATATAATAACTTCAAACTGCTATGTTTAAAATTGTGACACATCCTCAATCTCAATTAAGAAAAAAAAAAGGCTCTATGCCTAGGGGTGGCAAAATGGGTCGAGCCCGCCGGGCTGACCCGTTTGACCCGCAATTTTTGACGGGCTGGGGTGAGGTTTTCGGCTCGCTACCTTAAGTTGGCCCGCCCCGCCCCACCCCACCCCGTTTTTTAGCGGGCTTAAATGGTGCGGGCCTAAACGGGGGCGGGCATGCCCGTTTTTCCACCCCTTTCTAATATTTATCATTTTATCTTATATTGTAAGGAGTACTTATTAACTTAGTTGATGATTTGTTAATTTAATTAAGCGTAATTATAAAGAATTGTTTGTTAACTTTGTTAACTTTGTTAATGTTTCTTTTAGTTTAATTATTTCTATTCTCTGCTGCAATTTTCTCTTAATTATCTCTATTATAGTATTATTGTTAGTTTAAATATGAGGTAAGAATTGCAAGGAATTGTTAAGTTATTATAATTCAACATATTTAATATTTTTTTAACATTGAATTGTGAAGTTGTAATTCAAATTGTAAAAAAAAAAAAAAAAATTGGCGGGCATGCCCGCCAACCCGCAACCCCGCCAATAAACGGGCGGGCTTGAATTTTGAACCCGCACACCTAAGTTGGCCCGTTCCGCCCCACTCCGTTTTTGGGCGGGCTTAAATGGGGTGGGCCTAAACGGGGCGGGCATGCCCGTTTTGCCACCCCTATCTATGCCACATGTTAATAGACCAATTTACTTAACCGCATATAAACTACAACCAAAAACAAATACTACTTAAAAATATAAACTGCATGCATAATATGGTTTCATCCTAATTCACTTTCTTTCACAACGGTTTCTAAAAAACCAACCGCTGCATACCAATGATATCTTCCTTTTCACACTTTTAATTTCTACAAACTGCACACCATCGGTTTCATTATCCACAAATTACAAATTGCAATTGCTGCACAATCCATTTTTCTCATAAACATTGCTTCTAAAACACATCCTTTAGAAGGTACTTAACTTACATATCTTCTACCATTTCTCCTCTTTATTACATATCACCACTTTCAATGTTAGATCTAGATCAACATAGACAACCTTTTGAAAAACCATCACCATAGAAAATCTCTTCTCCATCTTCTCTACGAACGCAACAAAAGAAAAATGAAGAATGGAACACCTCCGGTGACCACCGCACCGGAAAAGTGAAGCAATTGTGCCAGAAAATTTGGTGTTTTTTTTTTTCTTCCTTGGCTTGTTCGATTTGGTATTTTTTTAGTGTCCAACTATTTAAATTTGTGTTTCTCATTCTCATATTCTTCATCTTCCTCTACTGTTTTTTTTAGAGTGCTGGACTACTTTTTATTTAGAACTAAAACTTATTGTCTTAGATTAATATTGGATCTTATGTTTGAAATACGTTTTTTTATTTTTATTTTTCAATTCATTTTGGATATGGAAAATTTGTTTCAGTTTCCATTTGACAAAATAAAATAATTATTGAATCTTTTAAAAAAAGTATAAAATCTAAAAAAAATAAAATGAAAGTCATATATATTAATGTAGTAAAACAAAATGCTACTATTCTTTAAAGGTTTGGATTTATGAAATTGATTATGTTATTATAACCTCATCTCCTTTCTTTTGTTTTTTTTTTCTTCTTTCCACTGCACCTGCAAAAATACAGAGTTACAAATGAAAATCATAAAAGTAAAATAATGAAAGTTGTTATTTATCAGGGTATGGTAGAATAAGAAAATATAAATATTAAAGTATACGTTGATGAGTGTTTAAGTGTCATGGAATGTCTATGCTTCTGTTTGTTTCCAGTTGTTTGGCCTCCGGTGTTGATTTTTGCGGTCTTGTGCTGTTGGTTACAGTGTTGGTTTTTTGTGATGGTTTTGTTGTTTTTACTTAAAAAAATCACCAATTTCTGCAGATAAAAAATATACTTTATAAAAACAATATTTGGAAAAAAATTAAATGAAATCATACCCACGGTTGCTTATCTACTCATTTATTTGCATCTTTATGTGTCCTAAAAAGGAAAAAAAAATTGCATTGATTAGTCAAGATGTGGATGAAAAATGAGATAATGATGAAGAGACAATAATTAAATAAAGTAAAATGATATAAAGAAAGTTAGATAATGATGAAAATAATGCAGAAAATATTGTTTAAGTCTTCCATGGATCCTGCAATGAAAGAAAGAATGTGTAATAGTAGTAAAAAAAATGCAGAAAATAATAATGGAACATATGAGAGAAGAGAAATAAGGTGAATGCATTGAGAGAAACCAGAAAATTGAATTTAATGGGATAAAATGAGGGGGAAATGGAGAAATTTGAATTTGTAATTGAGATGTGACATAGTGTAAGGAAAGCAGATTTTTTTTCTTTGACAGTGTACTTTTCTGATTGCTTTCTTTCTTTTTCTCAAATTTCACAAGACTAAAATGTCTACTGGACTGGACTAGGGCCCAAAAATAAATGGCATAGGCCCAATAGCAAGATGGCCCAACAAGACAGCCCATATTATTCAAAAGATCAAATTTGGCGGGAAAGTCATATTAACGGCGCCACCTACAAGCAGATGACGCCCTCGCCCCAGTTATAACCGTTCATATATGAAACCGCCACCATGATTTATTGTGCAAGAGAAGCAACCACCATTAACCCATGATTACGTAATGGACAAAGAATAACCTCCCACTACCAAACATGATCACGTGATGGAAGACATGGGTGGAGAACATGGCTTCATAGCAACAAGGAGAAACAATGCCTATAAATACTAGTTCTACATTATTGTAAGGGGGACAGACATATTTCTTCGGAAAAACACTTGTAAACAAGAGAGTTCTTAATACAAGTTTAGGTAGATCACATGGCTGAACAACAATTCAACCCCCTCTTGAATGACCGGCTAAACACAATCAATAATGGACTACCTCCTGGATTGGTATCCCCCAGAATAGGTGCTTCTCACCGAACTGGGTCAACAAATAATTCGTGTTATTTACTTTCTCATCCCCATATTTTTTGTATACTCAAGTTATCAATATCAACCACTAAAAGTTCACATTTTTTCAATAGACATGAATTATTGATTCTTTATACCCCAGATCATTTTTTTTATATAATATACAGAAATGCTGCACAATTATGGAGAATTACTCATTTCTTAGATACGGTCCAATTATTTATCACCCCCCTTATTTATTCACCAGAACATTTTGGCGCCCACCATGGGGCCACGGTAAAATGATTCCCAGCCTCAAGCTTATCTATGACACCATGTTTAAATCACATCTAAGCATCAAATTTAGAGAATTATCATACAAGCAAGCGGTTCGAGTTATGATTTCTATGTGATTTAATGGCTGCAAATTTTCAAAGAGATGGTTCGTTGCTCTTAAAGTTACAGATATAACCGCAAGAGAGATAAGTATCATCAACTCTTCTTATTTGTACGATGTTATAAATTTATGCAAGCATCATGATTTGAGATTAAAAACTCTTTGCATGAGATTCGTATGATATCATTTCATTTCAGATTCTTTGCATGCAATTTTGATATCAATATAGCATTTTTGTTGACTATCGCATGCATATGTGTGTATTTGGATCACACATCAATATTATTATCTTGGTCTATGCATGAATCGCTTGAATTTTGAAACTTAATTCTGTGTCTTGAACATTTTTTTTAGGCAAAGAAATATGTGGGCACAAAAGTTTGTTTGTATATTACGGTTATTAAGTATCATTTCAGTTCAAATTGACTTTACTTTTGTGTTATAAAATTGTTCTCAAAATGACAGATTATATGATTTATGATGGAGGAAACTCATTCTTTTGTTTATTGAAATGGTGTGTGATTTGGTAAATAAAATCATATTAGTTCTTGAAGGGTTGTGAGTGAAACTATTTTATGATCAGTTTTATTATTGGTTTTAACAACTATCATTGAAAGAGAATGAACACACATATATGTATGACGACTATGGTGAAAGCTAACACTTACTTGAAGCATGTTCTCCAATGACCGCCGCAATACAACTCAGTCTCGCAGCCAGAATAAACACTACTCCCCCGTTGTTTCAAAAGAAGGAAGAAACAGCCGTAGTTGTTGTGAATTCAAATTCTCCGACTCGCCAAACGGTACCATCCAACGTCGTCATCTCGCCGCAGATCAATTTTGGTGCTAGGCGACTTCTAATCCCGGTTAAAAGTTGCAATTTTTCAAGCACAATTGTTTTATATACGCTTGCTTATAATAATTTTAATTTGTCACAAGTACTATAGTCCTATTTTAATTATTAAGTAATTTCATTTTCTTATGATGTTATTTGTTTCATTCTTACATGTGCAAAATATTTGGAGCGCAACACTCTTTCAAGAGGCGATCATAAAAAACGAGGCGGACAAAGGGAATATATGAAACAATATCGGATCATTTTCCAGTTAATGCTCATAACCAGATGATATCGTTCCAAATTTTTGGCAAACTTTACTCAAAAGATATTACACAATTAATTTCACATGCTAAGATTAATTACATTGTGCATCTCTTCATTTTTATTGTAGATACGAGTTGATAAAGTCACCGCAAAAACTCCATTTGATAAAACACCACTTGAGATAAGACGCCAAAGGACAAAGCGCCATGTGATCGTCAGAAATTAAAATCAGGTTGAAAATCCTAGGCGTTACCCTTTAAACTTTTCAGTGAGGGGCGTCCAGAATATTAAAATCAGGTTGAAAATCTTAGGCGTTACCCTTTAAACTTTTCAGTGGAGGGCGTCCAGAATATCAAAGCATGGTTGAAAGTCCAAAACGTTACCCGTAAATCTTACGAGTTGGGAACGAAGAAAAGAAAAAGAAAATGAAGTCGAAATGCTTTGGCGATCACAAAAAAGGCGCAACGGTCCTTTGGGTCATCAGAAAAAGACCAAACAATCAATAGCAAACTCAAAGTTATGCAAGCATATGGCGTACACAACCAAGCAGATATGAAAGAAATCAAAAGCAATGACAAAGAAAACAGCCACTAAAGGGCGAGTAAAATCAAAAGGCGATCAAACGCCGTGATATTCAAGAGTGACGGAGGTACCCCATGTATTCCTTTTAATTATACAAATTTTTTTATCGCAAATCAAAATAACAAATGCAGGTAAGCCATTATACATATGTCGCCAAGGGCGAGGAAAAAGAAGAATCAGTTGCAAAAGGGAATATTTCATTGATTAGAGGAAATCAAGATACAACTTCAAAGATAACTACAACAAGTTCAAGATACAAATTCAAAGGGGACGATTATTTCCCCACGTCCTACCACTATCATCACTTCGCCTCTTTGAGCCTCGTGCTTGGGGGGCTGTGGACTGGACTAGGGCCCAAAAATAAATGGCATAGGCCCAATAGCAAGATGGCCCAACAAGACAGCCCATATTATTCAAAGGATCAAATTTGGCGGGAAAGTCATATTAACGGCGCCACCTACAAGCAGATGACGCCCTCGCCCCAGTTATAACCGTTCATATATGAAACCGCCACCATGATTTATTGTGCAAGAGAAGCAACCACCATTAACCCATGATCACGTAATGGACAAAAAATAACCTCCCACTACCAAACATGATCACGTGATGGAAGACATGGGTGGAGAACATGGCTTCATAGCAACAAGGAGAAACAATGCCTATAAATACTAGTTCTACATTATTGTAAGGGGGACAGACATATTTCTTCGGAAAAACACTTGTAAACAAGAGAGTTCTTAATACAAGTTTAGGTAGATCACATGGCTGAACAACAATTCAACCCCCTCTTGAATGACCGGCTAAACACAATCAATAATGGACTACCTCCTGGATTGGTATCCCCCAGAATAGGTGCTTCTCACCGAACTGGGTCAACAAATAATTCGTGTTATTTACTTTCTCATCCCCATATTTTTTGTATACTCAAGTTATCAATATCAACCACTAAAAGTTCACATTTTTTCAATAGACATGAATTATTGATTCTTTATACCCCGGATCATTTTTTTTTATATAATATACAGAAATGCTGCACAATTGTGGAGAATTACTCATTTCTTAGATACGGTCCAATTATTTATTACCCCCCTTATTTGTTCACCAGAACATCTACAATGCCCTTCAATTTGAATTTCTTACACATATTAATCACACATTGTAAAAGATTTTGGGCAAAAGACAAAACAGGTAAAACATGATAATAAGTGTGAGGATGAATCTCATAGTTTTAGCTCAATAATTTCAGTAATACCCTTAAGTTTTAGTACAACCAAAAAAAGTGGACAAAAATTGAGAAGGGTTACAATCGGATTTTAAACAGCATATTATTATCTTAGATTAATAGTAGATGAACTAGAATAAATACTCCGTAGCATCATGAAAGGAAAATCGAAGAGTAAAGGAAGACGACGCATTTTGACATTTTCTAAAAGAAATTTGTGCAACCTTGCACATAGCTATGTGAAAACAAAGGGTATAATTTGTTGTTTTTCAAAAGTCAACTATTCATAAAAAAAATAGATGTGTAAAAAATTTATAATCATCTTCAACATATAAGTTAACATAAAAAAAAATATTTATCATACAAATGGGCACGAAACGTGTCTGTTTGGTCCGCTTCGTGCCCGTCTAGTCGCTAGTATTTATAATTTAGGTAATTGAAGTGTTCAAAACTCATAATTTAAAAATCAAAATAAACAAAAAAAAATTAAGGGACTAAATTATCTCCGATGAAAAATGAATCGTAAATAACAAATCTTATAAATGAAAAATCACATGCACCGGCTTTGAGTAGTCAAAGAAGTAGGGCTGGAAATGAGTCGAGACGAGTCCAACCTGTCCGAGCTCGACTCGACTCGATAAGAATTGGTTTCGGCTAGAAACTCGTCTTGAATTCGACACGAACTTATTTTTCCGCTCGAGTTCGGCTCGTTTAGATTTCGCGAGCAGTTTGATTCAGCTCGTTAGGTTCAGTTCATTTTCAACTCAAAATTCAACTTAATAATTCGACATAATTTTTTTTCTATTTATTCTCCTTTTTTTATATTTCTTATTCTATGTTTAGTTTTAATAAATAAAAAATATAATATACAAGTTTTAGTATTATGTTTCTATTTTATACACATAACCAAAAATAAAACGAAAGGGTTGCTATGGTAAGGTTCCAAGATTAATTACATCGTTGTATTGTTGCATGTAGAGAGAGATATCTTTCACTAAATTTAGATATATCCTAACAGCAATGATCTAGCTAATACAAAATTGGCCCTCTCCAACAAACAAAACTCACAAACAGTTTCAACAAATTAACCTTCCTAATTAACAACATATTAGGTAATAACAATGACGATAATCTAACATGTTTGTTAGGTTATTGTTATTGTTATTACATTATTGTTATTACATTTACAACGCTTCAATGAGGAGGATATATATATGTTAGTTAATTACTTGTTTGTAAAGAAAGCTAGAGCCATTTCACAAAAGAGAAAGATAGCTATAGAAGAAATTGATCAATTAATCATATCATCATATAGATAAAATCAAATCAACTAATCATGTCTCGAAACGATAAGAAGCTTGGTGCAGGACGTGTGGTGGCTGTCGCAATTGAGAATAATAAAACAAGCCAACATGCAGCCAAATGGGCAGTTGAAAATCTTCTTCCCAAAGATCAATGTCTCTTTCTCATCCATGTTAGACAAACAACCAATTCTGCCACTTCCATACCATGTAATTCATTCATTCATTTGTTTCTACCTATACTTCATGTTATATTAAGCTCATTCATGTTTTGTAGCTTTCTAATTAATTCTTGACTTATTATACGACGGTGCATTGGGAATTTATGCAGACAATGGTGAAGTGAACGAAGATGCCATTGACAACGAATCTAAAGATCTTTTTGATTCATTTCGTGTCTTCTGCAATAGAAAAAATGTAAGGACGTACATCATGTTTTTCATTTAATTAAAAAAAAAATGAGGAGTACCGATAAATTGGTAATGATTTGTAACTGCAGATACAATGCAAAGAAATTTTGTTGGAGGAAACAGATATATCAAAGGCATTAACAGATTGCATTTCAAATTATGCTATCGAGCTTCTTGTACTAGGGGCATCATCAAGGAGTGGTCTTGTTAGGTACATTATAACATCATCGATAACAAAAATTATATTAAATTCATTTCAATTGTTTAATTACTTTATAAGATATATGTATATATATAATTAAATGTTGTGATGGTGATCAATTTATGACAGAAAATTTAGGACAACAGATGTTCCAACCACAGTTTCAAAAGCAGCACCAACATTTTGCACTGTATATATAATATCAAAAGGCAAAATCTCAAGTGTGAGATCTGCAACAGCTCCAATTCCAAAACCAGCAGCAATGATAGCACCGCCAACACCATCACGTAGTCATCAATTTCAACAGCCACATGCAATGCCAACTCGAAGTCCTGAAAGACAAGAACCTCAATTGACACGTAACTACCCACCACGACGTATGTATCCACTTTAATGTAGTATTAATTATTAATTTTCTTGTATGATCACAATGCACAACATTTTTTTTTTATTAATTGTACGAATGAATATACATAAACAGATTCATCAGAGAGGAATGCAACATATGGCATGAGCCATGGGCTAGATGATGAACAAGAAATGATGTATGTCGTTACAATATATATTCACTTCATTTAATCTTGTAGTTTTATATATATTAATATTACGATTCATTGATACTGACTAATGAAATGATAAAATGATCAGATCACCATTCAACAGGAGAGGACACAAAGCATACGAGTCATCGGTTCCTGATTCAGATATATCATTTGTTAGCAGTGGAAGACCGAGTATTGATTGAATATTCCCTTCATTGTATAGCATTGATGATCTAGACACTACTAGTTTTAGTAGTGGAAATCCCACCGGTAGGCTTTCGAGTGGCTCTGATTTTGATGCAAGAAGCAGCTTTGCTTCATCCTTTTCTGGGGGAGGAGGAGGTGGAGGACAAAACTCAATTGACTTGTCATCTCCTATGGATAACTATTCATTCAGCTCCCAAGGCAGTTCTGGTCCCAATTCCTCATCAAGGATATCTGATGCCGCCGATGAAGTTGAAGCAGAGATGAGGAGGCTCAAGCTTGAACTCAAACAGACTATGGAAATGTATAGTTCTGCTTGCAAGGAAGCACTCACAGCAAAGCAGAAGGCAATGGAACTTCAACGTTGGAAATCCGAAGAAGAAAAGAAGTTGGAAGAGGCAAGAGAAGGTGAAGGAGCAGCTATGGCCATGGTCGAGTTGGAGCAAGAAAAATGTAAAGCTGCACTAAAAGCAGCCGAAGCATCTCAAAGAATTGCAACATTGGAAGCACAAAAGCGAATGAATGTGGAGAGAAAAGGCGAAATAGAAGCAAGTCAGAGGAAGAAGGCAGAAGATTCTTATAGTTCAGTACATCACACTAGTGCCAGATATAGAAGATACAGTATTGAGGAAATTGAAGAGGCAACACAACAATTTTCAGATAGTCTCAAAATTGGTGAAGGAGGATATGGTCCTGTTTATAGATGTGAACTTGATCATACACAAGTTGCTATCAAAGTGTTGAAATCAGATGCAGCTCAAGGAAGGGCACAATTCAACCAGGAAATTGAAGTGTTGAGTTGTATAAGACATCCAAACATGGTGCTTTTGTTAGGAGCATGTCCCGAATATGGTTGCATTGTGTATGAGTACATGGCTAAGGGAAGTTTGGATGATTGTTTATTTAGGAGAGGTAAGTCACCACCTCTTCCTTGGCAGTTGAGATTTCAAATTGCTGCTGAGATAGCTACTGGACTCCTTTTCCTTCACCAAAATAAACCGGAACCGATTGTGCATCGTGACTTAAAACCTGGAAACATTTTGCTTGATCGGAACTATGTGAGCAAGATTGGCGATGTTGGTTTGGCAAGGCTTGTTCCTCCTTCTGTTCAAGACACTGTCACACAGTATCGCATGACGTCAACTGCTGGAACTTTCTGTTACATTGATCCCGAGTACCAGCAAACTGGCATGCTTGGTATCAAATCTGATATTTACTCACTTGGAATCATGCTTTTACAAATTGTTACCGCCAAGCCTCCGATGGGTTTGACTCATCACGTTGGTCGATCTATTGACAAGGGAACTTTTCCTGAAATGCTTGATCCTGCCGTTCAGGACTGGCCTATTGAACACGCCTTGCATTTTGCTAAACTTGCCCTTCAGTGTGCAGAAATGAGGAGAAAAGATAGACCTGATCTTGGAAAAGTTGTACTTCCTGAGCTCAACAAACTCAGAATATTCGCCGAAGAAAACATGCCTATGATGATGTTTAGAGGTGGTAGTGCAGCAACATTCAATCCCAGAGGTGGCAGCAACTATTTCATCAACTCTACATCTTCTACAAATCAAGTGAGTCATTTCATTTTATTTAATTAATTATATAAGATCACATTGACAATATCAAATTAATATTGAACTATAATATATATGCATGTTTTGTTTTAGGACATTATGAGTGAATCGAGTTCATCGTCTGGCATGTCCGGATATGAAAGTCGTTCAAGCACATCATCATTGGGGAGATTGTAATGGATAAGAGTATAGTTATTTAAAGTTTTCCTTTTGGCAGTTTGACAACATCGATCACATCAGGCAACCACATGCAAGTCAAGTTTATTAAGGTTACCTACCATGCATATGGATGCATGCATGATGCATCTTTAAAGAAATTAGGTATCCAACCAAAATTTGTACCATGAATTTTGTCTGTTAATGAAATCCAATTTCCGTTTTGTATTGTAAGTCACATAAAAGTAAAAGTTTGTCATATGATATGCTTCTATCGATCTAATTCTATATAGAAAATACTCCCACAGTCTCAAATATATGTTTCACTTTTAAGTCCTGATATAGGACACAAACTCTAAAAGCATAATGATCACATTTGGGACAACAGTGTATATGTCTCTTAGATGTTAGAAACAACTTAATTTTTACTAATCTATGGAAGAATAGCGAACATGTTACTCGACTACATTTAAGTATTTTCACAGTCAGAGCTTCCTGCAAGCTTGATTCTGAAGGCTACCGCTTCTGAAATCACCATCCAATCGATAAGTTATATAGCTTATAAGATGAATTAAATGGTAAAACAAAGGTAGGTTTTGGCAATTTTATAGTAAGGTCAACACAAAATGATCATATTGAACATCAGAGCTTAGAAACATTATTGATCAGAAACATGTGACTCCATGTATGGTGCAGGAAGCTCTATTTTTCTCTTATTTGAATTGGTACCGTCTTCAACTTTTAGTGTTTTTCTGAAATTGAACCAAACCAACTAGTTTAGTTTGGTGCAGTTGATCGATTTAATATGCTTCTTTTTTCAAACAATAAACCATCCTATGTATTCCCTTTCTTGGTGTATTTGCTACTATAATTTTTTCAAACTATTACTTTTTCAAACAAACTATTTGATGCTCTCATTTTCAAATAACATCAAATTAAATAAATCTATACAACATAATCAAAATTAAATAAATCCATAACATACTCAATGATGATAGTATATCATTAAATACATTCATCTTGAAATTAAATAAATTCATACAACATACTCAAAATAATCATAATTCACAATCAAATACAAATAAATTCATACTACATAGTCAAAAGGATGATAGTTTACCATCAAATTAAAAAAAATAAAAAATACAAACAACATGAAATTAAGTTTACCATCAAAGTACAAATGCTAACAACAATTAAATTCCAATCCAATTACAACTTTAGCCGTCAATTCACCATCCTGAAATAAATTGGAATAAACACATAGTTATAAGATAGAACATTGAATTCATTTCCAATTTGAATAGATAAAGTTAAATTTAACCTTAGATTGCTTTCATCGAATCATTAAATTTAGGGTAAATAGGTTAATACCCCCTGCAATGTGGGCGAGTTTTCGTTTTCCCCCCTATAAATTTTTTTTTGTGACTCGCCCCTTACAATGTTAATTTTTTTTTTCCTAATTCATTTTAGGGGGGTAAAAGCCAACATTGCAGGGGGTAAAATGAACTAGGAAAAAAAAATTAACATTGCAAGGTGCGAGTCACATGAAATTTAACCTTAATGGACTACATAAGGTTAATGATATATGTTGGTTGAGTTCATCGGTTCTGCGATTTTTAAAAATCGAGAACCGAACCAAAAAAGATCGTTTTTTTCAATTTGGTTTGGATTTTCAGTTTAATCGGTTTTGTCTGATGAGGTTACACCCATGATAACACGGCTCAAAAATCTTCAGTATCAACATTTCATTCAAAAAAAGGGTGCTAGATTAAAATTTACTTTTTGATACATTATACAACAGATGAGAATATCATGTCTTTCAAGTCAATAGCAAATCGGTGTAAAAATCATACTTCACCATTGGAAAAAAATAAAAAATAACTAGTCACAATAATATACTACTTCATAAGGACCTGAAGATGAATTAAAAAATAACATAAAATGGATGTACAGAAGAATATAAATAGGAATGTGTAAGGGTGAAAAGATATATAACTAAAAGACAAATTATACCTGACAACTCTACAATTTTTTTTCATAAAAAATTTGATGCATCATGTTTAAAACCATACATTTGAACCATAATGATCCACTTATAATTTTATGTACCTTGCTCCGGTTCAGCAGATTTAGCATATGAGAGCGCTTCCTCTTCAGGTTCAGCAGCGGCTTTGGAATGTGAAACGAGAACCACTTAGGACGTACATCAGTGTCCACGTACTCTGGATGATCTGCTAAGAATCTAAAAACACAAGCACCGGGAACAAAAATAAGAAAAATGAAAGTCAATGTTTAATAATAATGACGACAATAAATCAATTAAGACACGGTAACTTTCAAGGTCACATTGCAGAGATAGTAAAGCAGAAGCAGCAGGAACATACTTCTTGACCTCGACCTTTGAGCGCAATTTCTTGCCTGATGGGGCTACATAGTATCTGAAATATTAAAAAAATCAGAACAGTCACAAAATGTTCACAATAATGAATAGAGAACAGTAGTATTGTATCATTGTATAAGGTTTTGTTTCTATTCTAATAACAGATAAAAAGAATCACCACTAATGGATACATACATATCTGCAAATTTGCTGCATCCTTCACCTCTGCACGTACCTCCGTCCCAAAATATAAGAACTAGTTGACCACTGCACGTACGCAAATGCACAATTTTGATTACTAAAATCTTTAATTGTCTATTAGTAAAAATTATAAAAATTTAATATTTTGAAAATACTCACCAAAACAAATCAAACAAGATCTTATATGCTAATATTTACATCTATATATTATTAAAAAATACGGTCAAAACAAGATAAATGAATAGTACATTTAGTCAAAGTAGGTTTTATATATTGGGACGGAGAGAGACAAATAGCAATGATATATAAAACCTACTTGGCTACTCCAAAAATATATAAAACCGTATTTTTGGAGTAGCCAAGTAAGCGATATACTCTATATATTGTGAATTTCAAAATAGCAATAACACAAGAAAGAAACAAATGGAAAGAGAGAGCAAGTCGTGCCAAAGAGAGAGTATTGCCTTCAACCAAGATAATAAGACCAAAAACATAGAATAAGAGAAGAGACAGTACGAATCGATATGTGGGTGGGAAGAATACAAAACTCGTACCTAGGAGGAAAAGAGCACCCAAATCATTAAGTTCCGGCTGTAAGTTTGTGCACCTAAATTAGGTTTTGAATGTTTGATTTCATTTTGTCCCATTTAAAGAGAGAATGAAAATAACCCTATTGGGTCTTTTAGAAACCGGCTCGTGTGGCATGGTCCTTTCTTGGGCCGCACCATAGGATTGTTATCTTGTGATCCAACGATATTCATGATTTGTGTGTATGAGGATTCATGTCGGGATTCATGCCCAAACGAGATATGTGCTTTGATATGTATCAATTGCCCTCGATATCATTTCGAATCAAGATACGAGCCACAATGTCGCACAAAAGTAACAACATTGGGAGCAACATCCACAATCCAAACAAAGTTTAGGAAACCCATTTTGGAAACAATGTAAAAGCTAGCCGAAGTTCAAACAAAGATTCCACATGACAAAGCAAAAATATCCAAAATTTAAATACTATTTTGGAAAGTATATATAATCCTGTCCTGTGAGTATGCAAAGTTGAATATGACAAAAAAGAGAGCAGGACCTAAATTCTCACCTAGCTCTAAGCATAAGGGAACCAAGTTACTACTAAATTAGAATAGTACTACATCATAAATAAAGGTATTATAACATAGATAAATGACAAGAAAAAATATCCAATTTATGGTTTGGTTTGAGTTTAAAACTGGTTTACTAGAGATTCCACTAAACACATAGCAAAAACAAAATGACACCCATTTGAACCAAACACAGATCAACACTAAATATGTGTTTTTTAGAAAAATATAAGCTAACACTTTATTGACAAGGTGAGTATTGAATAATTCTGAATGTATTTCCATTTTGAGTGAGGAAAGAAGGAATTGATGGATATGGTAAAGATTAAAGAAAGAGTATTATTGGAGAATTGAAAAGAAATTGACCTGAGAAGATGCACGGTGTGACTGAGCAAAAAGGTAACATTCTCATGTTGAGTTGAAGGAATGAATGAATGAACACATGAGCGGTTTTCAAAACAATGATTTTGGAAGATTCACCGTCACCGGACCCGCCGCACACGCTTGCCATAGCTCACCGTCTCTTCGCCTCTTCTTTCTTCTCTCAATTTTTGTTTGTTTTTATCTCACTATTTTCTTCTTATGTTTTGGTAATTAAAACATCTCACTATTTTTTTTTTCTTTCTGAAAAAATAATTTCGGATAGTTATTTACTATTTCATTAACAAAATAAACGTAAATCATTAACTACCTATTTTAGATGGTTTCAGAAAATGATATTACATAATGTAACTCTACACAAAGTTAATAATAATAATATTGTGGAGCATTGTTAATAAGTTACTCGTGGGTCCTACGAAATGACTAAAATACTCTTATGTGGTTTAAGTCACGTACGTTAGGAAAAATAAGTAATTTTGAAAAATAATGTATGTTACTTAAGTCACGGATATTATAATTGTAGGGTGTTTTTGGAGGGTGTCCATGGCACAAGCAACGAACAGAAACATTTTGATCATTTCGTAGGGCGCGCCCAAAAAATGGCAAAAATAATAATCTTGTTAATATGAATCTGACCCGGATGGTAGTCTGGTGGGTCAGGCCCAGACCCATGTCCACTTTGACAAAGAGGTAACAAGTGTGAGTGAAGAAATGAGAGAAGAAGAAAAGAGAGAAAAAAAACAAAGAGAGAGAGAGAGAGAGAAGAAGAAGAAAATAAAAAATGGGTGGAGGAATGGAAGCAAACAAGAACAAATTCATCGAAGATTGGGGAACTGCTAGAGAGAATCTTGAACACAATTTCCGATGGAGTCGTCGCAATCTTCTTCTTGTTGGTATCTTTGGCATCGCTGTTCCCGTTCTCGTCTATAAGGGCATCGTCAAGGAATTCGTAAGCAGATCCATCATCCATCTTCTTCTTCTTCTTCTTCTTCTTCTTCCTTTTATTTCATTTTTACCATACTTCGTTCAATCACGCGATTATGTATTCAATCTAGTTAGTATTCATTTCATTTACCTACAATTCATAATTTAGGGATAATATTATAGCTTTTTAGGTTTCTCATTGCTTTCATTTTCAAAATTACACCTTCAATTTCTGCCATCATGATAAGATTTAGCGTCTATGTAATGTACAATCTCCTAATTGTGATTCAGTCAGCGCTTGTTATTGTCATATTCACTTGGATAATTTGATTTTGATTATTACATAAGTGCTTATATTGATAAAAGCTTATGTATAGCATAAGCTTTTTTTTATTACAAAAGATAAAGTGAAGTTAAATTGTCTATGTATAAGCTATAAGCTGTTTTTATAAGCTATTTTGGAGAGGTTATGATGAGATAAGCTCCTGTTATAAGCTGTTTGTTATGTTCTTTCAAACAGTCTCACAATGTTAGGAGATAAACTCAAATAAGTAAATCCAAACAGTCCCTAAAGTTGGATTTTCCAGCAGCTTTTATGTTTGTGTTAATGTCTAAACAAAGTGAGCATGGTTGTTCTGAATATGTGTGTAGACAGTAATTTTATATGATTGCTTGAATTATTGGTTGCAATATCTAAATTGTGAAGTTGAAGATTGTGATGTTGGATCATGGATGCCTGCTCGCCACATTGTCTATATATAAACCTTGTTATTATCTATCTACAGTAAATTGAAAGTTGTAGCCTTCATACATGATAATAATGATTTATGTTACTGAATTCTTGAACTTGGACCTTCTTCAATTCAGTGTTGTAAATGTTGACACTAGGAATTTGAACGAATCATTATTGTTCTGTGATACGCTATTTAGTACAAAATATTGTGAAATGGCTATAGCACTGTTGTGCAGCGGAATTTGAGCAAACCTCTATTTTTCTGCGATTTGCAATTGAAAACTGCTTAAATTCATCTTGGTTGTCTTTTGGTGAACTCCTTTTGGTTCAGTTTAAAATCTGGTCTAATCGTTTAGTTGTAATGTATTGTTAATTTTTAAATGATGTGGTATGATTTTCAAACCATTTTGTTTTTGAACCTTTTTTCATGTTTGTATGAATGTTTTTCTTTGAACTGAGACATTTTTTTTTCTAATGATTACAGCATATGCAAGATGAAGATAATGGTCGACCATACAGGAAGTTCAAGCCTTAAGTATGGAAGATGTTTTTGTAATAATCAGGGGTTATGAAAGTTAAACCTTAATGAGGCTACAACATGTACTTTTTCTTAACTCGCCAAGGGTTGTTTGTTTATGTAATTTGGTTGTATCAAACCACTTCATGTTTGGCTGTCTTCATTGATATTTCTGTGATGTTAAATTGCTATCGTGGTTCAAAGCTAATAATATATTTGGAAAACAAAAGCATGAGTTTTTGAGAAAATTTTATATTATAGGAATAATCTATTAGATTGAATTTGCTAGGTGACTGCAAATGGTGGTGCTCATATTCTTGCAAGAGTATTAGCCACCCCTATTATGTTCCTCGTAGTGACTTCCATTGTATTTTTTCTTTCTTTCTTTCTATTACTCATACTATTAGTGACGAAATGTTTTGATTTTGTATGAGTGAAAAAATATTATAAGAAATAATGAACATGGAGTGGAAACACTTCAAACCATGAAATGAATTATTATAAATCCAATACCAACATGATAAATAGGCCTATCACAACGAACTAGGAGCTTTTAGCTAGTACTACTTTCAGAAGCTTAGATTGACTTATAATATGCAGCTGAGAAATATACATATAACAATGGAAAAGAGGATGTAGGAGAGTTTTTTATTTTTAATTTTACAAAAACAAACTAAATTCATTTCAGTAATTAATTAGAAAAATTTCAATACAAATAGGAGGTAAATAAAAAAATTGACGATTAGCTCAAGAATTGTTTGTCCTTGTGAAAGTATGAGCAACTAAATTTGTTTTTGGCTCTATAAATTATACCACAAAGTTGGAATCACTCTCAAATATAACATTAGACGAAACTGCACACATTGTATAGCTTTAAGAAGGCTTAGATAAACTATTAGAGTTAAACCTTCATTGGTTGGGCATAAGATGGGAAACCATGAATCCAGAAAGAGTTTCTTAGCAAAATAAAGTTAGAAATTGATGATTACAGTATCATTTCTCTAAAATAATAATCAACTGAAGAATTGGACATGAACAAACAATATTAGGAGGAAAGCCGCCCGCCCACTTCATAGGAGACAATCCACGTTTCTTAATTAAGTGAGAGCTAGAAAACAATTAAAAGTGGGATATCCACGATTATTTTCAACTAATTTAGGAAAGGAAAATTAGTGACTCCACTAATATACATTATTTATTTATTTATTTATTTATGAAATGCACTAATTTACATTGATAGATAGATAAGAACCCCACTACTTACGTGAGAATGTCTAGAGCTGAAGATAAGTGATGAATTAATGGGTAAAATGATAGTGATAGTAGAATTTTTATATATATATGGCCTTGATTGACTAATAAAGAAGAAAAAACACTAAATCAATTTGTCCAGTGAACAACTGACAACACCTTCAGCCAGTGATCATCTTTACTAATTATAAGGGATTCTTGTTTAGCCATGCAATTTGCAAATTGGTAAATGATAGTGGAAGCATACATATTGACATATTATTTTTAATTAAAACAAATACATCTATATATTATTTTGAAAATACTCACCAAAACAAATCAAACAAGATCTTATATGCTAATATTTACATCTATATATTATTAAAAAATACGGTCAAAACAAGATAAATGAATAGTACATTTAGTCAAAGTAGGTTTTATATATTGGGACGGAGAGAGACAAATAGCAATGATATATAAAACCTACTTGGCTACTCCAAAAATATATAAAACCGTATTTTTGGAGTAGCCAAGTAAGCGATATACTCTATATATTGTGAATTTCAAAATAGCAATAACACAAGAAAGAAACAAATGGAAAGAGAGAGCAAGTCGTGCCAAAGAGAGAGTATTGCCTTCAACCAAGATAATAAGACCAAAAACATAGAATAAGAGAAGAGACAGTACGAATCGATATGTGGGTGGGAAGAATACAAAACTCGTACCTAGGAGGAAAAGAGCACCCAAATCATTAAGTTCCGGCTGTAAGTTTGTGCACCTAAATTAGGTTTTGAATGTTTGATTTCATTTTGTCCCATTTAAAGAGAGAATGAAAATAACCCTATTGGGTCTTTTAGAAACCGGCTCGTGTGGCATGGTCCTTTCTTGGGCCGCACCATAGGATTGTTATCTTGTGATCCAACGATATTCATGATTTGTGTGTATGAGGATTCATGTCGGGATTCATGCCCAAACGAGATATGTGCTTTGATATGTATCAATTGCCCTCGATATCATTTCGAATCAAGATACGAGCCACAATGTCGCACAAAAGTAACAACATTGGGAGCAACATCCACAATCCAAACAAAGTTTAGGAAACCCATTTTGGAAACAATGTAAAAGCTAGCCGAAGTTCAAACAAAGATTCCACATGACAAAGCAAAAATATCCAAAATTTAAATACTATTTTGGAAAGTATATATAATCCTGTCCTGTGAGTATGCAAAGTTGAATATGACAAAAAAGAGAGCAGGACCTAAATTCTCACCTAGCTCTAAGCATAAGGGAACCAAGTTACTACTAAATTAGAATAGTACTACATCATAAATAAAGGTATTATAACATAGATAAATGACAAGAAAAAATATCCAATTTATGGTTTGGTTTGAGTTTAAAACTGGTTTACTAGAGATTCCACTAAACACATAGCAAAAACAAAATGACACCCATTTGAACCAAACACAGATCAACACTAAATATGTGTTTTTTAGAAAAATATAAGCTAACACTTTATTGACAAGGTGAGTATTGAATAATTCTGAATGTATTTCCATTTTGAGTGAGGAAAGAAGGAATTGATGGATATGGTAAAGATTAAAGAAAGAGTATTATTGGAGAATTGAAAAGAAATTGACCTGAGAAGATGCACGGTGTGACTGAGCAAAAAGGTAACATTCTCATGTTGAGTTGAAGGAATGAATGAATGAACACATGAGCGGTTTTCAAAACAATGATTTTGGAAGATTCACCGTCACCGGACCCGCCGCACACGCTTGCCATAGCTCACCGTCTCTTCGCCTCTTCTTTCTTCTCTCAATTTTTGTTTGTTTTTATCTCACTATTTTCTTCTTATGTTTTGGTAATTAAAACATCTCACTATTTTTTTTTTCTTTCTGAAAAAATAATTTCGGATAGTTATTTACTATTTCATTAACAAAATAAACGTAAATCATTAACTACCTATTTTAGATGGTTTCAGAAAATGATATTACATAATGTAACTCTACACAAAGTTAATAATAATAATATTGTGGAGCATTGTTAATAAGTTACTCGTGGGTCCTACGAAATGACTAAAATACTCTTATGTGGTTTAAGTCACGTACGTTAGGAAAAATAAGTAATTTTGAAAAATACTCATATTCTTGCAAGAGAGAAGACTTGTTTTGAAACTAAATATAGTAAACTTGTTTTGAAACTTGTGTCGTCAAAGTTTTAAAAATGTAAAAGATGATATTTTCAATATAAAGTTTTTTTTTCTTTTAATTCCTTAACTAGTGCCTAGCGTGACCCTTTTTGTTTTAACTAAGAAAAATACCTTGCTATTCAAAATTGAATAGAAATACGGGTGTTCCGATCCAGATAAAAACAGCAAATTATTTTCAAAAAATTTGAAAATCGCAAAAAATTGAATTTTTTTTAAGGTCATGCTAACTAGTGCCCCCGGGACACTAGTGAAAGAACTAAAAAGGGAAAATTTTATATTGAAAATAACAATATTCATATTTTAAATATGTTGACTACACAAGTTTCAAAATTGTTATACTATATTTGGTATCCTAAGAAAGGAAAATGCTAAATAGTGCCTCGGGGCACTATTTAGCATTTTCCGTTCTTTTAATGAGTTTGGATATTTTTTTTGTTGTGAAATTTGGTGTATCAGATCGAATTTTGGATTTATTTTTTAAAATCGATTCAAATTAAACCAAAAATATTTTAACACTTGTTTATCTTTTTATCAGTAACATATAATATTATATTTTTGCATTCATTTATATATTTTTAATATAATATTAATATTATATATTGCATTTATTTATTTTAAATTTTATTAATACTAATTATTAATTTAATTTAATCTACTTTTTTAACCATAGGGAAAAATATATATGCACCGACAGTGTAAAATAATTTTACACAGTCACCCAATACCAACCATGTTTTCCGCCACGTCACCCCACTACACCCCACCTTCTTAATATACATGGCAAAATGATGATTTTCTATTGGCTGATCGTGTAAAATTATTTTACACCGTCAGTGTATCTCCATTAAACTCTTAACTATATCACATGTCTCAAATATAATCGATAATTAATTATTTCAAAATATTAATTTTTATTATATTATATTATATATTACTATATTTGACGATAGTAATATTTAATTAAAAAAATTATAATTTGTAATTTTGATATCCAAACTAGTGAAAATTAAGTTTTATGCTATTTTATAAGTTCAAACTAGTGAAAATTGAATTTTTATAAACTATTTTATCATAAACTACCTTAAAAAATTTATAATAATACATAAAAATTGCATAAGCTATTTGCAAAAGCTCAAAAATAAGTTAGGCCAATATTGGATCGAGTCAATATTTTCTTAACTTGTCATTCAAAACTAAATACTTTTATTGTATATTTATTTTCTAATTTGGCCAATTTTTACATATATAAGTGACACATTTTTTTATATTATACCAGTATATACAAATTTGTTTCTACCATCTTACTATTAGATTAACATATTGATCTAATGATATAAATCAAACTTATGCATGGTGAAATTGAAATACTAATATACTTTTCAATGATCATTCACGAAAATTGCTTTGCATAAATTCTGTTTTCCCACTTACATGGAGGATGGAACTAGAATATAATCATAGATTTGACGACTCGATCAACATTAATACAACAAATTCTGATATATGTGTGAAAACAATTATATACGAATTATATATTAAAAATGTTTGACAATACAGCTTTGTTAGATTAAACACTCTAGATAAAACTCTGTTATCCGAGAATCAAATCAACTAAACTTTTCAAAAATATTAAGTTTGAATTTGGTTCCAATTAACAGGTATCTCCCACCATACACAACATTTTTACCTCTAAGGGACCACAAAAATATTGATGTTAAGAGATCAGACCAAAAGAGTGTAGTGGAGTATCTTGTCTTCTCTCAACTATGTTACTTGGTTATTTTCACTATTCTCATTTGCATCACTGAGAGACAAAGCTTAAAAGATGATCCCCTCAACTTCAATGTCTTCAATATCACACTAGAAGTCATCAGGTAAGCAACTTTCTCTCCAATTATCCTTTGTGCTACAATATTTTTGAGATATCATTAATTAATGCTTACTAAATTCTCCCATACTCTAGAATAATATTTTTCAGTAACAATCTACGCCGCTAATCCTTTTTGAATGACAAAATCAATCCTTCTAGAGTAAGCATATTAGAATCGTGGTTTGACATAACTCATGTTCGGTTACATATTTTTCAATATGCAACTCTTAGTACCCCCACTCATGCCTAGAGCTGAACATGGTATGTAATCGTAAGCATGACCTGATTGGTTCAGTAGTGAAAATTTGACAATAAATGGAACAACGAATTTCAGATATATTTTAATACCATATATCTTAGAATTTCTTAGGTTGAGTTAATTCAACCATAGAAAATTAATTTGTAAGGTGAAAATGACCTCTACTTATAAACTCGATCATGTTCAGATTTTATCTTATTTAATGTAGAACTCTTAACGAGTACTACTGTTGAGAGTTATTCTTTTATATTTTTATCGATATTAATTATTTCAAAAAGGTTGGTCATTAATTCACTACACCAAAAACATTAAGAATTTGGATGTTTTCTAAATATGGACCTAAAAAGGTGAGCATACCACTTTTAGTATAACACCATATGCTATTCTAAATTTTTATGTATAAAATCCACTATTTTGTTAAAAATGCTAAAGGTTCACATTTTGAAACTTTTATTAGGCACATATTATAATCATATGAATTTAAGAACTATACTTAATTAATATATATGCAAGGTATTAATGGTTATGATTGTGATGAAATGAGATATGCAGTGCTTATGGGAACGTAGGGTTCTCAACAGGATATAGCTGCTCAAGGCAATTGAAACCTGATTCAATGTGCAAAGATTTATGGATTGGATTTTCGGGTAGATGGAGTACCAAAGGGAAGTTTATCCTTATTTTGGTCATGTTTTTTGGGAGGCTCAAGAAATTCAATATAAATGGAGGCAAATCCTGGCACCTGTCCTAGCATATAATATTAAGCTAGCATATGTATGTGTGTTAATTAATCAATTAATTGGTATGTTTTGTGCTCAAGCACAGCTGCATGTGTTGATATATATATATATATATATATATATATATATATATATATATATATATATATATATATATATATATATATGGAGATGGATCCGTTGACTCCAGGAGTAAGTTTCCATTGATTTACTCCGTTTAATAACTCGATATCGGCATTACATTTCTTCGATCCAACCGTTGAATTCAAAGATCTCATTGAGTAGATTAATTCCACAAATTTTTATAAAAATTCAAAATCGTTTGATACTTTTTATGAACACTTTAATTGAACGTACGAAAAACTTTTAGAAAAAACCGTTGAATTTCAATTCTAAAATACATAACTGTTTTTTTTGAAATTTTACAAAAATTTGTAGAGTTGATCTACTCAATGAGATCTTTGAATTCAACGGTTAGATTGAAGAAATATAATGCCGATATCGAGTTATTAAGCGGAGTAAGTCAATGGAAGACTTACTCCTGAAATCAACGGATCCATCCTCATATATATATATATATCTTAAAATATACTAAAGAATTCCAGTATGTCATCTTTCATCTGTAAACAACCCTTTAAAACTTAAAAAATTGAATAATTGTTTGATGTTTATTATCTTGTGCATGAACAACTGTTATAGGTAAGATTGCAGCGAAGTAAGTCATGAATTTTGATGATCTGAATTTCACGCCTTCACACAAATACCAAAGGTGACAATGAGACGAAAGTTCGGGAGACAATGAGACGAGTGATGAAGCTGTTGTCTGCAAGATAAGTGTTCACACCTTTAGATACCTAAGCCATGTGAGAATTTGAGCCAAATATTTCCACGGTATCACCAATTTCTTTCGATATACTATGAGAGTACCGTGCACTTGTTTATTTTCTAGAACTTTCTTTAATTCTCTGCTGACTGGTTAATTTAATTGATATGCATTGAGGCAATTGTTTGTTATAACCCAGAGCCTTTCAAGCCACCCTTTATTATATTATATCCTTTGCTAGCCAACTTTGAGTCGTAAAAAAAATTAATTATCCCTTTTGTTTCGGCGACAAACCACGATATAAGCCCATAGATCAGAAAAACAAATAAATTATCCTCTTTGGAGTTAGGTAATAGTTCTCTAGTCTTGGCAACAACAAAGTTTGGGGTTGTTCATGGAACTAACAACATCTTAAGTTTGGGGTGAATATACAGAGAAGTTCTCTGAGAGAACTATCACTACAGAAGAAAAAAATAAATAAAAAAGAGACCGGAAAACATTAAAAATTCCCTAAAAAAAATAGTCTCTTAAAAAAAAGAATGAAAAAAGTAGGGCAAAAGAAAAGAGCCAAAAGGCAAAAGAAAGAGCCAAAGGGCAAAGTGATAGAAAAGAACCACACAAAGACACATCCAGTTCTTAATATCTGACATCAACACAAAAAGGCACCCTAAGGAATAAGGTTGAGTACACAAAAGGAAACAAAGTAGAACTTAACTCCAAGTTTAGCTTACTTATCCCAAAAATGTTCTACCTTGACCCTAGCCACGTTATAACCCTGAAAAGACCTCTAAAAATGCATGTTTATTAAATTCTGGCTGGTTGCTTAGAGTCCTTGCAAGCCTATGGTAAAATGGCAGGTTGTACGATTATTGAGAGTTACTCTTTCAAGTTTGAGCGAAAATGGCAGAGAGAAAAAAGGTTGAACACGGAGTCTTGCAGGCATTAGTCCGACTCGCTACTATCAACGTCTCCCGAACGTAGCAGGACTGAGCATGAACGCTGTGGCAAGAATCAACGGTACCATTACTGAAATGATATGCAAGGTTGTGAAATTCCTATCATCTTTATTTATCTCTTAACTCGCTAACGATCTTGTCTGACAACATGTTACTTGAGGACAAGCAACCGTTTAAGTTTGGGGTTGTTATAACATGAATTTCTATAGTATTTTAGGTAGTAATATTAGTAATAAATTGACCAAGATAAGCACAAATACGAAGAATAACCTACAGATTCGAAGAAAAGCATCAAGACAAAGCAAAAAATACAAAAAGACAAGAAAAAACCAAAAATGTGAAGATTTGTGTTGTTCATCGTAGCACGATGGCTTTCATCGTGCCACGATGGAAGCTGCTTGCTGGCCAAGACATCAACAGAAAAAATCTGAAGAAAATCTGTTCATTGTAGCATGATACATGTCATTGTAGCACGATGACCTTACTTGGCGACCAAGCTGATGAAACACACATGATTAGTTATAATTCTGAACTAAATCTTCCCATCGTGCTACGATGGACCCATCGCAGCACGATGGCTGAGGCCCATTTAGAAAACTATAAATAAAGCTCCCAAAACATTATTTTATTCATTCAGAAATAGTAGAACACTCTCTACTATTAAGGAGGTGTTCAGAGGAGCTCTAAGTGTAACACCCAAACCCATAATTATATAAAATATGCTTTTATAAAATATTGCTCGAGAGTACGCAACGGAGATAAAACTTGATTAATAAAAGACTTGGTTCGAGTATTACATCGTACACATAAAGGTTTACCAACAACTTAGTTAGTAAAACAATTATTGTACAAAAATAAGTTTGTAAGAAAAATACATCTTTAAATACACTAGAAATAAGAAGCAAGACTCTAAATATACATTATAGAAATGATCCCATCCCCGTGTCATGATCAGAGCAGAGCTTCACCAACGACTGGGACACAAAATAACCTGAGCATCTGGATCCCAAATCCAGCACATACACAAAACAGAGGGTTAGATAATATAACCATAAAAGAAACTAAGTACAAGCACACACTTAATACTTAGGACATAGCATGATCATGTCTAACAACTCATTTCATAAACAAATATTAATCTCATATCATTCATATTTCATATAAAGTACAATGCATCATAATAATATCACATTCTCAATCAATTATCAAGTATACACATCATCATCAATTATCAATCAATTATTACACATCTCATAATACGCTCAATCATAAGTATCACATTATTCATTCATTCACAATTATAATGAAAAACAATGACAATTACCAAATACCAATTAGAGTGCACAATTACCCTAATGCAAACTAATGTCACAAATCTCATGTCATGTCACCCTAGACATAACTAAATGCATGTGGTACCCGCATCAAATTAGGATAAACATATATCCATCGCATCAAGTCAGTTTTAAGTCATGGGGGACTTCGCATCAAGTCAGTTTTAAGTCATGGGGGACTTCGCATCAAGTCAGTTTTAAGTCATGGGGGACTTCGCATCAAGTTGACTCATGAATGCATGAATGTACACATACCATATAATGATGATACACTAAACATCTACTCATGAATAATAGGCCGCTCAACCCTATTACTCCTTCTCAATTCGCATCAAATTCACATCATCATATCATCATTAAGGTATACATTCAAGCAAGATACAACAACACACTCATCTTCATAAAATATGAACATCATAATTCATCATCATTAATGAACTTCTAATCATCACACATCATTAGCTAATTATCTATCGTCATCATTAACATAATTTCATCTCAACATACTCATAAATCATAGTTAATAAGCATGTACGATAACACTTAACATTTAAGTTAATCATAAGTTATCATTCTCAATTCCAATCAAACATACACATATAAGCATATTATCATCATGATAACTCAAGATTCAATCAATCCCAAATCTATAACATGTTATAAGACCAAATCTAATCATGTTATACACTCATAATCATCATGCAACATCAAGAAATTTCTCAAAATCAGGTCATGGTCGCTGGGCGACTACCTGCGAAGAAACAGGCTAGAAAAGGCAGACAGTTCATCGCTCAGAGCGAAGCCTGGCGACGTCTGGTCGCTGGCGGTCGCTACTGGTCGCTGGGCGACCACATGAAATTCTGGGTTCGCGAAGAACACATGAATCCTCGCTTGGAGCGACGGATTGGTGGCTTAGCGACAAAACCCAGATTTTCATGCTCTGCTCTCGGGTTCACATAAAAATCACATAAAAGTCACGAATTTCATGTTATAAACTTGTAAAGCTATCACATTTAAGCACACATATCATATATAGACTTAAAAGTACAAGTTCTAACATCATCAAACATCATTTCATGATAAAAGTAATGATTTTCATATATTTATTCAAAACTTCATAACAACATAAAATCCTTCACAAACATCTACAAATTCCCATTTCAAAACCCCAAGATTCATAATTTCATATTGTAATAAGCTCAATAATCATTAAATCATGCAAAGGTATCATTTTTATTCAATGAAAACACCCACCCAAAAGAAAAGAGTGTAGAGAGTTTGGGAATGGAGAAATAGACATTCTCCCCTCTCTATGCTCACTCTAATTATATTATCTAACCTCATACCTTAATAAAGTTGGAATCTCTACTCCACCACTTGATTTCCTTTAATCTACCATGGCTTATTCTTTATTTGATCTTCTCCTTCATCTCTTTCTCTTCTCTAAACCTCCTTCTCTTCTTTCTTTTCTTATCTCTCTACCTCTCTACCTCTCAAAATTTATGATAATAAAATCACACCACTACTCTTCACAAAACCCTCCTATATATAACCCTAACTTAGGTTATATGAAATCCCTCAAATACCCTTAATTTCACTACTAATTCCACTCATAATCCCAACTTTACTATTACCACAAATTCTTGTACTATTTACACAAGTGCCACTACTTTCTCTCCAAGACACTCTATCCCTTTAAGATAATAACCAAAGTGTCACTCTTATCTCTACACAATCCACTAACTCACTAGATTACCATATTACCCTTAATTCTACCACACACTCTTATTCATTCTAATTAAGTCCAATACTCATAAAAGTCCATCATCAACAAACATAAATGCAACAATTAATTAATACATATAAAATATATCAATTAATATATACAATTAATTAAATAACATCAATTAATCAAATATAATAAAATATAAGATTTGGGGTGTTACACTAAGGACATAGCTTTCTCCCTTTACGGGAAAGTTATCTCAGCAAGATATGTTTTCTTTAGACTTTTATGTTTAGATTATTCTTGTAATTTAAATTATGTAAGTCTTTTGTAATAGATGCCTTAGGTTGTGGTGGAGAAGATGAACTCCCCTATGAATATTTGGAGTCTGTGATTGAGTCAAAGTTATAATAAATCATATTTCAGTATTATGTTTGTAATTTACTTTCTCGCACTTTAACAACGTATTCTCGTAATCTGGCCGGATAAGCGGGAGCGCCCATAGAATAAATGTTAGGGTTATCTTTAATATTTGTCCGGAACTAGTAGTAAATATGCTAGGTGAATAGAGACGAAAACATCCTGAACTAGTTGTGAACTGAACAATTAGAGGAGGAATTAGGAACTAGGTGTGAACTGAGCACTTAGAAGCTGAATAGCCTGAAACTAGGTCCTAAAGGCATTGGATGGGTGAAGGATATAATGCATGTATAATGAACAACTCACCTCGTAATTAGGGTATGTGACACATCGAGGTTAGGCTCTCATAGGTACATTAGTTATTAACGTAGGAAAACTTCATATACATAGGGTAATGGTAAGGTATTACCATAACAAAAATAAAGTCACCGCCGAATAATAATCTGAAATACTATGTTATACACCGATTATGCCAAATATGAAGAAGGGAGCAAGTCCAACCACCATACATATCATCTATATTTCTGAATCACTATCTTTAATTTTCCGCAAGTATTTCGCTATTTTTATTAAAACCTTTTTCAAAAACCAAAGCGATTGCAAAACCACGAACTTAAATAACGCTAACGATACATTGGCACAATCCATGTGGATAGGAACTCATTCTAGACACCTAGAGTGTGAATTATTACTCGATGACAGACTGATGCACTTGCCATAATGCAGTCAATGGTTAAACTGGTTTTTTTTTTCTTTGAAGGGTTTGACCCGTAGATAATATGAAGCTATGGAATGAAGCTTTGATCGTGAATGGTGTATGGCCTGGAAATGATTTTACCAGGCCCCATAGTGGGCGCCAAATGTTTCTGTATAGAACGGAGGGGGTATGTATTCCCTGTAGGTGTTATGATTAATGGTGTGTTTTTGTTAAATTGTTCTCCCCCTTAGAATTTAGGAAAGGACTGGTCTTTATAGGCTAGAGGGAGTTATGGGAAGTTGGATATTTTTCCCCATGATCTCCATCATGTCTCCACTAGTGGGAGGGGGAGTGTCTTCTCCATGATGTGATAATATTAACCCATGTTCTTCAGAATATGGGGGATGAGCTTACCAAGCAAGAGATGAGTTTGTCCTAGTTATATTGGGCATACTGCCATTTTGGGCGATTAATCTCGGGTTATGGTTATTGCGCCAAGGCGAATTGGGCCCATATTTTCTCGTCTATTACAATTTTTTTATGCTTATCTTTCTTTCCTATTTTTCTTTGTATTTTTTTGTATTAATTTAGAGTTAAAATTATATTTAAGGACGTAAAACTTGGAACACCGTTAAAAGTAATAAGGACAAACTTTGATTTTTTAATAGTACTTTTTTTAATATATTGTAAGTAGATTTTTTTATTTTAATTTTATATGCAAAATTCTAGTAAAATATTTGCACCACACCCCGTTGTAGATTTTATATGTTTACTAGACTTTTTTACGGGTTTAATCATTCAATTCAATTATACAATGGAAATATCATAATGTGTAATTATTTATAGTAGTAAACATATAGTATAGAATCTTCTTGACCTTTTAGATGTATATTCCAAATAAATTTTGCATTAACCCAGGAATAATAATAGAAGAGATAAGTTTCATAAATTTGATGTTTTTTTTTTCTTCTTATCATTTGTGTGTGGCATATAATTTTTTTGTTAACGATTTTTTTAAAAATAATAAAATCATTAATTAATATGATGCATAATTATCATTCTCATGCTTATCATGGTTTTTTTTTGCCTTTCTCATGCTTATCATTTGCATGTGGCATATGGTTTTTTGTTAATAGTTTTTTTTTTTAAATAATAAAATCATAAATTAATATGATGCATATATTCGTGTGTGACACAACAAATCTTGTTTTCAAATGTATCTTAATTGATCGTGGCTGAACGCTTGTTTTGAGGAAAAAAATATTGATGACTATTCGTGTATACCACAACAAACTGCATCTATTTTTACTCATTTGAATGAACTGATGAGGAAAAAAAATGACGTTCACAGTATATAAAATTAGATATATTGTTACTAACTACTTGCAACTATTTTTAAGCCAACTTTAATTATTATTTTTTAGGTGGGCACAATCATGAATAAGAAAAAAGTTCAAGCACAATAGAAAAACAACAACTATCAAAATTTTAGAATTATATGATCTATTATTAATTATAATAAACCATCCATGATTACTATTCATCTAATCCACTACAAATAATACCTATTTTATTTGAAAGAAGGTTCAAATATATTCAAAATAGATTACATATTTGATTCAATGACATAAAACATTAAACAGTTACATAAAAAAAATTGTTAGCTATATAACTTTAATAATGTATCTTAGTTGATCGTGGTTGAACGCTTGTTTTGAGGAAAAAAATATTGATGGCTATTCGTGTATGCAACAACAAATTGCATCTATTTTTACTCATTTGAATGAACTGATGAGGAAAAAAAAATGACGTTCACAGTATATAAAATTAGATATATTGTTACTAACTACTTGCAACTATTTTTAAGCCAACTTTAATTATTATTTTTTAGGTGGGCACAATCATGAATAAGAAAAAAGCTCAAGCACAATAGAAAAATAACAACGGTCAAAATTTTAGAATTATATGATCTATTATTAATTATAATAAACCATCCATGATTACTATTCATCTAATCCACAACAAATAATACCTATTTTATTTGAAAGAAAGTTCAAATATATTCAAAATAGATTACATATTTGATTCAATGACATAAAACATTAAACAGTTACATAAAAAAAATTGTTAGCTATATAGATCTTTAATAATGGTATAACCTTCATCAATAACTTCGTGAATCTGCAAAGTAATATAAGAACACATCAAAGTAATTCAAATGTATGAAAACAATTTGCAAAACATAATTACATAATGGTTAGATGAAGAGAAATTAACTCATTGAAATTGAATAAACTCAAATCAAATTAAAATTAATATACTAAAAATCGGTAAAATATAAGGACATAAACAAAATACATAAAGACAAATATATAAATTATAAACAAAAAAACATACTGAAAGAAAGATATTTTGAGCGTGTTTGTCTCTATAATAAAGATATATATGGGTGTACGATTTAATTTGCTATGGTGGCAAATACTATTGTCGTGTTAGCTTGGACAAATACTTATCCAATTTTATTTTTTTAACATAGATGAAATAATAAAGCCATAATATAAGTGAGGGAGCCGTGGTTTGAACCTTGGTCATATTCTCCGGTCTAACAATTTTGATAATTTTTCATAAATTGAACTATATATGTGGACCCTATTTTTTATTTTTTATTTATCAAATGATGAATTTAACCCGTCTTTTATTTATCTATCAATGACATATAATTGTCATATGCTTTTAATTTTATTTAGCGTTTTCACAAATTTTAAAGTTTTCTTAATGAAATTTTTAGTTAAATATTAGTTTAGTAAATTTATTAAATTATATTTGATCATTTAGTCTATTTTTTTATTTTTTGACATGTTTCGAATATAATTGATAATCGTCATTTCAAAATATTAATTATTAATATATTATATTTTACGGTTTACATCAAATTTAATATTTATTTCGTCAAAAAAGTCAAACTATATTATTTTATATTTTTTTATAATATTAATATTTAATAAAAAAATTCTAATTTATAATTTGGATATCCAAAAATAGATCCAAACTAAACCGCATAAAATTGGATCGATTTTTTTTTATTTGCCGTCCAAAACTGAATGAAATCGCGAATAAATTTATTTTTGGATCAGATAAATTTTTGCCTCAAAACCAAACCGCGAGCACCCTTATTCATAAGTGTGGTATATATCCACACGACTTTCAGCTGGAACCGATAAAGTTTGGTCGGGTATGGTCTCCAGTTTCAGTGATATGTTGGATTGGAGGTTCTTTTGTTGCTTTATCTTACCTTGTGGTTCATCTTATCTCTCTCACTCTCTATATGGGGTTACATCTTGCGGTGGTGATAGATGTTTTAGTTTGTTGTTTGTGTGACTTCTTATTTTAGTGTAGGTTCTTATCTAACTTTTTGTCTTATCTTAAAGTTCGTTTTGAATTCTGGTTGTGTACTTCTGGTACCTCTCGATTTTATGACCTATTGTACTTTCTCTATATTTTTATATACTAGACTTTGACCCGGGTGATGCCACGTGTATTTTAATATTACAATAAAATTTTAGTACTATGATTATAATTTTAGTTTTGGTAAATATAACAATACGTAGAATAAATATTATGTATATATATATTGTCAATATTATTTATTATAAATTATGAAAAAAATTATAAATCAAATCAGAAGTTATATTAGTATAACATGAACTTAAATAGTACTTATTTTTAGGCAATATTTACTTATTCTATTTTATTCGAAGCACATCTTGTAAAAAAAACCAACAAATTCAGTTGTTATATATGTTTAAAGTATATCTTTATTGTTTCCATAAAAAACAAACCATATTGGTGATTTTCAAATTCTACTCATAAGAAAATAGTATATATCTATAGTACTAATTATTTGTACCTATTTTTAATTAAAATAAACTCTGGATGACTATTAATTTAATCCACAACAAATGGTACCTATTTTTAAGTCAACCTTTGTTTTTTTAGTGGGCACACATCTTGTAAAAAAAGGAAAAACAAAAATTCAATTGTCATATATTTCATGTATATCCTTATTGCTTTGTTAAAAAAATAAAAATATTATTTGTGAGTTTTAAGATATATTTTTCAAGTATATATCTTACCTTTCCAAGATTAAATCCTATTTTTAAGGAAAACAATATTAATTGATAGTGTATGTCGCGAAAAATGACACTTATTTTTACTCATTTGATTTCATCTGTTTTTAATATAATAATAAAACAATGACAATATATAAAAGTAGATATATTATTACTAACTACTTGCAACTATTTTTAAGCCAATTTTTTTTAGGCGGCACAACCATATGAATAATAAAAAATTTAAAGCACAACTTAAGTTGTCATATATTTCTCAATGATGTCTTCATTGAATTTTTTTATTAAATCCTATTATTAAGAAAAAGAACAGATGACACATATGTGTACTAAGTTCATTTATTTGCATCGAAAAACAATAATGCTCACAATTTTTAGAATTATATGATCTATTATTAATTTTAATTATAATAAATCATGCATGATTACTATTCATCTAATCCACAACAAATAATATCTATTTTATTTGAAAGAAGGTTCAAATATATTGAAAATAGATTACATATCTGATCCAACGACATAAAACATTAAACAGTTACATAAAAAAATATTTGTTAGCTATATAGATCTTTGATAATGATATAACATTTATCAACAACTTTGTGAACTTGCAAAGTAATATAAGAACACATCAAAGTAATTCAAATGCATGGAACAATTTGCAAATCATAATTACATAATAGTTAGGTGAAGAGAAATTAACTCATTGAGATTGAACAAATTCAAATCAAATCAAAATTAATATATTGAGAACGGGTAAAATATAGTGACAGAAATAAAATATATAAAGACAAATATATATAAATTATAAACAAAACACATAGTGAAAGAAAGATACTTTGAGGGTGCTTGTCTAAATAAACAGTTACATAAAAAATTCTTTGTTAGTTAACTTTAGTAATGATATAACTTTTATCAATAACTTTTGTGAATCTGCAAAATAATATAAAAACATGTCAAAATAATTCAAATCAAATCATATAGTTTCTAAAGAGAAATAATATATAAAAAAACATAAAAACATAATTAGAGTATGGTTAGGTAAAGAGAAATCAACTCATTGAAATTGAATAAACTAAAATCAAATCAAAATTAGTATCTTACAAACCGATAAAATATGAAAACAAAATAAACTATACAAAGACTAATATATAAATTATAAACAAAAAATATAGTGAGAGAAAAATACTTTGACGTTGCTTGTATTTATAAACCTCAACTAAGTGGAATCTATACATAATTTTAGGAGCTGTTTATTATTATTTTGTTTTATTAATGTTTATCTCTTTTTGTTTTTGACAGATCTCAATTCTTTTTTTAAAGTTTATCTCTTTTTTTTTTTCTTCAGATGCATTAAAATTAGAAGGATCACAAAAAAATTAAATAGTACTAAAAATTAATTATTTAAGTTTTTATTGTAGTCATTGATATAATATTTTTTTCCACGTGTTAAAATCTAGACCATTCATATTAGGGTTAAGGTTTAGGGTCCCTCTAGTTATCTTTATCTTTATTATAATAAAACGAGAGTAACTAGAGGCATCCTAAACCCTAACCCTAATATAAATGGTCTAGATTTTGACACTTGGAAAAAAAATTATATCAACGGCTATGATAAAAACTTAAATAATCAATTTTTAAACCAATATTATGTTGCCACATTAATTAATGAATGTGACACTTAATGTGTTTAAAACAAACAAAAAAAATTGAGATCTGTCAAAAAAAGAGAAAATGGATAAACATTAATAAAACAAAAAAAACTAATAAAACGAGAGTAACTAGAGACACCCTAACCCTAATATAAATGGTCTAGATTTTGACACTTGGAAAAAAAATTATATCAAAGGCTATGATAAAAATTTAAATAATCAATTTTTAAATCAATATTATGTTGCCACATCAATTAATGAATGTGACACGTCACGTGTTTAAAACAAAAAAAAATTGAGATCTGTCAAAAAAAGAGAAAATGGATAAACATTAATAAAACAAAAAAACTAATAATCAGTTACGAAAATTTTGTATAGATCCGATTTGTACAAAAAAAAGAGAAAAGAGATAAACATTTATAAAACAAAAATAAACTAATAATCAGTTACGAAAATTATGTATAGATTCAACTTAATTGAGAGTTATAAATACAAACACTCTCAGAGTATTTTTTTCTCACTATATTTTTTTGTTATAATTTATATATTTGTCTTCATATAGTTTATTTTGTTTCTATATTTATGTTGAATTTTAATTTGTATGTTTCAAATCTAAAATCGTTTGTCTATGTTTGATTTGCAGTTTTTTTTCTGTTCGTTTTGTTATAGTATTATTGCTAATCTAGAGATTTTGTTACGGTTCTATCAACATGAAGTTGCTATTGTTACACAACATCTACTACCTCCGTCCCATTTTATTAGAACTATTTTGATTAAATGGTACTATTTGTAAGACCCAAGTTTTTACTGTACAGTTTTCTAAGGAACTCTAGTGTCGGCTACGAGTTTTAGGTTTTTGGTGAGGCGGTTTTGTGAATATCGTCACATTAATGAGATTTTTGCTGAAACAGAGCCTGTTTTGTGCTCGTGCGCTGGAAAGGCACAGACTTTCGGGTCGTGTTACTCTTTTAAGTATGAGGAGATTTCTGTGGTCTTAGAATAACGAGTTTTGGATTATTCTTGTTTTTGGAAAAACGAGTAGGATTTTACCCGCGGATGGAAAATCTTACTGCGTCTGTTTTGAGTGAGGTTTCGGATGGGAGTTTTATATATCTGCGCGAGTTAAGATATATTCTGAGAATAATTTTCAATGGTATGGAAGAAAATTACAGTCGCGGAAAAAGATTCGGCGATAAGTTTTGGAAATGTTAAACGTTAGACGTTCTTTCCGTAGGTTTTATGTTTTTGTGGTTTTCGTTCGTCGCGTCGCGCGAGAGCTGAGTACGAGACTAGTTATGGATGAGTGGATTAAATCTTGTGACTTATTCATAAAGTAAATTGATCCAATGGCTAGGGTTTAAGCTTGGACTTTTGACTTTGATCCAAGGGTGGATTGGCTAACAAGAGGTTTTAGCATAGTAAGGAGGTTTATGACTTGTGGACTTAGAAACATCACATATTCACTCCATTCTTTCTCTCTTTCATGTGGAACTCCATTTCTTAACCTTAACCTTCACAAATTTTCCATTCCTCACCATTTCACTCCATTTCAAGCTTGGAAGCTTAGTGGGAAGTTGTAGAGAATCACTTTCTTAAGGTAACCCTCTCTTCTCATCTCCTAGGTTGGTAGATTTTTAGAGTTGTGAGGTTTTTGGGTTTATGTTCTTAAGAGGGTTTGGTGAGAAATGTTGTTCTTGCTAGTCTGTGTTTCATGAAAGTTGTTCATGAGGTTTAGAGAAGCATGTGTAGGCTTTGTTATTTTTATTTTCCATGAGTTTGTGAGAATCTCATGAGAAAAGTTAGGGTTTTGAAAGTTTAGTGTATTGATCAATAACATGAGGTTATGTTGTTTGGTTGTGGAAAACAAAGTCGTTTTTGAGCCTTTGGGCAAAAGGGAAATGCGTTGTATGGTTTTGTTTTAGAAAAATCCGATGAAAAATATTTTGGAGTTTATGAAAATATTTACTAAGTGTTTTGTGTGGTATTTTGGGGTCAAAGGGGTTTAAAACTCTTGTGACATGTGGAGTTACTTTTTACTTTGAAAACATGTTTGAAAATGATTTCAAGTCGGTTAAGGCCCGTAATAAAACTTGTGCTTGGATTTGGTTTTGATTTTGGAAATGAAAATCAAATAACTTGCACTCGAAGCAACCAACATGCTTTCGGAGATGTGTTGCTTGCTTATGAAAATGGTTTGCTTTTGTGCCTTGAAAAAAGTGTTGAGAACTAATAGAATCAAACTAGGCTTGGGTGGAAAAAGGTGGTGTGAGTTGCTGTCTTTTGCTGTCATGACAGTTGAAACTCGCTGGGCGAGTGGTCACTCGCCAGGGCGAGTGTCACAGGTCATGACAACACGCCAGGGCGAGCTCCAGAGCGAGTAAGACCAGTACTCCCTGCCTTCACTCGCCACCAACTCGCCAGGGCGAGCTCTGGGAGTTGAGATTTTGGATTCTGATTTCTAAAACTTGGTTTTTAGCTTCTAATCCCTTTTTATTAATTTATGGAAGTGGTTGGGATTGGAAACGGGTTTTTCGGGTACTCGGAAAGTACGTAGCTTATAACGCAAGAAAACGGCCATTTTGCATTTCAAATTATTTAAGACTTTTGACAATTGTTTTGGGTCCTAAAAATAGTACAAATAACTCATGGTGGTTGATCAATACGATAGATTTTGGTATGGTATCCGAAAGAGTGGATTTTTCCTTAGGAACCTTTAGGTTTTTGGGGTTTTGGTGTAGTTTCAATACGATTGGTTAGAGAACAATGTATTGATTGTTGCGCTGCTTGTTTTAGGAAGCGCGTTGTGTTGTTTGAGCGTGTGTTTTTGACGGAAGCTTGCCGAGGTAAGGGCATCACTTTATTTCTGTCTTTTCACTGAGTTACAACATGTTTGGTTATTTTCGGTGATGTGTGTTGGTGTGCTTGGCATGTATGTGTTATGTATTCTCGTGATGAGAAAGTGTTTATAATACTTGCGCTGTTTACATATGATTATGAGAATATATGTATGAACATGTGTTTGGAATACATATGATGAGAAATGTATGTATGTTGTTATGTTTGGTTTACATATGCTAGAGAGGTATGTATTCATTGCATTAGCATATACGGGGAAGCGTATGCTCATGCATTTGGTAGTTGCGTGTACGGTGTGGTGATCGGGAGAGCCCACGAGATTTTTGTTGAGATCGATACGTAGTGATCGGGAGAGCTACGGGGTGCGATGATCGGGAGAGCTACGGGATTTTATTGATACTTATGGTAGGAGTGTGGTGATCGGGAGAGCCCACTCTAATCCTTGTAGTAATCGGGAGAGCTACGGGATTTTATTGATATTGTTAGTAGGGGATGGACCTACGATTCCGGAACTCATGCATCGTGGTAGCTAGGGTTAGTACCACGCATTGTAGAGGTTTCATTTTAGGCTATGTGTGCATTGCTTATATGAACCCGTTGGTGGGAATGGCTATGTGTTTAAAGAGTTTTCTCTGTTGGTATTTGTATGTTTGGTATTTGTATACTCTCTCGCACCAGTTATATATATACATACCTATATTTTGTGGTGACCCTTTCTTTCATTTGCGGGCTCATCCCACCCAGATGATGGGTTAGGTCGTGGTGACGACGGTGGCAGTTCTAGGCTATAGTGAGCACGTGGTGAAGCTTAGTATAGTTAGACTATGCGCCGGTGTGTTTTGTGCACCGTGCTTTTTGGTTAGCATAGGGTTGTCTAACTTGTTTTGTTGTAAGTGTTTGAATACTTAGACTTGGATTGTAATTATTCAGGAATACACTTTGCTAGTCGAAGCACCTTATGGTAATGAGTTCTTTTGTATATTTGAATGCCGGCTCATTGAAAAATCTTTTATGCGTAACTCTGATTGTGTACAAAAAAAAAAAAAATATACTGCCTTTTCAGGCCTTTGAAAAACGGGTTGTTACAATTGGTATCAGAGCACGACTTTAAATCTTCAAAGGGAAAGTGTATACTTGAGTCGTTAGTTCAGAGTCGGTTAGAACGTAACTAGTGTTGAGTTAGTTCTAGTGTTTGTTCTGTATCGGGTTATGGGTTAGTAATCCGTGGAGCGAGATATTCTGTTAGGATTCAGAATTGTTTGATTAAGGATCTAATCAAAAGGAATTGGTATGTGCAGGAAAGAGATGCCTCCAAGAAGGGCACCTGCAGCCCCTAGGGCAGATGACAACGAGATGTATCAGATGGCTCATGCCATGAATACGATGGCAGTTGCTGTGACTGCCCAGACCCATGCGAAGGCGCAGAAGGATGTAGAGAAGCGTGAGAGGGAGATCATTGCTGCTGGATCTAGACTTCTCACCAGTTTCAACCATCAGGCTCCTCCTAAGTTTAGTGGGGAGGGAGGTCCTGATACCGCGGATTTGTGGCTCCAGTCGATGGAGAGGATCTTTGGGGCAATCCATTGCCCGGAAGGAAAAAAGGTGGTGTTAGCTACCTATCAGTTGCAGGGTAGTTCTGAATATTGGTGAGGGAACACCAGGCTCATTATGGGAAATGTTGATGAGGAGGTAAATTGGGAGAACTTCAAGAGGAGGTTCTTAGCTAAGTACTTTCCCGAGACTGCGAGGGAGAGGTACGGAGAGGAGTTCCTGCAGCTGCGGCAAGGGGGCATCAAAGTGGAAGCCTATGCCAAAAAGTTTGAGTCACTATCCCGTTACTTCCGTTTCTTTAGGGATGGGATAGATGAGACTTATATGTGTCGTCGCTTTCAGGATGGTTTGAGGTATGAACTGCAGGATGCAGTGGTGCCGTTGGGCATTCGTCAGTTTCAAGTCTTGGTAGAGAAGTGCCAAGAGGTGGAAGATATGAGAAACAAGCGGGTGAACCGCCAGGGTGGTTTTAGTGCAGGAGGATCTAGTAATTCAAGTGGTCAGACTCAGAGTTCGAGTCAGAATCAGAGGAGGCAGGGGAATAAGCCTTATAACCGTCCCCAAGATAATCAAGGACCCACTCGTTCTGTGAACACAGGGACTCGGGGAAATCAGAGCGAAAGAAAGCTGACGTGCCGCAGATGTGGCCAAGAGGGTCATTTTGTGAATGATTGTAAGAGCCCAGGAACTGTTTGTTACAACTGTCAGAGACCGGGTCATTTTGCTAGAGATTGCAAAGCCCCAAAGGCCGGGTCGTCGGCGGATGTGGCACAAGGAGCTCGACCCGCTGCTAGAGGAGGTGCCTACTGTATGGGCACTGGAGTGAGCGGTCAGACCGGTAATGCCATGCATGAGGATTACTAGTTGCAGGTAACACTTTACTGCATTGCTTATTGTTTGGGGGCAACCCACTCTTGCATATTTGGATGTGTGCTGGTTGTTTGGGTTTTGTTCGTTGTCGTGACTTTTTTTTCTGTTTTGAATGTTCTACTATGTAAAGGACTTAGTAGTAGCTATAGCATGTTGCGCTGTTAGTGGTAAGTTGGGTTTATGTGTCACTCGTCAAGGATCAGTGGACCTAGTGACGTTGATAACGAGTATGCGAATAGTGGATACCTTAAGGGTTGAGGTAAGCGTGTGGGATCTAGTAGATTGACGGGTTAACCGCGAAGGAATGTTAGTCGTTTGGAAAGAGTCGCTGAGAATGAGTAAGAGGAAAGCACATGATGATGTGGCTTATGTTAATGGGAGATTTTCGGAAAGAATTGCCTCACATCTAGTTGGGAAATCATGGTTGTGCGGGTATAGTACGGGTTCAAAAGCACCACCTGAATGGATGTCATGACGGTGCGTGTGTTGTATGTGGGAGTACGAAGGATAAGAAATTGTCTAATGGCAAGTTGATGGAAATCGGTATTGAGTAAGTATAAGGGATTCGGAAGTTGTCAACAAGGATGGTTGGACAATAGTATTGTGAGGAATGCCCTAAGAGTTATTTTGAAGGTAGGTACCTCGACGAGAGTGGTGATGTTCGGAATGTTTAGGAATGGTCAGGGTGACCAACTCTTTTGAGTAAGAGAGGATGTTATTGTAAGAGAAAAAGGAACTCAGGAGAGTTCAGAATTAGAATGGAATTACGATGTGAAGAGGGTGTGCGCCGACGATGGTAGTCGACGAGGTTAAGCGTTTTGTTTAAGGCACGCGAGATCTATCTAAGTGTCGTTTGGAAGTAATATGATTGCATAAGAAGCCGATTCTGGGGAATGGGGGACTTGGATAAAAAGGAGTCCAAGAGAAGTAGATGGTATAGTTTGGCAAGTGTCAAGACTATGAGGTGTAATCACCAACTGGGGGTTGGGATTGTTTTATGTAAGTCGTGTTTGGAATGAGACTCGTGGGTGAGCATGCGGTTTCGGTGTATTCACTGAGTTGCGGACTCATGGATATTGGTAAGGTATGAAGTTCTTCCTAAGAGGAGATAACTTGCTCGGAATGTAATGGTTTGGGTGGTACTTACCGTAGTGGCACGGTACTACTAGTGGATGATACTCCACGGGTGCTTCAAGAAAGGAAGCATGATGGCTTAAGCTACGTGTCTTGAGCGTGGTGTCTTGCGATTTCGACGAGTATTCGTAAGAGATTGAGGGAAACGTGTGGAACCCTTGTGACTCGGAGGACCTTGAGCACAAGTGGAATGAAGTATCACTTAAGTTGGGTAAAGAGGGTCTAAACCACCATCAGGATTGTCGACTGTCTATTGACAATTTGAGGGACTGGCCGTCCTTAATTTATTGTTGATGGTAGACGGGAATCGTGTTGATTGGAATTGACTAGTTTTTGCTAGCTTTGGTGATGCGCAGAATGTTTCGGTGTTTCTTTTTGGAGGGTAGCCACTCACAATTTCGTGTGAAACTAATGGAGTGGGCTATGCCGCGGAGGCGGAAGAAGGTGACCTTGTGATTTTGTCATGTTGACCTAGGATCCTTGGGGAACTAGAGTGTTTAAAACCTTCGTGGTAAAGTAAATTTTGGGGTGGTGGACTCTTTGTGTGATGTCTAGCTTGTGACTAGAGTTTGAAACCAGTGCGATCTTGTTAAGGGTTGCGGTTGGTGCACGGTTGTGCCTGTGTGTTGGTGAGAGTATCTGTGTGACTTCACCCGGTGTTAGCATCTGTGTGGCTGCACCTAATCCTGTGGGATTTTGTTGGGTTGGAGATGGTAATAATTAGTTGAGTTGTTACTCTTACCTTTAGTTTCGAGGACGAAACTTCTTTTTGGAGGGTAGTATTGTAAGACCCAAGTTTTTACTGTACAGTTTTCTAAGGAACTCTAGTGTCGGCTACGAGTTTTAGGTTTTTGGTGAGGCGGTTTTGTGAATATCGTCACATTAATGAGATTTTTGCTGAAACGGAGCCTGTTTTGTGCTCGTGCGCTGGAAAGGCACAGACTTTCGGGTCGTGTTACTCTTTTAAGAATGAGGAGATTTATGTGGTCTTAGAATAACGAGTTTTGGATTATTCTTGTTTTTGGAAAAACGAGTAGGATTTTACCCGCGGATGGAAAATCTTACTGCGTCTGTTTTGAGTGAGGTTTCGGATGGGAGTTTTATATATCTGCGCGAGTTAAGATATATTCTGAGAATAATTTTCAATGGTATGGAAGAAAATTACAGTCGCGGAAAAAGATTCGGCGATAAGTTTTGGAAATGTTAAACGTTAGACGTTCTTTCCGTAGGTTTTATGTTTTTGTGGTTTTCGTTCGTCGCGTCGCGGGAGAGCTGAGTACGAGACTAGTTATGGATGAGTGGATTAAATCTTGTGACTTATTCATAAAGTAAATTGATCCAATGGCTAGGGTTTAAGCTTGGACTTTTGACTTTGATCCAAGGGTGGATTGGCTAACAAGAGGTTTTAGCATAGTAAGGAGGTTTATGACTTGTGGACTTAGAAACATCACATATTCACTCCATTCTTTCTCTCTTTCACGTGGAACTCCATTTCTTAACCTTAACCTTCACAAATTTTCCATTCCTCACCATTTCACTCTATTTCAAGCTTGGAAGCTTAGTGGGAAGTTGTAGAGAATCACTTTCTTAAGGTAACCCTCTCTTCTCATCTCCTAGGTTGGTAGATTTTTAGAGTTGTGAGGTTTTTGGGTTTATGTTCTTAAGAGGGTTTGGTGAGAAATGTTGTTCTTGCTAGTCTGTGTTTCATGAAAGTTGTTCATGAGGTTTAGAGAAGCATGTGTAGGCTTTGTTATTTTTATTTTCCATGAGTTTGTGAGAATCTCATGAGAAAAGTTAGGGTTTTGAAAGTTTAGTGTATTGATCAATAACATGAGGTTATGTTGTTTGGTTGTGGAAAACAAAGTTGTTTTTGAGCCTTTGGGCAAAAGGGAAATGCGTTGTATGGTTTTGTTTTAGAAAAATCCGATGAAAAATATTTTGGAGTTTATGAAAATATTTACTAAGTGTTTTGTGTGGTATTTTGGGGTCAAAGGGGTTTAAAACTCTTGTGACATGTGGAGTTACTTTTTACTTTGAAAACATGTTTGAAAATGATTTCAAGTCGGTTAAGGCCCGTAATAAAACTTGTGCTTGGATTTGGTTTTGATTTTGGAAATGAAAATCAAATAACTTGCACTCGAAGCAACCAACATGCTTTCAGAGATGTGTTGCTTGCTTATGAAAATGGTTTGCTTTTGTGCCTTGAAAAAAGTGTTGAGAACTAATAGAATCAAACTAGGCTTGGGTGGAAAAAGGTGGTGTGAGTTGCTGTCTTTTGCTGTCATGACAGTTGAAACTCGCTGGGCGAGTGGTCACTCGCCAGAGCGAGTGTCACAGGTCATGACAACACGCCAGAGCGAGTAAGACCAGTACTCCCTGCCTTCACTCGCCACCAACTCGCCAGGGCGAGCTCTGGGAGTTGAGATTTTGGATTCTGATTTCTAAAACTTGGTTTTTAGCTTCTAATCCCTTTTTATTAATTTATGGAAGTGGTTGGGATTGGAAACGGGTTTTTCGGGTACTCGGAAAGTACGTAGCTTATAACGCAAGAAAACGGCCATTTTGCATTTCAAATTATTTAAGACTTTTGACAATTGTTTTGGGTCCTAAAAATAGTACAAATAACTCATGGTGGTTGATCAATACGATAGATTTTGGTATGGTATCCGAAAGAGTGGATTTTTCCTTAGGAACCTTTAGGTTTTTGGGGTTTTGGTGTAGTTTCAATACGATTGGTTAGAGAACAATGTATTGATTGTTGCGCTGCTTGTTTTAGGAAGCGCGTTGTGTTGTTTGAGCGTGTGTTGTTGACGGAAGCTTGCCGAGGTAAGGGCATCACTTTATTTCTGTCTTTTCACTGAGTTACAACATGTTTGGTTATTTTCGGTGATGTGTGTTGGTGTGCTTGGCATGTATGTGTTATGTATTCTCGTGATGAGAAAGTGTTTATAATACTTGCGCTGTTTACATATGATTATGAGAATATATGTATGAACATGTGTTTGGAATACATATGATGAGAAATGTATGTATGTTGTTATGTTTGGTTTACATATGCTATAGAGGTATGTATTCATTGCATTAGCATATATGGGGAAGCGTATGCTCATGCATTTGGTAGTTGCGTGTACGGTGTGGTGATCGGGAGAGCCCACCTTTTTATTCGTAGTGATCGGGAGAGCTACGAGATTTTTGTTGAGATCGATACGTAGTGATCGGGAGAGCTACGGGGTGCGGTGATCGGGAGAGCCCACTCTAATCCTTGTAGTGATCGGGAGAGCTACGGGATTTTATTGATACTTATGGTAGGAGTGTGGTGATCGGGAGAGCCCACTCTAATCCTTGTAGTGATCGGGAGAGCTACGGGATTTTATTGATATTGTTAGTAGGGGATGGACCTACGATTCCGGAACTCATGCATCGTGGTAGCTAGGGTTAGTACCACGCATTGTAGAGGTTGCATTATAGGCTATGTGTGCATTGCTTATATGAACCCGTTGGTGGGAATGACTATGTGTTTAAAGAGTTTTCTCTGTTGGTATTTGTATGTTTGGTATTTGTATACTCTCTCGCACCAGTTATATATATACATACCTATATTTTGTGGTGACCCTTTCTTTCATTTGCGGGCTCATCCCACCCAGATGATGGGTTAGGTCGTGGTGACGACGGTGGCAGTTCTAGGCTATAGTGAGCACGTGGTGAAGCTTAGTATAGTTAGACTATGCGCCGGTGTGTTTTGTGCACCGTGCTTTTTGGTTAGCATAGAGTTGTCTAACTTGTTTTGTTGTAAGTGTTTGAATACTTAGACTTGGATTGTAATTATTCAGGAATACACTTTGCTAGTCGAAGCACCTTATGGTAATGAGTTCTTTTGTATATTTGAATGCCGGCTCATTGAAAAATATTCTATGCGCACTCTGAGTGTTAGTTGAAAAAGAAAAAAAAAATATACTGCCTTTTCAGGCCTTTGAAAAACGGGTTGTTACACTATTCACTTATCATACTTTGACCATACTTTTTAAATAATATATAGATTTAAATATAAGCAAATAAGATCTTGTTTTATTTGTTCTTATGAGTATTTTCAAAATATCAAATTTTTATAATTTTTTCTAATAGAGAATTAAAGATATCAGTGATCCAAATTATGCATTGGCAAACGTGCAGTAGTCAAATTAGTTCTTTTATTTTGAGACGGAGGTAGTATTATCATGAAGATGTTATTATCGAGTAAGTTTTAAACTTTATGCAACATTATTTATTTATTTAATTATATATTTTTTGTTTCACTCCTCTACTTAATGATTTATTGTTCTCTTTTTTATATGTTTTGATTTTTATTTCTCTTTTTGTTTATGTTTTTAGTATAATTATACTATTCTATCACTAATTATGTGTTTAATAATCATTCACTTTTTATGCTAATTTAGATAGTGGTCAATGCATAGATTTCTTCAAATAATTTTTTTTGTCTCTCTTATTTTTATGTTTGGTATTTTTGTACATTTATAGGTAAAATTTGTATTTAAGGGCAGAAAATTTGAAATATTATAAAAATAGACGATGTCAAATTAGGATTTTTAGTAGTAGTTTCTTTTTATATATTATTAGTAGATTAATAGATTTATTTTATACGTGTATTTATCTTTTTTGTAAATAAATTTATTGGTTTTCTTTTGTTTCTATATTTATGCATAGATTTGTATTACAATGAAGGATACACAATTTAGAATATTATCCTATTTTTATGAATAAATTCAACTGTTATCTTTATTTTTATTTTTTTTGTTCTTATATGTTATGCATAAATTCATGTATAATTGTTTTATTGTATATATCTTACTTTTCCTACAATTTTGTTTAGTGAAATTACAAAGATAAATATAGAATTTAGAATATTGTCTTATTATTATGTATAGATTCATATTTTTTTTGTTGTAATTATCTTATTCATTCTAAATATTTTCTATAATTTATTTGGTGAATTACAACGAATGATATAAAACTTATATATATATATATATATATATATTTATATATATAAATATAAAACTTATAATATTATTAAAATGGATAAGGAAAAAATAGTAAACTTAGTTGTAACAACCCGTTTTTCAAAGGCCTGAAAAGGCAGTATATTTTTTTTTTCTTTTTCAACTAACACTCAGAGTGCGCATAGAATATTTTTCAATGAGCCGGCATTCAAATATACAAAAGAACTCATTACCATAAGGTGCTTCGACTAGCAAAGTGTATTCCTGAATAATTACAATCCAAGTCTAAGTATTCAAACACTTACAACAAAACAAGTTAGACAACCCTATGCTAACCAAAAAGCACGGTGCACAAAACACACCGGCGCATAGTCTAACTATACTAAGCTTCACCACGTGCTCACTATAGCCTAGAACTGCCACCGTCGTCACCACGACCTAACCCATCATCTGGGTGGGATGAGCCCGCAAATGAAAGAAAGGGTCACCACAAAATATAGGTATGTATATATATAACTGGTGCGAGAGAGTATACAAATACCAAACATACAAATACCAACAGAGAAAACTCTTTAAACACATAGCCATTCCCACCAACGGGTTCATATAAGCAATGCACACATAGCCTATAATGCAACCTCTACAATGCGTGGTACTAACCCTAGCTACCACGATGCATGAGTTCCGGAATCGTAGGTCCATCCCCTACTAACAATATCAATAAAATCCCGTAGCTCTCCCGATCACTACAAGGATTAGAATGGGCTCTCCCGATCACCACACTCCTACCATAAGTATCAATAAAATCCCGTAGCTCTCCCGATCACTACAAGGATTAGAGTGGGCTCTCCCGATCACCGCACCCCGTAGCTCTCCCGATCACTACGTATCAATCTCAACAAAAATCTCGTAGCTCTCCCGATCACTACGAATAAAAAGGTGGGCTCTCCCGATCACCACACCGTACACGCAACTACCAAATGCATGAGCATACGCTTCCCCATATATGCTAATGCAATGAATACATACCTCTCTAGCATATGTAAACCAAACATAACAACATACATACATTTCTCATCATATGTATTCCAAACACCTGTTCATACATATATTCTCATAATCATATGTAAACAGCGCAAGTATTGTAAACACTTTCTCATCACGAGAATACATAACACATACATGCCAAGCACACCAACACACATCACCGAAAATAACCAAACATGTTGTAACTCAGTGAAAAGACAGAAATAAAGTGATGCCCTTACCTCGGCAAGCTTCCGTCAACAACACACGCTCAAACAACACAACGCGCTTCCTTAAGAAAGTGATTCTCTACAACTTCCCACTAAGCTTCCAAGCTTGAAATGGAGTGAAATGGTGAGGAATGGAAAATTTGTGAAGGTTAAGGTTAAGAAATGGAGTTCCACGTGAAAGAGAGAAAGAATGGAGTGAATATGTGATGTTTCTAAGTCCACAAGTCATAAACCTCCTTACTATGCTAAAACCTCTTGTTAGCCAATCCACCCTTGGATCAAAGTCAAAAGTCCAAGCTTAAACCCTAGCCATTGGATCAATTTACTTTATGAATAAGTCACAAGATTTAATCCACTCATCCATAACTAGTCTCGTACTCAGCTCTCGCGCGACGCGACGAACGAAAACCACAAAAACATAAAACCTACGGAAAGAACGTCTAACGTTTAACATTTCCAAAACTTATCGCCGAATCTTTTTCCGCGACTGTAATTTTCTTCCATACCTTAGAAATTTAATCTCAGGACATATCCTAACTCGCGCAGATATATAAAACTCCCATCCGAAACCTCACTCAAAACAGACGCAGTAAGATTTTCCATCCGCGGGTAAAATCCTACTCGTTTTTCCAAAAACAAGAATAATCCAAAACTCGTTATTCTAAGACCACAGAAATCTCCTCATACTTAAAAGAGTAACACGACCCGAAAGTCTGTGCCTTTCCAGCGCACGAGCACAAAACAGGCTCCGTTTCAGCAAAAATCTCATTAATGTGACGATATTCACAAAACCGCCTCACCAAAAAACCTAAAACTCGTAGCTGACACTAGAGTTCCTTAGAAAACTGTACAGTAAAAACTTGGGTCTTACAATACTACCCTCCAAAAAGAAGTTTCGTCCTCGAAACTAAAGGTAAGAGTAACAACTCAACTAATTATTACCATCTCCAACACAACAAAATCCCACAGGATTAGGTTTAGCCACACAGATGCTAACACCGGGTGAAGTCACACAGATACTCTCACCAACACACAGGCACAACCGTGCACCAACCGCAACCCTTAACAAGATCGCACTGGTTTCAAACTCTAGTCACAAGCTAGACATCACACAAAGAGTCCACCACCCCAAAATTTACTTTACCACGAAGGTTTTAAACACTCTAGTTCCCCAAGGATCCTAGGTCAACATGACAAAATCACAAGGTCACCTTCTTCCGCCTCCGCGGCATAGCCCACTCCATTAGTTTCACACGAAGTTGTGAGTGGCTACCCTCCAAAAAGAAACACCGAAACATTCTGCGCATCACCAAAGCTAGCAAAAACTAGTCAATTCCAATCAACACGATTCCCGTCTACCATCAACAATAAATTAAGGACGGGCAGTCCCTCAATTTGTCAATAGACAGTCGACAATCCTGATGGTGGTTTAGACCCTCTTTACCCAACTTAAGTGATACTTCATTCCACTTGTGCTCAAGGTCCTCCGAGTCACAAGGGTTCCACACGTTTCCCTCAATCTCTTACGAATACTCGTCGAAATCGCAAGACACCACGCTCAAGACACGTAGCTTAAGCCATCATGCTTCCTTTCTTGAAGCACCCGTGGAGTATCATCCACTAGTAGTACCGTGCCACTACGGTAAGTACCACCCAAACCATTACATTCCGAGCAAGTTATCTCCTCTTAGGAAGAACTTCATACCTTACCAATATCCATGAGTCCGCAACTCAGTGAATACACCGAAACCGCATGCTCACCCACGAGTCTCATTCCAAACACGACTTACATAAAACAATCCCAACCCCCAGTTGGTGATTACACCTCATAGTCTTGACACTTGCCAAACTATACCATCTACTTCCCTTGGACTCCTTTTTATCCAAGTCCCCCATTCCCCAGAATCGGCTTCTTATGCAATCATATTACTTCCAAACGACACTTAGATAGATCTCGCGTGCCTTAAACAAAACGCTTAACCTCGTCGACTACCATCGTCGGCGCACACCCTCTTCACATCGTAATTCCATTCTAATTCTGAACTCTCCTGAGTTCCTTTTTCTCTTACAATAACATCCTCTCTTACTCAAAAGAGTTGGTCACCCTGACCATTCCTAAACATTCCGAACATCACCACTCTCGTCGAGGTACCTACCTTCAAAATAACTCTTAGGGCATTCCTCACATTACTATTGTCCAACCATCCTTGTTGACAACTTCTGAATCCCTTATACTTACTCAATACCGATTTCCATCAACTTGCCATTAGACAATTTCTTATCCTTCGTACTCCCACATACAACACACGCACCGTCATGACATCCATTCAGGTGGTGCTTTTGAACCCGTACTATACCCGCACAACCATGATTTCCCAACTAGATGTGAGGCAATTCTTTCCGAAAATCTCTCATTAACATAAGCCACATCATCATGTGCTTTCCTCTTACTCATTCTCAGCGACTCTTTCCAAACGACTAACATTCCTTCGCGGTTAACCCATCAATCTACTAGATCCCACACGCTTACCTCAACCCTTAAGGTATCCACTATTCGCATACTCGTTATCAACGTCACTAGGTCCACTGATCCTTGACGAGTGACACGTAAACCCAACTTACCACTAACAGCGCAACATGCTATAGCTACTACTAAGTCCTTTACATAGTAGAACATTCAAAACAGAAAAAAAAGTCACGACAACGAACAAAACCCAAACAACCAGCACACATCCAAATATGCAAGAGTGGGTTGCCCCCAAACAATAAGCAATGTAGTAAAGTGTTACCTGCAACTAGTAATCCTCATGCATGGCATTACCGGTCTGACCGCTCACTCCAGTGCCCATACAGTAGGCACCTCCTCTAGCAGCGGGTCGAGCTCCTTGTGCCACATCCGCCGACGACCCGGCCTTTGGGGCTTTGCAATCTCTAGCAAAATGACCCGGTCTCTGACAGTTGTAACAAATAGTTCCTGGGCTCTTACAATCATTCACAAAATGACCCTCTTGGCCACATCTGCGGCACATCAGCTTTCCTTCGCTCTGATTTCCCCGAGTCCCTGTGTTCACAGAACGAGTGGGTCCTTGATTATCTTGGGGACGGTTATAAGGCTTATTCCCCTGCCTCCTCTGATTCTGACTCGAACTCTGAGTCTGACCACTTGAATTACTAGATCCTCCTGCACTAAAACCACCCTGGCGGTTCACCCGCTTGTTTCTCATATCTTCCACCTCTTGGCACTTCTCTACCAAGACTTGAAACTGACGAATGCCCAACGGCACCACTGCATCCTGCAGTTCATACCTCAAACCATCCTGAAAGCGACGACACATATAAGTCTCATCTATCCCATCCCTAAAGAAACGGAAGTAACGGGATAGTGACTCAAACTTTTTGGCATAGGCTTCCACTTTGATGCCCCCCTGCCGCAGCTGCAGGAACTCCTCTCCGTACCTCTCCCTCGCAGTCTCGGGAAAGTACTTAGCTAAGAACCTCCTCTTGAAGTTCTCCCAATTTACCTCCTCATCAACATTTCCCATAATGAGCCTGGTGTTCCCTCACCAATATTCAGAACTACCCTGCAACTGATAGGTAGCTAACACCACCTTTTTTCCTTCCGGGCAATGGATTGCCCCAAAGATCCTCTCCATCGACTGGAGCCACAAATCCGCGGTATCAGGACCTCCCTCCCCACTAAACTTAGGAGGAGCCTGATGGTTGAAACTGGTGAGAAGTCTAGATCCAGCAGCAATGATCTCCCTCTCACGCTTCTCTACATCCTTCTGCGCCTTCGCATGGGTCTGGGCAGTCACAGCAACTGCCATCGTATTCATGGCATGAGCCATCTGATACATCTCGTTGTCATCTGCCCTAGGGGCTGCAGGTGCCCTTCTTGGAGGCATCTCTTTCCTGCACATACCAATTCCTTTTGATTAGATCCTTAATCAAACAATTCTGAATCCTAACAGAATATCTCGCTCCACGGATTACTAACCCATAACCCGATACAGAACAAACACTAGAACTAACTCAACACTAGTTACGTTCTAACCGACTCTGAACTAACGACTCAAGTATACACTTTCCCTTTGAAGATTTAAAGTCGTGCTCTGATACCAATTGTAACAACCCGTTTTTCAAAGGCCTGAAAAGGCAGTATATTTTTTTTTTTTGTACACAATCAGAGTTACGCATAAAAGATTTTTCAATGAGCCGGCATTCAAATATACAAAAGAACTCATTACCATAAGGTGCTTCGACTAGCAAAGTGTATTCCTGAATAATTACAATCCAAGTCTAAGTATTCAAACACTTACAACAAAACAAGTTAGACAACCCTATGCTAACCAAAAAGCACGGTGCACAAAACACACCGGCGCATAGTCTAACTATACTAAGCTTCACCACGTGCTCACTATAGCCTAGAACTGCCACCGTCGTCACCACGACCTAACCCATCATCTGGGTGGGATGAGCCCGCAAATGAAAGAAAGGGTCACCACAAAATATAGGTATGTATATATATAACTGGTGCGAGAGAGTATACAAATACCAAACATACAAATACCAACAGAGAAAACTCTTTAAACACATAGCCATTCCCACCAACAGGTTCATATAAGCAATGCACACATAGCCTATAATGCAACCTCTACAATGCGTGGTACTAACCCTAGCTACCACGATGCATGAGTTCCGGAATCGTAGGTCCATCCCCTACTAACAATATCAATAAAATCCCGTAGCTCTCCCGATCACTACAAGGATTAGAATGGGCTCTCCCGATCACCACACTCCTACCATAAGTATCAATAAAATCCCGTAGCTCTCCCGATCACTACAAGGATTAGAGTGGGCTCTCCCGATCACCGCACCCCGTAGCTCTCCCGATCACTACGTATCAATCTCAACAAAAATCTCGTAGCTCTCCCGATCACTACGAATAAAAAGGTGGGCTCTCCCGATCACCACACCGTACACGCAACTACCAAATGCATGAGCATACGCTTCCCCATATATGCTAATGCAATGAATACATACCTCTCTAGCATATGTAAACCAAACATAACAACATACATACATTTCTCATCATATGTATTCCAAACACCTGTTCATACATATATTCTCATAATCATATGTAAACAGCGCAAGTATTGTAAACACTTTCTCATCACGAGAATACATAACACATACATGCCAAGCACACCAACACACATCACCGAAAATAACCAAATATGTTGTAACTCAGTGAAAAGACAGAAATAAAGTGATGCCCTTACCTCGGCAAGCTTCCGTCAACAACACACGCTCAAACAACACAACGCGCTTCCTTAAGAAAGTGATTCTCTACAACTTCCCACTAAGCTTCCAAGCTTGAAATGGAGTGAAATGGTGAGGAATGGAAAATTTGTGAAGGTTAAGGTTAAGAAATGGAGTTCCACGTGAAAGAGAGAAAGAATGGAGTGAATATGTGATGTTTCTAAGTCCACAAGTCATAAACCTCCTTACTATGCTAAAACCTCTTGTTAGCCAATCCACCCTTGGATCAAAGTCAAAAGTCCAAGCTTAAACCCTAGCCATTGGATCAATTTACTTTATGAATAAGTCACAAGATTTAATCCACTCATCCATAACTAGTCTCGTACTCAGCTCTCGCGCGACGCGACGAACGAAAACCACAAAGACATAAAACCTACGGAAAGAACGTCTAACGTTTAACATTTCCAAAACTTATCGCCGAATCTTTTTCCGCGACTGTAATTTTCTTCCATACCTTAGAAAATTAATCTCAGGACATATCCTAACTCGCGCAGATATATAAAACTCCCATCCGAAACCTCACTCAAAACAGACGCAGTAAGATTTTCCATCCGCGGGTAAAATCCTACTCGTTTTTCCAAAAACAAGAATAATCCAAAACTCGTTATTCTAAGACCACAGAAATCTCCTCATACTTAAAAGAGTAACACGACCCGAAAGTCTGTGCCTTTCCAGCGCACGAGCACAAAACAGGCTCCGTTTCAGCAAAAATCTCATTAATGTGACGATATTCACAAAACCGCCTCACCAAAAAACCTAAAACTCGTAGCCGACACTAGAGTTCCTTAGAAAACTGTACAGTAAAAATTTGGGTCTTACATTAGTAGTAATCAACTTTATTATATTGAAATAAATAAATTAAAAGTATATAAAATCGAATGAATAAAAATAGTTGTCATTTATCGTGACATACACTAATACCAATCAATATTTTTTCCCCTTAAAAATAGGATTTAACCTTGAGAAATTAAGATATATACTTAAAAAATATATCTTAAAAACGCTCATAAGGAGAACTTTTTTTAACAATGCAATAGGGATATACATGAAAAAAGACATTACAACTGAATTTGTGTTTTTTTAACAAGATATGCGTCCAATAATAAAAATAAAGGTTGACTTAAGAATAGGTCTAATTTTTTGTCTATAAAATTAATAATGATTTATATATATATATATATATATATATATATATATATATATATATATATATATATATATTTCCTTACGAATATGGTTTGAAAATCAGCAGTATAGATATTTTTTTATTGAAGCAATAAGGATATACTTGAAAAATATATAACAATTTTTTTACAAGATATGCGTCGAATAAAATATAATAAGTAAATATTGTCTGAAAAATAGGTATCATTTAAGTTCATATTATAATAATATAAATTTCGTTATGATTTAAATTTTTTTTCGTAATTTAGAATAATTAATATTACAAAATATATTTATATGATATTTATTGTTTGTATGTTATGTTTAATAAAACTAAAATTATCATCAGTACTAAAAATTTATTGTAATATTAAAATATTCATACCCGTGTGATGCACGGGGTCAAACTCTAGTTATAATAAAACGAGAGTAACTAGAGGCACCCTAAACTCTAATCCTAATATGAATGGTCTAGATTTTAACACGTGAAAAAAATATTATATCAATGACTATGATAAAAACTTGAATATTATGTTGCTACATCAATTATTGAATGTGACACGTCATGTGTTTAAAAACATAATACATGATGTGTCAATATATGATTGGATGTGTGTATAAAATAATTTTACACCAATTCCTAATTTTGTTACCTACTAATCCTTAATTTATATGCTTTCATTTGATGATTGGATATACTCTACGGAATCTTTATAGCATTAAATTAGTCATCTTTTACGATAAATAGAAACCATTTTATTTCTTTCTCCCAGAGTGTATCTTTTACATTCCCAATAGTGTATCTTTCACGATAAATAGGCCTCTATTTGTTTTACATTCCCCTTTTATGCATCTATTTTTACTTTTTCTCACATATTTACATTTTTTTAATTGATGCAGATTTGTCTTTGAGGTTTTATAAAGGTATGAATTGCTATAGATATTTTAGGTGTTTAAATTCTGATTATAGTTTGTAGTGTTCCATATTAATTCTCTATTCTTTTTTAATTTGATTTTTATTTCAATAGGTATGAATTCCATCTTTCTTTTTTTTGTTGTTGTTTGTAGTGTTTAATTCATATTAATTCTGATAATTCTATTTAAGAAAAAAAATTGGGTTTTATTTTTCTTAAGTTTCATATATTTTCTATTAGATGTAGGTTTTGTTTGGGGTTCTATAAAGGTATGTACTCCTTTAAATAGTTTTAGGTGTTTGAATCGTAATTTTTTTGTTTGTTTGTTGTGTTATGTATCAATTTGGTCATTATTTTATGTTTTTCTATTGTTGTTTTCATATTTTCAATTTAATTTATATTCAAAATTTAAGATTTATAAAATTTTTGGATATTTCTTCCTTAAGGAATATAAAAGTTAACACGTTTCTTTTTATTTGAGAGGAAAAAAGTTTGAATGTATCGAATATAATTTGTTGTGTTTTGTTCTTATTTATCAGTTTGATTTTTGTTTTGTTCTAAATATAATTATAATTTTTCACATATTCTCACCTTTTGTGCTATTATGTTAAGTAATATTGGAGAACACATTGTTAATTGCTTCATTCGATTATTTCCATCTTAGATAGCAATTTTATTTTATTTTTGCTTAATATATGCCGTGTGTGGCAAATTTGAGTTTGATATCAACGAAGTATGTTTGTTTGTATTATATTATTTGTTGATGTTGTTGTTTCACCAAAAAAATTTAAATGTTCTTCTGATATGTTTTGTTTTGATAAAGTGCAGTAATATTTTCGAAGATGTTTATCAGTCACGACGTTAGATGTTTTTCAACTTTGATTCATCATTTAGGAAAGCAATTTGATGTATAAGTGGATAAAATTAATGGGAACATTTATTTTTTCCTTATATTCCTTATATTTCAGTATTTTAATTTAATTTTGAATTAATCTACTTATTGTAATGTTAAATTTGTTTCTTATTAATCAATAGTTTCCCGTCATTTGAATTCCACCATATTTTATTTTGACATAAATATACCTATCTTACTTATCTATAGTTTCTCTAATTACTTATTACTTATTATTTCTAATTTCTTTAATTATGTATCATATTAAACCCTAATTTGCTAAGCAAATTAACGGTTAATTTTAATTAATTGTACCTGATAACTGATAAGCATGAGAAAGAAAAAAGTCTAGTTATAATTAAGATAAAGATCATATTAGAGTTTAGGGTGCCTCTAGTTACTCTCGTTTTATTATAGTAAATAAGATTATATATTTGTTATTGAAAAAAAGTAAATATTAATACAGTATTTTTATAAAATATTTATTTATTTTTACATATTAAAGTTCCCTTTCTTTTTTTTTTGGTAAAAGAGAGGGCTAAAAGCCCAAAGAAAAGAGAAATTATACGCAAATAAGCCTTGGGGTAGAGATCCCAGCCTATCATGATTAAAAGTCTGACTAATAACAGCAGGACAGTCGTCAAAGAAAACCAAGTCATAGTCATGAGTGCATCCTAATTAAATTCGCTAAAGCATCGGCACATTTGTTTGCCTCCCTGTAAGTATGAGAAATTTCCACAGTCCAATCAAGATCTAGCAACTTCCAAATTTGCCGAGCCAGAGCAACACCCAATGTGCTATTAATACGCCTCTCCTTCACCACCTGCACCACTGCTATAGAATCAATGTTCAACTCAACCTTCAAAAACCCCAAACGACGCACACAACGTAACCCCTCCAAGACTCCATTTCTTTGGAGCACATATTAATAATATGACAGAAAAATAACTATCACACAGCAGGCCTCCAAAAGATATAAATATTACTAGCTAGTGTACTGCATGCGTTACTAGCGAATATGATCGTTCTCTTTTTAAACTTATGCCAGGGAATAATTCGGTAGCCTTGAAGCAATTATGTAAAAAACTGTGTTATATTTTGTTACTTATATGTACGACTCCACCATATATAATCAATTACATATTTGCAGATTAATTGCATGGCTGAACGTATGACTCCAATAATAAAGATGATCACTTGTTGAATGTGTCGTTTTCTTCTTTATTAGTAGCTAGTATTAGTCAATCAAGGCCGTATATATTCGTTGCCTTTTATTTTGTCTTATTTTATAATGATAATATTATCTAAAAAAATGTACTATCACGGTCATTTGCCCATCAATTAATCAAGGCCATATACACACACATGATGCCATTTATATAATATACTTATGATAATAACTTGTCATGCATCAAAATAATTATACTACCACTATAATTTCCTTCATCAATCCATTACTTATCACCTATCTTCAACCCTACAATACATTCTCATTTAAAGTAGTGGGTGTATAAAAAATTGATTGTAAATTAGTGGTAATATCACTAACTTACCTAAAATATAGCTTAAAATTATTATTGTGGATACCCCACTTACTAACTAGAACTAAGCATCGCGTCGTCGACATCTCCTATGAAGTGGGCGGCTTTCGTGCAACTGTTGTTTCAAAATTCAGCACATGCCCAAATTATATGCGACAGTGAGATACCTTGTTTATGTTAATTGTTAACTAGTTTTGAGATGAGTCTCTTGACTTTATGTATAAACTAACCGTCAAAAGGGCACGTACCGTATCCGTTTGTGTGATTTATATTTTTTTTTTTTGTGATTGATATTTTCTATTGTGCAAATATAAATAATTACTTAATCTTCTTTTTTATTAGACTTAAATAATTGATAACTACTTAACCTCTTTTTTTGTTGTGGCTAGTTATTAAGAAGAAAAAATATATTTTTTTTGCTATAAAAAAACCGAAAACCTACTCTTATGTGAAAGTTGTGCTTAGTTTTTTTTAAGGCTAAAATAGGAATAATGAAAAAGACATCCCAAAAATTTGTATCCTTTTTATATATAGTAATAGATTATTGTTAATTTATAAATGACGTTATTTTGTTTTTTTTAAATATACATTAAATTATGTGATTTTTTATTAAAGTAATTGTCATGTGTATGATTTTTATGCAATAAACTATAATTAATAATAAAAAATATTTACTATTCAATTTTTTTTCTTTATTAAAGCAGTTGTTCCGTGTGTGATTAATTTTTTTTATTAAAGGCAATTGTCTCGTGTATGATTAAAAAAAATTTATTAATGCAATTGTCCCGTGTATGATTAATTTTTTTTATTAAAGCAATTGCCGCGTCTATGATTAAATTTTTTTTATTAAAACAATTGTCCCGAGTATGATTTTTTTTATTAAAGCAATTGTCCCGTGTATGATTAATTTTTTTATTAGAACTATTGTCCCGTGTATGATTTTTTATATATTAGTGATCAACACTTTTTTTTCACAAAATTATTGATCAACAATTGTCTCATGATGTTATAACTATAATGACAAATATTTACCCCGTAATTATTATAACTAGCCGTCAAACGGGCACGTTCCATGCCCGTTTGTGTGATCGATATTCTCTTTTCTTTTTTGTTTGCTGTGATCGAAATTCTCTATTGTGCAAATATAAATAACTACTTAATATCCTTTTTTATTGGACTTAGTTAATTGATAATTATTTAACCTCCTCTTTTGTTGTGGGTAGTTATTAAGAAGAAAAAATATATATATTTTTTACTATAAAAAAACTAAAAACTTACTTTTATGTGGAAGTTGTTTTTCAACATATACAAATATTTAGTTCTTTTGTTGGTAATTTTTTTAAGGGTAAAATAGGAATAATGAAAAAGTCATCCCAAAAATTTGTATCCTCTTTATATATAGTATAGATATATACTCATCAATAACGCACTTCTTTTGTATCTTTTATATAAAGTAAAAAAATAAAGTAGATTTTTTTATAATAAAAGAATTTAACTATTATATAACAATATATTAAATTAAAAAATATAATTTTTTTTACGAAATAGAATATTTGAAATATTATTAAGAATTGATGATGACAAATTAGAGTGTTTAGTAATAATACCTTTTAATATATTGGGCCTGTTTGAATTTGGCTTATTTTTAATATTATGAAAATAGTTTTTTGTTAGAATTTATAAATAAAATTTTATGTTAATTTTTAAGTTTTTATACACATGTTAATTCATAAGTTTTCACTAACAAAAATTATATCTTTATAAACTGCTTTCATGAACTATCTTAAAAAAGTTATAATAATATATAAAAACTTATTTATTTGCATAAGTTATTTCACATAAACTCATAAATAAGTCAATCCAAACGGGTCGATTGTGTTTTTGTTTCTATTTTTCTTTGTTTTTATTTTTTAGCTCATAAATAAGTATCTTCTTTTATAAGGTTATTCTATTTTTATTTTATATATATAAGTTTTTATATGTTAGATTGAGTTACTATTTTTTCATTAAAAAAAAGTTACTATTTTTGAAGCGTATCTTTTATAGTGATTGCTGGAACAAAGTGAGTCTGACATAAACCTCTGAAATATAATTAATTTTGATGATAACAAAGTGTTAACATTGCAATTGGTGGTACTGATAATTGTTCTAGTATGCAGAATTATAAGTTAAAATTCACTAAGAAGCACTATGAACAAAAGCAGAGAAGCCAAGCTCTGAAAACCTATCGCTGATCATCAGAAGCTTAAAATTCAAGTTCTGAAGTTAGTAGTTCTGAGGACTAAAGCAGACTCCGAAAGGTTTCAGAAGCTAAAGACCAACTGAAGCTACAACACTAGACTCCGAAGCAAAATGAATTTACGTCACTCAAGACCTGACCAGACCAGAATCAATGATTGAAAAATAATCTACATAAAGGCTCTGTCATATCCATTGGAAGGAATATTCGTTTGTACAATGTTAACCTTATCCATAAGTGGAGCGTCTTTGAGGATTGTACAATCGTACTATTATTACTCAAAATAGTTGAGTGATATTTCAAAAACGCAAGGTAGTGGAATTGAATTTCTTTCTATAGAAGGCAATTCACGACTATCAATTGTATGATTCATTCTAGCTGACACCTTATCTCTCTGCAACGGTCATTCACATTCCTTCAATATAAATAGAAGACCCAAATGGAAGAAATGACTACTATTCTATTACTGCATTAAGACTCTGAAAGCTCTAACATCCCTGATTTTATTTGTCATTCAAAGTCTTAAGCAATTTGCGTTGTATTTTGTAAACACCTCTGATGGTATATCAAGTGTCCATTAACATTCATTCTTATTCTTAAGTGTGTTTGAGAAGTCTCTTGTTAGTTTTAACTTGGTCATTTTACTACTAATAATGTAAGTGCACCAGTTCATCATCTTGTTTTAATAATTGTCAAAACACATGAAAATAGAGTAGAACACATTTTGGCAACATTACAAATGACTTGACAGCGAAAAACTATTTTTAAACTTTGAAAAACTGATTTTTAGGTATTATGTATCGATACATAAACATGTGTATCGATACAAATGTCCTGAAATTACTTCAGACTGATTTTGTGCAATTTGTATCGATACATATATCACTTGTATCGATACAAAAGTGGTTTCTCAGAGGCAGAAGGTCATCTGTGTATCGAATCATGCTTGCATGTATCGATACACACCTATGTCTCTCAGAAAACCAGTTAGTGCTTGATGTATCGAATCATGCTTGCATGATTTGATACATATCAGTCAAGATTTCAAGAAACTGATATATGTATCGATACATATACATCTTTGTATCGATACATAGGTCAAAATTTTCAATTTGAACGCTGGTCAAAGGGTTTGTATCGATACAAACCATCATTTGTATCGATACACGTTAACAACCCGTTTTTCTTCAAGGCCAGAAAAGGCATTAATTTTTTTTTCTTTTTCAACTAACACTCAGAGTGCGCATAGAATATTTTAAATGAGCCGGCATTCAAATATACAAAAGAACTCATTACCAAAAGGTGCTTCGACAAGCAAAGTGTATTCCTGAATAATTACAATCCAAGTTTAAGTATTCAAATACTTACAACAAAACAAGTTAGAATCCTATGCCTAAACCCAAAAAACACGGTGTACAACCCACACCGGCGCATAGTCTAACTAGGCTAAAGCTCCAACATCTCACTGGGGCCTGGAACAGCCACCGTCGTCACCACGACCTAACCCATCATCTGGGTGGGATGAGCCCGCAAATGAAAGAAAGGGTCCCCACAAAATAAAAGTATATATATATATATATATAACCGGTGCGAAAGATATACACATACCAAACATACACAAACCAACAGAGAAAACTCTATAAACACATAGACAATCTCCCACCAACGGGTTCATATAAGCAATGCACACATAGCCTATAATGCAACCTCCACAATGTGTGGTACTAACCCTAACTACCACAATGCATGAGTTCCGGAACTGTAGGTCCAACCCCTACTAAAACACCAACGAAATCACAAGGTTAAGGTGGATCCACTCCCGCAATCACACCCCATGGTCCACTCCCGCAACCATGTATCGAACTCAACAAAATCACAAAGGATTAAGGTGGATCCACTCCCGCAATCACACCCCCATGGTCCACTCCCGCAACCATGTATTGAACTCAATAAAACCCTATAAGAATCAGGTGGGTCCACTCCCGCAACCACACCTCGTAGTCCACTCCCGCCACTACGCACTAACAATGCATGAGCATACGATTCCCCATGTATACTAATGCAACAATTACATACCATCCAGCATATGTAATTCTCAACCACATGTCAACACATATATTTCGCTAAATCATATGTAAGACAATCACACACATACATATATTCTCAATCATATGTAAACAGCGTAAGTATTTTAAACACGTTCTCATCACGAGAATACATCAACTAGACATGCCAAACACACAACAAAGCATTACAGCAGAAATCCAAGCATGTCATAACCAGTTGAAAAGACAGAAATAAAGTGATGCCCTTACCTCGGCAAGCTTCCACAATTAAAACTCGCTCAACTCCACAATTCTACAATTCGCGCTTCCTAAAATATAAGCAGCGTACAATCAATAAAATACTCCCAACGTATCCTATCGAAACGAAACTAAAACTCGAAAATCTAGAGGGGTCTAAGGTACTTTATAACACTCTCGGATTGTGGTTTCGAGTCCTTCCTATAGTGATTAAAATTCACGAAGTTAAATACACTATTTTCTCGTTACGCGAAAATAAATCCGTTTTCAAAACACAACCGCCAGATACTCTTTGTTTCAACTCAAAGCGACTAAATGCATGCTCTAAAACCATTTTAGAACAACCCATAAACTTTTCAAAAATTTTCACAAAAATAAAAGTTTACTTGCCTCACAAGTCACAAGTTTTTCTTCCAAACTAAAATCACCATAACTCATTCAATTCTAATCCGATCGAGACGTGCCATACGCCGAAATCTTCGTATCGAAAAGACGGATTGAATGGTTATGTTTCTAGGATACGAAAACAATTTTAAAATGACCATAATACCCCTGTGGAATACGGCCAGAATTGGAATTATTCCAAAACCATTGTTTTTCAAAATCAAACATAGTTTAAAACACTTAAACTATCACTAGTTTTCCTCAATGATCCAGTATACACACTAAATCATTTTGAATCCAAGAATAACAATTTTTTTTTCTCAAAACTTTGCAAATCTTTTCTTTCCACATACAAACCCTAAATCATTTCTTTCAAAGACCATGATCATTCATCACACTAAATGATCATTTACTTATCATTTTAGGACTTGAAAAATTTGAAATCCCATGGCCACACACACATGCATGCCACGGCCAAACAACACCAACAAGACTAGCTCCAAAAATTTTCCATTTCAAAATCATAGTATGATTCATTTAGTTCCCAAAATCATTTATGCTAACAATCAAACCACTTTTACAAACCAAATCAAAATCTCTAAGTATGTTCATAAATTTCTCAAGAACACAAATATAATTTTTTTTTTCTTGTTTCACAAAACAAATTTCATAATCTAACATCCATTTTGTCACAAAGCTCATAGCTAACTTCAAAATTGGAAACATCAAACAAAAATTCAAGTTTATGATCATATGAAATTTTTATCAAAATCCTAGCCCAAAAATCTCATGAGAATCTCATCCACTCATGGAAAACAAAAATACTAACTTAGACATGCTAGTTTAACACTTATAAACAACTTCTATGGAACAAAAACCAATCAAAACTCAAGTCCTATGAAAAATCTCTCAAGAACACAATTCATAAAACTCTAGCATCTAAGAGTTTGATCCAACAAAAAGAAAGGAGAAGGTTTGTTACCTCAAGAGGAGATGATTTCCTTTCCAACTCTATGATCCAACACACTAAAAATCCAAGCTTTTGGTGAAGAAATGAAGGATTTGGATGAAGAACACAAGGGTGGAAATGGTCACGGCAAAGAGGAGAGGAGGAGTGAATGAATTGTGATTCTTCTAAGTCCATAAAGCTTAAGCCTTCTTACTATGGAAAGGGGTCTTGCTCAATCTAAGCCCTTGGATCAAAACAAAACTTGCAAGACTAAACCCTAGCCTTTGGATCAAAATAAACTCATGATTGCTTTTGAACAAATATCCACTTTACGCTACTCAGCTCTCGCGTTCGCTCTCGGCGAGTCGCACCTCGCTAACGGACGGAAATCACAAAAATATAAAATCCATCAAATAAACGTCCGTCGTAAACCGTTACCAAATATTTCCGCTGAAACTTTTTCCCCGACTGTAATTTTCTTTCACACCCTCGAAAATTATTCTGACAATATATCCTAACTCACGCCGATATATAAAACTACCATCTAAATTTCTACGGAATTCAGACATCGTAAAAATTCCTAACAGCGGGTAAGATTCCTACTCGTTTTTTCAAAAACAAGAGAAAACCAAAACTCGCATTTCTTACTTCGCAGAAATCTTCTCATACTTAAAAGAGGACTACGACCCAAAAGTCTGTGCCTTTCCAGCGCACGAGCACAAAACAGGCTCCATTTCAGCAAAAATTCTATTAACGCGACAATACTCACGAAACCGCTTCACCAAAAACCCTAAAACTCGTAGCCATTACTAGAGTTCCTTAGAAAAACTGTACAGTGGAATCTTGAGTCTTACAACACGTATGTTGAATTTTGCCCAAATTTGCTCAATTCTATTATCTCTTTAAATAGCAATGTGATGTGTCATTGTAAAGAGAGGAAACTAGTGTGAAAGATCAGAAAACGCTTTGGGTTGCAAATTGAGTGAGAATTTGAATCAAATGTTTCATTCAACACAAATTCATCATCTTCATCAAAGGTTGCAATCAAAATTGAAGTTTGAGTATGGGATCAATTCAATAGAGGTTGCATTTTTATGTGATAACGTTCGATACGGTTCGCGGTGAATCAGAATCGTAGTCGGGTTGGATTGTGTGTTGAAGGTTCTAGTTTCTCTCAAAGGATTCAAGATCGTGCTTGTCTTGAAGGATCGACAACAAGAAACGAAGGACTCAGCTGGACGATCGAGTACGGTTTGGCACGGGTCGGATCGTTGGAATCAGAGGGCGAAGTTTCGTTGTGTGTCGAGGTTTTGTTGCATAGTTTACTTTTCGTCTCGTTATAGGTTTATAAGATTCAATTGTAAACTGTGCACGTGTGTTAATCATTTTTTATCTATACACTCTCAAATAACCCGTTTGGTTATTTGGGGGGAGACGTACTCGGACAAACGCGTGGACGACGCGAAATTCGGGGAACTCCCTAATCAAACCGTTGTGTGTTTCTCTCTCTCTCTCTCTCTCTCTCTCTCAATATTTTACTTGTTATAATTTCATTGATTTTTTGAATCGATTGAATTTTTCATGTTCGTACGTATTGGAACATCAAAAATTCAATTGTTGTGCTTGATTGTGATTGTGTTAAATTTGATATTGTAACTTGATTGGGACTGAGATCAATTCATAGCTTATATTCGAATTTTGAACGCTATCGTTTCGAATCTTTTCATCAAACATTCAAAGGCTTATACTACCTTTCTTTTCCGCTTGCGCTCGATTGAAACAAATAATTTTTTAAAAACGACATTGTTTCAAGGTTCACTTATTCAACCCTCCCTTCTAAGTGATAGCCAAGTAGTCTAACAAGTGGTATCACGAGCCCGGTTCAATTTTGTTTACAAAAATCGGAGGATTGTGCCAATTATTAGAAAACATGGCTTTTGCACCGAAAGGGGCGTATAATAGGGCTCCTATATTCAATGGCGATCACTTTGACTATTGGAAAAGTAGTATGCGTATTCACATCAATTCTTTTGATGGTGAAGTGTGGAATGCTATTGAGAATGGTCTGTTTGTTCCAACTATCACGGATCCTCATGACATTGTCGACAATAAGCCTATGGCACAATGGACGGATGATGAAAAGAAAAAGGTCAATTACGATGCAAAGGCACAAAACATACTTATTTCATCCCTTGGGGTTGAACAATTTTATCATGTGTCGCATTGTTCTACGGCCATAGAAATGTGGGATACATTAGTCACTCATTTTGAGGGAACTAATGAAGTCAAAATTTCGAAAATAAACACCTTAACTCAAGAATTCGAATTGTTTCATATGCAAGATGGTGAAACCATTGCGGATATGCAACAAAGATTTGTAAAAATCACCAACAAGTTACATGGTCTAGGTAAACCAATCACAAATCAAGATGCTACTAATAAGATTTTGAGATGTCTTAATAGGTCATGGCAACCAAAGGTCACCGCAATCAAAGAAGCGAATGATCTCACAACTTTGAGTCTCACAACCTTATTTGGTAAGCTAACGGAACATGAACAAGTGCTTAATTTGTTGGAAAAGCATGAGAAAAGTGAGAAAAAGGAAAAACATAACGAAAAGGAAAAAGAAAAGGATAAGAGGTCCATTGCTCTAAAGGCCTCCAAGTCCAAGTCCAAAAAGGTTGAGCAAGTGGAAAGTAGCTCAAGCGAAGACGATTCCGATGATGAAGAAATGGGACTCTTCGATCGACGCTACAATAGATATGTGAGAAAGAATGGGATAAGACATTCCGATGACAATCTTAAGAAGTTTCGGAAAGATAGTGGTTACCGCCGGAAGAATGAAGATGCTAGGTACTCCAAAGAGGGGATTTGCTATGAGTGCGGCCAAAGTGGTCACTACAAGCCGGATTGTCCTAAACTCAAGAGAAAGGAGAAGGAGTCATCTTCAAACAAAAGGAGGAGCAAAGGAAAGAAAGCTTATGTTGCATGGAAAAGCAGAAGCTCATCTTCCTCCTCATCATTAAGCTCTAGTTCAAGTGATGAAAGCGAAGTGGCTAATATGTGCTTCACAACTCATCATCACAAAAAGAAGGATAAAGCTCCCAAAAAGGTAAACCAAAATCCCTCTAGCTCATATACCTCGTTAGAATATCATGATTTGCAAAGTGCTTTTGAGGACCTATGTAGTGAAACAAGGAAAACTTTCAAACGATTAAAATAGATTATAAAAGTTAACAAAGCTCTTGAAAAGAAAGTTTCCGAAACGGAAGAAGAATTGAAAGCTTTCAAAGTATCGTTACTAGAAAGGTCAAATGCAAGTCATAATAATAATGATATAGTTGGTTGTGATAATTGTGCCACTTTGTCAAAAAATATTAAAATTATCAAAGACAAAGTGGAAAATTCATCAAAACTTAAAGTCTCTCATCAAGTTGATCCAAAATATTTTCAAAACACTTTGAAAAACAAAAACAAAAGTTCCAAGAATTTCAAAATGGATCAAAAGAAGAGAGACTCACATATCACTTGTCACTATTGTTGTTGTGAAGGCCATACCATTGCAAAATGTAAAGCTAGGAAATTGTTGGTACCTAAGGGAGTATTGCAATGGATGCCAAAACTCAACAAAACTTATTTGCCTCACCAATTAGAACCCAATGAAAATTGGGTACCTCCTTCTTATGTTTAAATGTTGTAGGAAAAGTGTAACACCCCGTTTTTCATAAGCCAAAAAGGGCATTATTTTTTTTTTCTTTTTCAACTAACACTCAGAGTGCGCATAAAAGATTTTAAATGAACCGGCATTCAAATATACAAAAGAACTCATTACTAAAAGGTGCTTCGACAAGCAAAGTGTATTCCTGAATAATTACAATTCAAGTCTAAGTATCAAAGCAAGTTAGAAATCCTATGCTAACCAAAAAGCACGGTGCACAAAACACACCGGCGCATAGTCTAACTATTCTAGGCTACAGCTCCAACCGCTCACTGGGGCCTGGAACAGCCACCGTCGTCACCACGACCTAACCCATCATCTGGGTGGGATGAGCCCGCAAATGAAAGAAAGGGTCACCACAAAATATATAGTATGTAAATATATAACCGGTTCGAAAGATTGTACACATAACAATAATTCCACAAACACAAGAGAAAGCTCTTAAACTCAAAAGTAATTCCCACCAACGGGTTTATGTAAATAAATCACCAATCCTAATGCAGACTTCTACAATGGGTGTGACAACCGATTACTGATTCGTCACATGCATGATTTTCCGGAAAATTAACCTCTCATCGAAGAGTCGTGGGGTAGGCAAAGCCACACAGAAATATACGTACCCGCACTAAAAATGCAGGTGAAGTCACACAGACAAACACCAGGCGAAGTCACACAGACATACACCAACTCAATATAAACCCAGAAGGATTTGGCAAAGCCACACAGTCAAACGCCCGGTACGTAGGCAAAGTCACACAGACATACACCTAGGCACGCAACTATGAAATGCATGGCATATATTCTCTTTGGCATATACAGGATAGTCACACAGACAAAATCCCCGCGTAGTCCTATCCGACGCACGCATTCATATATGCTCATGCAAACAATCACATAGCCTAAAGCCTATGTACAAGCATCACAACATACATACATTTTCTCAATCATATGTAAATTGCACACATATTTATAAACACCTTCTCATCAACGAGAATACATAAGTACAAACATGCCAAAGCACACAGCAATTGCACACACAGCAAAACAAAGCATGTCATAACCGTTTTAAAGACAGAAATAAAGTGGAGCCCTTACCTCGTCAAGCACTCAACTAACACACGATCGCACAACACTTACTTGCTTCCTAAAACAAGCAAAGTATACAATCAAAACCATAACCAATCAATCCTTAATGAATTGAACTCTAAAACCCCAAAAACCAAAGGTTTTCTAAGGTAAAATCCCTCTTTCGGATACTATACCAAAAACTACCGTATTGATCAACCCCTATGAGTTATATGTACTATTTTTAGGACCCAAAACAATAGGCCAAAGTCTTAAATAATTTGAAATGCAAAATGGCCGTTTTGTTGCGTTATAAGTTACGTGCTTTCCGAGTACCCGAAAAACTCGTTTCCAATCCCCGCCACTTCCATAAATTAATAAAAAGGGATTAGAAAGTTAAAAACCAAGTTTAGAAATCAGAATCCAAAATCTCAACTCCCAGAGCTCGCCCTGGCGAGTTGGTGGCGAGTGAAGGCAGTGAGGACTGGTCTTACTCGCCCTGGAGCTCGCCCTGGCGTGTTGTCATGACCTGTGACACTCGCCCTGGCGAGTAACCACTCGCCCAGCGAGTTTCAACTGTCATGACAGCAAAAGACAGCAACTCACATAACCTTTTTCCACCCAAGCCTAGTTTGATTCTATTAGTTCCCAACACTTTTTCAAGGCACAAAAGCAAACCATTTTCATAAGCAAGCAATTCATTTTTCGAAAGCTTGTTGGTTGCTTCGAGAGCAAGTTATTTGATTTTCATTTCCAAAATCAAAACCAAATCCAAGCACAAGTTTTATTACGGGCCTTAACCGTCCGGTAATCATTTTCAAACATGTTTTCAAGGTAAAAAGCGACACCACATGTCACATTAGTTTTAAACCATTTTGACCCCAAAATACTACCCAAAAACTCTTAGAAAATATTTTCATAAACCACAATATTTTTCATCGGATTTTCTAAAACAAAACCATACAACGCATTTCCCTTTTGCCCAAAGGTTCAAAGACAACTTTTCTTTTCAAAACCTTACAACTTAAACACATGTTATTGATCAATACATAACCAACTCAAAACCCTAACTTTTCTCATGAGATTCTCACAAACTCATGGAAAAATTGAAATAACAAAGCCTAGCATGCTTACTAAACTCCCATGAACAACTTTCATGAACCAAGAATCAATTCCTAACTTATTCTTATGAAATTTCTCCCAAGAACATAACCATAAAAATCCTAACTCCAAGAGTTATAACCAACCAAAATGAAAAGGAAAAGAGTGGTTACCTTAAGAAAGTGATCCTCTACAATGTTCCTCAAAGCTTCCAAGCTTGAAATGGAGTGAAATGGTGAAGAATGGAAAATTTAGTGAAGGTTAGGTTATGAAATGGAGTTCCACGTGAAAGAGAGAAAGAATGGAGTAAAGGTTGTGATTTTCCTAAGTGACCAAAGTCATGAACCTCCTTACTATTACACTAGCTCTTGCTAACTCATGGCCATGGGATCAAAAACACAATGCCAAGACAAAACCCTAGCCATTGGATCAAACCAAACCAAACCCACTTGAGATAAAACTCAACACCTCTTAGAAACACTCACACGTTCAGCTCTCGCGTGCCGCGACGAACGAAACTCACCAAAACAGAAAACCTACAGAAGGAACGTCTATCGTCTAACAATTCCAAAGCTTATCGCCGAATCTTTTTCCGCGACTGTCATTTTCTTCCATACCTTGGAAAATTATTCTCAGAATATATCCTAACTCGCGCAGATATATAAAACTTCCATCCGAAACCTCACTTAAAACAGACGCAGTAAGATTTTCCATCCGCGGGTAAAATCCTACTCGTTTTTCCAAAAACAAGAATAATCCAAAACTCGTTATACTAAAACCACATATAACTTCTTATCCAAGCAACAGGATCACAAGACCAAAGTCTGTACAAATACAGTGCATGAGCACAAAACAGGCTCAATTAGAGCAAAAGCTAATAATTACACGATGTTTCATCACACGAACACATCGAAACCCTAATATTCCTTAAACCAACTATACAATGAAATCTTGGGTCTTACAATACTACCCCCCTAAAAGAAGTTTCGTCCTCGAAACTTAGACATCGTCGAACAAACTGGGGTATAATTCTTTCATCTTACTCTCGAGCTCCCAGGTGGTATCTCCCGTAGCTTCGTTCCATATTACCTTCACCAAAGGTATCTCTTTCGTTCTCAAACGTTTCATCTTCCTATCCGCAATCTTGATCAGCGGAACCTCAAATGACAAGTTATCCCTCAACTGGATGTCATCTGGTGTGATCACATGTGATGGATCCGGTGTATATTTCCGCAAATGCGACACATGGAACACGTCATGAATCAAAGATAGTACCGGTGGCAACGCGATCCGGTATGCTACCTTCCCAATCCGTTCCAAAATCTGATAAGGCCCTATAAACTTCGGAGTCAACTTCTTCGCTTTCAAAGCCCTTCCAACGCCAGTTGTTGGTGTAACACGGAGAAATACGTGATCCCCCTCTTCAAACTCTAAAGGCCTCCGACGCCCATCCGCATAACTCTTTTGTCGATCTTGAGCAACCTTCATCATTGCCCTTATCTTTCGGACCTTGTCCGTCGTCTGTTGTACCATTTCCGGTCCTACTATCATACTCTCCCCATCTTGGTACCAACACAAAGGAGTCTGACATCTCCTCCCATACAAAGCCTCGTATGGTGCCATTCCAATACTCGCGTGGAAACTATTGTTGTATGTGAATTCTATCAATGGTAATACATCATCCCATCTTCCACGATCATCCAAAACACAAGCTCTCAACAAATCTTCCAAAGATTGATTTGTTCTCTCGGTCTGCCCATCTGTCTGAGGATGGTAGGCGGAACTCAATCTCAATTTCGTCCCTAATGCCTCATGCAAAGTCTTCCAAAAGTGTGAAGTAAACTTTGGGTCTCGATCCGACACTATACTTGACGGAATCCCATGTAACCTCACAATCTCAGCAATGTAAATATCGGTCAACCTTGTCGCTGTATCCGTAGTCCTTACCGGTAGAAAATGAGCGGATTTAGTCAAACGATCCACTATCACCCAAATGGAATCATGCTTCCTCCTGGTCTTAGGTAACCCAGTGATGAAATCCATAGAAATGTTATCCCACTTCCACTCGGGGATATCTAATGACTGCAGCATCCCTGCTGGTCTCTGATGCTCAATTTTCGCCTTCTGACAAGTCAGACACGACGCCACATACTCAGCCACATCCTTTTTCATACCCGGCCACCAGAAATCATGCCTCAGGTCTTGATACATCTTTGTCGCTCCGGGATGTATACTAAGTTTACTCTTGTGTGCCTCCCCTAGAATGATGTTTCTCAAGTCCATAGCTTCGGGTACACACACTCTCCCTTGACACCACAAGATATTGTCCGATCCCACCTTGAAATCTCGGTTGGTTCCTCGAACAATCAAAGCCCTTTTCTCCACGAGAAACTTGTCATCTTGACAATTCGCAATGTCCTCCAACAAACCGCTTGAGATGGTAATCATACCCAGTCTCATATTCCCCAAAGCAAACTCTACCTCTAGGTGCAAGTCACGAAACTCTCTCAACAACTCTTGTTGACTAGCCATTTGTGCCGAACACGCTGACACACTCTTTCTACTCAAGGCATCGGCTACCACATTAGCCTTTCCAGGATGGTATTCTAACGTGAAATCAAAATCTTTCAATGTTTCCATCCATCTCCTCTGCCTCATATTAAGCTCTTTCTGATCGAACAGATACTTAAGACTTTTATGGTCACTAAACACGACAAAAGTGCAACCATAAAGATGATGTCTCTAAATCTTCAATGCAAAAACAACGGCCGCAAGCTCTAAATCGTGCGTAGGATAATTCTTTTCATGCGCTATCAGTTGTCTTGACGCATAAGCTACTGCTCTCTTGTGTTGCATCAACACACAACCCAACCCTTGATGAGAAGCATCACAATACACCTCATACGGTTCCTCCGACTGTGGTAACATCAAAACTGGCGAAGTCGTCAACCGTTCTTTCAACAACTGGAAACTCGACTCACACTTCTCTGTCCAAGCAAAAGGTTGATCTTTTCGCGTAAGTTGTGTCATCGGTGCCACAATCTTAGCAAATCCTTCTATAAACCTCCGGTAATAACCGGCCAAACCAACAAAACTTCTCACATCAGTCACTGTTTGAGGCTGCTTCCATGAAAGTACCGTATCAATCTTGGCTGGATCCACGGCTATTCCCTCTCTTGATATAACATGACCTAGGAAATTCACCTCTTCCAACCAAAAATCACACTTTGACGGGTTTGCATACAGCTTACTTTCCCGCAAAACTTGTAATACTAGACGAAGATGCTCTACATGTTCCTCTTCATTCTTCGAATACACCAAAATGTCATCAATGAACACCACCACAAACTTGTCCAAAAATGAATTGAATATCCGATTCATGTAAGCCATAAAGATAGCAGGTGCATTCGTCACTCCAAACGGCATCACTAAGAACTCATAATGCCCATAACGCGTCCTAAACGCCGTTTTCTGAATATCCTCATCTCGTACCCTTATCTGGTGATAACCAGATTTCAAGTCAATCTTGGAAAACACTGAGGCTCCCCTTAACTGATCCATCAAGTCATCAATCCGTGGCAATGGATATCGGTTCTTGATAGTCACCTTATTAAGCTTCCGATAATCCACACATAAACGAGATTTACCATCCTTCTTTTTAACCAATAAGACCGGTGCTCCCCAAGGCGACACACTAGGCCTTATGAAACCCTTCTCTAACAAGTCCTCAATCTGACTTTTCAACTCTACCAACTCAGCTGGAGCCATCCGATAAGCTGCTTCTGAAATCGGTCCCGCACCCGGTTGCAAATCAATAAAGAATTCCACCTCTCTACACGGAGGAAAAGCTGGAATCTCTGATGGAAACACATCTTGGAATTCCTGAACTACACAAATTTCCTCAATTCGAATCTCCGAAGTCACTCCTAAGCTAGCAAGTGAAACTATCTCCGGCTCTCCATTACACATAACCACAGAAAGTCGATTTGCAGACAAGTACCTTCGCACACCTGGCTCGGGAAAGAAAACCAATTTCCGAGCACAGTCTAGAATAACGTAATGATAAGACAACCAATCCATCCCGAGGATGATCTCGAGAGATAGAAGCGGTAGACAAACCAAATTAACCAGAAAATCCCTATTCTGGATTACTACCAAACAATGCAAACATGCAGTATTCACTACCAAATCCTTAGCATGAGTCAAAACATTCAAATCAAACGGAAGCATAGATACATTCAAACTCAAACGATTTGCACATGCCAAAGATATGAATGAGTGGGTTGCCCCCGTGTCAATCAAAGCAGTTAAAGAATTACCTGCGATGTGACAGCTCTCGTGGATGGCATTGCTAGCCTGCCCACTCAACTCAGTGCCCATACAGTAAGCACGTGCCTTTGCCGCAGGTCTGGCACCCTGTGAGCCATGTGCCACATTTGCCGACGGCCCAGTCTTCGGGGCTCTGCAATCTCTAGCAAAGTGTCCCGGCTTCTTGCAATTGTAGCAGGTGTTTCCCACCTTCGGTTGCGTGCACTCATTAGAAAAATGCCCCGCTTCTCCACAGTTGTAGCAAGCCCCCTTACTACCCTCTGATTTTCCCCGGGTTCCCTGATTCACCGATCGGCCCGGTCCTTTACTGTGCTGAGGACGGTTATAAGGCTTACTCCATTACCTCCCACTATTCTGGGTCGAACCACGATCATTGGTGCGACTTGGTCCTCCGGCATTAGAATTCCCTTGGCGGTTCACCCGCTTATTCTTCATGTCTTCCACCTCTTGGCACTTTTCAACCAAGACCTGGAATTGTCGAATACCCAATGGCACAACCGCATCCTGCAGTTCGTACCTCAGCCCATCTTGAAATCTACGGCACATATAATCCTCATCTATCCCATCCCTAAAGAAGCGGAAGAAACGGGATAGTGATTCAAACTTCTTGGCATATGTTTCAACATTCATGCCCCCCTGACGCAACCTCAGAAATTCCTCCCCATACCTTTCCCTAGCTGTCTCAGGGAAATATTTGGCCAAGAACCTCCTCTTGAAGTTCTCCCAACTTAACTCTTCATGAACATTCTCCATGATCAGTCGGGTGTTCCTCCACCAATACTCAGAACCCCCGAGTAACTGATAGGTAGCTAAGACCACCTTCTCTCCCTCTGGACAATGAATTGCCCCGAATATCCTCTCCACAAATTGGAGCCACAAGTCAGCAGTTTCCGGACCTCCCTCCCCATTAAACTTAGGAGGAGTTTGGTGGTTGAAACTTGAAAGAAGTCTAGATCCAGCCGCAAGTATCTCCCTTTCGCGCTTTTCCAGATCCTTTTGCGCCTTAGCATGGCTCTGGGCAGTCACCGCCGCTGCCATTGTGTTCATGGCATAAGCCATTTCGTAAATATCAGCATTGCCCGCCACAGGTGCTGTAGGTGCCCTTCTTGGAGGCATTCTATTTCTGCACAATACCAATTCTGATTAGATTCCTTATCCAAACATTTCAGAGTCTCAACAGAAAATCTCATCCAACGGCTACTAACACATAACCCGACACAGAACAACCACTAGAACTGACACTACTCTAGCTATGTTCTAACCGACTCTGAACTAACGACTCAAGTGTACACTTTCCCTTTGAAGATTTAAAGCCGTGCTCTGATACCAAAAATGTAACACCCCGTTTTTCATAAGCCAAAAAGGGCATTTTTTTTCTTTCTATTTCAACTAACACTCAGAGTGCGCATAAAAGATTTTAAATGAACCGGCATTCAAATATACAAAAGAACTCATTACTAAAAGGTGCTTCGACAAGCAAAGTGTATTCCTGAATAATTACAATTCAAGTCTAAGTATCAAAGCAAGTTAGAAATCCTATGCTAACCAAAAAGCACGGTGCACAAAACACACCGGCGCATAGTCTAACTATTCTAGGCTACAGCTCCAACCGCTCACTGGGGCCTGGAACAGCCACCGTCGTCACCACGACCTAACCCATCATCTGGGTGGGATGAGCCCGCAAATGAAAGAAAGGGTCACCACAAAATATATAGTATGTAAATATATAACCGGTTCGAAAGATTGTACACATAACAATAATTCCACAAACACAAGAGAAAGCTCTTAAACTCAAAAGTAATTCCCACCAACGGGTTTATGTAAATAAATCACCAATCCTAATGCAGACTTCTACAATGGGTGTGACAACCGATTACTGATTCGTCACATGCATGATTTTCCGGAAAATTAACCTCTCCTCGAAGAGTCGTGGGGTAGGCAAAACCACACAGAAATATACGTACCCGCACTAAAAATGCAGGTGAAGTCACACAGACAAACACCAGGCGAAGTCACACAGACATACACCAACTCAATATAAACCCAGAAGGATTTGGCGAAGCCACACAGTCAAACGCCCGGTACGTAGGCAAAGTCACACAGACATACACCTAGGCACGCAACTATGAAATGCATGGCATATATTCTCTTTGGCATATACAGGATAGTCACACAGACAAAATCCCCGCGTAGTCCTATCCGACGCACGCATTCATATATGCTCATGCAAACAATCACATAGCCTAAAGCCTATGTACAAGCATCACAACATACATACATTTTCTCAATCATATGTAAATTGCACACATATTTATAAACACCTTCTCATCAACGAGAATACATAAGTACAAACATGCCAAAGCACACAGCAATTGCACACACAGCAAAACAAAGCATGTCATAACCGTTTTAAAGACAGAAATAAAGTGGAGCCCTTACCTCGTCAAGCACTCAACTAACACACGATCGCACAACACTTACTTGCTTCCTAAAACAAGCAAAGTATACAATCAAAACCATAACCAATCAATCCTTAATGAATTGAACTCTAAAACCCCAAAAACCAAAGGTTTTCTAAGGTAAAATCCCTCTTTCGGATACTATACCAAAAACTACCGTATTGATCAACCCCTATGAGTTATATGTACTATTTTTAGGACCCAAAACAATAGGCCAAAGTCTTAAATAATTTGAAATGCAAAATGGCCGTTTTCTTGCGTTATAAGTTACGTGCTTTCCGAGTACCCGAAAAACTCGTTTCCAATCCCCGCCACTTCCATAAATTAATAAAAAGGGATTAGAAAGTTAAAAACCAAGTTTAGAAATCAGAATCCAAAATCTCAACTCCCAGAGCTCGCCCTGGCGAGTTGGTGGCGAGTGAAGGCAGTGAGGACTGGTCTTACTCGCCCTGGAGCTCGCCCTGGCGTGTTGTCATGACCTGTGACACTCGCCCTGGCGAGTAACCACTCGCCCAGCGAGTTTCAACTGTCATGACAGCAAAAGACAGCAACTCACACAACCTTTTTCCACCCAAGCCTAGTTTGATTCTATTAGTTCCCAACACTTTTTCAAGCCACAAAAGCAAACCATTTTCATAAGCAAGCAATTCATTTTCCGAAAGCTTGTTGGTTGCTTCGAGTGCAAGTTATTTGATTTTCATTTCCAAAATCAAAACCAAATCCAAGCACAAGTTTTATTACGGGCCTTAACCGTCCGGTAATCATTTTCAAACATGTTTTCAAGGTAAAAAGCGACACCACATGTCACATTAGTTTTAAACCATTTTGACCCCAAAATACTACCCAAAAACTCTTAGAAAATATTTTCATAAACCACAATATTTTTCATCGGATTTTCTAAAACAAAACCATACAACGCATTTCCCTTTTGCCCAAAGGTTCAAAGACAACTTTTCTTTTCAAAACCTTACAACTTAAACACATGTTATTGATCAATACATAACCAACTCAAAACCCTAACTTTTCTCATGAGATTCTCACAAACTCATGGAAAAATTGAAATAACAAAGCCTAGCATGCTTACTAAACTCCCATGAACAACTTTCATGAACCAAGAATCAATTCCTAACTTATTCTTATGAAATTTCTCCCAAGAACATAACCATAAAAATCCTAACTCCAAGAGTTATAACCAACCAAAATGAAAAGGAAAAGAGTGGTTACCTTAAGAAAGTGATCCTCTACAATGTTCCTCAAAGCTTCCAAGCTTGAAATGGAGTGAAATGGTGAAGAATGGAAAATTTAGTGAAGGTTAGGTTATGAAATGGAGTTCCACGTGAAAGAGAGAAAGAATGGAGTAAAGGTTGTGATTTTCCTAAGTGACCAAAGTCATGAACCTCCTTACTATTACACTAGCTCTTGCTAACTCATGGCCATGGGATCAAAAACACAATGCCAAGACAAAACCCTAGCCATTGGATCAAACCAAACCAAACCCACTTGAGATAAAACTCAACACCTCTTAGAAACACTCACACGTTCAGCTCTCGCGTGCCGCGACGAACGAAACTCACCAAAACAGAAAACCTACAGAAGGAACGTCTATCGTCTAACAATTCCAAAGCTTATCGCCGAATCTTTTTCCGCGACTGTCATTTTCTTCCATACCTTGGAAAATTATTCTCAGAATATATCCTAACTCGCGCAGATATATAAAACTTCCATCCGAAACCTCACTTAAAACAGACGCAGTAAGATTTTCCATCCGCGGGTAAAATCCTACTCGTTTTTCCAAAAACAAGAATAATCCAAAACTCGTTATACTAAAACCACATATAACTTCTTATCCAAGCAACAGGATCACAAGACCAAAGTCTGTACAAATACAGTGCATGAGCACAAAACAGGCTCAATTACAGCAAAAGCTAATAATTACACGATGTTTCATCACACGAACACATCGAAACCCTAATATTCCTTAAACCAACTATACAATGAAATCTTGGGTCTTACAAAAAGTGCCTTGATAGTCTAGAAAGGAGATGGTTTATAGATAGTGGATGTTCAAGGCACATGACGGGTGATGCCTCGCTTTTCATTAAGTTCAAAGCAAAAGAGAAAGGCTACGTCACCTATGGAGACAACAATAAGGGTACTATTCTTGGTGTAGGTACTATTGGTAATCCCTCTACTATAACCATATCTAATGTTGTACTTGTGGATAACCTTAAACACAACTTGTTGAGTGTTGCTAAGCTTTGTGATAAAGGGTTTATAATCAATTTCAAACCAACCTTTTGCACAATCGAAAGTAACAAAGACAAGAATGTGATTCTTAAGGCTATTAGGCATGGAAATGTATACATGTTGGACCTAGATGATAATTGCCTAACGGGTGCTAAATGGCTCATCACCAAGAATGATGAATCTTGGTTGTGGCATAGAAGAATGGCACATCTCAATTTCGATTTACTAAATAAGATAGCTTCTAAAGATCTTGTAATCGGTCTACCTAAAATACGTTTTTCAAAAGATCACTTATGTGACGCATGCCAAATGGGTAAACAAAGTAAGGCTTCTTTCAAATCTAAAAAGTTCATTTCAACTACTAAGCCTTTAGAGTTAATCCATATGGATCTTTTTGGACCATCAAGGACCAAAAGCCTTGGTGGTAATTACTATGGACTTGTGATTGTAGACGATTACTCAAGATTTTGTTGGACATTATTCTTATCTAGTAAAAGCGATACTTTGTCCGCCTTTAAACAATTTGCTAAGATGATTCAAAATAAACTAGACCTTAAGATCATTTCCATTAGGAGTGATCATGGAGACGAATTTGAAAACAATAACTTTGATAAGTTTTGATCCAAACATGACATTGAACACAATTTTTCGGCTCCACGAACACCACAACAAAATGGGGTAGTGGAAAGGAAAAATCGTATTCTAGAAGAGTTAGCTAGGACTATGTTAAGTGGCCTTCCTAAGTATTTTTGGGCCGATGCTATAAGCACCGCAAGTTATGTTCTAAATAGGGCGATCATTCGACCTATTTTGGACAAAACTCCCTATGAAATACTTAAGGGAAGAAAACATAATCTTAGTCATTTGCGCTCGTTTGGATGCAAATGCTTTATTTTAAATAATGGAAAGGAGAATCTTGGCAAATTTGATCCAAAAGCGGATGAAGGCATTTTCTTAGGTTATTCATTATCTAGCAAGGCATATAGAGTATACAATAAGTGGTTACAAATTGTTGAAGAATCGGTTCATGTAAACTTTGATGAGACTCTTCCGGAAGAAAACGGGAAAGGTGATTTTATTGGTACAGGTGTCGACACAATGGATATTTTGAAGGATCAAGAAGTTGTTGGAAGTGATCAACCCTCAACAGAAGTTCCTAAAGAAAAAGACGATGACCCGTCACCATCCAATAAAGACAAAGATGATGGAGGATCTTCTTCATCGAAGAATCATCACAAGCAAAGAGGAGCCGGTCTTGCAAAGGAATGGCGTACTCTAAAAGACCATCTCATTGACAAAGTCTTAGGTGATATCTCAAAGGGAGTGGCTACTCGATTTCAAATATTCTTATGCAAGGTGAATTTGAGATGAGTATGATGGGTGAGCTTACCTACTTCTTGGGATTACAAATCAAGCAACTAGAAGAAGGAACTTTTATATATCAAACTAAATATTGCCTTGAGTTGCTTAAGAAGTTTGGGATGACGGACTCAAAACATATGGAAACTCCTATGGCATCAACTTGTGCGTTAAGCAAAGATGAAGAAGGTAAAAATGTGGAGGTCACAAAATATAGAGGTATAATCGGATCCTTACTCTACCTAACGGCATCTAGGCCGGATATTATGTTTAGTGTTTGCATGTGCGCACGATATCAATCATGCCCCAAAGAATCACACCTAAAAGCCGTGAAAAGAATTTTAAAATATTTAAAAGGTACATCAAATTTTGGCTTATGGTACTCTAAGGGGAATGATTGTTCTTTAGTAGGTTATTCCGATTCCGACTTTGCCGGTTGCAAGTTGGATAGGAAAAGTACTAGTGGAACATGTCACCTATTTTGTAATAGCTTGGTAAGTTGGCATAGCAAGAAACAAGTTTCGGTTGCTTTGTCAATCGCCGAAGCGGAATATGTTGCGGCCGGAAGTTGTTGTTCCCAAATACTTTGGCTAAAACAACAACTTCTCGACTATGACTTAAAACTACAACGTGTTCCAATCTTGTGTGACAACACTAGTGCTATAAACCTCACAAAGAACCCCGTGTTGCATTCAAGGACTAAGCATATAGAGATTAGGCATCACTTTCTTCGCGATCATATAGAAAAAGGGGATGTTGTCTTTGAGCATGTGGACTCGAAAAACCAACTTGCGGACATCTTTACAAAGCCACTTGCAACAGACCCCTTTATCTTCATTCGCGGAGAATTAGGGATCCTAGATATCTCTAACCTAGACTAAGTATCATCAAACATGCACTTTATATACATATCATACTTCTTGGCAACTTGGAGTTTTATACTATGGAAAGTGCATCAACATCCTACGGTAAAAGGTTAAAAAGTATCATTTCTATCCTTCTCTTCTTAAAATTTACTCTCTTATGTCCATATGTGAATGCCTTTCAAATATCAATCTCACATATTAGTGCTTTTCAATACATTCATACGTTTGCTCATTTCCAAAAATTTCTGCCTTAAGATGAGTAATAATTCTTAAAGTCCATATGTATCAAATGGCAATGTGTGAAATTTTGATTACTTAATATGTCTATAGCTTTTCTTGTTGCATAAACACTATTCATGTATTTCATTTCTTCATGAACATCATTATATGATATGGCAACATGAGATTATGCATTTAGTTGCATTGTTTTGTTTATTTCGTCCCATATTTTGATATGTTGGTTGATTTAAAATGTCGATGGGTTACAATATTCATGCGTTGGTTTTGGTTTGTTATTCTACATTCCATATTTGTCATGAAAATTTGGTATTCGTCATTGATACATTTTGGCATATCTTTGTATGTATTTATATTGGTTAGGAACTTTTATCATATAAGTGCATTTCAACAAATGTAAGTGCACTATATGACTTTGGATTAAAATTGTTTGAACACAATACTTCTAATAGACTCTCTTCTTCTTTTTGATATTGTCAAAGGGGGAGAGATTTGGATGCACAAGCTAAGGATGAATAGCTCAAAGAATCTTGAAAATTATCTACTATGACAAATCGCATTATGGCATCAACTCAGGGGGAGCGCGCTTTGTTAGCCTTGGTGTTTCTTTTTGCGTCTGTATACATATTGCTATTTTATTGCATATTAGGTATAGGTTTAGTTAGCTTATGCATAGTTTTGACAATTATCAAAAAGGGGGAGAATGTAAGTGCACCAGTTCATCCTCTTGTTTTAATAATTGTCAAAACACATGAAAATAGAGAAGAACACATTTTGGCAACATTACAAATGACTTGACAGCGAAAAACTATTTTTAAACTTTGAAAAACTGATTTTTAGGTATTATGTATCGATACATAAACATGTGTATCGATACAAATGTCCTGAAATTACTTCAGACTGATTTTGTGCAATTTGTATCGATACATATATCACTTGTATCGATACAAAAGTGGTTTCTCAGAGGCAGAAGGTCATCTGTGTATCGAATCATGCTTGCATGTATCGATACACACCTATGTCTCTCAGAAAACCAGTTAGTGCTTGATGTATCGAATCATGCTTGCATGATTTGATACATATCAGTCAAGATTTCAAGAAACTGATATATGTATCGATACATATACATCTTTGTATCGATACATAGGTCAAAATTTTCAATTTGAACGCTGGTCAAAGGGTTTGTATCGATACAAACCATCATTTGTATCGATACACGTATGTTGAATTTTGCCCAAATTTGCTCAATTCTATTCTCTCTTTAAATAGCAATGTGATGTGTCATTGTAAAGAGAGGAAACTAGTGTGAAAGATCAGAAAACGCTTTGGGTTGCAAATTGAGTGAGAATTTGAATCAAAGGTTTCATTCAACACAAATTCATCATCTTCATCAAAGGTTGCAATCAAAATTGAAGTTTGAGTATGGGATCAATTCAATAGAGGTTGCATTTTTGTGTGATAACGTTCGATACGGTTCGCGGTGAATCAGAATCGTAGTCGGGTTGGATTGTGTGTTGAAGGTTCTAGTTTCTCTCAAAGGATTCAAGATCGTGCTTGTCTTGAAGGATCGACAACAAGAAACGAAGGACTCAGCTGGACGATCGAGTGCGGTTTGGCACGGGTCGGATCGTTGGAATCAGAGGGCGAAGTTTCGTTGTGTGTCGAGGTTTTGTTGCATAGTTTACTTTTCGTCTCGTTATAGGTTTATAAGATTCAATTGTAAACTGTGCACGTGTGTTAATCATTTTTGATCTATACACTCTCAAATAACCCGTTTGGTTATTTGGGGGGAGACGTACTCGGACAAACGCGTGGACGACGCGAAATCCGGGGAACTCCCTAATCAAACCGTTGTGTGTTTCTCTCTCTCTCTCTCTCTCTCTCTCTCTCTCTCTCAATATTTTACTTGTTATAATTTCATTGATTTTTTGAATCGATTGAATTTTTCATGTTCGTATTGGAACATCAAAAATTCAATTGTTGTGCTTGATTGTGATTGTGTTAAATTTGATATTGTAACTTGCTTGGGACTGAGATCAATTCATAGCTTATATTCGAATTTTGAACGCTATCGTTTCGAATCTTTTCATCAAACATTCAAAGGCTTATACTACCTTTCTTTTGGTCAATCGGTGCATAGACTACCGATCCGGTGGTTTTCCGCTTGCGCTCGATTGAAACAAATAATTTTTTAAAAACGACATTGTTTCAAGGTTCACTTATTCAACCCCCCCTTCTAAGTGATAGCCAAGTAGTCTAACAAATAATAATACTAAAAATACCATAGAAATTCCTGTCATCATATCCCAAGCTCCCTTTGAGGTTTCTTCTTCTATTATCTTTTCATAGATATTAGAATCCACACATTGATGAATGATGAACAAGCCTTTAGCATCTTTCTTTTTCAATTCTTTGTGTTGAATTCTTGCTGCTTCATCAACATTTGCAGCCAATTCTTCTACTCCATCAGTTACAATTTCAAGAACATCTTGAAATCTGAAAATCACTTTCATTTGTGCATACCAACGATCATAGTTATCGCCTTTGAAAACTGGAAGATTTGCTGGAAATTGCAAGGAGGTTGTACCATTGTTTGCCATGATTCTTGATCAAGGAATCAAATGAAAACGACGAATACGAATTGGGCTCTGTTATACCAATTTGTTGGAGTAATTTGAGAAAGAGAGAACAAATGAATTGAAAGAAAGAGAATAAGAAAAATAGAAGATTACATTCATCCACAACGGGCAAAAACATATTTATATAAGTGGAGGTTGTTTTCAATGCAAGCAACAACATCTAACAAACTTAACCGTCTTAACTACCTAGTACAAACAAAACTAACTAACTAACTAACTATTAGGCTCTCAGCGTTCAACCTGCGTGTTCATAACCTGAGAGCGTTGAGAACCTGTGTGTTCGGAACCTGAGAGTTCAGAGTCTGAGTCTTTAGAACCTGAGAACATGAGCTTCTTAACTTCTAACTTCTAACTTCTAACTTCTTGAGAGCCTGAAACTCAGCTTCTGAGAACATGAGAACTTGGATTAGAAACAACAAGGTGAGTGGACCGATGAATAGAGATTTTCCACCGGCAATAATCTACTACTTTTATTTAAATATGTGTATTAGTATGATGATCAATTAATCATGACCAATGACCATGCAACGTTTTCACTACAAACGTCGCGTATCAAGCAGGGAGAAATATTAAAAGTAGGGAGGAATATTTAATTTCTTTCTCTCAAATATTACAATTATATACCATTTTGGTTACATCATTTTCTCCGTCGTGTAATAACAAGATCCCTTCATTTTTCCATAATGTTCTCTAACTTTTTGTCAATCAAGTATGACTTACGACTTTGGTCTCCTACTCTTAGATATTCACATTTTAATTTGATAATAATTACACACAGTATTTTTTAAATGCTTTTCAATAGAATCTATTTTATTGAGAAACTCTATTGAAAATAATAGATTCTTATTTTAAAGTTTTTACAAAAAAATTATTTTAAAAAATTCGTAATAAAATGATGAAATATTTAAAATACATTTTCATAAAGTTCTTTGTTAAATATTTAACAAGAAAAATAATGTACTATATATAAATCTTTTTTAAGAAAAGCTAAAACAAATGGATTCTTATTTGGTTAAAAAATTTGAATTGAATATATCAATTTTTATTGACTTATTTATCTCTTATATTTAGAATCTAAAATAGTAGTAAAAAATTATATTATTAGTTAAGAACCGAAATTGCAAAGAGAAGAAGCTTAACAATTATATTACACTGACATACATTTTTTAAATATATTCTCTCGTTAACCAATAAAAATGGATATATATATATATATATATATATATATATATATATATATATATATATATATATATATATATATATATGAGGAGGGATCCGTTGACTCCATGAGTAAGTCAATCCATTGACTTACTCCACTTAATAACTCGATATCGGCATTATATTTCTTCGATCCAACCGTTGAATTCAAAGATCTCATTGAGTAGATCAACTCTACAAATTTTTATAAAATTTCAAAATCGTTTGATACTTTTTATGAACAGTTCAATTGAACGTACGAAAAACTTTTAGAAAGAACCGTTAAATTTCAATAGTCTAAAATACATAACTACATTATTTGAATTTTTATAAAAATTTGTGGAGTTGATCTACTCAATGAGATCTTTGAATTCAACGGTTGGATCGAAGAAATATAATGTCGATATCGAGCTATTAAGCGGAGTAAGTCAATGGATGACTTACTCCTGAAGTCAACGGATCCCTCCTATATATATATATATATATATATAATAAAATCAAAGAACGAATAGTTTTCTCAGCACAAGATGTGTCGAAAGAGATTACAGAGAATTATACAACATATCAATCAGATGAACAACAAAAACAACATTTGTCGATTTTCGGGCATAACATCATAGGGTTCGACACCAATTGTGTAAGTTTGCTACTAAGGTCACATTTGTCGTCTTCAACCACCAGAATGAGTAAATTTTGATTTTGTCCAATTGAGATACAATTTTGCCGAATTACTGTATATCAGATGATTTCTTTCATTCCACAGAACCCAAACACTCACAAGCCGAATAAGCTGCAGAAAAGACCGCCGTGCTCGACCACCACCTGCTGCGTGAATGAACTGAATAAGATGGTCAGATGGAGTTCGAGGGTCCACCCAAGAAAAACCAATCCAACGTCGAACCGACGACCATAAGGAGCCAAAAGTACCACCACATATGAACAATAAATGCCGAGCAGACTCAATACCCCTGCATCCAGACACACAAAAGTGAGCTTCCAGCGAGATAATGCCTCGGGTTACCAAATTAGCTTTTGTGGGTAACCTATCTCGAAAACATCTCCACGCGAAAATAGCCACCTTCAACAAAACATGTCTGTGCCAAATAAGATCTTTTGTTGTAGTTAAAGTAATTGGGTCCAGAGAGGTCAAAAGCTTGTAGACACCGTGAACTGAATAACCTGTATCAGGGTATGGCTGCCACTGTCATGAATTTGAAGACGGAGCCTGAAAAGAAAACTTCAGAAGTAAGTCTTGATACTCCTCCAACATCTTCTCCTCCCACGCCCACAACTATCTCCACCAATCTCACGCCTCTCCCCGACCTCCCACCCCAAAAAAATACATCTTAACTACCGAACACGATTTGAAACCTCTCGCACAAAAGACTGCCACCCAACCAGGGATCAGTCCTAAAGAAAGCCATGAAATTTTAACTAGTATAAAAGAGTGTTGAAATTTGTGTTAAAATATATTGTTAGTATTATTTTCTATTGTTTTCCTTTTTGAGAAAAAAAAAAATACTAAATATATAAGAGAGCAGACTAAAATTTGAGATATCTTTGGATGGCTACTTGACCGAAATTACATTTTGGTCGATCTCACAAAAAGGTAAATAAATACTTAAAAAAATAATTAAATAATATTTAGTTTTTAAATTATTAAATAATATAATATTTATTAAGAGAATGATCAAAATTGTAATTTCTAAGACATGCGACCGTCTAAGAATATTTGGTACAACATTGATATATGTACGCTTCGTATCTCCTACATCACATACTTATTATCCCCTTCTGTTCTTTTATAAGAAACAATTTAGAAAAAACACGCAGATCAAGAAACCTTATTTTTTTAATTAAAAATTCTAAAATTCTAACATTTGGTGTATATGAAATTTTTTAACTCTAATTAATAGATAACATTGGAATGAATTACATTAATTTGAGACAATTTAATAAGGGTAAAAATAGAATTATTTAATTAATAAATAATAAATTTAAAGATTGTTTTTCAATAAAAATACCAATTTTTCCCAAATGTTTTCCTTATAAAAACGACCGGAGGGAGAATTACATATTTCGCATCACCTCTTTTTTTTTTCTTTCTTTTCTTCCAATTTTATATGAAGTTAATGTGCATATACCACTCACTACCTTGCTATTGCTTTACTATATAAATGCCTTCCTACTTGATCTAAGGTCAAGCCAAGATTGTGTTTGAATTAAATACAATGATGATTAACTTTGGTCAAAAGTTGCAAAATCTTTGTAGTTTCTTTCCCAACAACTTTCATGGTTCCTTGACTCGTGCTTTATCATTCCAATTGAAATTCAACAATTTTTCCATTCAACTTTGTTATTTCATTATCCTTTCTCTATTTGGTTACTTGGGTCTCAAGTTTTCAAACCCAAGATCTACTATTAGACCCAATGACTTTGATCTGTTTTACACCTCTGTTTCTGCTTCCACTGTTTCTAGCATGACATCAATAGAAATGGAAGTTTTCTCTAATTTTCAGCTTATTCTTCTTACCTTTCTTATGTTAGTTGGTGGTGAAGTTTTTACTTCCATGCTTCAACTTTTCTTTGATAGGTTCAGTTTCACACAAAAAAATCATTGTGTCAAAAATGAATGTAGTTGTTGTTATAGTAGTACAACTAACTCACTTAATAATAAAATCAATCAAATTGAACTTGGTTTGGTTTGTATTCCTCAATCACAAAATCATGCTCAAATTGATAAAAATAATATTATCGATAAAGATAAAATTAAGTATAATTCTCTTAGGTATCTAAGTTATGTAGTTTTGTGTTACCTTATGGTGGTTCATTTTTTTGGTTTTAGTTTGATCACTTTGTACATAACCTATGTACCAAGTGCTAAAAATATACTAAGAAAAAAAGGCATCAACATAGAAACATTTTCTTTATTTACCATAGTTTCAACATTTGCAAGTTGTGGTTATGTACCTACCAATGAAAACATGATGGTTTTCAAAAAGAATTCAGGACTTTTACTTCTTATTCTTCCACATGTACTTTTAGGTAATGCCCTTTATGCACCATGTTTGAGGCTATTGATAACAGTTTTGAAAAGTGTTACTAATAGAGAGGAATTCTCTTACTTGCTGAATAATTCAAAGAAAATGGGTTATGATCATTTGCTCTCTCCTCTTCATTGTTGGAACCTTGTTGGCACTGTCTTTGGTTTCAATGTGATACAACTTATATTGTTTTGTTCTATGGAGTGGAGTTCCAAGATTATGGAAGGACTAAATATCTATCAAAAACTTGTTGCATCTTTGTTTCAAGTTACAAATGTTAGACATTCCGGTGAATCTGTTTTTGATACCTCCTCTATCTCTTCAGCCATATTGGTGCTCTTTGTTGTCATGATGTAAGTTACTCTCTTTCTTTGCAAATGCTAATATGCTATGTTATTATACCAAATTGGATTAGTTGCAGTCGCCTCTTGTGTACAGTCATGTATCAATAGAGTTTAGCCGTTCAAAAAAAAATATAGTCACCTCATTTATAACTGTCTGATCTTGATCGAACAATTTTAGAAAAGATGATCTTATTTTTATTTAAAAATTCTAAAAAGCTTTTGTGAAAAAAAAAACTCTACAAAGTTGTAATTAAATCAAGCTTGTCCAATCTTGATCAGATGGCTTAACTGCATGACTGTAATGACATTTTGACTGCACATATATAGCGGGTGTGACTGTGAGCATTCATTATTCATTTATATAGTTGCTATTAATATAATTGCTAGGCCATATATCGTTCATAAGAACTCGAGTTCTATTTTTGGTAGAAACAATTCTTAAACAGACTTTATTTAACTCGCGCCAAACTTAAATAACTTTGAGAGTGAAAAAAAAAAGAGTCAAAACATTTATTAAAACGGTTTCTATATTAATCCACCATGGAGATATCTTCCCATATTGTTTTAAGATCCCTTAACAATCCAATAGAAATATTAGAGATGTTGATGAAGTATTTTGTGTTTAATATATTTATTAAAAAAATTGACGGAAGATGTTGGATTTGAATTTTCTACATTTTAAAATACATATATTTACTTATATTTGGTTTATTTTTAACGTTAATTTTGTCATTATCATTTATCATATTATCTCTCTTCATTTTCTCTATTAGCACTTTTACACTTATATTAATGAAGAGAATCTAAATCCATATATATTATAGTTTAATGGAGTGGTGGAGCTAAAATTTAATTAATATTTATTATACTCCCTCCGACCACAATTATAAATAAAATTGTATTTTTTAGATTCATTGAATAATTGATGTATTTAGGCCTAGTTTGACCCGGCTTATTTTTTACTTTTCTATTTTGCTTAAATGAAATAGAGAAATATAAAATTATATTTGACACTATTTCTCTTTAAAAATATTAAAGAAATAAAGTAAAGAAGTAAAAAATAAAGAAAAGTGAAGTCAAACACAATTTTTTCCATTCTTTACTATTTTTAAGGAGAAGAAAAAAAAGTAGAAAATAAGTCGGGCTAAATGGGGCCTTAAACTATAACACAGTCCATATATATATTATTCGATAAATCTAAAAAGTACAATTTTACTTATATTTGTGGCCGGAGGAAGTATATAATATGCTAGCAGAAAGACGGCACTAACATGTTTGTTGCTTTTTTATTGTGCTTGATGATATATATTTTACTACAACAAATTATAAAAAAATCAAATTTTAAAGCTTAGAGCATGAATTCAAAACTCTAATATTTGCAATTTTGTTTTGCTTAATACTTCATCTATTTTAAATGAGTGCCGCTTTTGATTTGATCTTATGTAACTACGATTGAAAGAAAATTGAAACCACTCGATATTAAACTAATCCTTGAACTATATTAAGCGGTTCCGTGGATATCGGATATGAGTGGTGAAAAAAAATAAGTGCCAATTTTACAAAAAAATATATTTTAAAATGAATATTATTTATATTTTTCAATATATGCTAGTTATTTTTTCATTCAATTTTGTCTTCTAATGATTACTGTGTATAATATTTTCAAAATATTATATTTTACTTGACAATAGTTTAGTAAAATTAAATGTCCGATCATCTTTTGAAAAATTATCTATATATTTCTTAATCAATATGCAAAAATTTTAAACGACATTTAATTTAGAACAAATTTAATAGAAATATTAATACTGAAATATAAAAACGATGTGAAAGGATATTAATATGGATTTGAAAGCTTAATTGGTCTTTTTTTTTTGTCTACAGTCATTCTATAAGCCTAAAATATATTGTTGAAGTCTTACTAAAAGAGTTTGTGGGGTGCATAATCAAATATTCAAAGGGTTCAAAATAGTAAAAAAATAAGATGTCAAGTGTAATTTCTAAGGATTGAGAGAGTGCAGCTGACAAAATGATGTATTAGAACAGACAAACATACAATTATATTTAATGATTGTTTTTGGCTATTGAATTAAATAAAATGAAGGAATGAGATTTGATGTTAACAAACAAAAAAACACCACAACCACTCATGCGAAAGATAAGCAAACCAATTAGCTACTAATAAATTATAAACCCATAAACACTCAAGTGGTTGATGATGTAAATACAAATTAAACCCACTTTCTCTTGTATTTAAGTGATCACCAAAATATATAATTTCTCAATTTGCGAGTAAATTATTCAAAAATATCATGAATAGAGTAGAATATTTTTTTGCTTGAGTACTGTACCTTAACACTACAACATTTTTTTATATTTTAGGTTATGTTATAACCGCTATGTGTTCTTTTTACATTTTCTATTTCTATTCCAACTTTCAAAATATAGTATCATACTCATGATGATAGCGACAAAACTTTCTATTTTTCTTTCTTCGTTTGTTTTGACAAAATCTTTTTCGGACAATATGTACGTCTGAATTCTTTTTTTTCTTTTACTAAAAAAATGACACTGACTTGTACCAAAAATAAAATAAAATATATTGACTAATTAAAATTGATATAATACATTGAATAATATAAATTTAAAATCAATAAAATAGAAAATGATGGATGTATGAACAAAACTTACAATATTAAAAACTTTATTTTATTTTCAATATTAAAAATGAAATAAAGGTTTTGGACATGTATCGGGTACACCACCGAGGTGGTTAATTCTAATAATTTTACAAATATTGTTAAATATAAAAAATTAATAAACATTATTTATTAATATATCACAATTGTTTACATCAATAATATATCGGTACATATTTAAATAAAGTTGTACCGAAAAATTCACGGAATAATACCGTAAACTGCAATTTACTTAGCATAAATTCTGTTTTCCCACTTACATGGAGCATGGAACTAGATTACTAGAATATAATCATAGATTTGACGACTCACAAAATAAATATTTCTTCCGTCAAAAAAAATAAAATATTTCTTATACGTGATTTACGCGTATGAAAGCAATCCTTGCATAATAAAAATAAATAAATTGATAATGCATGCAGCTTTTTGAGATGAAGCACTTTCTATATAAAAATATGTTATCCTAGAATCAAATCAAGTTATTCATGAAACATCACTATTAATGGAAATTGATGTTTTGTTTTGGGTATCATTATTATTTATATAGTTTGAATTTTCCTTCTAACAGGTATCTCCCACCATACACAACATTTTTACCCGTCATGGACCACGAAAATGATGTGAAGAGAGACCAAAAAAGCCTAGTGGAGTGTCTTGTATTCTCTCAACTATCTTATTTGGTTATTTTTATTATTCTCATTTGCATCACCGAAAGACAAAGCTTAAAAGATGATCCCCTCAACTTCAACGTCTTGAATGTCACCCTAGAAGTCATCAGGTAAGCACATCGATCCTTTCTCGAAACGGGCAAACATTATAATTAATTTTTATTGGATATCAATGTAAAATTATAATTAATATTTTGATAAATTGATTAAATGTATATGCAGTGCTTATGGGAACGTAGGGTTGTCGACAGGATATAGCTGCTCAAGGCAATTGAAATCGGATTTAACGTGCAAAGATTCATGGATTGGATTTTCGGGAAGGTGGAGTATCGAAGGGAAATTGATCCTTATCTTTGTAATGTTCTTTGGTAGGCTCAAGAAATTCAACATGAATGGAGGCAAAGCATGGCATCTGTCCTAGTTAGGTATCTAGAATTAATAACTAATAATAATAGCGCATAACAATATTCTTGTGTGTCAAAACTCTCTCTATTTTTCAAAAGAAATACGAAATTTTGAGAGAGATAAAGACAAAAATAAGATAGGTGGAATTTATATTTAGAAAATTATTTAAAAAATGGCGGAACCTGTACATGTGCGCTGGTATATAGGAAGTATCTATCTATCTATATTATAGTGTTTGTGTGGTTCAGTTTTCAGTTAGGGAAAATCGCACGGACCCTACATATGGGTGATCATGAACCATTGTAGACCTTGGGACTAATATCTTTGGTTCCTTTAATATATAGTTCATTTGCTTAAAATAAATTAATATAAACACGTATACATGTAATGATGTACAAGGAGTTGAGTGTTCGAATCAATTTTAAAGTTAGGAATTGCTATGAAATCCAACCAAATTAGATTTAAATTTTGTCCACTTGCGAGCAATTCATTGTATTGTATTATAATTGTAAAATTCTATCAATCGTTATTGACAAATATTTGTATCATAGCATTTCCAATAATCAATCATTGATGTTTATGTTGAAATCTCATAAAATAAAATTAAAAAATTGATGTATATATATGCTTTGTCTTGTGTATAATAGTTCAATCTCATTACTGTTGATAGTGAAATTTTCACTCCAACCATATATGAATTCAATAAGCAACCTACCTAGGGTTGAACATCCTCCACACGTTCTCCTCTATGAGTATGAACACTAATTGCACAATCAACACCTTTGATTTTGTTAGAATTGTGCTCCTTTTGATCCTCTTCAACTCATCACGCATTCGCATGTGAAGTTCATTGGTTAACCCTACCAGAGGGTTTGACTCGCTCATAATTAGTGGTGGATCCAAAATTTATAAAATCTGCGCAAAATCTCAGTTTTAAACAAAAATATCAGTTTTGCACTAAAATTAACTCCTAAAAATTCAATTTTGTCCAAAATTAACCCTTAAAATACTAAATTTTTTTCCGAGCAAAAGATCCCCCCCTACTCATAATTGCTGTCAATCACCTATATAATTTGTCAAAAAAAAAAAGAGTAGTAAGAGTAGTACTACTTAACAAATAAGTGTTTTCATCATTTTGTCTCTCGTTGTATGATTCAATAATTCCTTATACTTCTTGTTTAGGGAATTGTTCATTAATAAAATTTAGCCGTTTCAAAAAAAAAGTACGAACTTAACAAATACATGGTTCAAGAATGTCAAAATAAATTCATCTAAAATCCTTTTAGTACTATGTTGCAAGATTGTGTTTCAATATTTAATTAATATTAAATTGAAAAATTATGGTAGAATAATGGACCATATGTGCTGATGTAGAAAAAGATGAGAAAATAGTGAAAAGGACACAAAAGGATAAGAAATTGATGATGTGTTCAATTTTAAGAAAGGGTTAAGATGGAATTTTGTTAGGTTTTATGGTTAGCATGCAAAGAGTGTGTTCTAATAGTACACCACTTTAATTAAACACATGTTAGCCACACATACTCACACGGAAAATATTCTTTATATACCCTCTCTTGAAATGGAAATCATAGCAACAAATATTCATCACTTGTAAATTAAAGAAACAACTGAGATGGAGATCTTAGGTTGTTTTATGAAAAAGTTGCAACTCCTTTGTAACACTTCATGTCGAAAACTTACTTGTGTAACCAAATCAATTTTTTTCTTAGCAGCATATTTTTATCGCTTCATTCTCCTAAGAGCAAATCCATTATGGGTTCAAATTGTATATTTCATTTCTATTTCCATTTTTGGGTTTGGATTTCTCAAAGCTCTAAACCCTTTAGATCATACAAATAAAACTAAGAACTTAGATTTGTTCTTCACATCCGTTTCAGCCACAACAGTTTCAAGCATGTCCACAGTTGAAATGGAAATATTTTCTAACACTCAACTAATCATCATTACCATCTTAATGTTCATAGGTGGTGAAGTCTTTACCTCAATGGTAGGACTTCATTTCGTTAGATCAAGGCTCAAAACCGGTCACCATAAAATCGATACATCTCATGGACGTCTTGCTTCTACAAACCCCATCATTGTTGATCTTGAAGTTGAAATGGTCACAAATGAGGTACACAATAATAAATCACATGATCAATCTTTCAATAACACTACTACAAGTGAAAATTTGAGGTACTCGTCAATGAAATATTTGGTTTATGTAATTCTTGGTTACATTGTAATTCTCCATATTATAGGACTATTTGGGGTTTCTCTTTACCTTACAATGATTCCTAGTGTTAAACAGGTACTAAAAAACAAGGGTCTAAAAATGTCAACATTTTCTATTTTTATTATAGTCTCAACTTTTGCAAATTGTGGATTTGTTCCGACAAACGAAAACATGATTGTTTTTAGAAAGAATTCGGGTCTTCTTCTTATTCTGATTCCACAACTACTTGTTGGGAACACAATTTACCCTCCATGCTTGAGATTTTGTATATGGGTATTAGGGAAATTTTACAAGAAGAAAGAGTGTAATTATCTTTTGAAGAATTCAGAGGAAGTTGGTTACAAACATTTGTTAAAAGGGAAACACTCTGTTTTTCTTGTGGGAACTGTATTTGGGTTTGTTGTTGTTCAGTTTACTCTGTTTTGTGTTATGGATTGGAACTCAAAAGGTTTGAAGGAATTGAATTATTATGAGAAAATGATTGGTGTGTTATTCCAAAGCATAAATTCAAGACACGCTGGAGAAACTATTTTGGACCTCTCAATATTATCACAAGCCGTCTTGGTACTATTTGTCTTCATGATGTTAGTTTCTCTCACTTTCCCTCTCTTGCTAAATTATTATTGTACTCTTTTATCTTTATTTTTCACATTATTTTTGTCTTTTTTTTTTTTTAATTTATCCTTCATTCATATTTTTGTATATGGTTTTTCAAACTTACACTTATATATTTATTACAAGCTCAATTTTTTTTTTTTGTGTTTTATAAAAAAAAGTATCAGATATTCATTTAATTTTGTTAGCAAAATAAATCAATCATCACCTAAACAAATAAATTGGTATAAAGGGTTAGAGATTTGGACTCTTTAAGCAAGTTGTGTGAGGTTTGATATCCAACTCTTGCATGTAGAGTAAATTCGGATGGAAGAGGGTAAATTATCTTATGTAGCCAACAAATTCCTCGACGATGATTAATCACGTGAAAATTTATATCTATAACATTGTAAAACAAAATTAAAGAGGGTAAATTATCACATGTTAATTAGCATAATGAATTGATAGAGGGATTTATTTGATATAAGTTACACAAATTGAAGAATATTTAGCTATTTCAAAAAAATTGAAGACCACATTGATTAATAGATTCAAATTTGATGATGAATTTGCTTATTCATTCAAAAAAAATTTAAGAAAAATAAAATTATTTGGTCCAAATTTTGATCGATCATATATTTTATAGCGGAAGAAGTATATATATATTTTTTTTATGTTGAATGAAAAACTTTCCCCAAAATGTAGTTGGGTTTCTTAATAATAATAATAATAATAATAATAATAATAATAATATGTACTTGCTTTAATTTGTATACAGGTACCTTCCACCTTACACCTCATTCCTCCCATTGAAAGATAATAATAATGGGAAAAATTCAGAAAGCAGTGACATGATGAAAAAGAGAAGAGGAAAAGTTACGGAAATTGTGATATTATCTCCGCTCTCCATTCTAGTCATATTCATAATACTAGTGTGCATAACTGAGAGGAAACAATTGAAGGATGATCCTCTCAATTTCAACGTTTTCAATATTGCTATTGAAATTATCAGGTCAGATTTCTATTGTAGTATAATATTATTTTGGCTTAATCATCATTTTCGTCCCTGTAAGTTCTTGATTTTTTGGTTTTAGTCCATGTATCTTTTTTTGTTGCAAATTAGTCTTTGTATGTTCAAATCTTTTGGTTTTAGTCCCTTAAAACTAAAATTCGCAGGAAAACCCGCAGAAAACCAGTGAATTTTCCTGTAGATTTTCTTGTGAATTTTAGCTTTAGGGACTAAAATAAACAAGATTTGCACATGCAGGGACTAATTTCACTACAAGAATCCTTTAATTTATTGACGGATTTAAATAATACTTACTGAGGGCTTAAGCCCTCAATAAGTTACTGACGGCCTAAGCCCTCAATAAGTGAGAAAAAACCCTCAAAATATTAAAAAATTATTATTATTTTAAAGGACGAATAACTTAATGGCGGTCTAAGCCGTCAATAATTTAGTGACGGACTAAGCCGTCAATAAATTGTCTCATTCATGGACTTTGTGACGGCTTTGGGCGCCGCAAAGCAATAAGGAATTAAAAAAAAAATAAAAAAAAAATAATTATTTTATCTTGTAGACAAAACAGAAGCACTTATCTCCCTCCTCTCAAACCTTTAACTTTCCGTTTCCAAATCCACACACTACCACTCCACCTTACTTTCCACCAAATCCATTAAGAAGAGAACCACCACTCTATTTTTCACATTCTTCATCTATTCTTTGCAATTTTGATTCTTTCCCCTCTTTTGTTCTCTTTCTTGTTCCTCTTTCACCAATTTCTCAAACCAAAGTCTCTTACACCATTCAACAATAACACCATGTGTTCATGCTTCTCACTCTGTTCATATTCATCTTAAATTTCTGCAAATTCGGTTTATGTGTTCGTCATTCTTAAGCCAAACATTCTTCATAAAATTGCTTAGGTTGAAGATGAGGAAATGAAATAATTTGATATTGAAGGGTGGCGATGGAAATTGGGGACAAAACCACTGTTTTCTTTTTTATTTTTTTCTAAGAAATTAAGGTACTAAGGAAATTGAGATTTAGGGATATTGCGGTCTGTGAGCAATTTCACATTCACAAGATGACGATGAACATTTCTTATTATTATTAAATATAATAATAATAATAATAATAATAATAATAATAATAATAATAATAGTATGTTTATAAAATACTAGTACTAAATAAAATAATTTCAATGCCAAAAAGTAAGAAGCTACTAGTAAGAAGCTACATGCCTAGCATAGCCACGCCAGTAATATTTTCAAAGCTGAAAAGCTACCTGCCATGCAGTAAAGCTGTCACGCATCATTTAAAATAATTTAAATACCATATTTTGTTAATGGAGGAAAAGTGGCCGTTGTAACTTAGTGACGACCTGAGCCGTCACAAAGTTTAGTCACTTAGTTTGTGACGACCTGAGCCGTCAAAAACTTTTCCACGAGCAATTTACTGACGGATTTCGGCCGTCACAAAGTCGTCACTAAATTTTGACTTTGTGACGGATTTTCCCACTTAGTGAGGGCTTTTGGCCGTCACAAAATCACTAAATTCTTGTAGTGTTTGCAACAAAAAAAGATACAGGGATTAAAACAAAAAATTTATGAACTTACAGGGACGAAAATAATGTTTAAGCCTATTATTTTGGATAAATATGTTTTTGATCCCTGCAATTATGCCTTGTTTTGAAAAGAGCCCCTGTAAAAAAATAATTTTGATTTTAGTCCCTGCAATATCTCAAAACTTTTAAAATAGCCCCTGGCCTGGATTTCTTGATGACATGTCACTTTTTAAATATGTTTTTGGTCCCTGCAATTATGCTTTGTTTTAAAAAGAGCCCCTGTAAAAAAAATTAAAATTGATTTTAGTCCCTGCAATATCTCAAAATTTTTAAAATAGCCCCTGCAATATCTCAAAACTTTTAGGCCAGGGGTTATTTTAAAAGTTTTGAAATTTTGCAGGAACTAAAATCAAATTTTTTTTTTACAGGGGCTTTTTTCAAAACAAGACATAATTGCAGGGACCAAAAGCATATTTAAGCCATATTATTTCGACATAGTTCTGAAACCTAAACATAGTTTAAAATTCAACTTTTTTTTTGACTAAATAAAAGATATTCATTCATTCAAATTGATAAGAGTACATCGATGCAATACAAATTCAAAATCGCTAAAAACAAAAAAGGATGAATCTGCGAACAAACTCACAGCATCCGTGTTAATAGCATAAAACGGCACATTGCATAAGCCTACATATTTGACTATATTGAAGTTTCCGGAGTATCCATGCCTCCGGATCTGTAGCGTTGATGGCACAAAAGTCATTGATTCGATCTGCACTGGATCAACCGTAATCTTTCAAACTGAAACAAATGAACACCGCACCAAGACGGGACAACAATACTCCGCACTAAGACGGGACAACAATACTATCAAAACAAAGGATGAAATCAAAAATACAAACGAAAGAAATACTAAATATATGTGAAAATCACACTTATTTAATTAAAATAGAAATAAAACGATTTGGAGGGGTGATTTTAGGCCTAAATTGACCCTAAATCACCCCTCTCTAATATATCAAGAAGAAAAGAAAAAGTGGGTGATGGCTAGAGTTAGAGAGGAGGAGGAGCAAAATAGGCCGACTTGATAATTAATTTGTTGAACTATATCAATAAACTAAATAAACTAAATGTATATAGTTCAGCGGTAAGGTTCATGACCAAACTTAATAATATATATATATATATATATATATAGGACATATCTTATGAGAATGACTATCTTATATGAGAATGATAAGAATGAATTTCAACCGTTAGATTTAAATGAATGCCTAAGATTAAAAGTTATATTTTAAACCTTTTCATAGCCTATTAATTCTCTTAAACTCTTCAAGTTTTCATCTTCTCCGGTAACATCATCAACCACCGCACCATTTCCAAATTATTTCATCTCTGTGCTGCAAATAGATGACGTTTTCTTTTTATGTTCAATTAAAAACTAGACATCCCAACTTCTCTACTAGATCTGGAAAGAGAAAAAGTCACATTTTAAAGAGAAGGAAAACAACAAACCGCAAAAGCAATAGGCGAGATGAAACGGCAAGAAAAGAAGCACGCGTGAGGAAGGAATGAGATGAAAAAAATCCTTAAATGTTATGCCTTCACTCACTACATCTCTGCAAATAGATTAATTTTGACTCAATCCCTTTTGTTCAGTATGTTGGGTTAAAATCAATTTCATGAATTGAGTTTTTTTTGCAATTTTTTATTTCAATAAGTAAATGAATAAAAAAATCAAATAGAGTCAATCTTTACCCATCTCTCTGTTATCTTTGAAAAGAAAAGTAGGGACAACAACCCCTTTCTAAGCTTTACTAGAAAATCTCTACTTTTGATTTAATATGTCGACATCGTTTGGAATGAGCAAGGAATAACATGTATCAATTATCTATTGATTCTCAAACGACTTTGAGAATTTTTGGAGGAACATAGCGCATGGAACTGCTGCGATTGGAATTGGTGGGGTGGTTGATGTTACTGGAGAAGATGAACAGTGAAGAGTTTAAAAGAAATAATAGACTATGAAAAGGTTTAAAATATATATATATATAATACACACATATATACACACATTGGTGTAACATAATAATGCTTTAATAAATACAAAATTTTTATAAAATACAATGTTAGATTAAAAATTTTATATCATATAAATTATTCATGTACATTTAAAAAAAAATGTCGAGTTAGCTAAGCTTAATTTTAACTTGAATATTTGAGATGCTTTGATTTTTTAAAACTTTTTAAATGTCGAGTTAGCTAAGCTAAATAACTTAGTTTTAAATATTGTTTTTATTTTGATTTGAAAGATTTTGCAATTCAATAACAATGATTGATATTTTCTTTTATGCAAAAAAATATTGACATTTTTTATTTACTAAAGGTTACAAAAATTAAGGTTAATTATACATTTAATCTTTCAAGTATCGCGATTGTGATTTTTTTTTTTTTGAGGTAGCCTAGTGGCTTGAAAATCCACCCATAAGGTGAATAAGTGGAGTGTCCAGGGATCGAACCCGGGCTTCTGCATATAAAATGCTATTGTCCCTACCAATTGAGCCAAGCTCTCGGGGACTCGCGATTGTGATTTTGACTGTATGCTTATTTGGAGCAAATTTGACTCCTTTTGTTTTCTCCCTTTGAGATTTAGAGTCCCCTCCAAATTTTTCTTCAAATTTACACCAAGGTGGCACAATTTATTCACGTGACACTCATTTCTCATGTTTTACGTGACTTTTTTCTAAATTAAAAGCTTTTTTTTTTTTTATAAAAGAAAACTAAAAAGGTTAATATATTTTAAGTAAGAATTTCATTCATTCTAACATGTACGAGATAATTTTTAACATTTTTCAATTTTGATTTTATAGAAAAGAGTTTAGTGCTAAGTCAATCTAAAATGTGGAGAAAATTAGAAGATGACTACCAAATCACAATATTTGAGGACAAAAAGATGTGATTAAATCTAAAATTATTATTAGATAAGTACTGATCATATGTGTGTTTTTGGTGCATATATAATTTGTTGTGAAAACAGTGCATATCGGAACGTAGGATTTACTATGGGATACAGTTGTGAAAGACAGTTGCATCCAGAGGCAAATTGTGAAAACAAGTGGATTGGATTTGTTGGAAAATGGAGTGATGAGGGTAAGATCATTCTTATACTTATTATGTTATTAGGAAGATTCAAGAAATTCAATATTGATGGAGGAAATCCATGGAAACTTCTATGATTCAATTTCACACAAGTGTCTTAAAAATAATTGTGTGAGTGTGGACAAATTATTCCACTTCCATGCAATGTAAGTACGATGATCCTCTGAGTGCTATGTAATATTGTAATGTATAATAAAAAGAAATGAAATTTTCAATTTTTAATTTCACATTAGTTTTTTTTTTTTTTTTTTTTTTCTTTTTCTAATTCTACTCTTTAATTAATACTATATACACTACTCCCTCCCAATTTAATATCTTATACTCTATTTAGGGCAATGGTAAAAATATCATTATCTCTTTCATATATTTATAATTTTATAGACTTTTTTTTAATAATTGTAAAATAGTTAAATAAGTCGTATATTATACAAATAAAATTAAAGAGTACATATTGATTAACTAAAGAGGTTGGATATATATCATATACCATATCAGAATGCAATTTATGAGACGGAATTTCATCAATACGTGACATATTGACTTCCTGATCGTCTTCATTTGAGTGTGCATCACTACTTGATTAGCATTAATTCTTTCTTCTAGCCATTCTGAATTAAAATAACACCGGAAATTTGCACAATTGAACACGAATTATCAACTATTTCAAACTTGAGAAGTTCCATTGGGCGAAGTTGTTGACAATGGTATATTAACAAAATGAAGTGGTATTTTTGCACTCCAACACAATGAATACAAATGGACAATTTAGGACTTGGATCAGATCCTATAGGTTCTAAGTTAACAGGTTTACGATAGGTTCAAATTATACGTGAAATATTGTCTGCTCATGAACTTGAACTCAACCATAAATTGCAAGAAAAAAGGTAAAATATTGGTGGAATTCTAAATTGAGTTCATACATCAATCGAAAATTTATAGTCTGTGTTAAGCAGTGTATCTTTGTGTTGTTTTTTGTGTATGTTAGCATGCAGAAGTATTTCTATTTTAGACAGTGTATTTCTCTTTCGGAAATGAACTCCCTAAAATAATCTAAGCTTCCTTTATTTATCTTTCTTTTTGAAAATATCTTCAGTAGCTGCTTCCGAGTGGCCGGGTTCCACGCCGAGTAACCGTTACCGCTTAGACTTGTATTTGAATTTGAATTTTCAATTTTGGTGGGAACACCTCTTTTGGCGCGCTTGTTTAGTCTTCTCGGAGTTGACTCTGATGTATGACGTGAAGCTTGCGATTGTATGACCCGAAGCTTGCTTTATTCGAATACTGTACATAGTTCGAAGCATTCAATGACTTTCGAATTCTTGGACGAAATTTTACCTATAACATAACATAGTTATAAAATCACTGTAAACAATCATGGCTTCATATATTTTAAATCAGATGGTCCCGATCTAATATAACATCCTGTTGTAACAAAAAAATTCAAATCCAATGCAGTACTAGGTTAGTATATAATGAAAAAGTATTAGAGTGATCACATTCATTCATACACGTCATTTGGACACACACATACAAATACATAAATTGCAGTTTTAACACTTTTATTTTCATCATTTTATATATTTGATCCTCCTATTTTAAATTTTGAGTGATATCATCCCTCCATCATATTTTTGAATTAATAAATTGATGATGTGATATATTTTGTTGATTTGGTGTTTAGTTTGACGATAGGAAAAACCAATGTCGATAAAAATTATCATAAAATTCATTTAAAAATTTCATTTAAACACATCTTATCATCATATTTTAAATCAAATATTTGATAAAATGACAAAAACTGTCAAATTTTAAAATAGTGGGATCAATTCTATAAAATGATAAAAATATTATGCAAACTTAAATTGCAATTAAGTCAAATAAATAGTATTTAATTAATATATTTTTACCAAAAATTTTACATTATTTCTAAGTTTTTTAATTATTTTTTCTTACTACTTTTTTTAAAAAATTGTGTGTATCCAAATAGTCTAACCAAATTATTGTGTCCATCAAAGAGTTGCTCTAGAATATAGCTAAGTCGAGTTGGGATCCTCTTCATTTTTTCTCCATTTTCCTCTCAAATACTATAGTTTTGAATAGTTTTTAAAAAGAGAAAAATGAATATGCACTGACAATGTAAAATTATTTTACACTGTCAACCAATCACGACCATATTTTCCACCACATCACTCCACATAACCCTACTTTCTTGATATGACATGGTATGTTGAGTCATTTAAATTTGTTGTCAATGTAAAATTAATTTACGTCGATAATGCGTGTGTCCTTTAAACTCTTTTAAATATATATATTAAATAGTTGGACCCAACAAGTATCACATTATTGCATTTATATTACCAAAATATTAGTGACGATAAAAATGGAGGATGAAAAATGGAAAAATCTTGGCTCAGCTAAATCCTGTGGATACCATTGTTTATGGTATTGAAGAAAGTTAAGGAGTACTACTCTAGTCGTGTAGTTAGTCTTGTTGCTTCTTAGGTCCATCGTTCAATTAGCCATATTGGATGGAAGCCGCCGAAGGATGGTTGGATAAAGCTTAACACTAATGGGACTTGCAAAGAGATGATCTTAGCTGCGTGTGTGGTTCATGGAGAGTGGATCAGAGGCTTTTATAAATCATTTGGAGCTTGTAGTGCGTATGTGGTTGAATTGGGGGTGTTATGGAAGGTTTGGGTTATACTCGGAGATTGAGATTTTGTAACGTGGAATTTAATGTGGATGGAGATTGAGATTTCACTATGAATCCATAGTTTTGTTTCTTTACAAAAATGGACTCGAAATGTCTTTTATTCATTTCGATAGTTTTTTTAACAATTTTCGTGCGTTATAGCCTACGAATTATGAGATTTTTCCAATCTTCGTGAAAAATTCTGATTTGTTTAATTGTACACCTAAACGGATCCGTAGACATACTATATGTGTAGGAATAAAAGTTTTTACAAAAAATGGACTCCAAAAGACATTTATTAATTTCTATAGTTCTTTTAATGATTTTCTTGGGTTATACACTACTATGAATTATGAAATTTTTCCAATTTCGATAAAAATATTTGATTTGTTTGATTCTTCACCTAAATTGATTCACAGACACACTATATGTGTTGGAATAGAAGTTTCTACAAAAAATAGACTTGAAAAGACATTTATTCATCTCGATAGTTTTTTAACGATTTTCGTTGGTTATAACCCACGAAAAGAATATGAATTTTGAGAATTTTCCAATCTCGGTGAAAAATTTGATTTTTTTTTTTTGTTTCTTCACCTTAATGGATCCACAGACACAATACATGTGTTGTAATAGAAGTTTCGACAAAAAACAGATTTGAAAAACAATTTTTTCATTTCGATAGTTTTTTAATGATTTTCGTGGGTTATAATATATAGACTACGAATTATTAGATTTTTCCAATCTCGGTGAAAAAAAAATTTGTTTGATTCTTCACCTAAAATGATTCAAAGACACACTATATGTGTTGGAATAGAAGATTCTACAAAAAATAGACTCGAAAAACAATTTATTCATTTCGATAGTTTTTAAAGATTTTCGTAGGTTAGAGACTATAAACTCCAATATTTTTCCAATCACGGTGAGAATTTTAATTTGTTTGATTATTCACCTAAATTGATTCACAGATAAACTATATATGTTGGAATAGAAGTTTCTACACAAAATGGACTCGAAAAGACATTATTTCATTTCAATAGATTTTAAAATTTTTCGTGGGTTATAGACTACGTACAAATTATGAGATTTTTCCAATTTCGGTGAATTTTTTTTTTTTTTTGTTTCTTCACCTTAATGGATCCATAAACACAATATATGTGTTAGAATAGAAGTTTCTACGAAACATAGACTTGAAAAAGAATTTATTCATTTCGATAGTTTTTTAATGACTTTCGTGGGTATAGACTACGAATTATTAGATATATATTTCCAATCTTGGCGAAAAAATTTAATTTCTTTGATTTTGCACTTAATTGATCCCTGGACACACTATATGTGTTGGAATAGAAGTTTCTAAAAAAAAATAGACTCGAAAAGCAATTTATTCATTTCGATAGTTTTTTAACAATTTTCGTGGGTTATATATAGACTATGAATTATGAGATTTTTTCAATCTCAGTGAAAAATTGGAGTTTTTTTGTTTCTTGACCTAAATGGATTCACAGACACACTATATGTGTAGGTATAGAAATTTTTAGAAAACGGACTCGAAATGACTTTTATTCATTTTGATAGTTTTTTTAACAATTTTTGAGGTTGTGAAATTCCAATCATCTTTATTTATCTCTTATTTCTCTAACGATCTTGTCTGACAGCATGTTACTTGAGGACAAGCAACAGTTTAAGTTTGGGGTTGTGATGATAGGAATTTCTACGTCATTTTTAGTATTATTATTAGTAGTAAAATGACCAAGACAGACCCAAATACGAAGGAAAACCTACAAAAGCAAGAAAAAGCATCAAGACAGAGTCCAAGATGCAAAAAGACAAGAAAAAGCCCAAAAAGTGAAGAAAATCAGCATTTCATCGTAGCACGATGGCTCCCATCGTGCCACGATGGGAGCTGCTTGTTCGCCAAGAAATCAGAAGCAATAAATCTGAAGAGAATCTGTCCATCGCAGCACGATGGAGTAACTTGGCGCCCAAGCTGATGAAATGCACAGGATCAGTTATAAAATTGAACTGAATCTTCACATCGCAGCACGATGGCTTCATCGTATTGCGATGCCTTGCTGAGGCCCATTATGAAAACTATAAATAGAGCCTCCCATTCATTGTTAAAATCATTCAGAAATAGTAGAACACTCTCTACTATAAGGAGAGGTTCAGAGGAGCTCTATTGGGCATAGTTTTCTCCCCTTACGGGAAAACTAACTCAACAAGGTATGATTTCTTTAGGCTTTTGTATTTAGGTTATAATTTATTGTAATTTAAATATGTAGTCTTTATTATTTATGCCTTAGGTTGAGGTGGAGAAGATGAACTCCCCTATGAATATTTGGAGTCTGTGATTGAGTCTAAGTTATAATAAATGATATTCAGTAATTATGTTTGTTATTTACTTTCGTGCACTTTAATAACATATTCTCGTAATCTTGCCGGATAAGCGGGAGCGCCCATAGAATTGATTTCAGGTTTTGACTTGATATGGTCCGAAACTCGTAGTAAATAATGCTAAGTGTATAGGGACGGTAACATCCTGAACTAGTCGTGAACTGAGCGGTTAGAGGAGGAATCATGCACTAGGTGTGATCTGAGCACTTAGAAGATGAACAGCCCGATACTAGGACCTAGAGGTTAATTGGTGAAGGTTATAATGCGTGTTTATAAACAACTCACATTGTAATTAAGGTATGTGACACATCGAGGTTAGGCTCTCGTAGGTACCTTAGTTGTTAACGTAGGGAAACTTTAATAGACATAGTGTAATAGTAAGGTATTACTACAACAAGGATAATTCACCGCCGAACGTAATCTAAATAACTATGTTATACACCGGTCATGCCAAATATGAAGAAGGGAGGGAGTACAACCACCATACCTAGCCTCTATATTTCTTGAATCTATTATTTATACATTCTGCAATTTATATTTCTGCAAAGCATTACGCTTATTTTATAAAAACCTTTTGAAAAACCAAAGCGAATGCAAACTATCACGAACTTAAATAACGCTAGTGAAGCTTCGGCACGATCCTTGTGAATACGAACTCATTCTAGACACCTAGAGTGTGAATTATTACTCGACGACAGACTGGTGCACTTGCCAGACCGTAGTCAGGTACGAATTATGAGATTTTTCCAATCTCGGTTAAAAATTCTGATTTATTTAATTATACACCTAAACGGATCCATAGACATACTATATGTGTAGGAATAAAAGTTTTTACAAAAAATGGACTCCAAAAGACATTTATTAATTTCTATAGTTCTTTTAATGATTTTCCTGGGTTATAGACTACTATGAATTATGAGATTTTTCCAATCTCGGTGAAAAAATTTGATTTGTTTGATTCTTCACCTAAATTGATTCACAGACACACTATATGTGTTGGAATAGAAGTTTCTACAAAAAATAGACTTGAAAAGATATTTATTCATTTCGATAGTTTTTTAACGATTTTCGTTGGTTATAACCCACGAAAAGACTATGAGTTATGAGAATTTTCCAATCTCGGAATTTTTTTTTGATTTTTTTGTTCCTTCACCTTAATGGATCCATAGGCACAATATATGTGTTGTAATAGAAGTTTCGACAAAAAATAGGCTTGAAAAACAATTTATCCATTTCGATAGTTTTTTAATGATTTTCGTGGGTATAGACTACAAATTATTAGATTTTTCAAATCTCTGTGGAAAAATTTAATTTGTTTGATTCTTCACCTAAATCGATCCACAGACAAGCTATATGTGTTGGAATAGAAGGTTCTACAAAAAATAGACTCGAAAAGCAATTTATTCATTTCGATAGTTTTTTAACGATTTTCGTGGGTTATATAGACTACGAATTGTGAGATTTTTCCACTCTCAGTGAAAAATTCTGATTTGTTTGATTATACACCTAAACGCATCCATAGACATACTATATGTGTAGGAATAAAAGTTTTTACAAAAAATGGACTCCAAAAGACATTTATTAATTTCTATAGTTCTTTTAATGATTTTCGTGGGTTATACACTACTATGAATTATGAAATTTTTCCAATCTCGGTGAAAATATTTGATTTGTTTGATTCTTGACCTAAATTGATTCACAGACACACTATATGTGTTGGAATAGAAGTTTCTACAAAAAATAGACTTGAAAAGATATTTATTCATTTCGATAGTTTTTTAACGATTTTTGTTGGTTATAACCCACGAAAAGAATATGAATTTTGAGAATTTTCCAATCTCCGTGAAAAATTTGATTTTGTTTTTGTTTCTTCACCTTAATGGATCCACAGACACAATACATGTGTTGTAATAGAAGTTTCGACAAAAAACAGACTTGAAAAACAATTTATTCATTTCGATAGTTTTTTAATGATTTTCGTGGGTTATAATATATAGACTACGAATTATTAGATTTTTCCAATCTCGGTGAAAAAAAAATTTTGTTTGATTCTTCACCTAAAATGATTCATAGACACACTATATGTGTTGGAATAGAAGATTCTACAAAAAATAGACTCGAAAAACAATTTATTCATTTCGATAGTTTTTAAAGATTTTCGTAGGTTAGAGACTATGAACTCCAAGATTTTTCCAATATCGGTGAAAATTTTGATTTGTTTGATTATTCACCTAAATTGATTCACAGATACACTATATATGTTGGAATAGAAGTTTCTACAAAACATTGACTTGAAAAACAATTTATTCATTTTGATAGTTTTTTAATGACTTTCGTGGGTTATATAGACTGCGAATTATTAGGTATTTCCAATCTCTGTGAAAATATTTAATTTGTTTGATTCTTCACTTAATTGATCCACGGACACACTATATGTGTTGGAATTAAAGTTTCTACAAAAAATAGACCCGAAAAGCAATTTATTCATTTCGATAGTGTTTTAACGATTTTCGTAGGTTATAGACTATGAATTTCAAGATATTCCAATCTCGGTGAAAATATTTATTAGTTTGATTCTACACCTAAATGGATCCACAGACATACTATATGTGTAGGAATAAAAATTTCTACAAACAATTGACGCGAAAAGCAATTTATTCATTTCGATAGCTTTTTAATGATTTTCGTGGGTTATACACTAAATTATTAGCTTTTTCCAATCTCGGTGAAAAAATTTAATTTGTTTCTTTCTTCACCTAAATTGATCCAAAGACACACTATATGTGTTGGAATAGAAGTTTCTAAATAAAATAGACTCGAAAAGCAATTTATTCATTTCAATAGTTTTTTAATAATTTTCGTGGGTTATAACGAATTATGAGTTTTTCTAATTTCGGTGAAAAAATTTGATTTGTTCGATTCTTCACCTAAATTGATTCACAGACACACTATATCTGCTGCAATAGAAGTTTCTACACAAAATGGACTTGAAAAGACATTTATTCATTTCAATAGTTTTTTAACGATTTTCGTGGGTAGACTACGAATTTTGAGATTTTTCCAATTTCGGTGAATTATTTTTTTGTTTCTTCACCTTAATGGATCTATAGACACTATATATGTGTTGGAATAGAAGTTTCTACAAAACATAAACTTGAAAAACAATTTATTCATTTCGATAGTTGTTTAATGACTTTCGTGGGTTATACAGACTATGAATTATTAGACATTTCCAATCTCAGTGAAAAGATTTAATTTGTTTGATTCTACACCTAAATGGATCCAGATACACAATATATGTATAGGAATAAAAGCTTCTACAGAAAATTGACTCGAAAAACAATTTATTCATTTAGATAGTTTTTTAACGATTTTCGTGGGTTAGACTAAATTATTAGATTTTTCAAATCTCGATGAAAAAATTTAATTTGTTTCATTCTTCGCCTAAAATGATCCAAAGACACACTATATGTGTTGGAATAGAAGTTTCTACAAAAAATAGACTTGAAAAGATATTTATTCATTTCGATAGTATTTTAACGATTTTCGTTGGTTATAACCCACGAAAAGACCATGAATTATGAGAATTTTCCAATCTCGGTGAAAATTTTGATTTTTTTTGTTTCTTCACCTTAATGGATCCATAGACACAATATATGTGTTAAAATAGAAGTTTCTACAAAACATAAACTTGAAAAACAATTTATTCATTTCGATAGTTTTTTTAATGACTTTCGTGGGTTATAGACTATGAATTATTATATATTTCTAATCTCGGTGAAAAGATTTAATTTGTTTGATTCTTCACCTATATTGATCCACGGACACACCATATGTGTTGGAATAAAAGTTTTTACAAAATATAGACTCGAAAAGCAATTTATTCATTTTCTTAGTTTTTTAACGATTTTCGTAGGTAGACTATGAATTCAAAGATTTTCCAATCTCGGTGAAAAATTTTATTTGTTTGATTCTACACCTAAATGGATCCAGAGACACACTATATGTATAGGAATAAAAGTTTATGTAACGCTCCTAATCAATTCGCATGCAATAATTAATTTAAATCATTCAACATACAAACAATCAATGCATTACATATAACATGAACTCAATTAATGGCATGCATATAGATTTGCTTAAAGACAACGAAAGCATTAAACTATCATAATTATAACTCATAGCATTAGAATCCAAGCATGCAAGTCATAAATCATATTACAACTTCAACTAGGTACTTCCACAAATGAAGACCCATTACATAATTAAAGATAATCCAACATATAATAAAGATAAGATAAGTAGCAAGGTCATACATAAGTCTTAAAACAGGCGAAAACTAAGGTACTAGTTCTAGCAAGGTTACAAGTATCAGAGCAAATCCTAGACCTCTAAGCTTCTAGAATTCTCCTACCCTTCACCTTACCAAGCTATGCTAGTTATCACAAGCTAATCTCCAAAAGCCACGGAATCACTCCTCAAGTGAAGAATCTGGACCCAAACCATACACATACACAAAAATAGAGAGTTAGCTACAATTCAAGTTCATAATAATAAGCAAAATGTACACTCATATTATGTAAGCAATTATATCATAACTAAATCATACACATATCATATTGTACTAGCAATATACAACATCATGGTTTTATCATGCTCATTAACAAATGGTCAAGACATTTACTCAAATTCATATAACTCAACCATTCATAAGATTATAAAGGAATACAATCACAATTATCAAATAACAATTAGAGTGCACAATTCCCTAATGCAAACTAATGCAAGTACACAATGTATGTCACCCTAGACATAACTAATGCATGTGGTACCATCGTCTTTATTAGAGTATCTCACCTCTAATATCCTTCTTTATCAAATATTATCTTTTGATATTCTTCTTTATTAGAATTACTCAATTCTAATATCCGACTCAAATATGGATGCATGAATGTACACATACCAAGTAATTATGATAATACTACACATCTACTCATGATTAATAGGCTACTCATCCCTATTAATCCTTCTCAATTCACATCAAATCACATCATCATATCATCATTAAGGTATACATTCAAGCAAGTTACAACAACACATAATATCTTAGCTAATCATAGCTCATCATTCTCAATTTCAATCAAACATACACATATAAGCATATTATCATCATACCAACTCAAGATTCAATCAATCCAAATCTATAGCATGTTATAAGACCAAATCTAATCATGTTATAGTCTCATACTCATCATACAACTTAAAGAAATTTCTCAAAATCAAGTTATGGTCGCCGGGCGACCTCCAGCGACGAACCAGCGAAGAGTTCCAGGGGCATCGTCGCTCCCAGCGGAACCTGGCGACGGACTACTCGCTAGTAATCGTCGGGCGGATCATCAATTTCTGGGCAACTGGGCAATGTCATGAATCCTCGCTCAGCGACGGGTCGTCCGCTCCTAGCGACCGTGCCCAGAATTTGATACTCTGCTCTCGGGTTTAACATAGAATCACATAAAAATCACACTTTTCAAGTTGGAAATCCCTAAAGTTATCACCTTTAAGCATATATATCATGTACAAGCCTAGAAATACAAACTTTAGCATCATCAAACATTATTTCTAGTAAAAAGCAAGGATTTTTCATTTTTTTGTTCAAAACCCATTTTCAAATATCAACAACAACAAATCATGCATAGCATACAAATTTGATGATAGAAATGGAAAATAGGATCATGTAATAACATGTTGACATCATACAACAACACAGAAATTCATTAATACATTCCCTTGAATCCCCATTTCCCACCAAAAGAGATGAGAGGGTTTGGGTGTGGAGAATAGACATCTCCCCCCTCTTTGATCATTGATGACAGGAATTTCTATGGTATTTTCAGTATTATTATTAGTAGTAAAATGACCAAGACAGGCCCAAATACGAAGGAAAACCTACAAAAGCAGGAAAAAGCATCAAGACAAAGTCGGAGATGCCAAAAGACAAGAAAAAGCCCAAAAAGTGAAGAAATTGAGCATTCCATCGCAGCACGATAACTTCCATCGTGCCACGATGGAAGCTGCTTGCTCGCCAAGAAAACAGAAGAATAAATCTAAAGAAAATCTGTCCATCGCAGCACGATATAGCACATCGCAGCACGATGACATAACTTGGCGCCCAAGCTGATGAAATGCACAGGATTAGTTATAAAATTGAACTGAATCTTCACATCGCAGTACGATGGCTTCATCGTGGTGCGATGCCTTGCTGAGGCCCATTACAAAAACTATAAATAGAGCCTCCCTTTCATTGTTTTATTCATTCAGAAATAGTAGAACACTCTCTACTATAAGGAGAGGTTCAGAGGAGCTCTATCGGGCATAGTTTTCTCCCCTTACGAGAAAACTAACTCAGCAAGATATGTTTTCTTTAGGCTTTTATGTTTAGGTTATAATTTCTTTATTGTAATTTAAATATGTAGTCTTTTGTAATAGATGCCTTAGGTTGTGGTGGAGATGATGAACTCCCCAATGAATATTTGGAGTCTGTGACTGAGTCTAAGTTATAATAAATGATATTTAAGTATTATGTTTGTTATTTACTTTCATGCACTTAATAACGTTTCTCGTAATCTGGCCGGATAAGCGGGAGCGCCCATAGAATTGATATTAGGTTTCTAACTTAATATGGTCCGGAACTAGTAGTAAATAATGCTAGGTGTATAGAGATGGTAACGTCCTGAACTAGTCGTGAATGAGCGGTTATAGGAGGAATCATGAACTAGGTGTGAACTGAGCACTTAGATGATGAATAGCCCGATACTAGGATCTAGAGGTTAATTGGTGAAGATAATAATGCATGTTTATAAACAACTCACTTAGTAATTAGGGTATGTGACACATCGAGGTTAGACTCTCGTAGGTACCTTAGTTATGAACGTAGGGGAACTTTAATAGACATAGTGTAACAGTAAGGTGTTACTACAACAAGGAAAAGTCACCGCCGAACATTAATCTAAATAACTATGTTATACACCGGTCATGCCAAATATGAAGAAGGGAGGGAGTCCAACCACCATACCTATCCTCTATGTTTCTGAATCTATTATTTATTTATTTAATTATTTATGCAAGCATTACGCTTCTTTTTATAAAACCTTTTTCCAAAAACTCAAAGCGAATGCAAATTATCCAAACTTAAATAACGCTAGTGAAGCTTCGGCACGATCCCTGTAGATACGAACTCATTCTAGACACCTAGAGTGTGAATTATTACTCGACGACAGATTGATGCACTTGCCAGACCGTAGTCAAGTTTTTGGCGCCGTTGCCAGGGATTGTGTTTACAAAGCATTACTAGATTTATTTAAGTTTGTCAAAAAAAATTTCAAAAATACAAAAAAATTAAAAAATCAAAAAATCTGGTTGATGATTGTGAATTTTGATCTGTGAAAATTCTGGCTAAGGATAAGTCTTGGTATTTAAGCGATCCGTTGTGATCCACCTCACTTACCTGAGAATTTTCATGGTGACAAAGACACATGAAACAAACCAAAAATAGTTTCACAAAAAAAAATATTTATCCAGTGCTACTGAGGTATTTGTTTAAAGTGCATGCAGACAGGTACTCAAGCGCTAAGGATTACAGAGGCTGGCAACAACCGACTAAAGACAGCATTCTCTCACGAAAACTCCTAAAGCGATAGGAGATGTAACGAAATATAAAAGAGAAAGCTGCAACAGAAAGTCAATGATCAGGAGGATCATTTGACCAGAGCTTCCACATGAAGTAAAAGGAGAGATTAGGGTTATTAGCAGAAATGGTTCAGAGACACAGGAACCATTGGCAAGTATGAGAAGAGAGAGGCCATCAGGGATGAACAACTACGATCAGGTGAATCAATCTGCAAAATCATCTCGAAAGAACAAATTCTTCCTCGGGAGGTGACTACGGTCTGGCAAGTGCACCAGTCTGTCGTCGAGTAATAATTCGCACTCTAGGTGTCTAGAATGAGTTCGTATCCACAGGGATCGTGCCGAAGCTTCACTAGTGTTATTTAAGTTCGTGATAGTTTGCATTCGCTTTGGTTTTTGAAAAGGTTTTTATAAAATAAGCGTAATGCTTTGCAGAAATATAAATTGCAGAATGTATAAATAATAGATTCAAGAAATATAGAGGCTAGGCATGGTGGTTGGACTCCCTCCCTTCTTCATATTTGGCATGACCGGTGTATAACATAGTTATTTAGATTATGTTCGGCGGTGAATTATCCTTGTTGTAGTAATACCTTACTATTACACTATGTCTATTAAAGTTTCCCTACGTTAACAACTAAGGTACCTACGAGAGCCTAACCTCGATGTGTCACATACCTTAATTAGTAAGTAAGTTGTTTATAAACACGCATTATAACCTTCACCAATTAACCTTTAGGTCGTAGTATCGGGATGTTCATCTTCTAAGTGCTCAGATCACACCTAGTGCATGATTCCTCCTCTAACCGCTCAGTTCACGACTAGTTCTGGATGTTACCGTCTCTATACACCTAGCATTATTTACTACGAGTTCCGGACCTTATCAAGTCAAAACCTAATATCAATTCTATGGGCGCTCCCGCTTATCCGGCCAGATTACGAGAATACGTTATTAAAGTGCACGAAAGTAAATAACAAACATAATTACTGAATATCATTTATTATAACTTAGACTCAATCACAGACTCCAAATATTCATAGGGGAGTTCATCTTATCCACCACAACCTAAGGCATAAATAATAAAGACTACATATTTAAATTACAATAAATTATAACCTAAATACAAAAGCCTAATAAAATCATACCTTGCTGAGTTAGTTTTCCCGTAAGGGGAGAAAACTATGCCCAATAGAGCTCCTCTGAACCTCTCCTTATAGTAGAGAGTGTTCTACTATTTCTGAATGATTTTAACAATGAATGGGAGACTCTATTTATAGTTTCGTAATGGGCCTCAGCAAGGCATCGCAGTACGATGAAGCCATCGTGCTGCGATGTGAAGATTCAGTTAAATTTTATAACTGATCCTTTGCATTTCATTAGCTTGGGCGCCAAGTTACTCCATTGTGCTGCGATAGCACACATCGTGCGGCGATGGACAGATTCTCTTCAGATTTATTGCTTCTGATTTCTTGGCGAACAAGCAGCTCCCATCGAGGCATGATGGGAGCCATCGTGCTGCGATGGAATGCTGATTTTCTTCACTTTTTGGGCTTTTTCTTGTCTTTTTGCATCTTGGACTCTGTCTTGATGCTTTTTCTTGCTTTTGTAGGTTTTCCTTCGTATTTGGGCCTGTCTTGGTCATTTTACTACTAATAATAATACTAAAAATGACATAGAAATTCCTGTCATCACAACCGCAAACTTAAACTGTTGCTTGTCCTCAAGTAACATGCTGTCAGACAAGATCGTTAGAGAAATAAGAGATAAATAAAGATGATAGGAATTTCACAACCTTGCTTAATATTTCAGCAATGGTACCGCTGATTTCTTACCACAGCGATCATGCTCAGTCCTGCTAGGCTCAGGAGACGTCAATAGTAGCAAATCGGACAAATGTCTGCAAGAGTCCTTGTTCAACTTTTTCTCTCTCTCACATTTGTGTTTTTCGCTCATAATTGAAAGGGTTATCTCTCAATCATCGCACAACCTGCCATTTTACCATAGGCTTGCAAGAATTCTAAGCAACCAGTCAAAATTCAATATACATGCATTATTGGAGGTCTTTTTAGGGTTATAACGTGGCTTAGGTCAAGGTAGGACATTTTTGGGAATAGTAGGCTAAACATTGGAGTTAAGTTCTACTTTGTTGTTCCTTTTTGTGTACGCAACCTTTGTTACTTAGGGTGCCTTTTTGTGTTGGTATCTGTTGACTATTTGGTGTTGGCTGCATTTTGGTAAAACAATTAGTTCAGCAGGATGTGGTATGTAATGTTACAACATCATAACCTGACGTGAGCGCGCCAGCTGTAGCGTATCTTTAATGCGCGCATTTTTATTTTTAGAGAAGATCTTTTCTCTTTCATCAGTTCTTTGCGTGTGCATCAAGAAAGGATTTATTTCCTAAACAGATCTTTCATCTAAAGATTGTTTTGGAAATTATTGTGAAGACTTATTTTATAAACATATCAAATCTTTTAAGATATGGTTTTATTTTATATTTGTGAGCTGGATGTTTCTCATGGGCAGAGCTACTGAAGCCCAAGTTACCAGCTATTTATTGAAGGACGAAAACCTAATTAAGGCAGTTGTTCAAGCGTGTTATTGAGTCTAGCCGTATTAGGATTTGCGTGTGTGCTTGTGTTTTGTGAGCCTTTCTCGTGTCACTTTGATACAAGCTTAGGACTGTGTGTTTATTGAGTTGTAATCATAATTGTCTCTGAAGCTTTTAAGCAAAGAGATAGTTATTGTGTGTGTGTCCTCTCCAAAGCTTTTAAGCAAGGAGTTTGGATCGTAGTGCTTGTGTATCGCTCGAAGCCTTTAGGTAAGAGTGGTCTAGTGTTTAGGAGAGTGTCTCCACCATAGTGAGTTGAATCAACAATAGTGCTGTCTGTACTGTTGAAATTAAGGAGTGAGTTGGGAACTCATACCTAGGAGTTCCTAGGTAGAAGGACATAAGGATAGTTGCTAGGTGATAAGTTGTAAACGAGGAGTTTGCTGTAAGACTTTGAACTAGGGCTATTAGTGGATTTCCTCCTGGATTGGTATCCCCCAAACGTAGGTGCGCCGAACTGGGTCAACAAATCACTGTGTGTTTATTTATTTCTGCACTATTTACTGCTTTATACTCTGTCTGTTAAATCTGGTAAAGTGTTGTAACATCGTATACAACATCTTATACTGGTGTGCCAGTTTTTCAATTGGCATCAGAGCGGGCACCCTAACATATTTGGGTGAGCTCCAGGGAAGTTACTTTCTGGTACTATGGACATGGAAGGAGGATCTGCTGGCAGACCACCGCTTTTGGATGGCACCAACTATGATTACTGGAAGTCGCGTATGATGGCTTTTCTAAAATCTATGGATAGCCAAACTTGGAAAACAGTTATCAAAGGTTGGGAACACCCTGTGATGAGGGGCACAACCAATTTAAAGCCAGAAGAGAACTGGTCTAAGAAAGAAGATGAGTTGGCTCTTGCAAACAACAAAGCCTTGAATGCTTTATTTTGTGGAGTAGACAAATACATGTTCAGGCTGACCAAGCAATGCACTGTGGCAAAAGATGCTTGGGAAATTCTCAAGACCACTCATGAAGGGACACCCAAGGTAAAGATGTCAAGGCTCCAACTTCTAACCACTAAGTTTGAGAACCTCAGAATGAAGGAAGATGAAAGCGTACATGACTTTCATATGAACGTGATTGATTTTTCCAACTCATTTGATTCAGTTGGTGAAAAGATCCCTGAAGAAAAGCTTGTGAGAAAAATTCTCAGGTCTCTACCTATGAAATTTGACATGAAAGTTACAGCCATTGAAGAAGCTCAAGATATCTCAAGCATGAAAGTGGATGAGCTTATTGGATCACTTCAAACCTTTGAATTATCTATAAATGAAAGATCTGAAATGAAGAACAAAAGCATAACGTCTATCTCCAACATTGATGATGAGATTCAATGTGACATGGAGACGAATAAAGGAATTTCTAATGCTATTATAGATCTTGGGAAGCAATTTAATAAGGTGCTGCAGAAGATGGATAGAAAACCAAGACCAAATGTTGAGAACATGTCATTCAACATCAGTAAAAACAGTAATGTTCAGAGAAAAGGTGAACCTGATGATGAAACTGTTGAGCATGTTGCAGCATTCATTGGTAGATGTGAATCTGATGAAGATTCTAGTGATGAAGATATAACTTTTGATGAGCTAGCTGCCTCGTACAAAGACCTCATCTTCAGGTATGAAGAAGTTTGCAGGATTCTTCAAAAACAAAAGAAGACCATCAATCAACTGCAAACAGAGAAAAATAATCAACTTGATAAGTTGTCTGAGGCTCGGAATGAGGTAATTCAGTCAAAGTCTCAAATGGAAGATTTGAAGAAACGTGTGAGTCAGCTGAATCCTGGTACTGATTTTCTTGAGAAGATATTAGGGGAAGTACCTAGTGGGAAACTAAAAGCATTAAGTTACAACTATAAGCCCTTAACAAACATCAACAAAATCAAGATACTAAGTTCACTCCTGCAGAAGAAGTGTTTAATCCCTATACTGGAAATATGATGTTGCAACATTCTCAACAACATCCTAAGATATATCCTAGTCCAAAACCTCAACTTCATCCTAAGACATTTCCTAATCCACATCATGTACCCAGAAACAAGGGAAGATCTCGTCGATGGATATGTCACCATTGTGGTAAGAAGGGACATATAAGGCCTTTCTGTTTCAAGCTGTATGGTTATCCCGAGCGGTATCAGCAAGCAAAGCCTGCACCTGAAGTGATAAATGTCAAGAAGAAATGGAAACCCAAAGATGGCTCCTTTACTTTAATCACCAAGGCAACTCCAATTACTACTGTTCCAATAATTACCGCAAATAAGAATAAAACTTCTACCGTGGAGAAAGGAACATTTAAGCCTGTAAGTGAGTCTCCCTCTACGTCGATTTATGTCCCTTTTGGTACTGAAACCAAGCCACTAGTAAAGCCTAAATCTGATGAAACTCTAGGACAACCTAGTTTGAATGTTGCTATTGAAAGTGCCAATATGTCACCTACCAAGGTGGAGGTAAAATCTAATTCTGGTGTTGAAACCCTAGAAACTCAAAAAGGGGTAACTCATGAAATTCCTACTGTGTCTGAGGTCGTTGCTGATAAAGTTGTTCCTGATTCACCTGTTACTGAAGAATCATTGAACAACAAAGGTGTGGAGGATGTACTGAACTCCTTGAAGGATACCATTCCTATCCAAAATGTTGTGTCGGATGTTGGAACATCCTTGGCACAAGACAAACCAACTTCTAGTGTAGTTGGTAGTGCTATTGATGTTGATACTGTTATTGGTTCGCTCAACGAAACTCTACATGAGTCGAATGTTGTGCCAGATGTCCCAGCATCTGTGGCCTTGCCTTGGCTGACATCCGATTTGTTGTTACTATTCTGATTCTTAGCCTTGCCCTAGATTTTAAGCACTCCTTAGTGCATTTGGATGGAATAGTACTTGGTACTCTGTGATCTACTCTGCTGCTACACTGTTTTGGATCCATATATGCATCTTTGTCAAATTTGTGGTAAAAATAGGGAGTAGATGTTGCAACATGTTCTCTGGTATGGTATTTTTTTTGGTAGATGTTCTGTGCTGAAATGATCTGCTATGATATGCTAGTGTGTTAGTCTGCTATGCATCATTTCAGGGGGAGTACTATGTATGTGATGCAGGGGGAGATGTTGTTGGAACATTCTGTTTGTGTCATCCTTGCTAATGTTTGTGATCACTTAAGGCGAAGTAGTTTTCTGTGTTTCCACGGTTGCATGCCTCTGATATGCTCTAAAGATACAACACAATTCTGATCTAATGTTTTCCATGAAGGAGTGTGTTTGGAAACTATTTTTGAAGATGTGCTACGCTTCTCTTCTTTTGTGTGTTTATGTTGATGTGAAGAAGTGTTAGTGATATATGTATCTTGGTAGCTTGTCTGTGTGATCCCAAGTTGTTTTAGCCAAAAATTTGCCAAAGGGGGAGTTTGTTGACTATTTGGTGTTGGCTGCATTTTGGTAAAACAATTAGTTAAGCAGGATGTGGTATGTAATGTTACAACATCGTAACCCGACGTGAGCGCGCCATCTGTAGCGTATCTTTAATGCGCGCATTTTTATTTTTAGAGAAGATCTTTTCTCTTTCATCAGTTCTTTGCGTGTGCATCAAGAAAGGATTTATTTCCTAAACAGATCTTTCATCTAAAGATTGTTTTGGAAATTATTGTGAAGACTTATTTTATAAACATATCAAATCTTTTAAGATATGGTTTTATTTTATATTTGTGAGCTGGATGTTTCTCATGGGCAGAGCTACTGAAGCCCAAGTTACCAGCTATTTATTGAAGGACAAAAACCTAATTAAGGCAGTTGTTCAAGCGTGTTATTGAGTCTAGCCGTATTAGGATTTGCGTGTGTGCTTGTGTTTAGTGAGCCTTTCTTGTGTCACTTTGATACAAGCTTAGGACTGTGTGTTTATTGAGTTGTAATCATAATTGTCTCTGAAGCTTTTAAGCAAAGAGATAGTTATTGTGTGTGTGTCCTCTCCAAAGCTTTTAAGCAAGGAGTTTGGATCGTAGTGCTTGTGTATCGCTCGAAGCCTTTAGGTAAGAGTGGTCTAGTGTTTAGGAGAGTGTCTCCACCATAGTGAGTTGAATCAACAACAGTGCTGTCTGTACTGTTGAAATTAAGGAGTGAGTTGGGAACTCATACCTAGGAGTTCCTAGGTAGAAGGACATAAGGATAGTTGCTAGGTGATAAGTTGTAAACGAGGAGTTTGCTGTAAGACTTTGAACTAGGGCTATTAGTGGATTTCCTCCTGGATTGGTATCCCCCAAACGTAGGTGCGCCGAACTGGGTCAACAAATCACTGTGTGTTTATTTATTTCTGCACTATTTACTGCTTTATACTCTGTCTGTTAAATCTGGTAAAGTGTTGTAACATCGTATACAACATCTTATACTGGTGTGCCAGTTTTTCAATTGGCATCAGAGCGGGCACCCTAACATATTTGGGTGAGCTCCAGGGAAGTTACTTTCTGGTACTATGGACATGGAAGGAGGATCTGCTGGCAGACCACCGCTTTTGGATGGCACCAACTATGATTACTGGAAGTCGCGTATGACGGCTTTTCTAAAATCTATGGATAGCCAAACTTGGAAAGCAGTTATCAAAGGTTGGGAACACCTTGTGATGAGGGGCACAACCAATTTAAAGCCGGAAGAGAACTGGTCTAAGAAAGAAGATGAGTTGGCTCTTGCAAACAACAAAGCCTTGAATGCTTTATTTTGTGGAGTAGACAAATACATGTTCAGGCTGATCAAGCAATGCACTGTGGCAAAAGATGCTTGGGAAATTCTCAAGACCACTCATGAAGGGACACCCAAGGTAAAGATGTCAAGGCTCCAACTTCTAACCACTAAGTTTGAGAACCTCGGAATGAAGGAAGATGAAAGCGTACATGACTTTCATATGAACGTGATTGATTTTTCCAACTCATTTGATTCAGTTGGTGAAAAGATCCCTGAAGAAAAGCTTGTGAGAAAAATTCTTAGGTCTCTACCTATGAAATTTGACATGAAAGTTACAGCCATTGAAGAAGCTCAAGATATCTCAAGCATGAAAGTGGATGAGCTTATTGGATCACTTCAAACCTTCAAATTATCTATAAATGAAAGATCTGAAATGAAGAACAAAAGCATAACGTCTATCTCCAACATTGATGATGAGATTCAATGTGACATGGAGACGAATAAAGGAATTTCTAATGCTATTATAGATCTTGGGAAGCAATTTAATAAGGTGCTGCAGAAGATGGATAGAAAACCAAGACCAAATGTTGAGAACATGTCATTCAACATCAGTAAAAACAGTAATGTTCAGAGAAAAGGTGAACCTGATGATGAAACTGTTGAGCATGTTGCAGCATTCATTGGTAGATATGAATCTGATGAAGATTCTAGTGATGAAGATATAACTTTTGATGAGCTAGCTGCCTCGTACAAAGACCTCATCTTCAGGTATGAAGAAGTTTGCAGGATTCTTCAAAAACAAAAGAAGACCATCAATCAACTGCAAACAGAGAAAAATAATCAACTTGATAAGTTGTCTGAGGCTCGGAATGAGGTAATTCAGTCAAAGTCTCAAATGGAAGATTTGAAGAAACGTGTGAGTCAGCTGAATCCTGGTACTGATTTTCTTGAGAAGATATTAGGGGAAGTACCTAGTGGGAAACTAAAAGCATTAGGTTACAACTATAAAGCCCTTAACAAACATCAACAAAATCAAGATACTAAGTTCACTCCTGCAGAAGAAGTGTTTGATCCCTATACTGGAAATATGATGTTGCAACATTCTCAACAACATCCTAAGATATATCCTAGTCCAAAACCTCAACTTCATCCTAAGACATTTCCTAATCCACATCATGTACCCAGAAACAAGGGAAGATCTCGTCGATGGATATGTCACCATTGTGGTAAGAAGGGACATATAAGGCCTTTCTGTTTCAAGCTGTATGGTTATCCCGAGCGGTATCAGCAAGCAAAGCCTGCACCTGAAGTGATAAATGTCAAGAAGAAATGGAAACCCAAAGATGGCTCCTTTACTTTAATCACCAAGGCAACTCCAATTACTACTGTTCCAATAATTACCGCAAATAAGAATAAAACTTCTACCGTGGAGAAAGGAACATTTAAGCCTGTAAGTGAGTCTCCCTCTACGTCGATTTATGTCCCTTTTGGTACTGAAACCAAGCCACTAGTAAAGCCTAAATCTGATGAAACTCTAGGACAACCTAGTTTGAATGTTGCTATTGAAAGTGCCAATATGTCACCTACCAAGGTGGAGGTAAAATCTAATTCTGGTGTTGAAACCCTAGAAACTCAAAAAGGGGTAACTCATGAAATTCCTACTGTGTCTGAGGTCGTTGCTGATAAAGTTGTTCCTGATTCACCTGTTACTGAAGAATCATTGAACAACAAAGGTGTGGAGGATGTACTGAACTCCTTGAAGGATACCATTCCTATCCAAAATGTTGTGTCGGATGTTGGAACATCCTTGGCACAAGACAAACCAACTTCTAGTGTAGTTGGTAGTGCTATTGATGTTGATACTGTTATTGGTTCGCTCAACGAAACTCTACATGAGTCGAATGTTGTGCCAGATGTCCCAGCATCTGTGGCCTTGCCTTGGCTGACATCCGATTTGTTGTTACTATTCTGATTCTTAGCCTTGCCCTAGATTTTAAGCACTCCTTAGTGCATTTGGATGGAATAGTACTTGGTACTCTGTGATCTACTCTGCTGCTACACTGTTTTGGATCCATATATGCATCTTTGTCAAATTTGTGGTAAAAATAGGGAGTAGATGTTGCAACATGTTCTCTGGTATGGTATTTTTTTTGGTAGATGTTCTGTGCTGAAATGATCTGCTATGATATGCTAGTGTGTTAGTCTGCTATGCATCATTTCAGGGGGAGTACTATGTATGTGATGCAGGGGGAGATGTTGTTGGAACATTCTGTTTGTGTCATCCTTGCTAATGTTTGTGATCACTTAAGGCGAAGTAGTTTTCTGTGTTTCCACGGTTGCATGCCTCTGATATGCTCTAAAGATACAACACAATTCTGATCTAATGTTTTCCATGAAGGAGTGTGTTTGGAAACTATTTTTGAAGATGTGCTACGCTTCTCTTCTTTTGTGTGTTTATGTTGATGTGAAGAAGTGTTAGTGATATATGTATCTTGGTAGCTTGTCTGTGTGATCCCAAGTTGTTTTAGCCAAAAATTTGCCAAAGGGGGAGTTTGTTGACTATTTGGTGTTGGCTGCATTTTGGTAAAACAATTAGTTAAGCAGGATGTGGTATGTAATGTTACAACATCGTAACCCGACGTGAGCGCGCCATCTGTAGCGTATCTTTAATGCGCGCATTTTTATTTTTAGAGAAGATCTTTTCTCTTTCATCAGTTCTTTGCGTGTGCATCAAGAAAGGATTTATTTCCTAAACAGATCTTTCATCTAAAGATTGTTTTGGAAATTATTGTGAAGACTTATTTTATAAACATATCAAATCTTTTAAGATATGGTTTTATTTTATATTTGTGAGCTGGATGTTTCTCATGGGCAGAGCTACTGAAGCCCAAGTTACCAGCTATTTATTGAAGGACAAAAACCTAATTAAGGCAGTTGTTCAAGCGTGTTATTGAGTCTAGCCGTATTAGGATTTGCGTGTGTGCTTGTGTTTAGTGAGCCTTTCTTGTGTCACTTTGATACAAGCTTAGGACTGTGTGTTTATTGAGTTGTAATCATAATTGTCTCTGAAGCTTTTAAGCAAAGAGATAGTTATTGTGTGTGTGTCCTCTCCAAAGCTTTTAAGCAAGGAGTTTGGATCGTAGTGCTTGTGTATCGCTCGAAGCCTTTAGGTAAGAGTGGTCTAGTGTTTAGGAGAGTGTCTCCACCATAGTGAGTTGAATCAACAACAGTGCTGTCTGTACTGTTGAAATTAAGGAGTGAGTTGGGAACTCATACCTAGGAGTTCCTAGGTAGAAGGACATAAGGATAGTTGCTAGGTGATAAGTTGTAAACGAGGAGTTTGCTGTAAGACTTTGAACTAGGGCTATTAGTGGATTTCCTCCTGGATTGGTATCCCCCAAACGTAGGTGCGCCGAACTGGGTCAACAAATCACTGTGTGTTTATTTATTTCTGCACTATTTACTGCTTTATACTCTGTCTGTTAAATCTGGTAAAGTGTTGTAACATCGTATACAACATCTTATACTGGTGTGCCAGTTTTTCAATTGGCATCAGAGCGGGCACCCTAACATATTTGGGTGAGCTCCAGGGAAGTTACTTTCTGGTACTATGGACATGGAAGGAGGATCTGCTGGCAGACCACCGCTTTTGGATGGCACCAACTATGATTACTGGAAGTCGCGTATGACGGCTTTTCTAAAATCTATGGATAGCCAAACTTGGAAAGCAGTTATCAAAGGTTGGGAACACCTTGTGATGAGGGGCACAACCAATTTAAAGCCGGAAGAGAACTGGTCTAAGAAAGAAGATGAGTTGGCTCTTGCAAACAACAAAGCCTTGAATGCTTTATTTTGTGGAGTAGACAAATACATGTTCAGGCTGATCAAGCAATGCATGTGGCAAAAGATGCTTGGGAAATTCTCAAGACCACTCATGAAGGGACACCCAAGGTAAAGATGTCAAGGCTCCAACTTCTAACCACTAAGTTTGAGAACCTCGGAATGAAGGAAGATGAAAGCGTACATGACTTTCATATGAACGTGATTGATTTTTCCAACTCATTTGATTCAGTTGGTGAAAAGATCCCTGAAGAAAAGCTTGTGAGAAAAATTCTTAGGTCTCTACCTATGAAATTTGACATGAAAGTTACAGCCATTGAAGAAGCTCAAGATATCTCAAGCATGAAAGTGGATGAGCTTATTGGATCACTTCAAACCTTCAAATTATCTATAAATGAAAGATCTGAAATGAAGAACAAAAGCATAACGTCTATCTCCAACATTGATGATGAGATTCAATGTGACATGGAGACGAATAAAGGAATTTCTAATGCTATTATAGATCTTGGGAAGCAATTTAATAAGGTGCTGCAGAAGATGGATAGAAAACCAAGACCAAATGTTGAGAACATGTCATTCAACATCAGTAAAAACAGTAATGTTCAGAGAAAAGGTGAACCTGATGATGAAACTGTTGAGCATGTTGCAGCATTCATTGGTAGATATGAATCTGATGAAGATTCTAGTGATGAAGATATAACTTTTGATGAGCTAGCTGCCTCGTACAAAGACCTCCTCTTCAGGTATGAAGAAGTTTGCAGGATTCTTCAAAAACAAAAGAAGACCATCAATCAACTGCAAACAGAGAAAAATAATCAACTTGATAAGTTGTCTGAGGCTCGGAATGAGGTAATTCGGTCAAAGTCTCAAATAGAAGATTTGAAGAAACGTGTGAGTCAGCTGAATCCTGGTACTGATTTTCTTGAGAAGATATTAGGGGAAGTACCTAGTGGGAAACTAAAAGCATTAGGTTACAACTATAAAGCCCTTAACAAACATCAACAAAATCAAGATACTAAGTTCACTCCTGCAGAAGAAGTGTTTGATCCCTATACTGGAAATATGATGTTGCAACATTCTCAACAACATCCTAAGATATATCCTAGACCAAAACCTCAACATCATCCTAAGACATTTCCTAATCCACATCATGTACCCAGAAACAAGGGAAGATCTCGTCGATGGATATGTCACCATTGTGGTAAGAAGGGACATATAAGGCCTTTCTGTTTCAAGCTGTATGGGTATCCCGAGCGGTATCAGCAAGCAAAGCCTGCACCTGAAGTGATAAATGTCAAGAAGAAATGGAAACCCAAAGATGGCTCCTTTACTTTAATCACCAAGGCAACTCCCATTACTACTGTTCCAATAATTACCGCAAATAAGAATAAAACTTCTACCGTGGAGAAAGGAACATTTATGCCTGTAAGTGAGTCTCCCTCTACGTCGATTTATGTCCCTTTTGGTACTGAAACCAGGCCACTAGTAAAGCCTAAATCTGATGAAACTCTAGGACAACCTAGTTTGAATGTTGCTATTGAATGTGCCAATATGTCACCTACCAAGGTGGAGGGAAAATCTAATTCTGGTGTTGAAACCCTAGAAACTCAAAACGGGGTAACTCATGAAATTCCTACTGTGTCTGAGGTTGTTGCTGATAAATTTGTTCCTGATTCACCTGTTACTGAAGATTCATTGAACAACAAAGGTGTGGAGGATGTACTGAACTCCTTGAAGGATACCATTCCTATCCAAAATGTTGTGTCGGATGTAGGAACATCCTTGGCACAAGACAAACCAACTTCTAGTGTAGTTGGTAGTGCTATTGATGTTGATATTGTTATTGGTTCGCTCAAGGAAACTCTACATGAGTCGAATGTTGTGCCAGATGTCCCAGCATCTGTGGCCTTGCCTTGGCTGACATCCGATTTGTTGTTACTATTCTGATTCTTAGCCTTGCCCTGGATTTTAAGCACTCCTTAGTGCGTTTGGATGGAATAGTACTTGGTACTATGTGATCTACTCTGCTGCTACACTGTTTTGGATCCATATATGCATCTTTGTCAAATATGTGGTAAAAATAGGGAGTAGATGTCGCAACATGTTCTCTGGTATGGTATTTTTTTTGGTAGATGTTCTGTGCTGAAATGATCTGCTATGATATGCTAGTGTGTTAGTCTGCTATGCATTATTTCAAGGGGAGTACTATGTATGTGATGCTGGGGGAGATGTTGTTGGAACATTCTGTTTGTGTCATCCTTGCTAATGTTCTTGATCACTTAAGGCGAAGTAGTTTTCTGTGTTTCCACGGTTGCATGCCTCTGATATGCTCTAAAGATACAACACAATTCTGATCTAATGTTTTCCATGAAGGAGTGTGTTTGGAAACTATTTTTGAAGATGTGCTACGCTTCTCTTCTTTTGTGTGTTTATGTTGATGTGAAGAAGTGTTAGTGATATATGTATCTTGGTAGCTTGTCTGTGTGATCCCAAGTTGTTTTAGCCAAAAATTTGCCAAAGGGGGAGTTTGTTGACTATTTGGTGTTGGCTGCATTTTGGTAAAACAATTAGTTAAGCAGGATGTGGTATGTAATGTTACAACATCGTAACCCGACGTGAGCGCGCCATCTGTAGCGTATCTTTAATGCGCGCATTTTTATTTTTAGAGAAGATCTTTTCTCTTTCATCAGTTCTTTGCGTGTGCATCAAGAAAGGATTTATTTCCTAAACAGATCTTTCATCTAAAGATTGTTTTGGAAATTATTGTGAAGACTTATTTTATAAACATATCAAATCTTTTAAGATATGGTTTTATTTTATATTTGTGAGCTGGATGTTTCTCATGGGCAGAGCTACTGAAGCCCAAGTTACCAGCTATTTATTGAAGGACAAAAACCTAATTAAGGCAGTTGTTCAAGCGTGTTATTGAGTCTAGCCGTATTAGGATTTGCGTGTGTGCTTGTGTTTAGTGAGCCTTTCTTGTGTCACTTTGATACAAGCTTAGGACTGTGTGTTTATTGAGTTGTAATCATAATTGTCTCTGAAGCTTTTAAGCAAAGAGATAGTTATTGTGTGTGTGTCCTCTCCAAAGCTTTTAAGCAAGGAGTTTGGATCGTAGTGCTTGTGTATCGCTCGAAGCCTTTAGGTAAGAGTGGTCTAGTGTTTAGGAGAGTGTCTCCACCATAGTGAGTTGAATCAACAACAGTGCTGTCTGTACTGTTGAAATTAAGGAGTGAGTTGGGAACTCATACCTAGGAGTTCCTAGGTAGAAGGACATAAGGATAGTTGCTAGGTGATAAGTTGTAAACGAGGAGTTTGCTGTAAGACTTTGAACTAGGGCTATTAGTGGATTTCCTCCTGGATTGGTATCCCCCAAACGTAGGTGCGCCGAACTGGGTCAACAAATCACTGTGTGTTTATTTATTTCTGCACTATTTACTGCTTTATACTCTGTCTGTTAAATCTGGTAAAGTGTTGTAACATCGTATACAACATCTTATACTGGTGTGCCAGTTTTTCAATTGGCATCAGAGCGGGCACCCTAACATATTTGGGTGAGCTCCAGGGAAGTTACTTTCTGGTACTATGGACATGGAAGGAGGATCTGCTGGCAGACCACCGCTTTTGGATGGCACCAACTATGATTACTGGAAGTCGCGTATGACGGCTTTTCTAAAATCTATGGATAGCCAAACTTGGAAAGCAGTTATCAAAGGTTGGGAACACCTTGTGATGAGGGGCACAACCAATTTAAAGCCGGAAGAGAACTGGTCTAAGAAAGAAGATGAGTTGGCTCTTGCAAACAACAAAGCCTTGAATGCTTTATTTTGTGGAGTAGACAAATACATGTTCAGGCTGATCAAGCAATGCACTGTGGCAAAAGATGCTTGGGAAATTCTCAAGACCACTCATGAAGGGACACCTAAGGTAAAGATGTCAAGGCTCCAACTTCTAACCACTAAGTTTGAGAACCTCGGAATGAAGGAAGATGAAAGCGTACATGACTTTCATATGAACGTGATTGATTTTTCCAACTCATTTGATTCAGTTGGTGAAAAGATCCCTGAAGAAAAGCTTGTGAGAAAAATTCTTAGGTCTCTACCTATGAAATTTGACATGAAAGTTACAGCCATTGAAGAAGCTCAAGATATCTCAAGCATGAAAGTGGATGAGCTTATTGGATCACTTCAAACCTTCAAATTATCTATAAATGAAAGATCTGAAATGAAGAACAAAAGCATAACGTCTATCTCCAACATTGATGATGAGATTCAATGTGACATGGAGACGAATAAAGGAATTTCTAATGCTATTATAGATCTTGGGAAGCAATTTAATAAGGTGCTGCAGAAGATGGATAGAAAACCAAGACCAAATGTTGAGAATATGTCATTCAACATCAGTAAAAACAGTAATGTTCAGAGAAAAGGTGAACCTGATGATGAAACTGTTGAGCATGTTGCAGCATTCATTGGTAGATATGAATCTGATGAAGATTCTAGTGATGAAGATATAACTTTTGATGAGCTAGCTGCCTCGTACAAAGACCTCCTCTTCAGGTATGAAGAAGTTTGCAGGATTCTTCAAAAACAAAAGAAGACCATCAATCAACTGCAAACAGAGAAAAATAATCAACTTGATAAGTTGTCTGAGGCTCGGAATGAGGTAATTCGGTCAAAGTCTCAAATAGAAGATTTGAAGAAACGTGTGAGTCAGCTGAATCCTGGTACTGATTTTCTTGAGAAGATATTAGGGGAAGTACCTAGTGGGAAACTAAAAGCATTAGGTTACAACTATAAAGCCCTTAACAAACATCAACAAAATCAAGATACTAAGTTCACTCCTGCAGAAGAAGTGTTTGATCCCTATACTGGAAATATGATGTTGCAACATTCTCAACAACATCCTAAGATATATCCTAGACCAAAACCTCAACATCATCCTAAGACATTTCCTAATCCACATCATGTACCCAGAAACAAGGGAAGATCTCGTCGATGGATATGTCACCATTGTGGTAAGAAGGGACATATAAGGCCTTTCTGTTTCAAGCTGTATGGGTATCCCGAGCGGTATCAGCAAGCAAAGCCTGCACCTGAAGTGATAAATGTCAAGAAGAAATGGAAACCCAAAGATGGCTCCTTTACTTTAATCACCAAGGCAACTCCCATTACTACTGTTCCAATAATTACCGCAAATAAGAATAAAACTTCTACCGTGGAGAAAGGAACATTTATGCCTGTAAGTGAGTCTCCCTCTACGTCGATTTATGTCCCTTTTGGTACTGAAACCAGGCCACTAGTAAAGCCTAAATCTGATGAAACTCTAGGACAACCTAGTTTGAATGTTGCTATTGAATGTGCCAATATGTCACCTACCAAGGTGGAGGGAAAATCTAATTCTGGTGTTGAAACCCTAGAAACTCAAAACGGGGTAACTCATGAAATTCCTACTGTGTCTGAGGTTGTTGCTGATAAAGTTGTTCCTGATTCACCTGTTACTGAAGATTCATTGAACAACAAAGGTGTGGAGGATGTACTGAACTCCTTGAAGGATACCATTCCTATCCAAAATGTTGTGTCGGATGTAGGAACATCCTTGGCACAAGACAAACCAACTTCTAGTGTAGTTGGTAGTGCTATTGATGTTGATATTGTTATTGGTTCGCTCAAGGAAACTCTACATGAGTCGAATGTTGTGCCAGATGTCCCAGCATCTGTGGCCTTGCCTTGGCTGACATCCGATTTGTTGTTACTATTCTGATTCTTAGCCTTGCCCTGGATTTTAAGCACTCCTTAGTGCGTTTGGATGGAATAGTACTTGGTACTATGTGATCTACTCTGCTGCTACACTGTTTTGGATCCATATATGCATCTTTGTCAAATATGTGGTAAAAATAGGGAGTAGATGTCGCAACATGTTCTCTGGTATGGTATTTTTTTTGGTAGATGTTCTGTGCTGAAATGATCTGCTATGATATGCTAGTGTGTTAGTCTGCTATGCATTATTTCAAGGGGAGTACTATGTATGTGATGCTGGGGGAGATGTTGTTGGAACATTCTGTTTGTGTCATCCTTGCTAATGTTCTTGATCACTTAAGGCGAAGTAGTTTTCTGTGTTTCCACGGTTGCATGCCTCTGATATGCTCTAAAGATACAACACAATTCTGATCTAATGTTTTCCATGAAGGAGTGTGTTTGGAAACTATTTTTGAAGATGTGCTACGCTTCTCTTCTTTTGTGTGTTTATGTTGATGTGAAGAAGTGTTAGTGATATATGTATCTTGGTAGCTTGTCTGTGTGATCCCAAGTTGTTTTAGCCAAAAATTTGCCAAAGGGGGAGTTTGTTGACTATTTGGTGTTGGCTGCATTTTGGTAAAACAATTAGTTAAGCAGGATGTGGTATGTAATGTTACAACATCGTAACCCGACGTGAGCGCGCCATCTGTAGCGTATCTTTAATGCGCGCATTTTTATTTTTAGAGAAGATCTTTTCTCTTTCATCAGTTCTTTGCGTGTGCATCAAGAAAGGATTTATTTCCTAAACAGATCTTTCATCTAAAGATTGTTTTGGAAATTATTGTGAAGACTTATTTTATAAACATATCAAATCTTTTAAGATATGGTTTTATTTTATATTTGTGAGCTGGATGTTTCTCATGGGCAGAGCTACTGAAGCCCAAGTTACCAGCTATTTATTGAAGGACAAAAACCTAATTAAGGCAGTTGTTCAAGCGTGTTATTGAGTCTAGCCGTATTAGGATTTGCGTGTGTGCTTGTGTTTAGTGAGCCTTTCTTGTGTCACTTTGATACAAGCTTAGGACTGTGTGTTTATTGAGTTGTAATCATAATTGTCTCTGAAGCTTTTAAGCAAAGAGATAGTTATTGTGTGTGTGTCCTCTCCAAAGCTTTTAAGCAAGGAGTTTGGATCGTAGTGCTTGTGTATCGCTCGAAGCCTTTAGGTAAGAGTGGTCTAGTGTTTAGGAGAGTGTCTCCACCATAGTGAGTTGAATCAACAACAGTGCTGTCTGTACTGTTGAAATTAAGGAGTGAGTTGGGAACTCATACCTAGGAGTTCCTAGGTAGAAGGACATAAGGATAGTTGCTAGGTGATAAGTTGTAAACGAGGAGTTTGCTGTAAGACTTTGAACTAGGGCTATTAGTGGATTTCCTCCTGGATTGGTATCCCCCAAACGTAGGTGCGCCGAACTGGGTCAACAAATCACTGTGTGTTTATTTATTTCTGCACTATTTACTGCTTTATACTCTGTCTGTTAAATCTGGTAAAGTGTTGTAACATCGTATACAACATCTTATACTGGTGTGCCAGTTTTTCAATTGGCATCAGAGCGGGCACCCTAACATATTTGGGTGAGCTCCAGGGAAGTTACTTTCTGGTACTATGGACATGGAAGGAGGATCTGCTGGCAGACCACCGCTTTTGGATGGCACCAACTATGATTACTGGAAGTCGCGTATGACGGCTTTTCTAAAATCTATGGATAGCCAAACTTGGAAAGCAGTTATCAAAGGTTGGGAACACCTTGTGATGAGGGGCACAACCAATTTAAAGCCGGAAGAGAACTGGTCTAAGAAAGAAGATGAGTTGGCTCTTGCAAACAACAAAGCCTTGAATGCTTTATTTTGTGGAGTAGACAAATACATGTTCAGGCTGATCAAGCAATGCACTGTGGCAAAAGATGCTTGGGAAATTCTCAAGACCACTCATGAAGGGACACCCAAGGTAAAGATGTCAAGGCTCCAACTTCTAACCACTAAGTTTGAGAACCTCGGAATGAAGGAAGATGAAAGCGTACATGACTTTCATATGAACGTGATTGATTTTTCCAACTCATTTGATTCAGTTGGTGAAAAGATCCCTGAAGAAAAGCTTGTGAGAAAAATTCTTAGGTCTCTACCTATGAAATTTGACATGAAAGTTACAGCCATTGAAGAAGCTCAAGATATCTCAAGCATGAAAGTGGATGAGCTTATTGGATCACTTCAAACCTTCAAATTATCTATAAATGAAAGATCTGAAATGAAGAACAAAAGCATAACGTCTATCTCCAACATTGATGATGAGATTCAATGTGACATGGAGACGAATAAAGGAATTTCTAATGCTATTATAGATCTTGGGAAGCAATTTAATAAGGTGCTGCAGAAGATGGATAGAAAACCAAGACCAAATGTTGAGAACATGTCATTCAACATCAGTAAAAACAGTAATGTTCAGAGAAAAGGTGAACCTGATGATGAAACTGTTGAGCATGTTGCAGCATTCATTGGTAGATATGAATCTGATGAAGATTCTAGTGATGAAGATATAACTTTTGATGAGCTAGCTGCCTCGTACAAAGACCTCCTCTTCAGGTATGAAGAAGTTTGCAGGATTCTTCAAAAACAAAAGAAGACCATCAATCAACTGCAAACAGAGAAAAATAATCAACTTGATAAGTTGTCTGAGGCTCGGAATGAGGTAATTCGGTCAAAGTCTCAAATAGAAGATTTGAAGAAACGTGTGAGTCAGCTGAATCCTGGTACTGATTTTCTTGAGAAGATATTAGGGGAAGTACCTAGTGGGAAACTAAAAGCATTAGGTTACAACTATAAAGCCCTTAACAAACATCAACAAAATCAAGATACTAAGTTCACTCCTGCAGAAGAAGTGTTTGATCCCTATACTGGAAATATGATGTTGCAACATTCTCAACAACATCCTAAGATATATCCTAGACCAAAACCTCAACATCATCCTAAGACATTTCCTAATCCACATCATGTACCCAGAAACAAGGGAAGATCTCGTCGATGGATATGTCACCATTGTGGTAAGAAGGGACATATAAGGCCTTTCTGTTTCAAGCTGTATGGGTATCCCGAGCGGTATCAGCAAGCAAAGCCTGCACCTGAAGTGATAAATGTCAAGAAGAAATGGAAACCCAAAGATGGCTCCTTTACTTTAATCACCAAGGCAACTCCCATTACTACTGTTCCAATAATTACCGCAAATAAGAATAAAACTTCTACCGTGGAGAAAGGAACATTTATGCCTGTAAGTGAGTCTCCCTCTACGTCGATTTATGTCCCTTTTGGTACTGAAACCAGGCCACTAGTAAAGCCTAAATCTGATGAAACTCTAGGACAACCTAGTTTGAATGTTGCTATTGAATGTGCCAATATGTCACCTACCAAGGTGGAGGGAAAATCTAATTCTGGTGTTGAAACCCTAGAAACTCAAAACGGGGTAACTCATGAAATTCCTACTGTGTCTGAGGTTGTTGCTGATAAAGTTGTTCCTGATTCACCTGTTACTGAAGATTCATTGAACAACAAAGGTGTGGAGGATGTACTGAACTCCTTGAAGGATACCATTCCTATCCAAAATGTTGTGTCGGATGTAGGAACATCCTTGGCACAAGACAAACCAACTTCTAGTGTAGTTGGTAGTGCTATTGATGTTGATATTGTTATTGGTTCGCTCAAGGAAACTCTACATGAGTCGAATGTTGTGCCAGATGTCCCAGCATCTGTGGCCTTGCCTTGGCTGACATCCGATTTGTTGTTACTATTCTGATTCTTAGCCTTGCCCTGGATTTTAAGCACTCCTTAGTGCGTTTGGATGGAATAGTACTTGGTACTATGTGATCTACTCTGCTGCTACACTGTTTTGGATCCATATATGCATCTTTGTCAAATATGTGGTAAAAATAGGGAGTAGATGTCGCAACATGTTCTCTGGTATGGTATTTTTTTTGGTAGATGTTCTGTGCTGAAATGATCTGCTATGATATGCTAGTGTGTTAGTCTGCTATGCATTATTTCAAGGGGAGTACTATGTATGTGATGCTGGGGGAGATGTTGTTGGAACATTCTGTTTGTGTCATCCTTGCTAATGTTCTTGATCACTTAAGGCGAAGTAGTTTTCTGTGTTTCCGCTGTTGCATGCCTCTGATATGCTCTAAAGATACAACACAATTCTGATCTAATGTTTTCCATGAAGGAGTGTGTTTGGAAACTATTTTTGAAGATGTGCTACGCTTCTCTTCTGTTGTGTGTTTATGTTGATGTGAAGAAGTGTTAGTGATATATGTATCTTTGTAGCTTGTCTGTGTGATCCCAAGTTGTTTTAGCCAAAAATTTGCCAAAGAGGGAGTTTGTTGACTATTTGGTGTTGGCTGCATTTTGGTAAAACAATTAGTTAAGCAGGATGTGGTATGTAATGTTACAACATCGTAACCCGACGTGAGCGCGCCATCTATAGCGTATCTTTAATGCGCGCATTTTTATTTTTAGAGAAGATCTTTTCTCTTTCATCAGTTCTTTGCGTGTGCATCAAGAAAGGATTTATTTCCTAAACAGATCTTTCATCTAAAGATTGTTTTGGAAATTATTGTGAAGACTTATTTTATAAACATATCAAATCTTTTAAGATATGCTTTTATTTTATATTTGTGAGCTGGATGTTTCTCATGGGCAGAGCTACTGAAGCCCAAGTTACCAGCTATTTATTGAAGGACGAAAACCTAATTAAGGTAGTTGTTCAAGCGTGTTATTGAGTCTAGCCGTATTAGGATTTGCGTGTGTGCTTGTGTTTTGTGAGCCTTTCTTGTGTCACTTTGATACAAGCTTAGGACTGTGTGTTTATTGAGTTGTAATCATAATTGTCTCTGAAGCTTTTAAGCAAAGAGATAGTTATTGTGTGTGTGTCCTCTCCAAAGCTTTTAAGCAAGGAGTTTGGATCGTAGTGCTTGTGTATCGCTCGAAGCCTTTAGGTAAGAGTGGTCTAGTGTTTAGGAGAGTGTCTCCACCATAGTGTGTTGAATAAACAACAGTGATGTCTGTACTGTTGAAATTAAGGAGTGAGTTGGGAACTCATACCTAGGAGTTCCTAGGTAGAAGGACATAAGGATAGTTGCTAGGTGATAAGTTGTAAACGAGGAGTTTGCTGTAAGACTTTGAACTAGGGCTATTAGTGGATTTCCTCCTGGATTGGTATCCCCCAGACGTTGGTGCGCCGAACTTGGTCAACAAATCACTGTGTGTTTATTTATTTCTGCACTATTTACTGCTTTATACTCTGTCTGTTAAATCTGGTAAAGTGTTGTAACATCGTATACAACATCTTATACTGGTGTGCCAGTTTTTCAATTGGCATCAGAGCGGGCACCCTAACATATTTGGGTGAGCTCCAGGGAAGTTACTTTCTGGTACTATGGACATGGAAGGAGGATCTGCTGGCAGACCACCGCTTTTGGATGGCACCAACTATGATTACTGGAAGTCGCGTATGATGGCTTTTCTAAAATCTATGGATAGCCAAACTTGGAAAGCAGTTATCAAAGGTTGGGAACACCCTGTGATGAGGGGCACAACCAATTTAAAGCCAGAAGAGAACTGGTCTAAGAAAGAAGATGAGTTGGCTCTTGCAAACAACAAAGCCTTGAATGCTTTATTTAGTGGAGTAGACAAATACATGTTCAGGCTGATCAAGCAATGCACTGTGGCAAAAGATGCTTGGGAAATTCTCAAGACCACTCATGAAGGGACACCCAAGGTAAAGATGTCAAGGCTCCAACTTCTAACCACTAAGTTTGAGAACCTCAGAATGAAGGAAGATGAAAGCGTACATGACTTTCATATGAACGTGATTGATTTTTCCAACTCATTTGATTCAGTTGGTGAAAAGATCCCTGAAGAAAAGCATGGGAGAAAAATTCTCAGGTCTCTACCTATGAAATTTGACATGAAAGTTACAGCCATTGAAGAAGCTCAAGATATCTCAAGCATGAAAGTGGATGAGCTTATTGGATCACTTCAAACCTTTGAATTATCTATAAATGAAAGATCTGAAATGAAGAACAAAAGCATAACGTCTATCTCCAACATTGATGATGAGATTCAATGTGACATGGAGACGAATAAAGGAATTTCTAATGCTATTATAGATCTTGGGAAGCAATTTAATAAGGTGCTGCAGAAGATGGATAGAAAACCAAGACCAAATGTTGAGAACATGTCATTCAACATCAGTAAAAACAGTAATGTTCAGAGAAAAGGTGAACCTGATGATGAAACTGTTGAGCATGTTGCAGCATTCATTGGTAGATATGAATCTGATGAAGATTCTAGTGATGAAGATATAACTTTTGATGAGCTAGCTGCCTCGTACAAAGACCTCCTCTTCAGGTATGAAGAAGTTTGCAAGATTCTTCAAAAACAAAAGAAGACCATCAATCAACTGCAAACAGAGAAAAATAATCAACTTGATAAGTTGTCTGAGGCTCAGAATGAGGTAATTCAGTCAAAGTCTCAAATGGAAGATTTGAAGAAACGTGTGAGTCAGCTGAATCCTGGTACTGATTTTCTTGAGAAGATATTAGGGAAAGTACCTAGTGGGAAACTAAAAGCATTAAGTTACAACTATAAAGCCCTTAACAAACATCAACAAAATCAAGATACTAAGTTCACTCCTGCAGAAGAAGTGTTTGATCCCTATACTGGAAATATGATGTTGCAACATTCTCAACAACATCCTAAGATATATCCTAGTCCAAAACCACAACATCATCCTAAGACATTTCCTAATCCACATCATGTACCCAGAAACAAGGGAAGATCTCGTCAATGGATATGTCACCATTGTGGTAAGAAGGGACATATAAGGCCTTTCTGTTTCAAGCTGTATGGGTATCCCGAGCGGTATCAGCAAGCAAAGCCTGCACCTGAAGTGATAAATGTCAAGAAGAAATGGAAACCCAAAGATGGCTCCTTTACTTTAATCACCAAGGCAACTCCCATTACTACTGTTCCAATAATTACCGCAAATAAGAATAAAACTTCTACCGTGGAGAAAGGAACATTTATGCCTGTACGTGAGTCTCCCTCTACGTCGATTTATGTCCCTTTTGGTACTGAAACCAGGCCACTAGTAAAGCCTTAATCTGATGAAACTCTAGGACAACCTAGTTTGAATGTTGCTATTGAATGTGCCAATATGTCACCTACCAAGGTGGAGGGAAAATCTAATTCTGGTGTTGAAACCCTAGAAACTCAAAACGGGGTAACTCATGAAATTCCTACTGTGTCTGAGGTTGTTGCTGATAAAGTTGTTCCTGATTCACCTGTTACTGAAGATTCATTGAACAACAAAGGTGTGGAGGATGTACTGAACTCCTTGAAGGATACCATTCCTATCCAAAATGTTGTGTCGGATGTTGGAACATCCTTGGCACAAGACAAACCAACTTCTAGTGTAGTTGGTAGTGCTATTGATGTTGATACTGTTATTGGTTCGCTCAAGGAAACTCTACATGAGTCGAATGATGTGCCAGATGTCCCAGCATCTGTGGCCTTGCCTTGGCTGACATCCGATTTGTTGTTACTATTCTGATTCTTAGCCTTGCCCTGGATTTTAAGCACTCCTTAGTGCGTTTGGATGGAATAGTACTTGGTACTCTGTGATCTACTCTGCTGCTACACTGTTTTGCATCCATATATGCATCTTTGTCAAATTTGTGGTAAAAATAGGGAGTAGATGTTGCAACATGTTCTCTGGTATGGTATTTTTTTTGGTAGATGTTCTGTGCTGATATGATCTGCTATGATATGCTAGTGTGTTAGTCTGCTATGCATCATTTCAGGGGGAGTACTATGTATGTGATGCAGGGGGAGATGTTGTTGGAACATTCTGTTTGTGTCATCCTTGCTAATGTTTGTGATCACTTAAGGCGAAGTAGTTTTCTGTGTTTCCGCTGTTGCATGCCTCTGATATGCTCTAAAGATACAACACAATTCTGATCTAATGTTTTCCATGAAGGAGTGTGTTTGGAAACTATTTTTGAAGATGTACTACGCTTCTCTTCTTTTGTGTGTTTATGTTGATGTGAAGAAGTGTTAGTGATATATGTATCTTTGTAACTTGTCTGTGTGATCCCAAGTTGTTTTAGCCAAAAATTTGCCAAAGGGGGAGTTTGTTGACTATTTGGTGTTGGCTGCATTTTGGTAAAACAATTAGTTAAGCAGGATGTGGTATGTAATGTTACAACATCGTAACCCGACGTGAGCGCGCCATCTGTAGCGTATCTTTAATGCGCACATTTTTATTTTTAGAGAAGATCTTTTCTCTTTCATCCGTTCTTTGCGTGTGCATCAAGAAAGGATTTATTTCCTAAACAGATCTTTCATCTAAAGATTGTTTTAGAAATTATTGTGAAGACTTATTTTATAAACATATCAAATCTTTTAAGATATGGTTTTATTTTATATTTGTGAGCTGGATGTTTCTCATGGGCAGAGCTACTGAAGCCCAAGTTACCAGCTATTTATTGAAGGACGAGAACCTAATTAAGGCAGTTGTTCAAGCGTGTTATTGAGTCTAGCCGTATTAGGATTTGCGTGAGTGCTTTTGTTTTGTGAGCCTTTCTTGTGTCACTTTGATACAAGCTTAGGACTGTGTGTTTATTGAGTTGTAATCATAATTGTCTCTGAAGCTTTTAAGCAAAGAGATAGTTATTGTGTGTGTGTCCTCTCCAAAGCTTTTAAGCAAGGAGTTTGGATCGTAGTGCTTGTGTATCGCTCGAAGCCTTTAGGTAAGAGTGGTCTAGTGTTTAGGAGAGTGTCTCCACCATAGTGAGTTGAATCAACAACAGTGATGTCTGTACTGTTGAAATTAAGGAGTGAGTTGGGAACTCATACCTAGGAGTTCCTAGGTAGAAGGACATAAGGATAGTTGCTAGGTGATAAGTTGTAAACGAGGAGTTTGCTGTAAGACTTTGAACTAGGGCTATTAGTGGATTTCCTCCTGGATTGGTATCCCCCAGACATTGGTGCGCCGAACTGGGTCAACAAATCACTGTGTGTTTATTTATTTCTGCACTATGTACTGCTTTATACTCTGTCTGTTAAATCTGGTAAAGTGTTGTATCATCGTATACAACATCTTATACTGGTGTGCCAGTTTTTCTATTTTCATCAGAGCGGGCACCCTAACATATTTGGGTGAGCTCCAGGGAAGTTACTTTCTGGTACTATGGACATGGAAGGAAGATCTGCTGGCAGACCACCGCTTTTGGATGGCACCAACTATGATTACTGGAAGTCGCGTATGATGGCTTTTCTAAAATCTATGGATAGCCAAACTTGGAAAGCAGTTATCAAAGGTTGGGAACACCCTGTGATGAGGGGCACAACCAATTTAAAGCCAGAAGAGAACTGGTCTAAGAAAGAAGATGAGTTGGCTCTTGCAAACAACAAAGCCTTGAATGCTTTATTTAGTGGAGTAGACAAATACATGTTCAGGCTGATCAAGCAATGCACTGTGGCAAAAGATGCTTGGGAAATTCTCAAGACCACTCATGAAGGGACACCCAAGGTAAAGATGTCAAGGCTCCAACTTCTAACCACTAAGTTTGAGAACCTCAGAATGAAGGAAGATGAAAGCGTACATGACTTTCATATGAACGTGATTGATTTTTCCAACTCATTTGATTCAGTTGGTGAAAAGATCCCTGAAGAAAAGCTTGTGAGAAAAATTCTCAGGTCTCTACCTATGAAATTTGACATGAAAGTTACAGCCATTGAAGAAGCTCAAGATATCTCAAGCATGAAAGTGGATGAGCTTATTGGATCACTTCAAACCTTTGAATTATCTATAAATGAAAGATCTGAAATGAAGAACAAAAGCATAACGTCTATCTCCAACATTGATGATGAGATTCAATGTGACATGGAGACGAATAAAGGAATTTCTAATGCTATTATAGATCTTGGGAAGCAATTTAATAAGGTGCTGCAGAAGATGGATAGAAAACCAAGACCAAATGTTGAGAACATGTCATTCAACATCAGTAAAAACAGTAATGTTCAGAGAAATGGTGAACCTGATGATGAAACTGTTGAGCATGTTGCAGCATTCATTGGTAGATATGAATCTGATGAAGATTCTAGTGATGAAGATATAACTTTTGATGAGCTAGCTGCCTCGTACAAAGACCTCCCCTTCAGGTATGAAGAAGTTTGCAGGATTCTTCAAAAACAAAAGAAGACCATCAATCAACTGCAAACAGAGAAAAATAATCAACTTGATAAGTTGTCTGAGGCTCGGAATGAGGTAATTCAGTCAAAGTCTCAAATGAAAGATTTGAAGAAACGTGTGAGTCAGCTGAATCCTGGTACTAATTTTCTTGAGAAGATATTAGGGGAAGTACCTAGTGGGAAACTAAAAGCATTAGGTTACAACTATAAAGCCCTTAACAAACATCAACAAAATCAAGATACTAAGATCACTCCTGCAGAAGAAGTGTTTGATCCCTATACTGGAAATATGATGTTGCAACATTCTCAACATCATCCTAAGACATTTCCTAATCAACATCATGTACCTAGAAACAAGGGAAGATCTCGTCGATGGATATGTCACCATTGTGGTAAGAAGGGACATATAAGGCCTTTCTGTTTCAAGCTGTATGGGTATCCCGAGCGGTATCAGCAAGCAAAGCCTGCACCTGAAGTGATAAATGTCAAGAAGAAATGGAAACCCAAAGATGGCTCCTTTACTTTAATCACCAAGGCAACTCCCATTACTACTGTTCCAATAATTACCGCAAATAAGAATAAAACTTCTACCGTGGAGAAAGGAACATTTATGCCTGTACGTGAGTCTCCCTCTACGTCGATTTATGTCCCTTTTGGTACTGAAACCAGGCCACTAGTAAAGCCTAAATCTGATAAAACTCTAGGACAACCTAGTTTGAATGTTGCTATTGAATGTGCCAATATGTCACCTACCAAGGTGGAGGGAAAATTTAATTCTGGTGTTGAAACCCTAGAAACTCAAAAAGGGGTAACTCATGAAATTCCTACTGTGTCTGAGGTTGTTGCTGATAAAGTTGTTCCTGATTCACCTGTTACTAAAGAATCATTGAACAACAAAGGTGTGGAGGATGTACTCAACTCCTTGAAGGATACCATTCCTATCCAAAATGTTGTGTCGGATGTTGGAACATCCTTGGCACAAGACAAACCAACCTCTAGTGTAGTTGGTAGTGCTATTGATGTTGATACTGTTATTGGTTCGCTCAAGGAAACTCTACATGAGTCGAATGTTGTGCCAGATGTCTCAGCATCTGTGGCCTTGCCTTGGCTGACATCCGATTTGTTGTTACTATTCTGATTCTTAGCCTTGCCCTGGATTTTAAGCACTCCTTAGTGCGTTTGGATGGAATAGTACTTGGTACTCTGTGATCTACTCTGCTGCTACACTGTTTTGGATCCATATATGCATCTTTGTCAAATTTGTGGTAAAAATAGGGAGTAGATGTTGCAACATGTTCTCTGGTATGGTATTTTTTTTGGTAGATGTTCTGTGCTGAAATGATCTGCTATGATATGCTAGTGTGTTAGTCTGCTATGCATCATTTCAGGGGGAGTACTATGTATGTGATGCAGGGGGAGATGTTGTTGGAACATTCTGTTTGTGTCATCCTTGCTAATGTTTGTGATCACTTAAGGCGAAGTAGTTTTCTGTGTTTCCGCTGTTGCATGCCTCTGATATGCTCTAAAGATACAACACAATTCTGATCTAATGTTTTCCATTAAGGAGTGTGTTTGGAAACTATTTTTGAAGATGTGCTACGCTTCTCTTCTTTTGTGTGTTTATGTTGATGTGAAGAAGTGTTAGTGATATATGTATCTTTTTAGCTTGTCTGTGTGATCCCAAGTTGTTTTAGCCAAAAATTTGCCAAAGGGGTAGTTTGTTGACTATTTGGTGTTGGCTGCATTTTGGTAAAACAATTAGTTAAGCAGGATGTGGTATGTAATGTTACAACATCGTAACCCGACGTGAGCGCGCCATCTGTAGCGTATCTTTAATGCGCGCATTTTTATTTTTAGAGAAGATCTTTTCTCTTTCATCAGTTCTTTGCGTGTGCATCAAGAAAGGATTTATTTCCTAAACAGATCTTTCATCTAAAGATTGTTTTGGAAATTATTGTGAAGACTTATTTTATAAACATATCAAATCTTTTAAGATATGGTTATATTTTATATTTGTGAGCTGGATGTTTCTCTTGGGCAGAGCTACTGAAGCCCAAGTTACCAGCTATTTATTGAAGGACGAAAACCTAATTAAGGCAGTTGTTCAAGCGTGTTATTGAGTCTAGCCGTATTAGGATTTGCGTGTGTGCTTGTGTTTTGTGAGCCTTTCTTGTGTCACTTTGATACAAGCTTAGGACTGTGTGTTTATTGAGTTGTAATCATAATTGTCTCTTAAGCTTTTAAGTAAAGAGATAGTTATTGTGTGTGTGTCCTCTCCAAAGCTTTTAAGCAAGGAGTTTGGATCGTAGTGCTTGTGTATCGCTCGAAGCCTTTAGGTAAGAGTGGTCTAGTGTTTAGGAGAGTGTCTCCACCATAGTGAGTTGAATCAACAACAGTGATGTCTGTACTGTTGAAATTAAGGAGTGAGTTGGGAACTCATACCTAGGAGTTCCTAGGTAGAAGGACATAAGGATAGTTGCTAGGTGATAAGTTGTAAACGAGGAGTTTGCTGTAAGACTTTGAACTAGGGCTATTAGTGGATTTCCTCCTGGATTGGTATCCCCCAGACGTTGGTGCGCCGAACTGGGTCAACAAATCACTGTGTGTTTATTTATTTCTGCACTATTTACTGCTTTATACTCTGTCTGTTAAATCTGGTAAAGTGTTGTAACATCGTATACAACATCTTATACTGGTGTGCCAGTTTTTCAATTGGCATCAGAGCGGGCACCCTAACATATTTGGGTGAGCTCCAGGGAAGTTACTTTCTGGTACTATGGACATGGAAGGAGGATCTGCTGGCAGACCACCGCTTTTGGATGGCACCAACTATGATTACTGGAAGTCGCGTATGATGGCTTTTCTAAAATCTATGGATAGCCAAACTTGGAAAGCAGTTATCAAAGGTTGGGAACACCCTGTGATGAGGGGCACAACCAATTTAAAGCCAGAAGAGAACTGGTCTAAGAAAGAAGATGAGTTGGCTCTTGCAAACAACAAAGCCTTGAACGCTTTATTTAGTGGAGTAGACAAATACATGTTCAGGCTGATCAAGCAATGCACTGTGGCAAAAGATGCTTGGGAAATTCTCAAGACCACTCATGAAGGGACACCCAAGGTAAAGATGTCAAGGCTACAACTTCTAACCACTAAGTTTGAGAACCTCAGAATGAAGGAAGATGAAAGCGTACATGACTTTCATATGAGCGTGATTGATTTTTCCAACTCATTTGATTCACTTGGCGAAAAGATCCCTGAAGAAAAGCTTGTGAGAAAAATTCTTAGGTCTCTACCTATGAAATTTGACATGAAAGTTACAGCCATTGAAGAAGCTCAAGATATCTCAAGCATGAAAGTGGATGAGCTTATTGGATCACTTCAAACCTTTGAATTATCTATAAATGAAAGATCTGAAATGAAGAACAAAAGCATAACGTCTATCTCCAATATTGATGATGAGATTCAATGTGACATGGAGACGAATAAAGGAATTTCTAATGCTATTATAGATCTTGGGAAGCAATTTAATAAGGTGCTGCAGAAGATGGATAGAAAACCAAGACCAAATGTTGAGAACATGTCATTCAACATCAGTAAAAACAGTAATGTTCAGAGAAAAGGTGAACCTGATGATGAAACTGTTGAGAATGTTGCATCATTCATTGGTAGATATGAATCTGATGAAGATTCTAGTGATGAAGATATAACTTTTGATGAGCTAGCTGCCTCGTACAAAGACCTCCTCTTCAGGTATGAAGAAGTTTGCAGGATTCTTCAAAAACAAAAGAAGACCATCAATCAACTGCAAACAGAGAAAAATAATCAACTTGATAAGTTGTCTGAGGCTCGGAATGAGGTAATTCAGTCAAAGTCTCAAATGGAAGATTTGAAGAAACGTGTGAGTCAGCTGAATCCTGGTACTGATTTTCTTGAGAAGATATTAGGGGAAGTACCTAGTGGGAAACTAAAAGCATTAGGTTACAACTATAAAGCCCTTAACAAACATCAACAAAATCAAGATACTAAGTTCACTCCTGCAGAAGAAGTGTTTGATCCCTATACTGGAAATATGATGTTGCAACATTCTCAACAACATCCTAAGATATATCCTAGTCCAAAACCTCAACATCATCCTAAGACATTTCCTAATCCACATCATGTACCCAGAAACAAGGGAAGATCTCGTCGATGGATATGTCACCATTGTGGTAAGAAGGGACATATAAGGCCTTTCTGTTTCAAGCTGTATGGGTATCCCGAGCAGTATCAGCAAGCAAAGCCTGCACCTGAAGTGATAAATGTCAAGAAGAAATGGAAACCCAAAGATGGCTCCTTTACTTTAATCACCAAGGCAACTCCCATTACTACTGTTCCAATAATTACCGCAAATAAGAATAAAACTTCTACCGTGGAGAAAGGAACATTTATGCCTGTAAGTGAGTCTCCCTCTACGTCGATTTATGTCCCTTTTGGTACTGAAACCAGGCCACTAGTAAAGCCTAAATCTGATGAAACTCTAGGACAACCTAGTTTGAATGTTGCTATTGAATGTGCCAATATGTCACCTACCAAGGTGGAGGTAAAATCTAATTCTGGTGTTGAAACCCTAGAAACTCAAAAAGGGGTAACTCATGAAATTCCTACTGTGTCTGAGGTTGTTGCTGATAAAGTTGTTCCTGATTCACCTGTTACTGAAGAATCATTGAACAACAAAGGTGTTGAGGATGTACTGAACTCCTTGAAGGATACCATTCCTATCCAAAATGTTGTGTCGGATGTTGGAACATCCATGGCACAAGACAAATCAACTTCTAGTGTAGTTGGTAGTGCTATTGATGTTGATACTGTTATTGGTTCGCTCAAGGAAACTCTACATGAGTCGAATGTTGTGCCAGATGTCCCAGCATATGTGGCCTTGCCTTGGCTGACATCTGATTTGTTGTTACTATTCTGATTCTTAGCCTTGCCCTGGATTTTAAGCACTCCTTAGTGCGTTTGGATGGAATAGTACTTGGTACTCTGTGATCTACTCTGCTGCTACACTGTTTTGGATCCATATATGCATCTTTGTCAAATTTGTGGTAAAAAGGGGGAGTAGATGTTGCAACATGTTCTCTGGTATGGTATTTTTTTGGTAGATGTTCTTTGCTGAAATGATCTGCTATGATATGCTAGTGTGTTAGTCTGCTATGCATCATTTCAGGGGGAGTACTATGTATGTGATGCAGGGGGAGATGTTGTTGGAACATTCTGTTTGTGTCATCCTTGCTAATGTTTGTGATCACTTAAGGCGAAGTAGTTTTCTGTGTTTCCGCTGTTGCATGCCTCTGATATGCTCTAAAGATACAACACAATTCTGATCTAATGTTTTCCATGAAGGAGTGTGTTTGGAAACTATTTTTGAAGATGTGTTACGCTTCTCTTCTTTTGTGTGTTTATGTTGATGTGAAGAAGTGTTAGTGATATATGTATCTTTGTAGCTTGTCGGTGTGATCCCAAGTTGTTTTAGCCAAAAATTTGCCAAAGGGGGAGTTTGTTGACTATTTGGTGTTGGCTGCATTTTGGTAAAACAATTAGTTAAGCAGGATGTGGTATGTAATGTTACATCATCGTAACCCGACGTGAGCGCGCCAGCTGTAGCGTATCTTTAATGCGCGCATTTTTATTTTTAGAGAAGATCTTTTCTCTTTCATCAGTTCTTTGCGTGTGCATCAAGAAAGGATTTATTTCCTAAACAGATCTTTCATCTAAAGATTGTTTTGGAAATTATTGTGATAATATCTTAGCTAATCATAGCTCATCATTCTCAATTTCAATAAAACATACACATATAAGCATATTATCATCATACCAACTCAAGATTCAATCAATCCAAATCTATAGCATGTTATAAGACCAAATCTAATCATGTTATAGTCTCATACTCATCATACGATTTTCGTTGGTAACCCACGAAAAGACTATGAATTATGAGAATTTTCCAATCTCGGTGAAAAATTTGATTTTTTTTGTTTCTTCACCTTAATGGATCCACATACACAATATATGTGTTGTAATAGAAGATTCGACAGAAAATAGACTTGAATAAAAATTTATTCATTTCTGTAGTTTTTTAATGATTTTAGTGGGTTATATACTACGAATTATTAGATTTTTCCAATCTCAGTGAAAAATTGGATTTATTTGTTTCTTCACCTTAATGGATTCACAGACACACTATATGTGTAGGTATAGAAGTTTTTACAAAAATGGACTCGAAATGACTTTTATTCATTTTGATAGTTTTTTTAACAATTTTCGTGGGTTATATAACCTACGAATTATGAGATTTTTCCAATCTCGGTGAAAAAATTTGATTTGTTTGATTCTTCACCTAAATTGATTCACAGACACACTATATGTGTTGGAATAGAAGTTTCTACAAAAAATAGACTTGAAATGACATTTATTCATTTAGATAGTTTTTTAACGATTTTCGTTGGTTATTACCCACGAAAACTATGAATTATGAGAATTTTTCAATCTCGGTGAAAAATTTGATTTTTTTTGTTTCTTCACCTTAATGGATCCATAGACACCATATATGTGTTGGAATAGAAGTTTCTACAAAACATAAACTTGAAAAACAATTTATTCATTTCGATAGTTTTTTAATGATTTTCGTGGGTTATAGACTACGAATTTTAGGATTTTTTCAAAACTCGGTGAAAAAAATAAAATGCCATTGAATTCTCGTACAAATGGATCCAAAGACATACTCTATGTGTTGTATAGAAGATTCTTTAAAAAAAGGGATCGAAAAACAGCTTATTCATTTCGATAGATTTTCTTATAGTTTTCGTGGGTTATATCTCTTTATAATACTAAAAGTTGAGTTGCTTTTTTCTATTCCAAACTAAAAACCCTAATCCTTTGGCCAATCATATGCAAGCATGTGTGATTTAGGGTTTTCAAGGAATCCAACCCTAATCAATTGGCCAATTATATGCAACCATGTGTGGTTTAGGGTTTTCAAAGAATCCAACTTTGCCCTAATTTAAGTCCACATTAGCCCTAAAATGGCGTTGGCCAATGATTGCATTACAAGTCTAATTTTTGTGAACATGTCATATGAATGTGTGGCAAAATTGCTATTCAACTACACACAAATCCATTGATATACTGTACATGCATATGCTTTGTTGCTTCTACAAATTAATTTCATCATTTCTTTTAACTAAGTTTGATTGGTCACATTTATTTGTCACATACATATTGTGCCACATGTAACCCTAAGCTCTAAATTTCTTTCCATAGTCACATGGGGCCATCATTATTTCTCTATCATGATTATCCCTATTTTATTTCCATCATGATTACATCTACTTTTAGCCATCCATCATAGCAATGAAACCTTCTTACTCATGTGCTAAGTGATGCACATGCATTGGCCAAATTTCTCCACCTCACTTTCAACCATCCTATATAAACCCTCTCCATCTCATCACCTCACCAGCATTTCTCACCTCACCCCTCTCCACCTCACCCAAATTTCTAATACCAATTTTCTCTCTTTCACATCCTACATCACAATAAATCTTCATCTTTTTCTCAAAACCACCACCACAACTACTTCTAAAATTCTCCATCTCTCCACCACACTTTTTTTTCCGCAACAACAAACACATAAAATATAATTAAAAAGGCATAAGCCATGCCAAAGTCAAATACAAACAAGGCACCATAAAAGCCTTATGAAAACAGCATATCTCATAATGCAAAATAGCTACACATAATTACAAATCACATCTAAAGCTTGATACAAAACAGCCCCCACAACACAATTGAGAATAACTTTGAAGCTGTCTAATGTCTTATAGCTTTGAACCAAAGTTCTCAACACAAGAATTTCAAGGCAAAAAACTATAAGACATAAATTTTAGAATAACACAACCATGTGAAAGAGTAAAATGCTAAAATCAATTTACAAAAAGCAAAATAAAAACATTTGAGTTTATAAATTGAGACCCAAAATTATAATTAAATTAGGAGTTTATAAGCTTTATATAGTGAATAAATTCATCATTCTAACAATTTTTGTAAGAATCAGAGGATCTTTTTCTACTTATTGGTTAAACATCCTTCAAGTATTCAACTTTTGTGAAGCAGCAACCTGAAGATTCAAATGTAAAGAAGATTCAAAATATAATCAAAGACATGATATAAAAAAAAACCTCTGAACTATGTTTCATGTAATCATCATCATATAATCCAGTAAAAAATTAATGCTATATAGGAGAAGGTATATTTTTCCAAAGTTGCAGAGATTAATTCTGGGATTTGTTTTTATGTGTTTGAATCTTTATTTTTCACTTCTATTTATTTTTAGCAATACATACTATTCTTAAAGGGAAAAAACTATAATAAATTTTGTAAAGAATAAGTTGCAGAGTAAAAAATATATCAATAATGAAACTACAGAGAGGTTTGAAACTACAGAGAGGAAAAAAAAAGAGGAGTAGTAAATAAATCCCACATGGAGAAAGACATAAAAAAAAATAACATTTTGATTATTCAGTGAAGAAGCCAATGACTATGAACAAGGAAGAGAATAAATAATTAATAAATAATAAAATGTGATTAGATTTTGAGCTTCCCTTCCAAAAATTAATAGAACAAGTATTTTGAAGACAAAATTGAAACCTGCACTACTAATATCATGAAACTTAGGAGAAAACAAAAAAACAGCCTCATGAAAAACAAAAGACTGAGAAAAGTCAGCAAAATAAGTATGAGAAAGGCGAAGGAAAAAACAACTTGAACTCACCCATCACCCACTATAAGTTGATTGAAAAATAATGAGTTGAAAAGTAGTATCTGTATTGGAAGGGTATAGAGAACATAAACCTTAAGTTACTTTTCTTTGATTCCGAATCAAAAATAGCCCTGACATCAAAGAAAGAAATTGTCATAAAAAAAATGTGACTATGACTATAAATCATATGTTAATTCCAAAAAGGGTAAAAAAAAAAAACAAAGGAAATACGCAATTAACATTTCATGATAGTAAAACAGATTAAATCCCAATTAACAACAACAAAACATTAAAGATTCCAACTTTTCCAAGAAATACACAGGCACCACAATTCAAAACTACTCACACCTAATTCATAAGCAACCACAAATCATGCAAACGATACAAACTTTAATTAATTCCACACACTAAAGAACCACCCATCAATATTTCACCCAAAAATAAGTTGTTCCCTACACCCGAAAAAAAAATACATTTTTTTAATAAACAAAAGGAATTTCATACAAATGTTAAAAAAAATGAAATATATTATCATACCAGCAAAAAATGATTTACTCATAAGCAACAAAAATACAAATCCAAATCAGACCATTGATTTTCCTTTTCATCTCTCTGATGTTGTTGTTGTTGTTGTCGTTGAATATATGACAAAAGTGGAGATGAAGAAAGTTGCACCTCAGATCTTTGAATGCGCATGTACGGTTGTGATGCTTCCGGCCAGGTCGCCCAAAAAATTGCTCCAACGAATAAATAATTGTTGGGATCTATGGAGAGGGATAATGCCAATGTAGTGCTGTTCATGAAAACTAACTTCTACAAATTAACTTTTTAAAAAATTGCTCCTTTGATGAATACAATTTGAAAGAAAGATAGTGTGAAGAATATAGTTTTTTTCGGCAAAAAGTGGACGGCAGTATCGGTTGACGGCTGAAAAGGTGCTAACGGCGGCTAGGGTTAAGGGGAAGAAGAAACAAAGAAGAAAGAAACAGGATGGGGTTCTTGAGTTTTGTTTAGGTTTATGGTTTTACTAACTAAATAAATATTGGGCTGATTTGTTTAGAAGCCCATCGTCCCCAAAGCTAACAAACATGCCACCAAATTGTTGTAATTTTTTTTAATCCACATATTAGGATGGTATATATTTTTATTTAATATTAAGAACAAAAAAGTTTTTTTCTTTCTGAAACTTAATTATTCTCTTTTTATTCTTTTCTCAATAGCAATTAATCTTCTATAGCATTGTATAGGATATTATATATATTTTAGTAAATTAATTAACAATTTGCTCATTTTTTTCTTTCGACAATAACAAATTTTCTCATTAAAAAGGTAAACCAATAAATATCAAATAGTGAATAATTAATAATAATGTACTAAAATTATACATTGGATAAAATATGCTATCATATACAAGCAAATTATAACTAATAATTTTTTTAAAATAACTATCACGATATATAATAAATAAACCATACACTTGGCAAAATACGACAATGATAAAGCACCTGCGCTATAAATTATAACTAATAAAATTTTTAAAATAACTATCATATAAATAAATTATACATTGGACAAAATATGCTACAAATTCATAAAACTATTAAAAATTTCAAATAATTATCATCTATACTAAATAAATTAGAGTGTGACAAAATAGGCCAACTATCATATATAAGAGAAGTTCTAACACATAACAAAAATCCTATCTTTTATACGGATAAAATATAATCGATACAAATTTCAAAATAATTATCATATGTAGACAAGTTCTAACTAATACAGTAAAAATTAAAAAAAAAAAATCTATTTTATATAGAATAATTCTATCTATTATAAATTTCAAAAAAAAAACTTCTATACAGGACAAATTATCATTGATAGAAATTTCAAAACAATGACCGTATAAGAGAAGTTTTAATTAATAAGAATTTTATCATATATGGGATAAAATCTAATTGATAAAAATTTCAATATAATTATCATGCGTCTATTAAATTTGTAGAAAGAAAAAAAAAAACTATTTTATACAGAATAGTCCTAATTGATATAAATTTCAAAGTAACTATCATATACGGGACAAAATCTAATTGATACAAATTTCAATATAATTATCATGCCTGAGACAAGTTTTAACAGTTAAATTTTTAGAGAAAAAAAAACTATTTTATACAGAAAGTCCTAACTGATATAAATTTTAAAATATAACTATCATATGCACGACAAATTGAGTCTTAATTGAGTGAAAATATATTTATCTTTATAGTTTTAAAGATTGAGTTCGCCGTTCATCCCTACTTAACTTTATATTGAGATTGAGTTATATGGCCGAGTTTTTCGGTTCAATCCGGTTCTACCATACAGTTCGACCAGTGAACCAGTACCTTCACCGATTTGATCACTGGTCCGATTTTTAAAACATTACGGAGAGATGACATTTTTAAACTCTGGTAAAAAATTTATAATTACTATTATAAGTTATTACTAATAAAATTTTAATTCATGGCCGTATGGCTAATTTTTATCGCCAATAAAAATTTTGAAATCACTATTATAAGTTATTACTAACTTTTTGTAAAATTTACGGAGAGATGAAAATATTAATTGCCGATAAAAAATTTAAAATTACTATTACATACTATTATTGATAAAAAAAAAAAAAAATTTACAGAGAGATGACATTTTTAATCTCCGGTATAGAATTTAAAATATCTATTTAAAGTGATTACTAATAAAATTTTAATTCACGGGCAGATGACTATTTTTTATCACCAATAAAATTTTAAATCACTATTATAAATTATTACTAAAGTTTTTTAAAATTCACGGGGAGATGACAATTTTTAGTGCTGATAAAAGTTTTAAAATCACTATTACAAACTATTATTGATACAAATTTTAATTCACGGAGAGATGATATTTTAATCTCTGGTAAAAAATCTAAAATAACTATTATAATTATTACTAATATAATTTCAATTCACGGGCAGGTGACTTTTTTTTATCGCCAATAAAATTTTTAAAATCACTATTATAAGGTATTACTAATTTTTTTTAAAATTTACGGGGAGATGACAATTTTTATTGCAGATAAAAAATTTAAAATCAATATTACAAACTATTATTGATACAAAATTTTAATTTACAGAGAGATGACATTTTTAATCTATAGTAAAAATTTAAAATAACTATTATAAGTTATCACTAATAAAATTTTAATTCATGGGCAGATGACTATTTTTTACCGCCAATAAATTTTTTAAAATCACTATTATAAGTTATTACTATTTTTTTTTTTAAATTCAACGGGAGATGATAATTTTTATTGCTGATAAAAAATTTAAAATCGCTATTACAAACTGTTATTGTTACAAATTTTAATTTACAGAGAGATGATATTTTCAATCTCTGGTAAAAAAATTAAAATAACTATTATAAGTTATATCTAATAAAATTTTAATTCACGGGAAGATGACTATTTTTTATCGTCAATAAAAAATTTTAAATCACTATTATAAGTTATTATTAATTTTTTTTCGAATTGACGGGAAGTTGACAATTTGTATTGCTGATAAAAATTTAAAATCACTATTACAAACTATTATTGATATAAAATTTTAATTTACAGAGAGATGACATTTTTAATCAATGGTAAAACATTTAAAATAATTTTGATATACGCAACTTTAATTTATATGGTTTTAATTTATATGGCTTAGTGTTCCAGCGAAGCCGTGCACCGCACGGGCATCGGACTAGTAGACTATGAATTTTGGGATTTTTCCAAAACTCGGTGAAAAAATAAAATGCCATTGAAATCTCGCACAAATGGATCCAAAGATGTAACGCCCCAAAAATAATTTTTAATTATTTTAATTTATAGTCTATTTATTTTATTATTTGGGGGTACTTTTGATTGGTCAATCCACAAATTTCTTCTTGCATTTAAGTATATACGTATATTGATAATTATCAATGCTACTTCATGCATATCCTTTTATATAGTAGTGACAAAATATATTTTTAGATGTTAAATTAATATTTTATTGTTATATTGAAGTATTTTATTTTATTAATGGTATTGAAATATTTTAGTCTAAAGAAGTACACATAATGCATGAATTGGGTAGAGCTTTAGATCAAAGGTCATGAAAGCAATTTATTTGGCCACACGTTTTTTTTATTTCTTTCTTACTAGTCATTAGACAAGCAACTAATGCAAAACTTTATTCCAATCCTTTTGACCAAAGAAGACAAGACCATTATTGAATTTAATCACAAATTATGTCAATTGATTATTTCACTTAATTACCCCTTAATACTTATTAATGAGTGTTTTCCTCTATTTATTCTACACGTGATTTTATGTTCCCAATTGATCTTTTATGTGAAAAAACAATTTAACACCAAAATTAGATAGACCACTTATAGCTTTGAGATATTGTTGTACGTGATTGGAGATTGCTAGTGAATCTATAACGCCCCAACTAAAATATCTAGAATATTTAGTCAAGACATAAATAATTGAATCTGAGTACCTTCAATTTAACGAAATAAACGAAAGAATTACAAATAATTCATTACAACAGTTGACAAGCTTAAACAATACAGCGGAAGTAGAATAGATTCCAAGATATACAGATAAACTAAAACAAGGGTAGACTAAATCGTCTAATGCGATGATCCAAGGTCAGCTCCAATCATCAGCTCCCTCCTGGTCCTTGCTCAAGTTAACCTGTCTACCTAAAAAAATTGGTTTGGAGTGGGGTGAGACTACTAAGCCTCAGTGAGTCCTACTACCCTCCTAATGGTGACTACACCGGGGTACCTAATCAGTCGTATCATACTAACATAAACATAATTATATCATAAAGCTGAAAGTAAAGGTGTAACACAAAAAGCAACTCTTATTCATTTTAAACACGAGGACACTCTGAGGTGAGCATGTCTCAGAGGCCTGCCATATCCGTCAACCGATTCGGTCACGACATGCAGCTCACAATAACGTATCCTAATGGATTGTCCCATTGGGAGTCCATAGCGCGATATCACAAAATCGCTCATAACTGACTGAAACTAATTTAGTTCTTACTACCAATATTTCCCAAAACCCGGGGAGCATACAACCTAATTAATTTCTAAGTTATACCCTAATGATTATCTGTGGTTAACATTCTGTTCGACATTATATTAATTATATTACTACAAGCTATCTGACTCTAATGAGAATATAAAACGAGTGTGTGAAGTTCGTTAGAAAATAGAAAATATAGGCAAGTTCTGTACAAGCTCGCTATGGCGTGTCACCAGCTCGCTATGGCGAGATTATAGGTCCTGACCTAAATCAACTCGCTGTGGCGAGCAGAAGCTCGCCATGGCGAGTTTCATCAGCCCAGAACCCAGCTCGCCATGAATGCTCGCCAGCTACTCGCTGTAGCGAGTTCATGCAGAAGTTACCCTATTTTGGCAAAATCATAGTTTTTCAAGTAACACCTACAATTCTCACTTAAGCCAGTGCAGCAACAATAATCTACATAATATTAAACAGAATGGAGGAGAATTTGGGATTTAATTCTCCTCACACAACATTTATTCCTAATCCTATGTTAACATGCATCAATTCATAATTTTTGGGAGACTATCTACACTATCCCAAAGAACCCACCTGTACTGAAGCTTTAACTTGTATTCTAGCTCTGCTACAGCTTTGATGCTCTCTGCCCAGGACTCACTTGAAAACCCCAACAACTCTAAGAATGCGAAAATAGTAGAAAAAGGCTTCTGGGTGCTGAAGTGTTCATGAGTTGTTCTCTGCAATTTCTTAAGCTCCAATTCCTTTGTCCAAAATCCACAAACTCACAAGCAACACAAGGAATGGATTAATGAATGTCTAAGATCATGCTAAGGTTTAGGGAAAAGAAACAGTCCTCAATGTAATTGAAAAGGATAGTAGAAGGTTTAGGAATAACTTACCAAAAGGATGGATAAGGCTACAGAACTGGGCATAACAGAACAGCAGGCATAGCCTCCTGTCATACTCGCCACAGCGAGTGCTCACTCGCCGAGCGAGTGATGCGATTCAGCAGCAACCACAATGCAGTTCTTGCTACCTTCTACCCAGAACTTTGTTCTCACACCAGAACGATTCATCTTGTAATTCCCAGCGCATTTCATCCAGAAATCAAGGCATGCAATAACCACAAGATTGACTTAGGGTTGCGGGTTAAAGAGGGGAAATAGAAAAAGGAAATGGAATTGATCTTACCTTTGATTTCCATAGCATTTACAGGTGCTTGAATTCAAACACAGCATACACATGCAGGAAGAAATATGAAGAATTCTTGGGAAATGAAGATTTGGGTTAATTGGCCGTACCAAAGAGAAAGGAAGGAAATTGGAGTTTGGATTTGTCTACTAGTGGCTTAGGTGTTCATGAGTTAAGTGGAATTCATACATGCATAAAGTGGGTGGACCATTTTGAGTGATGAAGATGAGATTGGGAGAGGTGGTGGTAGTGCCTTTTGCGTGAGAGAGAGAGACAAGAAGGAAGGTGTTCTTTACTGATTTTATGAAGCATCAGTAAGTGGAAAAAAAATGAAATGAAGTTAGAGTGGTTAGGCCCCTTTATATCCTCCTTCTATCTTTATTTACCAATTTGTCCTTTCACTTAACAACCAAGTTTACCTGTGTAGATTAATCATTTCCCTTCACTAGATCACATATTCTCAAATTGTCTCCAATAATACATCTTTTAATTAATAATCTCAAATTAATTAATTTGGGATGTTACAATCTACCCCCCTTAAAGAATTTCGTCCTCGAAATTCAAAACTCCTTCGTTCTACAACAGGGTAGGTCGTTTATATCCGCGTCCAATTCCACACTTCCCCTTTCATTGATCAAAATGTTCAATCCCTTGGAATAAAACTTTCCTCTCTTAGGGTCACTGGCTAAGAGCCGTTCACGCATTCTCAAGGTTCCAGTTCCAATTGGTTTAGAGGGTCGGTATCTGGCCTGGTATTGATATCGTCATATCCAAATTCTCTCAGTCAAATGCCGTTCCCCTTTCTGGACACCACCATGCTTGACATGTTATATGTACCTCTGTATCCTGCGTTGTATAATTACTCAAGAATTGATAGAGATATAAAACGAGTGGGAAATTGTCTAAATACTACTGGTTCTTCTGCCAACGAGTTGGACTCATCCGTAGACGAACTTATAGTTATCCGATAAAATCCCACCTACAATCTCTATCTATCTCGACACGACACGATGTTCGAGTTGTACATTTAACACGCTGACGCATTTCGGTTCAGATTATTTCTCAGGGGTACAGGTCAACTTATTTGAAGTCCTTCGCTGGTAACTAATGTATGGAACTTGGCTAGCTGGAAACATAAGGTCTGAGTTTGTAACGCTAAAGCTGGATTGAATGGTTTGGCTTAGAACGGTTAATCGAATTATCTTGACAGATCACTCGGATAGGAAAGGGTTTCCAAATGAGGACGGCACATTACTCCAAGCGAGTAATTAGCTCTTACACTTACACTAACTAATTACAGGCAACTAGACTATGAATTGGAAAGCTCTGGTTCAAGCGTTCAGGCTTCTATACTTGATCTCACGAGATTATAGGAATTGAATCTTGGAAAGTTGGAATGTTCGGGCAGAGACACTCAAGGTTAACACACTGATCTTACATGGTTAGGAGCACGGAGTTAGCAGGTTTGAATCCTTAACACTGCTTTCACTGGTATAACTTAATTCCACTGATTTAGGGGCTGGTCCAAACTTAATTCTGAGTTCGACTGATAAGGCTACGAAAGATAGATAACTAACTTTATGGAAGAACAGATTACTGGTTTCGAGTACACGAAGTTTAACTGATTTGCTGATACTGAGCTAGATAAGTCTTTCTGGGGTGGTCTGAAGTATGTTGATTGACATATCGACCGAGCGAGTAAGAAAGGAAACTGAAAGTATTCTTGACCTTCTCAAGAATAATTAACTTACGCAAGTGGATTTTTTTTTTTTGTTAATAACACAACTGGGAAAATCTGAAAAGAAAACACCTAATGCGGTTACTTAAATGTGACATTATTACCCTCGGTGCAACTAATTGGCTTCGAGAAATTTTGAAAAGTTTGCATCCTAATTGAATTTAGGTACAACATGTGGTTGTCAAGCCATTAAGGCACGAGGAGGATCTGTCCAACTGAGGCGTGATTAGACGGGTTGGAGAATACAGACGTTCATGGTGTTCCGAGACTTGCGAGTATTGAATTGAGCATTGTTCAGTTTCAAAGACTCTGCTGAATTAGGATCTCTAGAGGTAAATAGACATTTGAAGATTTGTCCTCCAATGGTTTATACTCATATTTTACGATTCTAATTCTTCTGTCAATTCTCTCAGGTTAGGGCAACTATGTTTCCACTCAAAGATTTTCGCTGACAAATTCTCACCGGTAAACCGTCTAACTGATTCTAATATTCTTTTAGCTGAAAGGTCCGAATGTGTGGAGGTATCGGTTTGCTGACCTGAGCTGAAACTAGCTTGCTTGCCTGTGTCTGGGTAACTAACATGAGTACTAAAAGATTGGTATGGGTGGCTTATGTCTCTAATAAGGGCTTCTACTTGTCAATCTAGTCTTCAAACTGGTTAACTAGCTGGTCTGCAATACTGAATTAATAGTCTAATGATACTGACTGACAACTCCAAATGTACGGTTAACTGAATCTACTAATCCTAAGATATTAGGTTCTAATGTATGAATCCGTGTAGTGTGTAATCAACTAGTATGGAACTGAGTTGTCGGTCTCTAACTATCTAATGACAAGGCAACTACGGTTCGACTTTGGCGACTGATCGTGCTAAAGGTAACTCTCAATTGTTATTACTAATCAAAACTTGACCTATGATGATTCGATGTAATTACCAGTATAAGTGACAGGCTGTCCTATTTGTTGGCATGTAAAAGTAGTTGTCACAAGTGTTAACTTAATAGGTCTGCAGTGAGAAAATATTAAGGTATAGATGTTAAGATTCTTCTATTCTTATCGAAATAATTAACTGGTCTGAAGTGTTGGGTCACTAGTTTATGGGTACTTATTTTAACGGTCTTTAACCAACCTATTTAGGTGACGGTATCGCTAAGGAAGAATTCAACTTTGATGTGAGTCAAGGTTATACTTATGTGACAAGGTTCTATCATCGGTTTGGTTGCTAACTATTCGGTGATGATGTTCCAGGAATTTTGACTGAAGAGTTCCCAAGGTGTTATAAGGACTCCTAGCTGTTAACCTAGTTTATGTTTGAGTCTCTAGAGTTTACTGGGTGTATTGCTAAAGACTGGTGTAGTAAAAAGGTAATTCCTATTGGTCGTACTAGATGAAACTTGTTCCTTAATAGTGAGGTAGAATTGTTGTTACGAGTCGAAGGGTCGAAGTAACTTAGTTAAGGGCATTCTAGAGAGAAGTCTAATAAGGCGACTTTGAAGAAGTATTGGAATGTACTTGCATCCTAATTTGGTTTTTCTAGCTTAGGTAGTTTGATTTGAAATTTCTATGTCCAGGATATCTATTTAGTTCACTACACTGGGTTTCTAACTAGGAGCCATAGGGGTGGTCTGAACTTAAGGTGTTATCTCGGGTATGGATACAGATAATATGGATTCTAATTTGTTAAACTAATTACGACTAAGTCCTAGTGATTCAAGTATATTCATTGATTTCTATCAGGACAGGTTTTCTCATTCCAATTTCTTGTTTGCACTTAACTTCTATCGTTACCTCCAAATGTATTTCCTCAACAATCCCTAGATGTACAGGTTGGCTTAGGATCAATTACACTGAAATTCTAAAAGATGGAATGGTAAGAACATAAATGAGGGCTTGAGACTGCTCACCTTGATTAAAATAAATGAGCAGGAAAGAAGATGACATATGCAGTAGCAGCAGCCTGCTAAGCTCGCTGCAGCGCACATTTACTCGCTGAGCGAGTGAGGCAGAGTGAAAGAGAATGATTCTGTAGGTCGTCCAATAAAGGGTGGAATTCTTCTGGGTTTTAGGGAGTTTAGCTGACACACAGTGTCAGTGGAATACTGTTATGCATTACATGTTTCAATATAAAGATACACTTGCATATCTTGTTTGCTACACAACTTACTCATGCGGCACCATTTGCCATTGTTCCAAAATTCTCTTATAAGAATTTCCTTGGACGATTGCTCCTCGCTTGTATCTTCACTACGTTTCTTAACGTTGGAATTTCAGAGTCCACTTCAGTTCTAAACCATATACCCTGCCTACCATACACAATACTGAGCTGATCAGACTCAGCACGTGATGGTTTCAGTGTAACAGTCCAGATCCAAAGGGTCTGTATTACTTGGGAAAGGATTGAAATGACTCATGGCAAGGTCCGATACTGGATCGACCTGCTCTGATACCAATTATAACGCCCCAACTAAAATATCTAGAATATTTAGTCAAGACATAAATAATTGAATCTGAGTACCTTCAATTTAACGAAATAAACGAAAGAATTACAAATAATTCATTACAACAGTTGACAAGCTTAAACAATACAGCGGAAGTAGAATAGATTCCAAGATATACAGATAAACTAAAACAAGGGTAGACTAAATCGTCTAATGCGATGATCCAAGGTCAGCTCCAATCATCAGCTCCCTCCTGGTCCTTGCTCATGTTAACCTGTCTACCTAAAAAAATTGGTTTGGAGTGGGGTGAGACTACTAAGCCTCAGTGAGTCCTACTACCCTCCTAATGGTGACTACACCGGGGTACCTAATCAGTCGTATCATACTAACATAAACATAATTATATCATAAAGCTGAAAGTAAAGGTGTAACACAGAAAGCAACTCTTATTCATTTTAAACACGAGGACACTCTGAGGTGAGCATGTCTCAGAGGCCTGCCATATCCGTCAACCGATTCGGTCACGGCATGCAGCTCACAATAACGTATCCTAATGGATTGTCCCATTGGGAGTCCATAGCGCGATATCACAAAATCGCTCATAACTGACTGAAACTAATTTAGTTCTTACTACCAATATTTCCCAAAACCCGGGGAGCATACAACCTAATTAATTTCTAAGTTATACCCTAATGATTATCTGTGGTTAACATTCTGTTCGACATTATATTAATTATATTACTACAAGCTATCTGACTCTGATGAGAATATAAAACGAGTGTGTGAAGTTCGTTAGAAAATAGAAAATATAGGCAAGTTCTGTACAAGCTCGCTATGGCGTGTCACCAGCTCGCTATGGCGAGATTATAGGTCCTGACCTAAATCAACTCGTTGTGGCGAGCAGAAGCTCGCCATGGCGAGTTTCATCAGCCCAGAACCCAGCTCGCCATGAATGCTCGCCAGCTACTCGCTGTAGCGAGTTCATGCAGAAGTTACCCTGTTTTGGCAAAATCATAGTTTTTCAAGGAACACCTACAATTCTCACTTAAGCCAGTGCAGCAACAATAATCTACATAATATTAAACAGAATGGAGGTGAATTTGGGATTTAATTCTCCTCACACAACATTTATTCCTAATCCTATGTTAACATGCATCAATTCATAATTTTTGGGGGACTATCTACACTATCCTAAAGAACCCACCTGTACTGAAGCTTTAACTTGTATTCTAGCTCTGCTACAGCTTTGATGCTCTCTGCCCAGGACTCACTTGAAAACCCCAACAACTCTAAGAATGCGAAAATAGTAGAAAAAGGCTTCTGGGTGCTGAAGTGTTCATGAGTTGTTCTCTGCAATTTCTTAAGCTCCAATTCCTTTGTCCAAAATCCACAAACTCACAAGCAACACAAGGAATGGATTAATGAATGTCTAAGATCATGCTAAGGTTTAGGGAAAAGAAACAGTCCTCAATGTAATTGAAAAGGATAGTAGAAGGTTTAGGAATAACTTACCAAAAGGATGGATAAGGCTACAGAGCTGGGCATAACAGAACAGCAGGCATAGCCTCCTGTCATACTCGCCACAGCGAGTGCTCACTCGCCGAGCGAGTGATGCGATTCAGCAGCAACCACAATGCAGTTCTTGCTGCCTTCTACCCAGAACTTTGTTCTCACACCAGAACGATTCATCTTGTAATTCCCAGCGCATTTCATCCAGAAATCAAGGCATGCAATAACCACAAGATTGACTTAGGGTTGTGGGTTAAAGAGGGGAAATAGAAAAAGGAAATGGAATTGATCTTACCTTTGATTTCCATAGCATTTACAGGTGCTTGAATTCAAACACAGCATACACATGCAGGAAGAAATATGAAGAATTCTTGGGAAATGAAGATTTGGGTTAATTGGCCGTACCAAAGAGAAAGGAAGGAAATTGGAGTTTGGATTTGTCTACTAGTGGCTTAGGTGTTCATGAGTTAAGTGGAATTCATACATGCATAAAGTGGGTGGACCATTTTGAGTGATGAAGATGAGATTGGGAGAGGTGGTGGTAGTGCCTTTTGCGTGAGAGAGAGAGACAAGAAGGAAGGTGTTCTTTACTGATTTTATGAAGCATCAGTAAGTGGAAAAAAAATGAAATGAAGTTAGAGTGGTTAGGCCCCTTTATATCCCCCTTCTATCTTTATTTACCAATTTGTCCTTTCACTTAACAACCAAGTTTACTTGTGTAGATTAATCATTTCCCTTCGCTAGTTCTAGGGTTGGGAACAGGCCAGGCCAGGCTTTGACAGGCCTGAGCCTGACCTATGATTTTTTTTAAGCCTAAGTCTGGCCTACGGCCTATTAAATGCAATTTTTTTGGCCTGGCCTGGGCCTGCTAAAAGCTTGGCCTGGCCTTATAGCCTGTTTATGAGCCTGTTACATAAAACTCTCTATATAGTCTTTTTAAATATATAGGCTAATTAAACATGCTTTAAAACCTATTTCACATTTAAATTTTTATAATTTCTACAACATTAAGAAAAAGCTAATAAAATGATTGGCACAAGAATTAAAAGCTAATAAAATAACAAATACGATTACGACAAAATCTATTAAGTATGCCATAATACAAATTTTTTGTTAAACACTAATGTTAATCGGTATAGTTAGCAACAACCAAAATATACACTATAATTTGTCTTTGTAAAAAAAAACAAATATATTTTGTCTAATAAATATTTTATATTTATATAAATAATATTTATTTTTTATATAAACAAGATGATATAAATAATAATATTATATAAATAATAATTATTAAATATAAACAGGCCGGCCTATCAGGCTTCATAGGCTTTTTTAAAGGCCTAAGCCTGGCCTATTTATATAAACAGACTTTTTTCAAGGCCTGAGCCTGACATTTTTAATAAACAAGCCAGGCCAGGCCTAAGACAGGCCAGGCCGAAGGCCCCTAGAGGCCGCCTGGCCTATTCCCAACCCTAACTAGATCACATATTCTTAAATTGTCTCCAATAATACATCTTTTAATTAATAATATCAAATTAATTAATTTGGGATGTTACAGAATCCTTTTAATCGTGACGTTTGATGAGGAATACATATTGGTTGATTTAAACCGTTCTATTGTTTTACCGTCTTTGAGTGTATTAGGTGGTGTGAAAGATTCAATTCAGGTAAGGGCTTTTTCCCCATACACTCATACTGCGTAGGAATGTGTTGTGAGATAGTAGTATGACCTTTGTCATTTGGGAGATATTAAAATGAACTAATTGAAAGAAACTAACTTGATTATTTGTGTGATTATTGTATGTTTTGTTGTGAAAGACTATATTTGATTTTTTTATGATGTTGTCGTTGTCAATCTTATTCGATATTGTTTGTTGATGTTGTTATTAAGTCGGTGCTAATGATGTTGATAAAATGACGGTGTTAATGATGTTGTTGTTGTTGAGTCTCATGATATGATCATGCATTCATTCAAGGTGTTGAGAACAACGTCGCTTACTGGTGTTGTATAAATGGTGTTGAGAATGACGCTGTTTACTGGTGTTGTATAAATGGTGTTGAGAATGACGTTGTTATTGGTACCACATGCATTTAACGAGTCTAAGCGCATTGCATGCATTTTATTGAAGTTGTGTTTTGTTTAAATTAATGAAGTTGCGTTTTATATATTGAGTGTGTTCTTGTATCTTAAATGCTCTCATGTGTATAATTTGTTAGTTGTGAGTTGTGTTATTGTATCCCTTTGGTGATGTTCTAATGTGTTTTTGTATATTTTTGTATATGATTGATTACGAGATATCCGCATACTTTTTGGAAAATAAATAATTATATATTTTTCTAAAATCTTTTGATTGGTGAAGTGTTTTGTTATTATTTTATGACATTTTTCTTACGGTGGGTATGATTCAATTTAGATAAGGAAATTGACCTTTACATTTAACATTTTTGGTACCGAAGAAGATGCTTGTTTGATGATTTGATTTTAAGCATGTGCGGGGCAAAAATGGGTTTTCATAAATTGAGAATTTTATGTAATGTAATAGTCCGTTGGGACGCTTATCCCATTTTAATTATTTTGTAAATAAAGTTTTTTTCTTTTAATAATTTATTTATTAAAAATTCAGGCTGTTACAATTGGTATCAGAGCAATAATCCTCGGACAAATTTTTGGGGTGGGAGCGATCTTTTACACGTATGCTTGATTGATGTGTGATTTGTGGTTGACTTTGTTAGGATTCATGTTTCTTGGTGTGATTCTTTTAAGTTGATAGAATGGTTTTCTTTGTGTTAGAGAATATATATATATATATATATATATATATATATATTTTATGATTGGTAGGAATAATAACTACACTGTGAGTTTACTATTGAAATATTTTTATAGCCTTTTTGTTTATTCATATGAAATGATGGTCTTTAATTTATCTTAAGGTGTAATTTTCTTATTAAAAAATTCTGAAAAGTTGATTTTTTATAAGAGATTGATTATGATTTCTGCTTTTGGAAGTTGTATTGTGATAAATATGTAATTTATATTTTCTAAGAACAATTGCAATTTTTATGAAGTTTTGCACTCGATTTTGTTTTCTGTCAGTCGTTCTTAATTATTTTATTTTGAGAGTTAACTAAATAGTTTTTATGATGATAAAAATGTATATGTGGTAATATTGTTTTTAGAATGACATTTTGGCATATTTTAGATTACAAAGATTTTTGGATGGATTGATTAAGAGGCGTGAATCAAAAGTGTGAGGTGCTATTTTTTTTGTGAAGAAATTTTTTATTTCGAGTTGTGTGAAAACTTTATTGAAATATTTGGACTATTTTTACTTTAGATATACTATTCATAAATGATTTTATCTTTGTAAATTATTTTGGGATTCATGTTGTTGATTTTTGCTATCAGAGTGCGCAGCGGAAAATATGACATTTACTTCACTCTTAAATTTATTTATCTTGATATTATTGATTTAAAAGAGTATGCTAAAAAAAAGTTTATGATGAGATATAGTTTAATTACTTTAATTATTTTTGGGTGGAGAATATTTTGAATAATTTTGGTCACTCATTTTGAAAAGAATAATTTTTATGATGATAAGAATATATACGTGGTAATAGAGTTTCTATTTTTTTTAGAATTATTCCCTTTAGGTAACTAATTTTCGAGGACGAAAATTTTATAAGTCGGGGAGAGTTGTAACGCCCCAAAAATAATTTTTAATTATTCTAATTTATAGTCTATTTATTTTATTATTTGGGGGTACTTTTGATTGGTCAATCCACAAATTACTTCTTGCATTTAAGTATATACGTATATTGATAATTATCAATGCTACTTCATGCATATCCTTTTATATAGTAGTGACAAAATATATTTTTAGATGTTAAATTAATATTTTATTGTTATATTGAAGTATTTTATTTTATTAATGGTATTGAAATATTTTAGTCTAAAGAAGTACACATAATGCATGAATTGGGTAGAGCTTTAGATCAAAGGTCATGAAAGCAATTTATTTGGCCACACGTTTTTTTTTATTTCTTTCTTACTAGTCATTAGACAAGCAACTAATGCAAAACTTTATTCCAATCCTTTTGACCAAAGAAGACAAGACCATTATTGAATTTAATCACAAATTATGTCAATTGATTATTTCACTTAATTACCCCTTAATACTTATTAATGAGTGTTTTCCTCTATTTATTCTACACGTGATTTTATGTTCCCAATTGATCTTTTATGTGAAAAAAACAATTTAACACCAAAATTAGATAGACCACTTATAGCTTTGAGATATTGTTGTACGTGATTGGAGATTGCTAGTGAATCCTTTTAATCGTGACGTTTGATGAGGAATACATATTGGTTGATTTAAACCGTTCTATTGTTTTACCGTCTTTGAGTGTATTAGGTGGTGTGAAAGATTCAATTCAGGTAAGGGCTTTTTCCCCATACACTCATACTGCGTAGGAATGTGTTGTGAGATGGTAGTATGACCTTTGTCATTTGGGAGATATTAAAATGAACTAATTGAAAGAAACTAATTTGATTATTTGTGTGATTATTGTATGTTTTGTTGTGAAAGACTATATTTGATTTTTTTATGATGTTGTCGTTGTCAATCTTATTCGATATTGTTTGTTGATGTTGTTATTAAGTCGGTGCTAATGATGTTGATAAAATGACGGTGTTAATGATGTTGTTGTTGTTGAGTCTCATGATATGATCATGCATTCATTCAAGGTGTTGAGAACAACGTCGCTTACTAGTGTTGTATAAATGGTGTTGAGAATGACGTTGTTTACTGGTGTTGTATAAATGGTGCTGAGAATGACGTTGTTATTGGTACCACATGCATTTAACGAGTCTAAGCGCATTGCATGCATTTTATTGAAGTTGTGTTTTGTTTAAATTAATGAAGTTGCGTTTTATATATTGAGTGTGTTCTTGTATCTTAAATGCTCTCATGTGTATAATTTGTTAGTTGTTGTAACACCCAAACCCATTATTGCCATTATCCTGACTTTAAAATTTCTTTTTCAAAAACGACGCAGCAGATGGAATAAAGATATAGACTTAAATCAATTGATTGATAAAATGTTGGTTCGAGATATTACACTCCTCGTAACAAAATAATACTATTGTATTTAATTTAATAAAATCTCGTTTATACAAATTATTGAATCAAATAATGTATTCTTTAACTATACAAAACAACCTAGATAAGTAGACTTTATATAAATATAAAACCCCTTTTTCCCGTGTCACAATCAGAGCGGAGCTTCACCGATGACTCATACGAAGTTAACACACAACCTGAGAAATCTGGACCCAAACCAGTAAAACACACAAAACGGAGAGTTAGATTACATAATCAAATAAAATCATAAGCATAAAGTACGCTTATTACCACATGAGTTTATCAAGTATAATCTAACCCTATCATACCAATCTACTCTTAATCAACACATATGAATTAAGATTTAATACATCAAGGTAGAATATAAGCATTCATAAACATTTATATTCACTCTAGTCATATCCAATTATCAAGTAATATGCACATCTTCCTAATGCAATCTAATGCCATAACTTCATGCAATGTCTCCCTAGACATATCTAATGCATGTGGTACCATTTGTTCATTTTTAAGTCATGACGGACTCTGCAAGGATAAACATACCCCAATGTTCATTTTTAAGTCATGACGGACTCTCTCCATGGGTAGACATATACCCATCTGCTCCTTGTTCATTTTTAAGTCATGACGGACTCTGCAAGGATAAACATACCCCAATGTTCATTTTTAAGTCATAACGGACTCTGCAAGGATACACGTATCCCAAATATATTCTAGTCAACCGCAGCTACTAAAATATCTACTATACTTTAAGGTTCACTTAAAGTATCTGCTCCACATACAAGTATGAATGCATGTATGTTCATGAATACAACACACATAGTCAATACACAAAGTATTACACATCTCCATTTAATTTAAGTGGAACACAATCCAACTTACTTCTTTATTAAGATATCTCACGTAATCTTAATATTCTTCTTATTAGACTAACACAATTCTAATATCCTTCTTTATTAAGTTGATTAACACCTTAGTATACTTCTTTGACCTTTTAACAAAACATCATCAACACAATCAACAACAATTATATTCCACAAATATAATCAACAATTCATCAACACATCATTATTCATCAACGAGCAATCAATCATAGTTACAAACACTTAATTGCACGTTAGGATACCATTAATCTATGTTACAAGTGCCTAATTACACTTTAAAACATCCACAAAATAAGTCAGGCCCAGTACTGGTCGCTGAGCGAAGACTGGCGAGCACTGGCAAAAATAAGTCAGACAGAAGTGCTAACTGGCGAAGATTGGCGAGCTGGTCGCTAACGCTCGCCCAGCGAGCTGGTCGCTAACTTTCGCTAACGCTCGCTCAGCGAGCAGTACCAGTTCTTGAAAAATCAGCTTACGGGTTAAACTCAAAATCACTCCAAATTTCCATTTTTCATGTTATAACTCATAAATGAGCTTCATTTAAGTTAACACATATGATTATACACATAAAAACACCAATAGATACACAGATCTACACCAATTCATACCATAAAGCAAGATTTTACACATTTACTCAAAACTCAAGAAAACTTGATTCAAACATCTACAAATTCCCATTTTTCCCCATTAAATTCGTTCATACATCATGGTACAAATATATTAAACATTTTATGAACAATTCCTACAACTTTCTTTAAGAAATTCCTTTCAAGACCCAAAAGAAAATGAGTGTAAAGAGTTTGGGAACGGAGAAATCGACATTCTCCCCTCTTTAGAATCACTCGGAATTATATAATCTAACTCTCTTACCTCGGATTGATGGATTCTCTAGTCCACCTCTTGATTCTCTCCTCTTGCTCTTGCCGTAGCTCCCAAATGCTCTTCCTTCTCTCTAGCTTCTCACAAAACACATGAAAATGAGCTCTCTCTCTCTCTAAGGCTATAAGTAGCGCCCCCTTTCTTTGGTCTTAGGCCCAATGGGCTTAAGGCCCATTAGCACGGTCACTCGCGCGTAAACTCTCATAAACTCGTGCGTTAACTTAAGTTTCACGATAAAATTATTATCTGACAATATCGACTAATAAAATATTCTATCTCACTAACATAAATAATTAGACATAAAACGACGAATAAATAAATTGGGATGTTACAGTTGTGAGTTGTGTTATTGTACCCCTTTGGTGATGTTCTAATGTGTTTTTGTATATTTTTGTATATGATTGATTACGAGATATCCGCATACTTTTGGGAAAATAAATAATTATATATTTTTCTGAAATCTTTTGATTGGTGAAATGTTTTGTTATTATTTTATGACATTTTTCTTACGGTGGGTATGATTCAATTTGGATAAGGAAATTGACCTTTACATTTAACATTTTAGGTACCGAAGAAGATGCTTGTTTGATGATTTGATTTGAAGCATGTGCGGGGCAAAAATGGGTTTTCATAAATTGAGAATTTTATGTAATGTAATAGTCCGTTGAGACGCTTATCCCATTTTAATTATTTTGTAAATAAAGTTTTTTTTTTTAATAATTTATTTATTAAAAATTCAGGCTGTTACAAAAGACATACTATATGTGTTGGATAAAAGATTCTCTAAAAAATAAGGATAAAAAAACAACTTATTCATTTAGATAGATTTTTTTATAGTTTTCGTGGGTTATAGACTACGAATTTTAGGATTTTATCAAAACTCGGTAAAAAAAATAAAATGCCATTGAATTCTCGTACAAATGGATCCAAAGACATACTCTATGTGTTGTATAGAAGATTCTTAAAAAAAAGGATCGAAAAACAATTTATTCATTTTGATAGATTTTTTTTATAGTTTTCGCGAATTACGGACTACGAATTTTGGGATATTTTCAAAACTCGGTGAAAAAAATTAAAATGTATTTGAATTGTCACCTAAATGCATCTAAAGACACACTACATGTGTTGGATAGAAGATTCTTTAAAAAAAAGGGATCGAAAAACAACTTATTCATTCCGTTAGATTTTTTTATAGTTTTCGTGGGTTATATATAGACTATGAATTTCGGGAATTTTTAAAAATCGGTGAAAAAAATAAAATGCCATTGAATTCCTACACAAATGGATCCAAAGACATACTATATGTGTTGGATAAAATATTCTTTAAATAATAAGGGATCGAAAAACAACTTATTCATTTTGATCGATTTTTTTATCGTTTTTGTGGGTTATGGACTACGAATTTTGGGATTTTTTTTAAACTCGGTGAAAAAAATAAAAAGTCATTGAATTGTCACCTAAATGTATCTAAAGACACACTATATGTGTTGGATAGAAGATTCTTTAAAAAAAAGGATCGAAAAACACCTTATTCATTTCAACAGATTTTTTTATAGTTTTTGTGGGTTATGGACTACAAATTTCAGGATATTTTTCAAAACTCGGTGAAAAAAAATAAAAAGTCATTGAATTGTCGCCTAAATGTATCTAAAGACACACTATATGTGTTGGATAGAAGATTCTTTAAAACAGAGGGATCGAAAAACAACTTATTCATTTCGATAGATTTTTTTTATAATTTTTGTGGGTTATGGACTACGAATTTGGGGAATTTTTTAAAACTCAGTGAAAAAAATAAAAAGTCATTGAATTGTCGCTTAAATGTATCTAAAGACACTATATGTGTTGGATAGAAGATTCCTTTAAAAAAAGGGATAGAAAAACAACTTATTCATTTCGTTAGATTTTTTTATAGTTTTTGTAACACCCCAAATCTTATATTTTATTATATTTGATTAATTGATGTTATATAATTAATTGTGTATGTTAATTGGTATATTTTATATGTATTAATTAGTTGTTAAATTTATGTTTGATAATAGTGGGCTTTTATGAGTATTGGGCTTAATTAGAATGAATAAGAGTTTGTGGTAGAATTAAGGGTAATATAGTAATCTAATGTGAGTTAGTGGATTGTGTAGAGATAAGAGTGGCATTTTGGTTATTATCTTAAAGATAGAGTGTCTTGGAGAGGAGGTAGTGGCGATTGTGTAAATAAATGTAGAAGTGAGTGGTTAAAGTGAGGATAGAATTGTGAGCGGGAATTGTAGAGAAAAAAATGGTAGAGTGGGAATTTGACATAAACCTAAGAAATGGGTTATATAAAGGGATGATTTTTATGAGAGGTGTGTTGGTGTTGTTTGTCATAAAAATAGTAGAGAAAGAGAGGTAGAGAGATAAAAGAGAAAAGAAGAGAAAAAGGGTTTGAGAAAGAAAGAAGAGAAAGAAGCTTAAAGGTGAAGAGAGAAAAAGAAGAAAAGCCAAGTTAGAATCAAGAGAGGAAATGAGGACTAGAGAATCCAACTAATCCAAGATAAGAGGCTTAGATAATATAATTTTGAGTGATCAAAGAGAGGGGAGTTTGTCTATGACTCCACACCCAAACTCTCTTCACTCTTTTTGGGTTTTGGAAAAGAAAGGGTTTTGGGAATGTGTTTATTATTGAAGCTTGATAATGATTCATGTATAATATGCTTCTACTTGTGATTGTTGTGTAAAATCCATGATAAAGTTGATTACTTGAACCTTGATTTTGGTTGATTATGTGATAAATGGGTTTTTGTTAAAATGGGTATAGATTCTGAAATTTGAATTATGATAAGTGATTTTGAGTGTTCAAATAAGTGATTTTATCCATAAACATGCTTGGTAACTGTTTATAAGTATTATTGGGTTCAAATAAGTGATTTTGGGTGAAAATAAGTGTTTTTTTGGTTCAAAATGCGTAAAAAATGATTTTTCATCAGGTCTCTGCGCTATGGCGCAGCTATCCCGCGCAATGGCGCAGCACCCTCGGATTCCTGCGCAGTGGCGCAGGTCAATGGTCAACCGCGTTGACTGTTGACTTTTCATTGACTTTTGACTTTTTGACGGTTTGTGCACCCGGAACCTATTTTCAATAATTTTTCGTGTAGATTCCAATTCCGGAGTTCATTTTCTGAGATTGTGATTAGTTAGTGATGTATACCCAATTTTGATGTTACTTAATGTGTTAAGTGAAGTTGATATATCTAAATTAAATGAGGCTATGTTTATGATGGTGATAGATAATTGTTGATGATTAGAGATGATGATAATATGATTATGAATATCTTTGAATGAAGAGTATATGTATATGTATATATGACTTGATAAATGATGATTTGATTATGGCGAAGGATTATTATTTAGTGATTGATAATAATAATTGTATGCCTAATTGAGTTGAGATAAATGAATCACTTTATGATATGTGTGCTTGAATGTATGACCATAATGATGATGTGTTGAGATGAGTTGATGAGAACTTGAGAAGGAATAATAGGGATGGGTGGCCTATTATTCATGAGTAGATGTGTGGTGTTATCATCATTATTTGGTATGTGTACATTCATGCATTCACATTTGAGTCGGATATTAGAATCATGTGGATTCTAATAAAGAAGGATATCAAATGATAGTATTTGATAAAGAAGGATATTAGAGGTGAGATACTCTAATAAAGACGATGGTACCACATGCATTAGATATGTCTAGGGTGACATACATTATGTGTTTGCATTAGTTTGCATTAGGGAGTTGTGCACTCTAATTGTTATTTGATAGATTGAGATTGTGTTCCATTATAATTGTGAATGGTTGAATAATGTGATACTTATGATTGAGCGTATTATGAGATGTGTAATATTGATTGATAATTGATGATGATGTGTATACTTGTCAATTGATTGAGAATGTGATATTATTATGATGCATTGTACTTTATATGAAATATGAATAATATGAGGTTGATATTTGTTTATGGAATGAGTTGTTAGACATGACCGTGATATGTCCTAAGTATTAAGAGTGTTCTTGTACTTAGTTTCTTTTTATGGTTATATTATCTAACCCTCTATTTTGTGTATGTGCTGGATTTGGGTTCCAGATCCTCAGGTTATATGTTATTGATGTCCGAGCCGTCGGTGAAGCTCCGCTCTGATGTGACACGGGGATGGGATTATTTCTATAATGTATAATTAGAGTCTTGTTTCTTATTTCCAATGTATTTTATAATATGTTTTCCTTAGAAACTTATTTGTACAATAATTGTTTTACTAATTAAGTTATTGGTAAACCTTTATGTGTACGATGTAATACTCGAACCAAGTCTTTCATGAATCGAACTTTATTTCCGTTGCGCATTTTTTAAATGGTATTTTATTAAATACGGGTTTGGGTGTTACAGTTTTCGTGGGTTATAGACTATGAATTTTGGGAATTTTTCAAAACTCGGTGAAAAAAATAAACTGCCATTGAATTCCTACACAAATGGATCCAAGGACATACAATATGTGTTGGATAAAAGATTCTTTAAATAAAAAGGGATCGAAGAACAACTTATTCATTTCGATAGATTTTCTTTAGTTTTCGTGGGTTATGGACTACGAATTTTGGGATTTTTTTCAAAACTCGGTGAAAAAATAAAAAATCATTGAATTGTCGCTTAAATGTATCTAAAGACACACTATATGTGTTGGATAGAAGATTCTTAAAAAAAAAAAGGGATCGAAAAACAACTTATTCATTTCGATAGATTTTTTTATAGTTTTCGTGGGTTATGGACTACGAATTTTGTGATTTTTTCAAAACTCGGTGAAAAAAAATAAAAAAGTCATTGAATTGTCTCCTAAATGTATTGAAAGACACACTATATGAGTTGGATAGAAGATTCCTTTAAAAAAAGGATCGAAAAACAACTTATTCATTTCAACTAATTTTTTTATAGTTTTCGTGGGTTATAGACTACGAATTTTGGGATAGTTTTCAAAACTCGGTGAAAAAAAATAAAAAGTCATTGAATTATCGCCTAAATGTATCTAAAGACACACTATATGTGTTGGATAGCAGATTCTTTTAAAAAAATGGATCAAAAAAAAACTAATTCATTTCGATAGATTTTTTTAAAAATTTTCGTGGGTTATGGACTACGAATTTTGGGAATTTTTCAAAACTGGATGAAAAAAATAAAATGCCATTGAATTCCTACACAAATGGATCCAAGGACATACTATATGTGTTGGATAAAAGATTCTTTAAATAAAAAGGGATCGGAAAACAACTTATTCAGTTCGATAGATTTTTTTAGTTTTCGTAGGTTATGGACTACGAATTTTCGGATTTTTTTCAAAACTCGGTGAAAAAATAAAAAGTCATTGAATTGCCGCTTAAATGTATCTAAAGACACACTATATGTGTTGGATAGAAGATTCTTAAAAAAAAAAGGGATCGAAAAACAACTTATTCATTTCGATAGATTTTTTTTATAGTTTTCGTGGGTTATGGACTACGAATTTTGTGATTTTTTCAAAACTCGGTGAAAAAAAAATAAAAAGTCATTGAATTGTCTCCTAAATGTATCGAAAGACACACTATATGAGTTGGATAGAAGATTCCTTTAAAAAAAGGATCGAAAAACAACTTATTCATTTCAACTGATTTTTTTTATAGTTATCGTGGGTTATGGACTACGAATTTTGGGATATTTTTCAAAACTCGGTGAAAAAAAATAAAAACTCATTGAATTGTCGCCTAAATGTATCTAAAGACACACTATATGTGTTGGATAGAAGATTCTTTAAAAAAAATGGATCGAAAAAAAACTTATTCATTTCGATAGATTTTTTTTATAATTTTCGTGGGTTATGGACTACGAATTTTGGGAATTTTTCAAAACTCGGTGTAAAAAAATGAAAAGTCATTGAATTGTCGCTTAAATGAATCTAAAGACACACTATATGTGTTAGATAAAAGATTCTTTAAATAAAAAGCAATCGAAAAACAACTTATTCATTTCGATAGATGTTTTTTAGTTTTCGTGGGTTATGGACTACGAATTTTGGGTTTTTTTTCCAAACTCGGTGAAAAAAATTAAAAAGTCATTGAATTGTCGCTTAAATGTATCTAAAGACACACTATATGTGTTGGATAGAAGATTCTTCAAAAAAAAGGGATCGAAAAACAACTTATTCATTTCGATAGATTTTTTTTATAATTTTCGTGGGTTATGGACTACGAATTTTGGAAATTTTTCAAAACTCGGTGAAAACAATAAAATGCCATTGAATTCTGTAACAGCCCGGCGACCAGCCACACAGATGCTGAAGCCCCGCTGCTCGTTACCAGCTTAATCACTACCCCCCTTGTAGTGTTTTTGCCTCCGTAGTGATTCGAACCATGCACCCTGGGGATAAATACATGTTCAATGCAATCACTACTACCAATTGAACCAGTTTTCGTGGGTTATGGACTACGGATTTTGTGATTTTTTCAAAACTCGGTGAAAAAAAATAAAAAGTCGTTGAATTGTCGCTTAAATGAATCTAAAGACACACTTTATGTGTTGGATAGAAGAATCCTTTAAAAAAAGGGATAGAAAAACAACTTATTCATTTCGTTAGATTTTTTTATATTTTTCGTGGGTTATAGACTATGAATTTTGGGAATTTTTCAAAACTCGGTGAAAAAAATAAAATGCCATTGAATTCCTACACAAATGATTCCAAGGACATACTATATGTGTTAGATAAAAGATTCTTTAAATAAAAAGCGATCGAAAAACAACTTAATCATTTCGATTGATGTTTTTTAGTTTTCGTGGGTTATGGACTACGAATTTTGGGATTTTTTTCTAAACTCGGTGAAAAAAAATAATAAGTCATTGAATTGTCGCTTAAATGTATCTCACAACACACTATATCTGTTTGATAGAAGATTCTTAAAAAAAAAAGGGATCGAAAAACAACTAATTCATTTCGATAGATTTTTTTATAGTTTTCATGGGTTATGGACTACGGATTTTGTGATTTTTTCAAAACTCGGTGAAACAAAATAAAAAGTCATTGAATTGTCGCTTAAATGAATCTAAAGACACACTATATGTGTTGGATAGAAGAATCCTTTAAAAAAGGGGACAGAAAAACAACTTATCCATTTCGTTAGATTTTTTTATATTTTTCGTGGGATATAGACTATGAATTTTGGGAATTTTTCAAAACTCGGTGAAAAAAATAAAATGCCATTGAATTCTTACACAAATGATTCCAAGGACATACTATATGTGTTAGATAAAAGATTCTTTAAATAAAAAGCGATCGAAAAACAACTTAATCATTTCGATTGATGTTTTTTAGTTTTCGTGGGTTATGGACTACGAATTTTGGGATTTTTTTTCTAAACTCGGTGAAAAAAAAAATAAGTCATTGAATTGTCGCTTAAATGTATCTAAAGACACACTATATCTGTTTGATAGAAGATTCTTAAAAAAAAAAGGGATCGAAAAACAACTAATTCATTTCGATAGATTTTTTTATAGTTTTCGTGGGTTATGGACTACGGATTTTGTGATTTTTTCAAAACTCGGAGAAACAAAATAAAAAGTCTTTGAATTGTCGCTTAAATGAATCTAAAGACACACTATATGTGTTGGATAGAAGAATCCTTTAAAAAAAGGGACAGAAAAACAACTTATTCATTTCGTTAGATTTTTTTATATTTTTCGTGGGTTATAGACTATGAATTTTGGGAATTTTTCAAAACTCGGTGAAAAAAATAAAATGCCATTGAATTCCTACACAAATGATTCCAAGGACATACTATATGTGTTAGATAAAAGATTCTTTAAATAAAAAGCGATCGAAAAACAACTTAATCATTTCGATTGATGTTTTTTAGTTTTCGTGGGTTATGGACTACGAATTTTGGGATTTTTTTCTAAACTCGGTGAAAAAAAATAAAAATTCATTGAATTGTCGCTTAAATGTATATAAAGACACACTATATGTGTTGGATAGAAGATTCTTTAAAAAAAAGGGATCGAAAAACAACTTATTCATTCCGTTAGATTTTTTTATAGTTTTCGTGGGTTATATATAGACTATGAATTTTGGGAATTTTTAAAAATAAGTGAAAAAAATAAAATGCCATTGAATTCCTACACAAATGGATCCAAAGACATACTATATGTGTTGGATAAAAGATTCTTTAAATAAAAAGCGATCGAAAAACAACTTATTCATTTCGATAGATGTTTTTTAGTTTTCGTGGGTTATGAACTACGAATTTTGGGATTTTTTCTAAACCTGGTGAAAAAAAATAAAAAGTCATTGAATTGTCGCTTAAATATATCTAAAGACACACTATATGTGTTGGATAGAAGATTCTTCAAAAAAAAGGGATCGAAAAACAACTTATTCATTTCGATAGATTTTTTTTATAATTTTCGTGGGTTATGGACTACGAATTTTGGAAATTTTTCAAAACTCAGTGAAAAAAATAAAATGCCATTGAATTCCTACACAAATGGATCCAAGGACATACTATATGTGTTGGATAAAAGATTCTTTAAATAAAAAGGGATCGAAAAACAACTTATTCATTTCGATAGATTTTTTTTAGTTTTCGTGGGTTATGGATTACGAATTTTGGGATTTTTTTCAAAACGCGGTGGAAAAAATAAAAAGTCATTGAATTGTCGCTTAAATGTATCTAAAGACACACTATATGTGTTGGATAAAAGATTCTTTAAATAAAGGGATCGAAAAACAAATTATTCATTTCGATAGATTTTTTTTATAGTTTTCGTGGGTTACGGACTACGAATTTTGGGATATTTTCAAAACTCGGTGAAAAAAAATTAAAATGTATTTGAATTGTCACCTAAATGCATCTAAAGACACATTACATGTGTTGGAAAGAAGATTCTTTAAAAAAAAGGATCGAAAAACAAATTATTCATTTCGATAGATTTTTTTTATAGTTTTCGTGGGTTACGGACTACGAATTTTGGGATATTTTCAAAACTCGGTGAAAAAAAATTAAAATGTATTTGAATTGTCACCTAAATGCATCTATAGACACATTACATGTGTTGGAAAGAAGATTCTTTAAAAAAAAGGGATCAAAAAACAACTTATTCATTTGGATAGATTTTTTTTATAATTTTCGTGGGTTATGGACTACGAATTTTGGGAATTTTTCAAAACTCGGTGAAAAAAATAAAATGTCATTGAATTCCTACACAAATGGATCCAAGGATATACTATATGTGTTGGATAAAAGATTGTTTAAATAAAAGGGATCGAAAAACAACTTATTCATTTCGATAGATTTTTTTTAGTTTTCGTGGGTTATGGATTACGAATTTTGGGATTTTTTTCAAAAATCGGTGAAAAAAATAAAAAGTCATTGAATTCTCGCTTAAATGTATGTAAAGACACACTATATGTGTTGGATAGAAGATTCTTTAAAAAAAAGGGATCGAAAAACAACTTATTCATTCCGTTAGATTTTTTTATAGTTTTCGTGGGTTATATATAGACTATGAATTTTGGGAATTTTTAAAAATCAGTGAAAAAAATAAAATGTCGTTGAATTCCTACACAAATGGATCCAAAGACATACTATATGTGTTGGATAAAAGATTCTTTAAATAAAAAGCGGTCGAAAAACAACTTATTCATTTCGATAGATGTTTTTTAGTTTTCGTGGGTTATGGACTACGGATTTTGGGATTTTTTTCTAAACTCGGTGAAAAAAAATAAAAAAGTCATTGAATTGTCGCTTAAATGTATCTAAAGACACACTATATGTGTTGGATAGAAGATTCTTCAAAAAAAAGGGATCGAAAAACAACTTATTCATTTCGATAGATTTTTTTTATAATTTTCGTGGGTTATGGACTACGGATTTTGTGATTTTTTCAAAACTCGGTGAAAAAAAATATAAAGTCATTGAATTGTCGCTTAAATGAATCTAAAGACACACTATATGTGTTGGATAGAAGAATCCTTTAAAAAAAGGGATAGAAAAACAACTTATTCATTTCGTTAGATTTTTTATATTTTTCGCGGGTTATAGACTATGAATTTTGGGAATTTTTCAAAACTCGGTGAAAAAAATAAAATGCCATTGAATTCCTACACAAATGATTCCAAGGACATACTATATGTGATATATAACGCCCCAACTAAAATACCTAGAATATTTAGTCGAGAAATACATAATGGAATCTGAGTACAAATAAAATTTACTAAATGCATAAGCAAGATACAGATTGCTTCAGATACATAAGATAACGAGTAAAATACAGCGGTGAAGTTTCTAATATAACAGATAACTAAAGCAAGGAAGAAAATAAAATCTTCTGATCTGACAATCCAAGCTCAGCTCCAACTGTCAGTCCCGTCCTGGTCCCTGCTCCGGAGAACCTGTCTACCTAAAAAAAAATTGTTTGGAGTGGGGTGAGACTACTAAGCCTCAGTGAGTCCTACTACCCTCCTAGAGGTGACTACACCGGGGGCACCTAATCAGTCGTATAATACTAATCATAGCATAATTCATCATGGCATAAGTAAAGGTGTATCACAGATTAACTGAATCTTATTCATTTTAAACACAAGGACACTCTGAGGTGAGCATGTCTCAGAGGCCTGACATATCCGTCAACCGATTCGGTCACGGCATGAAGCTCACATATACATAACCTAATGGAGTATCCCATTGGGAGTCCATACTTGCGATATAATAAATCGCCCATAATGACTGACACTAAAATTGTGTTCTTACTACCATAATTCCCAAAATCCCGGGGAGCATACATTCCTAAATAATTCTAGGTTATGCCCTAAAGATTATCTGTGCCTAACATGCTATTCGACATTATGTCATTTACGTTAATACAAATTATCTGTCTCTAATGAGGGTATAAAACGAGTGTTTGAAGTTTCAAGAATAATTGTAAAATGTGGACTATTCTGTACAAGCTCGCTTTGGCGAGTCACCAGCTCGCTATGGCGAGATTATAGGTACTGACCTAAATCAACTCGCTGTGGCGAGCAATAGCTCGCCATGGCGAGTTTCATCAGCCCAGAACCCAGCTCGCCATGAACGCTCGCCAACTACTCGCTGGAGCGAGTTCATGCAGAATTGCCCTGTTTTTGCAGAAATCATGATATTTCAAACTAACACCTACAACCCTCATTTTAGCCAGTGCATTAACAGATAACAACATAATACAAAATAGAACGGAGAGGGATTTGGGATTTAATTCCTCTCGCACAACATTTCCTAAATTCCTAATAGTTATCATGCATAATCATTAATTTTGGGAAACTAGCTAAACTAGCCTAAAGAACCCACCTGGATAATGAAGCTTTATACTGACTCTAGTTCACAATCAGCCACGAGCTTCTCTGCATCAAGACTCACTTGAAACTCCAAAAATGATCTAAAATACGAAAAATGGTGGGATAGACTTCTATGGTGCAGAAGTGTTGATGGTTGCATTCCTGTAATTCCTTTCAGCTCCAACTTCTTTGTCCAAGATTCATAACTCACATGCAACACAAGAATGGATTTGTGAAAGTCTGAGATCTTACTAAGGTTAGGAAATTGGAACACTCCTCATTTACAACTGAAAAGGGTAAAAGAAGTTAGGAATAACTCACCAAGAGGTTGGATAGGGCTACAAGACTGAGAGCATAACAGAACAGCAGACATGGAACTGTCTGTTATACTCGCTACAGCGAGTATCCACTCGCCCGGCGAGCTGTGCAGTTCAGCACAACAAAAACAACGCAGCTCAAGCTGCCTTCCTTCCACAACCCGCCCTCACACCAGCAGGGGTTCTGTTCCAATAGTCTCCAGAGCCTCTCATCATGAAATAATCAACATGCAAGAACACAAGAGTGGTTTAGGTTTTGAGATGACAAACAAAGAAGAAGAAGGGTGAGTTTAATTCCTCTTACCTTAACTTTCTAACAACCCAAAGAATTGATTTTTGAAGGAACCCATAGCCAAGCAACTTGAATCTTGTCTGTCCAATCTCCAATTTCGTCCCCATGTAGGTGGATAAACACACATGCATGTAAGAATTTGAAGAAATCCTAGGGATTGAGTATTTGGGGCTAAATTTCGGTTAGAGGGCAGGGAAGAGATTTAAAGTGAAATTCAACTTGTGATGTGTTCCAATCTTGATGGGTTGAGGGATTCTAGGTGAGCTTGTGCTTAATTTGAAGAGGTAAGTGAGATGGAGGATTGAAGCTTGGGTGGGTGATGGTGATGGCGTGACTGAGAGAAGAAGGAAGGAGTTGGTTTTACTGATTCTCTATCTCAGCAAGTGAATGAGTGAATAAATGAATAGTTTTGCCAAGGAGTCATGTGGGTCCCACATTTAACTTGTTGTGGAATTAGCTTGTTGTTGTTGTTTCTCTCACGTGTGAGAAATGTATGAGGAGGAAAACTTGCCTGACATTTGTGTTCCTATTCCATAGCATTATTCTCAATACATATAAACATCCAACTCTATTAATACTCTTTTATTAATTAAAGTTGGGATGTTACAATCTTCCCCCCTTAAAGAATTTCGTCCTCGAAATTCAAGACTTCTTAATTTCACTACAGCGTAACTCAGTTGTATCCCCATCCAAGGTTTAACTTCATCTATTCTTCGGTCGATTGTATCCAATCCCTTGTAATAAAACTTTCCTCTCTTGGGGCACTGGCTAAAAGCCGGTCAATTATTTCATACTTACCACGGGTCTCACGCTGCGCACTCTGATCCGAATACTTACTGTCACCTTCTGACAGTGTCATTACAATCTTTGTCTACGATTTCCTGAAAATATTCGTACATCAGTATTGTACCATACTCCTCTACTTCTACTACGATTAGACTTCGTCTCCAACCATGGTATTAACTCTAAACTTCACCAACTCGGTAGAACGGTATCTGGCCTGGTTAGGTGCACATTGATACGGTGACACTGGTTGAGTTTACATGGGTAATTGAACCTAAAGGTCTGGTAATGGTAACTCCTAAAATCTCTCTCCTTATGGTTACTCTTACTTACAACTGTTGTAGTACTTTCCGAATACTATAGCGTCTGTCACGTCCGGCACACCCTTGCATTATCCGGGTTACTTAAATATTCCGGCTCAAAAGAAATAGAGTATGAGTGGTTTAGTGTTGGGTTGGAATTTGGGCTCAAAGTTCGCTTAATGGGAAACGGCTAGACAAATCGGATGATAACTTGTTAATTAGAACGAGAGGTTTGGACTTCTAAATGTCGAGGCTGGATTGAATTGCTTAGCTCGGAGAGATCTATAGGTTGACTAAAGAGTGCTCAAAGGCGCAATTGGCTTCTAGGTGCGTAAGGTACCTTACTCTTATTGAGCATTCAACTCTTAACTTACGTGGACTGGTTACTGATAACTAAGCTCAGGGTTAGAATATGTTGATCAAGATACTCATGCTTAGCACTTGGTCTCACAGGTTACATGAATGAATCTAAAAGGCTGAATCGTTCGGCAGAGATACTTAAGGTTTAACACACTGGCTTCTTATGATTTAATGCACGGAGTTTGCAAGATTCAGGTTCTCAATACTGGTTTCACTCACAGGGCTTAAGTCCACTGAATCAGAATGATTCGAATTGAATTCTCAATTCGGCTGATACGACATACGAAAAAAAGATAACTACTGATAACGACGAACTGACAACCAGATTCGAGTGCACGAAATTTAATTAATTTGCTGATACTGAGCTAAGTCATTTGTATCAGAACAGCTAAGAATGTTGATTTACCAATCTATCAACGAGCGAGAGATTGGATTTGAAACTATCTGTGGGTTTTCAAGAGTGGCTAATTTCCACGAATATGACGGAGTTACTAACGACAAGACTGAAATAATGAAGGTGTTGAGTAGGGTTACTTAGGAGTAATGTTCTGCACAATTTGTGCGACTGACCGACGTCAAGGAATTTGGATAGTTACATCTTAATTGATTCTGTGCGAAGTACAAGACTGACAAGTATTAAGATTACGGGAGGGATTTACTTATCTGAGGCATGCTCAGACAAGCCGGTGAGCACACATGTTTTTGGTGTTCCAAGTCTTGTGAACTTCGAATTTGAACGGCGCTTGGTTTGACGAAATAACTGACTAAGGATCCTTATGAGTGAAGAGCAATTGGGAGTTTATCTCCTACTGGGCTCAGACCTATGTTCCACAGTTCCACTTCTTCTATTTCTCTCAGGTTAGGACAACTATGTTTTGACCCAATGTTTTCTTGCTGACAATTTCTCACCGGTAGACCTAATTGACCCTGGTAACCTTCTAGCTGAAAGGTCTAAATATGTCGGAGCGTCGGATGACTTAATGAGGTTAAGGTTCAAACTTAGTTACTTATGTATAGATATCTAACATATACCTAAAGGGTTGATCTAGGTGGTGGATGCTATCGATACTGTCCCTTATTCTGTTATTCCTATCAAGTCGTGTCCTTTATTGTCTGGCACTAATATTTGTTTCGTACTAAACTGTTAACTCTACATCTTTGGTGTCTGATGTGCATAATGAAAGGACGTGGGTTCAACACCCTGCAGTGCAACTTTTCTCTCAAATGGTATTTTAACTGACTGGTATTTAGGTAGTGATCAAATACGGTTGGTCAATTCTAACCTTCAACCGGGTTGCTAATTGGTCCCTAGTACTAAGTTTCTAGTCTGGTGATGACAGGACGGTAACTCTCAACGGACGGTTTGACTAATCCTACTGATTCCTTAACTAAACTGGTTCAGATGCATGTATTCGTACTTTGAATGGTCCACCTAATCATGGAACTGAGTTTCCGGTCTCTAAGCCATCTAATGGCAAGGCAACTACGGATTGACTTGGCGTTTGACGGTGCTAACGATAATCCTTAACTGGTATTTAATCAAGGCTTAACCTACGATGGTTCGGTGCAATTTCTGGTACAAGGTGATAGGCTGATCCTATTTATTGGCATCTAGAGGTAGTATCATAAGTGTCAACTTAATAGGTTTGAGGTAATCGAAGGTTAAGGTACGGGTGCTAGGATTCCACTATTCTTATCGAGATAGCTAATTGGTCTGAGGTGCTGAGTTACTAGCTTTCGGATACTTAATTTAACGGTCTTTAATAAACCTATTCGGATAACGGTATCGCTAAGAGAGAATTCAGTTTTGGTGTGAGGCAAGGTTAAACTTATGTGGCAAGATCCTATTATTGGTTTCTTATTATTCGATGAGAGTGTTCTATAAACTAGCTTAGATGACTTAAGGAGTTGTAAGTGATTTCTAACGGCTAATCCAATCAATGTTTGGTTCCTAAAAGTTCGCGGATTCCTGGCTAAAGACTGGTGTTGTTTAAATGGAAGTTCTAATTGTACTACTAAATAAAACTTAACCCCTAATAGTATGAAAGGGATATTGTTACGTATTGTAAGGTCGAATTAACTTAGGTGAGGCATTCTACTGGATAATCTAATAAAGGGACACAGAAAGAATATTGGTACGTGGTTGTTCCTACTATGGTTTTTCTTAGTATTGTTGATTCGACTTTGAATTCCTATTACAGAGATATCCATCGGGCCCACTACACTGAGTTACTAATTTTAGGAACGTATAAATGATAATACTTAATGCATCTTCTCGGGTACGGATACTGCTAAAAGAGAGTTCTAATGGTCATTCTATTTATGGTTAAGTTTCTAGTGGGTCGGAGCAATTACTAATTCTACCTGAAAGGGTGTACTCATCCTATTGAGGACATTTAATGCTTGGTAATATTGGGTTAGTCTAAAACGGTTGATTTCTTAAAATAAACGGAGCATGAATAAGGTCTATCTAAGTTTCGCTATCAGGTGAACATTTCGGATGAAATGGTTTGACTAAGTATTTAAGGTGAGTTTTTGATCTACTGTCTACTAGTGTTGGGTGTTGCTTGGTTCATCAAGCTTGGATAAATTTAGGCTCTCGAAAGGGTGAGGTTACTTATAGGTTTAGGAAGTTTACCTGACACACAGTGTCAGTTGGATACTGTTGTGTACCACACACTTCAGTATAATGATACACTTGCATTCTTTGCTTGTATGCACAACTTACTCCTGTGGCACCATTTGCCACTGTTCCAATATTCTCTTATAAGAGTTTCCTTCGACGAATGCTCCTTGATTGTAGCTTCACTACGGATTTAACGCTGGAATTCCAGAGTTCACTTCAGTTCTAAACCATAATACACTGCCTACCATACACAATACTGAGTTGATCAGGCTCAGCACGCGATGGTTTCAGCGTAAACAGTTCAGATCCAAAGGGTCTGTATTACTTAGGAAGGGATTGTAACGACTCATGGCAAGGTTCGATACTGGATCGACCTGCTCTGATACCAATTATAACGCCCCAACTAAAATACCTAGAATATTTAGTCGAGAAATACATAATGGAATCTGAGTACAAATAAAATTTACTAAATGCATAAGCAAGATACAGATTGCTTCAGATACATAAGATAACGAGTAAAATACAGCGGTGAAGTTTCTAATATAACAGATAACTAAAGCAAGGAAGAAAATAAAATCTTCTGATCTGACAATCCAAGCTCAGCTCCAACTGTCAGTCCCGTCCTGGTCCCTGCTCCGGAGAACCTGTCTACCTAAAAAAAAATTGTTTGGAGTGGGGTGAGACTACTAAGCCTCAGTGAGTCCTACTACCCTCCTAGAGGTGACTACACCGGGGGCACCTAATCAGTCGTATAATACTAATCATAGCATAATTCATCATGGCATAAGTAAAGGTGTATCACAGATTAACTGAATCTTATTCATTTTAAACACAAGGACACTCTGAGGTGAGCATGTCTCAGAGGCCTGACATATCCGTCAACCGATTCGGTCACGGCATGAAGCTCACATATACATAACCTAATGGAGTATCCCATTGGGAGTCCATACTTGCGATATAATAAATCGCCCATAATGACTGACACTAAAATTGTGTTCTTACTACCATAATTCCCAAAATCCCGGGGAGCATACATTCCTAAATAATTCTAGGTTATGCCCTAAAGATTATCTGTGCCTAACATGCTATTCGACATTATGTCATTTACGTTAATACAAATTATCTGTCTCTAATGAGGGTATAAAACGAGTGTTTGAAGTTTCAAGAATAATTGTAAAATGTGGACTATTCTGTACAAGCTCGCTTTGGCGAGTCACCAGCTCGCTATGGCGAGATTATAGGTACTGACCTAAATCAACTCGCTGTGGCGAGCAATAGCTCGCCATGGCGAGTTTCATCAGCCCAGAACCCAGCTCGCCATGAACGCTCGCCAACTACTCGCTGGAGCGAGTTCATGCAGAATTGCCCTGTTTTTGCAGAAATCATGATATTTCAAACTAACACCTACAACCCTCATTTTAGCCAGTGCATTAACAGATAACAACATAATACAAAATAGAACGGAGAGGGATTTGGGATTTAATTCCTCTCGCACAACATTTCCTAAATTCCTAATAGTTATCATGCATAATCATTAATTTTGGGAAACTAGCTAAACTAGCCTAAAGAACCCACCTGGATAATGAAGCTTTATACTGACTCTAGTTCACAATCAGCCACGAGCTTCTCTGCATCAAGACTCACTTGAAACTCCAAAAATGATCTAAAATACGAAAAATGGTGGGATAGACTTCTATGGTGCAGAAGTGTTGATGGTTGCATTCCTGTAATTCCTTTCAGCTCCAACTTCTTTGTCCAAGATTCATAACTCACATGCAACACAAGAATGGATTTGTGAAAGTCTGAGATCTTACTAAGGTTAGGAAATTGGAACAGTCCTCATTTACAACTGAAAAGGGTAAAAGAAGTTAGGAATAACTCACCAAGAGGTTGGATAGGGCTACAAGACTGAGAGCATAACAGAACAGCAGACATGGAACTGTCTGTTATACTCGCTACAGCGAGTATCCACTCGCCCGGCGAGCTGTGCAGTTCAGCACAACAAAAACAACGCAGCTCAAGCTGCCTTCCTTCCACAACCCGCCCTCACACCAGCAGGGGTTCTGTTCCAATAGTCTCCAGAGCCTCTCATCATGAAATAATCAACATGCAAGAACACAAGAGTGGTTTAGGTTTTGAGATGACAAACAAAGAAGAAGAAGGGTGAGTTTAATTCCTCTTACCTTAACTTTCTAACAACCCAAAGAATTGATTTTTGAAGGAACCCATAGCCAAGCAACTTGAATCTTGTCTGTCCAATCTCCAATTTCGTCCCCATGTAGGTGGATAAACACACATGCATGTAAGAATTTGAAGAAATCCTAGGGATTGAGTATTTGGGGCTAAATTTCGGTTAGAGGGCAGGGAAGAGATTTAAAGTGAAATTCAACTTGTGATGTGTTCCAATCTTGATGGGTTGAGGGATTCTAGGTGAGCTTGTGCTTAATTTGAAGAGGTAAGTGAGATGGAGGATTGAAGCTTGGGTGGGTGATGGTGATGGCGTGACTGAGAGAAGAAGGAAGGAGTTGGTTTTACTGATTCTCTATCTCAGCAAGTGAATGAGTGAATAAATGAATAGTTTTGCCAAGGAGTCATGTGGGTCCCACATTTAACTTGTTGTGGAATTAGCTTGTTGTTGTTGTTTCTCTCACGTGTGAGAAATGTATGAGGAGGAAAACTTGCCTGACATTTGTGTTCCTATTCCATAGCATTATTCTCAATACATATAAACATCCAACTCTATTAATACTCTTTTATTAATTAAAGTTGGGATGTTACATGATAGATAAAAGATTCTTTAAATAAAAAGCGATCGAAAAACAACTTATTCATTTCGATTGATGTTTTTTAGTTTTCGTGGGTTATGGACTACGAATTTTGGGATTTTTTTCTAAACTCGGTGAAAAAAAATAAAAAGTCATTGAATTGTCGCTTAAATGTATCTAAAGATGTAACAGCCATATTATAATAAATAGGATTTTTTGTGTGATTAATTATTTATTGTTTATTTGATTGAATATATGTGATTTTGTGATTTTATGAATAATTATGTTTTGGTTAAGTGAAAGGTATTTTAGTAATCTACTAGAATTAGTAATCTAGTTGAGAGCCTTTAATTAAGTTAGAAGGAGTTAATTAATATTGGTTATGTGATGTTTAGCTATTAATAGAAAGAGTAGTAGAATAGAGTTTATGAGATGTTGTGAGAATTGGGCTTTTAGGAATGGGAAGTATGATCCATTAAGGGTATTTTGGTAATTGGGGACTGGTTAGGGAATTAATGGCAATTTGGTAATATCATAGAAGGAGCTTGGTGTCTTGTAGAAGAATTAATGGCAATTTTGTAATAACTTAGGATTGGTGAATGATGTGTAGAGAAAATAAGGGTAATACAGGAATTTGACCATAACCTAAGTGAGGAATATATAAAGAAATTGTTTTATGAGAAGTAATGTTGAGAATTCATTTGTCACAAAATTAAGAGAAAGGGAGGTAGAGAGAGAAGAGAGAAAAGAGAAGAAAGAAAAGAAGAGAAATAGGTTAGATAAGAAGATGAAGAACAATTATAGGAAAGCCATGATAGATTAAGAGTTTGAAGAGAAGGAGTAAAGATTCCATCAAAATAAGGTATGAGAGTAGTATGTGTATCCTAGGGTGATCAAGAGAGGGGGAGAAAGTCTATCTCTCTCCATCCCAATCCTCTCTCACTCTTTTTCTTTTGGGTTTTTGGGGTGGATTCATGGGAATGTGTTTATGTTATTAATTGATGATGATTGATGAATTCTCATGTCTTGATATGACTATTGAATGAATTTGTATGATTGAAATCCATGATTTATGCTTCAATTGATGAATTGTAAAAATGAGTTTTTGATGAAAATGAGTTGTTGTTCAAAAATGGGTTTATGTGATTATCATGAGTTTTGATGAATGAACCTTGTATGATTAATGTTGAAATATTGTTGATAAGATGTTTGTTAAAGTTCAAATAGCGTGGATAACGATTTAAGAACTTTTGAGTTAATGGGTTTTAACTTGTATTTTGGAAAATCAAAGATTGTATCTTTTATGTGTAAGAAAAACTGTCTTTTATAAAATCTGAAGAAAGATCGCCATTTTTGACCCCTTTGAACTTTGAATTGGAATTTTTGTTAAACATGAAAGTTGTAGGTCTCGTTCTTAGCTTTCCAACGCATATTCACCCATTGCATTTGGATCAATGTAGCCCGAGTTATGTCCATTTTGGTGAATTGGACCTGTCAAGCTCGCCCCAGCGAGTTGGTAGCGAGTGCAGGGCGAGTTCCCCTGTTACTCCCTGCCTTAACTCGCCCTGAGCTCGCCCGGCGAGTTTAGTAACCCTGAAACTCAATTTTTCTTGAAAAATATGATGTTTATGCTTATACTATGATTGTATTATGATCCTATGATGATTATATGGTATATATGACTTTAAATTGAGTCGTGGATGATGAATTGAGTTGCGATATTGTACATGCTAATTAACTATGATTAATGAGTTTCTTAAGATGAGATTATGTTTATGATGATGATAAATTGTTGATGATTAGTGATGATGTTAATATGATTATGTATATGTTTGAATGAAGAATATATGTATATGTATATATGACTTGATAAATGATAAATTGTCGCATGTTGATTTACTTAATTCTTGAGACTTGTGTTTTAATTGATGGTAACTTATGAATCTATTGTTTCATAAATGTTGAAAAGTTGTGATGTGTTTATTTTATAAATTTATTTGGTGATTGTTTATTCATGAACTATGAGTGATGTGAATTGAATTATGCTATTCATTCTTTTGGTGAGTAATTGATGATATTGATAATTATCTTAGTTGTAAGTTATCAAGTCAAGTAATGAGCATGTATTCTTTGATGTTGATTCATGCTGAATGTTATGATTTATGATTATAATAGTTGTAGGTGGTTAAAGCTATAATCATCGTGTAGTTTTGACATGATTTTATTCATTTGTGATTCCATGATAAATGAGTGATGATAACATGATATAATTGTGCGCAATTGATAATGAATATGCATTCATCATTGTTGTTTTGAAATGTGACTTAATGATGATATTTGTTGTTGTTGATGTTTTCATTCGATAGAATGAGTGAATATTATTATTGTCACTAATTGTGTTTATTCTTCAAACTCGAGAATATGATTGTTGTTTGATTTCAAGGTAATGACTTAAATGATAATGTCTTCTTGTTATTGCTCTATTCAAATAATTATGTTTGTATGAAAGTATAGATTTCTTTGTTGATGAAAATCAATGTTATATGAATTAAGTATGATTGTTATGCATGTGTCGTAAATGAATGTTGTAGTAATTTATTTATGATGATTGCTTTTGTAATATGATTGAATTAATTAAATGATGATATGTATGTATGTATCCGTGGAATTCCTTGAGAATTTATGAATATGAATGCAATAGTGAAATTACTTGAATGCTTTAACATGACGATTATTGGTAAATTTTCATGAAATGGTTGTGATCTATTAAGATGAACATGCATTGGTGAATTCTATGTATTCCAATAACTTATTGATTTCATCAATTTTATTGTTAGTTCCTCGTTAGTATGTTGTTTTACTTGATTCTTGGAACGTGTGTTTTAATTTGGAAATGACTATAGCATCTATAATTTTTACTTCATGTTTGAAAGTTAATTCATGATTGTATGCTTAAATTAATACATGATATAATTGTGTTATTGTTGATTGATGATAAATGATAAATGATATTTTACTCTAGATGTTTAAGTATGAGATTACTTGTGTTATATGTTATTCGTGATTAAAGTATATGCAAAAACTAATAATTGATTGTTGATTGTTATTAATTGAAAATGATGTAGGATATTAGAATTTTTTCTATGCTATGATAATTCGGTTATAACTTGAGCATATTTGATATATCTATGCATATATGATTTATTGAGTTATAGTGAATAAGTATGCTATCTTTTAGAGGAATGAATTTGGAAAATGCATTGCGCATGTTTTGACTATTTTATTTTACCATGTTAATTGTCATGCTAAATTGATTATTATCTTTCGTGATGTGCTTATATAAATATGAATTGTTGTATTTATGATAAATGCATCGTTTCCTTCTTTTGATGTGATTCTTAATTCTTAGAAGATATATGCGATGTTTATGTAAATACAAATTGTTGAATTCTTAGGATATATTGTTGTGGAATATCTATCTTTCTCGTTTTGAGTTGATTCTTAACTTTTATGTTTAGAGACAATGTATGATAACTAAATGTATATGCGAGATAATTGTGATATGCTTTGTATAATCATGTGTAAATGTTTTACATGTTCATTCATTTATGCTACATCAGTATTATATTTGTTTATTGATGTTAATAAGTGCTTAGATATTGTATGTTGTATTTCGTAGTCTACCCTTCGTATGCGACATGTGTGTGGACACTGTCGATAGTAGTTTCCTTTTGGGAGGAATAAGTTTAGGACCGTAGGAACCTACAGTTAGGTGCGAGAATCGATAAGTTTTAGATGAAGTTGCGAATGGGTTTGAGATAAGTGGGGGAGAAAGTTATAATCCTCGGATACGTTTGAGTGTACAAGAATGAGATAGATAGATGAGGGAATAGTTAGAATTTCGAAGAATTCATATTTTTGGATTGAGTAACCACCCGAGTGAAGTTAATGTAGTAGTATTTACTTAGAGAAGTAAGTTTTGCGGATGTCGATATTATGACGAAAGAGTTGGAGTTAAGCGAATGGTTCGGAAGTGTGAGAATGATATAGGAGATAACACTTAGAGGTGTAAGTTGAGTAGGATGAAGTTGGCAAATCGCATCCTTGAGGAAATTAGATAAGATCGAAAAGTGGATTGGATTAAATGGATCGATTGATGCAAATCAGTCAAAGTAAAGAGATGGACGGATAATTAGTGTCGAAGTTGAATGAGATTCTAGAGTAGAATTTATGAGTTAGATTTATCAAGTTCAAGGGAAACTTTAGGATAAGGTTGTCATTGGAATCAAACGATGAGGTCGTTAAGTAGAAGAGTATGTTGGAAATGTTGATGTGAGATTTTGGAAATCGAGATAAAGTTAGGTGTGAAGTGTCACTAATGGAAGATAAGGAATAAGGAAATTAGTTGTTGGAAAGATATGAGTAAGTAAGTTAACCATCGGAAGGATGTATTTTCCGGGATGAAGTTGGTGGGTTATTCTTGTGATAGTAGTTTGTTAGCATTCGACATAAGTATGAGGACTCGTGTGAAATGAATAGTTGTGTCATTAAGGAAGTAGTTTCAATGGTTATTGAGAGAATTTAGAGAACCTTATTGGCAAATTAATATGGAATGATAAAGTTAAGATTGTGATTGGAATTAGACATGAAATATACGGACTTATGGAACGTGTGAAATCGTGGTTGACCATTTGCAGATGAGAATTATTTTAGAGTATAGCGGATTGAAGGATACTTATGATGAAAATTTCTTATTAAGAAGACACATTTGAAGTTTGTTAAAAATAGTTTATGCTACCATCATGGTTATCGGCTACTTATTGACAAATTAAGGAATTGATCAACCTTAATCTCTAGTTAATGGTAAACGAAAATTGTGTTGACGGGATAAACTAGTTTTGTCAAAATTGATAATGTGTGAGGTTTGGATTTTGTTGGAGAATGGATAAAGTGGTTTAATCGTGTTGTTTAGTCGGACAATTTTCGAGGGCGAAAATTTTTTTAAGTGGGGGAGAGTTGTAACAGCCGTATTTTAATAAATAGGATTTTTTGTGTGATTAATTATTTATTGTTTATTTGATTGAATATATGTGATTTTGTGATTTTATGAATAATTATGTTTTGGTTAAGTGAAAGGTATTTTAGTAATCTACTAAAATTAGTAATCTAGTTGAGAGCCTTTAATTAAGTTAGAATGAGTTAATTAATATTGGTTATGTGATGTTTAGCTATTAATAGAAAGAGTAGTAGAATAGAGTTTATGAGATGTTGTGAGAATTGGGCTTTTAGGAATGGGAAGTATGATCCATTAAGGGTATTTTGGTAATTGGGGAGTGGTTAGGGAATTAATGGCAATTTGGTAATATCATAGAAGGAGGTTGGTGTCTTGTAGAAGAATTAATGGCAATTTTGTAATAACTTAGGATTGGTGAATGATGTGTAGAGAAAATAAGGGTAATGTAGGAATTTGACCATAACCTAAGTGAGGAATATATAAAGAAATTGTTTTATGAGAAGTAGTGTTGAGAATTCATTTGTCAAAAAATTAAGAGAAAGGGATGTAGAGAGAGAAGAGAGAAAAGAGAAGAAAGAAAAGAAGAGAAGAGAAATAGGTTAGAGAAGAAGATGAAGAACAATTATAGGAAAGCCATGATAGATTAAGAGGTTGAAGAGAAGGAGTAAAGATTCCATCAAAATAAGGTATGAGAAGGTAGAGGAGTGGTTGTTCATGGGGGTGCCAACCTAGTTGGGATGTCTATGCGCTGCCATGATACCTTGCTCTCCAATTCATTCAAAAAAAAGAGAGTAGTATTTGTATCCTAGGGTGATCAAGAGAGGGGGAGAAAGTCTATCTCTCTCCATCCCAATCCTCTCTCACTCTTTTTCTTTTGGGTTTTTGGGTGGATTCATGAGAATGTGTTTATGTTATTAATTGATGATGATTGATGAATTCTCATGTCTTGATATGACTATTGAATGAATTTGTATGATTGAAATCCATGATTTATGCTTCAATTGATGAATTGTAAAAATGAGTTTTTGATGAAAATGAGTTGTTGTTCAAAAATGGGTTTATGTGATTATCATGAGTTTTGATGAATGAACCTTGTATGATTAACGTTGAAATATTGTTGATAAGATGTTTGTTAAAGTTCAAATAGCGTGGATAACGATTTAAGAACTTTTGAGTTAATGGGTTTTAACTTGTATTTTGGAAAATCAAAGATTGTATCTTTTATGTGTAAGAAAAACTGTCTTTTATAAAATCTCAAGAAAGATCGTCATTTTTGACCCCTTTGAACTTCTAATTGGAATTTTTGTTAAACATGAAAGTTGTAGGTCTCGTTCTTAGCTTTCCAACGCATATTCACCCATTGCATTTGGATCAACGTAGCCCGAGTTATGTCCATTTTGGTGAAACGGACCTGCCAAGCTCGCCCCAGCGAGTTGGTAGCGAGTGCAGGGCGAGTTCCCCTGTTACTCCCTGCCTTAACTCGCCCTGAGCTCGCCCGGCGAGTTTAGTAACCCTGAAACTCAACTTTTCTTGAAATATATGATGTGTATGCTTATACTATGATTGTATTATGATCCTATGATGATTATATGGTATATATGACTTTAAATTGAGTCGTGGATGATGAATTGAGTTGCGATGTTGTACATGCTAATTAACTATGATTAATGAGTTTGTTAAGATGAGATTATGTTTATGATGATGATAAATTGTTGATGATTAGTGATGATGTTAATATGATTATGTATATGTTTGAATGAAGAATATATGTATATGTATATATGACTTGATAAATGATGATTGATTATGGTGAAAGTTATTATTTAGTGATTGATAATAATAATTGTATACCTAATTGAGTTGAGATAAATGAATTACTGTTGAGAAAATGAACAATATGATGTTCATTTGGAGAATGGAAGTTAATCCATAATTGTTAGAAATGAAAAAATCACATTGAAGTGTGAATTGAAAAAAGTGGGATTGAGTCCCACATTGGAAAGAAAAATGAACAGTTTTAAAGGCAACTCACACCAGTGGAAGTTTAGTGTAAATTGTAACTGCTGCGAATTTACAAGCAACTTGCACCAGTGGATGTTATGTTGTTTTTGTGTCATTTTTCGAATTTTAAAGGGTCTGCATTGGATTCTTGCTGACTCAACCATTCTCCTACTGATTTAGTAACGGACAAGAAATAATGTCACTTAATTGTGATTAATTCTATGTCCCTTACTTGAATGCCTATTATTGCATTGTTTTCTTTGGTCATAGTATATATTTATAAAAAGATAGAACAACAAATTATCAAAGTATTCAGAAAAAATATTCATCACAAATTCTTCCATCCTTCTTCGATTCTATTCTATTGTTTTTTCGATATCGATATTGTTGTATCGACTCTTTCTGTTTCATTGGTTTCAAATCGGTATTGTTGTATCGATTCAATTGATATTGAAGTATCAATTTCTGGTTTTGTAGAACCATTAACTAAAGGTGTTCCTTTCGATTAATACAGTGCAGTATTTAATCGATTAAATTTGAAGAGGCTGTTTTATCCTGTAGGCGACGCAGTTGATTGTCTGCTTTGCACAATTTGAGCAGTACCGCGAAACGTCTTAAAGAAAGCGACCTAGTACGCGACTCAGCCAACAATTTCTTTCAATTCGGTATCTCTGTTTTCTCCACGAAAATCAATTTTTATAAATCAAAAATAACAATTTTAAGACATTTTTCAAACTGCTATGGATACCGAAGGAATTGATGGAAACTCGAATGCTGGTGAAAGACCCTTCAAGTTTGAAGGTCTACACTTCAAACGTTGGCAACAGAAAATGTTTTTCTATTTAACTTTGAAAAAGGTTGTCCGTGTTTTGAATGAGGATATGCATGTTGTCTCTGTCGGTCTTGTAGGATCGAGTTCAGGAACACCACTCACCATCAATGGTGATGCTGAAAAGTCTGATGCTGAAAAACAAAAGGAATCAGTTGATTCTGTTGCACAGGCTAAAGCCCAAGAGCTTCAACAGAAAAAGGAACAACAACTCTGGTTGTCTGATGATTACTTATGCAAAGGCTATATCATCAATGGTCTTTGTGATGACTTGTATGACTATCCACCTGCTCAAAAGAATGACTCCGGTTCAGTTGGTTTGTCTTGTTTCAACTGTGCTAAACCGAGTCATTTTGCTAAAAAATGTAGAGCCAGGAATAAACCTGCTGCTGCCCCTAATGCACAGGCTAACCTGACTGATGAGCCATATGTTGCTATGATCACCGAAATCAATATGGTTGGTGGTACTGATGGCTGGTGGATAGATACTGGCGCTAGTCGTCATATCTGTTATGAATGTGCTATGTTTAAAACATACACGGCTGCTGAAAATAAGAAGGTGCAGATGGGAAATGCCCACACCTCTGATGTTGCTGGTATTGGAGATGTTGAATTGAAGTTCACCTCCGGGAAGACTCTGATCATAAAGGATGTCATGCATGTGCCTGACATTAGAAAGAATTTAGTTTCTGGTTTTCTTCTTAATAAGGCTGGGTTTAATCAAACTATTGGGGCTAATTTTTACACCATCACTAAGAATGGTACTTTTATTGGAAAAGGGTACGCCACTGATGGCATGTTTAAGTTGAATGTTGATTTGAATAAAATTTCTCCTTCCGTTTACTTTGTGTGTGATTTTAATATTTGGCATGCTAGACTTTGTCAATGTTAGTAAACGTTCTATGTTTAATTTGAGTAACCTAGGATTAATACCAAAGTTAATTGCTAATAACATAGAAAAGTGTGAATTTTGTAGTCAAGCAAAAATAACTAAAACTTCACATAAATCAGTAATTAGAGAAACTGAACCTCTAGACTTAATTCATTCTGATATATGTGAACTTGATGGAACGTTAACTAGAAATGGTAAACGTTATTTTATCACTTTTATTGACGATTGTTCTGATTATACCGTTGTATATCTTATGAAAAATAAAAGTGAAGCGCTTGACATGCTTAATGTTTATGTGACTGAAATTGAAAATCAATTTAGTAAGAAAATTAAGCGGCTTCGTAGCGATAGGGGAACTGAATATGATTCTATGTTGTGCAATGATTTTTATAAAGAACATGGAATTATCCATGAAACTACTGCACCATATTCACCTGAAATGAATGGTAAAGCAGAAAGAAAGAATAGAACTCTTACTGAACTAGTTGTAGCTAGTATGCTCTATTCTGGTGCTGCCTCGCACTGGTGGGGGGAAATTTTATTGACTGTTTGCTACGTCCTGAATAGAGTTCCCAAGGCTAATAATGTGGTCTCACCTTATGAGATATTAAGGAAAAGGCAACCGAACTTGTCTTACTTGAGAACTTGGGGATGTCTTGCTTATGTCAGGATACCGGATCCAAAGCGGGTTAAACTCGCAAGTCGTGCCTATGAATGTGTATTCATTGGCTATGCAGCAAATGTAACAGCCCGTTTTTCAAGGGCCAGAAAAGTCAATATTTTTTTTTTCTTTTCAACTAACACTCAGAGTGCGCATAGAATATTTTCCAATGAGCCGGCATTCAAATATACAAAAGAACTCATTACCATAAGGTGCTTCGACAAGCAAAGTGTATTCCTGAATAATTACAATCCAAGTCTAAGTATTCAAATACTTACAACGAAACAAGTTAGAATCCTATGCTAACCCAAAAGCACGGTGCACAAAACACACTGGCGCATAGTCTAACTATACTAAGCTTCACCACGTGCTCACTATGGCCTAGAACAGCCACCGTCGTCACCACGACCTAACCCAT